>CM070077.1:50991815-52191815 GCA_036250285.1 Pyrocoelia pectoralis | reverse complement strand
GAAGGGATTGTTTTCCGGACAGCAACTACAAACAAAAGAAAATACACTTATTACAAAGGGTTCATATTGTGAAGTACGTTTCTTCTATGTATGAAACTGCATGAACTTACAAACTAGGTATAGTAAATCGGCTGTTTTAAACTTTTTCAACAGCGCATAGTTAGGTACATTAAATTGAATTGGTATTTTATTGAGTCTTTTATTGGCTTAAATCATATCTCCTATAAAAATATAGAATTTCGTTTAGGATACTCAATACAACAAATTTTAATTAATGATCAATGTCCCTCATCAAACAAAACATGTATCGTAAAATCGAAATGAATTCTAAGAATATCGTAAAGTTTTCTCACCAAAGAATTGGCCCGCTGAGGAATCTTTGTGTATTCCTCTACCAATAGAAATTCTTCAATTGTTGTGGCTGGAAGCTGAGGTAAGTGTAATTCTTCTTCATGTGGACTGTCAAACGTTCGTTCGCTATATGGCAATTCTTTAATTTCTGTTATGTCTTGCCCTTTCGAATATTTCGTATACATCTATAATATATGAAATGGGAAATAAGTTGCTACTATAAATATATTTAAAAAAATACTTACCCTCTTGAAACTGATACACACACACACTGCAATAGACGAAGTATAAATGACTTTGTGTTTGTATACAGGTACCATTCAATGTCTACGTCTACCTACAATACAAATAAACTTACCTGCAAAAATTACCTGAAATTTTGAGAACAAAGTACCTACGGATTTTTTCTAGAAACCTGTTTTCGATATATATTTTAGGAATTCATGGATTACCGTCATCGTTGGCCATTAATTAATAATTACTGTGTGCATTCACCTACTAAAATTTTAACTGTAATTGTTTTTCGTCAAAACAGATGTATTGGAAATAATTAATGAAAATAAGAAATAATGGAAAAGAACAACTAATTCTTAGATATACACTATCTACACATACATTGCGCACCTAATTCAGTATTCAGTATGTATGTGTTTTCAATTAAAAATGTTATTAAAATATTCTAATTCCCTACAAGCATTAACAGTAGCTACATTAAATAACGTCATAGGGCTCCCACATACTTTCTGCCAGAAAAAAGGACATTTTTCGCAAAAAGTCTAAATTGACAAACGTTTACTGAAATCATACATAACTAAATTAATACAATACCAATACGATCAGATCAATGAACATACTTTATTGCTCGATTGAATTTGTAGTAAGTTATCGTTTTTCAACAAATAATCGTACATTTCAGAGCACGTTAACGAACCATTTATTAATTTACCTTTTCTGCATTGAATGCCAAATTAATCTTTCTTTTCTTATTTTTTCTTATCCTCGTTGAAATTGGGCCTTGAAAGAAGAAAAAGTCTAGTAGAGTAGTAGAAAACGTACATCATAAGTATAACTGCAACGCGCATAATAACGGTACAACATTAATTTAAAACAAAATCCTTCGCGAATGGCCAAAGTCATCCCGCGGGACGGTAATTGTGTAGAGATTTTTTCAAGCTAAGTACCTATCGAAAAAAAGGACAAAAAAGGACAGGTTTTAAATAATGACGCTGATGCAAATAACTGTCCTCTTTAAAAAAATACAAAAGACGTACTTATGGAACAAAGTAAGGAAGGGATATTTTAATGATTTGGATGGATAAATAAGAATTAATATCTAATAAATAAATTAATTAGTGTACCTATTATGTAAATGTATTAAATATAATGTACCTAGTTTTGTTTAAATAATAGAAAATAATCTTTAATAATAATAAGGCAAATTTAAATAATTTGTAAAGTTCATTAGTCATTCTCAATTTCAGATGTGCTTATATTACTCGTATTCTCGGAAAATAGGTAAAGCTGAGGTAGTATCCCATTGTGTATGTAGACAATGGCTGTACGTTGACGTTGGGTTAAATGCTTACCTACTTTAGTATTTACTCTGAAGATAATAATCTTGGAATATTTATGAAAAAAGTGGAATTTTATTATTCGCGAATTGTTAAAAACTTTCGATTAATTAAGGAATTATTCAAATTTTACTAGTTGTTTGTCTTCGACACACGCAAAGATATCTTCTCCTTTTTGTTCTCATGAGCAGTAAAATCATTTTTTTTGCAACTATACGACTAAGTAAAACATACAGAGATATATTATAATATTGAAGAACAATACATTCTCTGCTTTTGAATTTTAGAATGTTGCTAGAAAATGCCTGTTTTTAAAATTCGTAAGAAAAATCAAGGAACCTTAAATAACTAGTTTTACCTGAGGGTTTAAAAACAAGTTTTAAATAATAGAAATTGAAATTTATTTTTGTATAGAAAATACGGAACTATCGTGTTTATGCCGTTATGAGCGAACGTTTTGCCGATTTAAATATTAATTTCATTTACAATTTCTGATCACATATAATATGACTAGCTTACGTTATTAATAACAAAAATATTACCTATACCTATTCAAACTTGCAATTAGTCTGTTAACAAAGAAGGATATGAATCAACTTCTTATCTTAATAAATACCTACATTGACAATCAATTATGTTGACCATATAAAAGAAGTAGTGCACAACAACGTAACTTCTCTACCTTTCATGGGCGTACGCAAGGTGGGGCAAGGGGGGACCGATGCCCCCCCCCTGGCCGCAAAACGAATTGGACTAAATATTCAAATTTATTACTGGTCATATAATTTCAGGAGAAATTAAGCATTTCCTGGCCTTTCTTGTAAATAAATAGTATTTGTACCCAAGGGGAATTGTATGATGCTTAAATGTATTGAAAAGAATTGTGGGGTAACAACATAGGCAATAAATATTAAACACGTTTCCAAACAATTTTATTTTTTGGCCCCCCCCTAGCCAAAAAGCTGCGTACGCCCTTGCTACCTTTTGTCCGTTTCTTTAGTTAAAATACCTGCCGTATATAAAATTTAAATTTGATGACAAATGAAAGTTCTTTAAATATAGAGAGAGAAAACTGATCATACGAGACAATTTATTAAAATCAGTTTGGAATTTATTTGGTACAAAATAGTTTTTAACACTTCATTCTCTGAAGTTAATATTATGTATAATCAAAGAACGTAATACCTATATCTATATATTACGTTCTTTGTTATATAATGTAATTTATTAAAAAAAATTCACACAATTTGTAAAGGACCTATGGATAACGTTTTCTATGCGACAGTCAAGATATAAGAATAAATGACATTTATTCTGGTTTAAAATAACATACGAAATGATACGTCATTTAACAAACAAACAAAAATAATCAAAAGGCAACTTTAAATGCAAACAAACGTGTATCATTTTAAGGTAACCTTTGGGTGTTCATGATGGGCAATAAAAGGACACATACACTATTATGTATCCTTTATGGTTAGCTTTTATATATTCGGTAGATTGTCAGCTTTAAATGCTGTTCAAATGTTAAACCCAAGCAGTTAACTTTTGGAAGGCTTCAGGAGATATGCTAAATCATACACATAGGTAAACCTAGATGAATACGTTTAAAAATTAAGTGACGCGGTTATGTACAAGATATCTAATAGATATTTGTAAAAGAATGACTTTTATGGTTTGAATATGGTTACCTACTATGAAACAAACAAAAATAATCAAAAGGCAACTTTCAATGCAAACAAACGTGTATCATTTTAAGGTAACCTTTGGGTGTTCATGATGGGCAATAAAAGGACACATACACTATTATGTATCCTTTATGGTTAGCTTTTGTATATTCGGTAGATTGTCAGCTTTAAATGCTGTTCAAATGTTAAACCCAAGCAGTTAACTTTTGGAAGGCTTCAGGAGATATGCTAAATCATACACATAGGTAAACCTAGATGAATACGTTTAAAAATTAACTGACGCGGTTATGTACAAGATATCTAATAGATATTTGTAAAAGAATGACTTTTATGGATTGAATATGGTTACTATGAGGACACTTAGGGTTAACTTTGGTTGTGTGGGTCTAAACCGCACAAAATCAGTAGTCACAGTCAAACGGAAGGCGGCATTTAAACACAATGTGAAACGGTGTTGTAACTACAAGAGCAAGGCGTCTTCTGTCTTACGCCAAAAACGAGGAGAGGGTTGGATCTCAGATTGACCTGCTGTTGAAACGCAATCACAATATTGCACTTCGTGTCAATTATGAGGTTAGCGCAAATCGAGCAACTGAGACAATTTATCAGAAGCGTATCAACAAGTAAAAGTTGATGAGAGCCTAGAAACATTTGGACCCTATCAATTTATAGGGGTTATATTCGTCTACTAGATATTTGTAAATCTGTAAGGGATTATTACTGTATCTTTTTTGAATCATACGCTGTGAATTTAGCGACCTAACTTTCGAAATTATCAATATTTTCAGTTACAAACGCGTACTTGCTAATAGTAATTGAGGATTATGGTTTAGATGTCTCAAGTGTGCTTCTCCTATCTCGCTCTTTCCGCTCCTCAAATACCAAAAATGTGAAATATATAGTGTTACATTGAGAAAATCAATTACACTAAAATTTTTATTAGAAAATATCACAAGTTTCGACACTATAAGTTTTCTGAAAATTCAACCGGCTGACTGATAAAAATTGCCATGTCTGAAATTGTGGAACTTGGATTGATCGAGTAAAAGCTTTATTGTGGTTCTTATGCTATGAATTGTGGTTGATTAAAAGTTAAATAAAAATGTCTAAGGAAATTGTTGGTAGAAAATTGGGGTTAGTCCTAATACTTTTTCAAGAGTTTTGATTCTAGTCGTGCCTATTATGAAACAAGTTTATCTGATTTGTAGTTTACGGTCTTACAACAAATAAATTTATAAAATGCGAGACTGAACCTAATAAAACGTAACTTCTTAAAAAAGAAACAGATTCCTAATAATTCAGATAAAAGGAAATAGTTTAAGCTTTGATAACTTTATTAATTCTTTAAATAAATTCACGAGAAAGTGTATTGAATTTAATTGGCTTGGAAATCTCGCAGTCAGATAAAGAAAGGATGCCAGATCCTTCATTACATTATTTGGCGTGCTAAGACAACTTGACTGACGATAAATTAAAAAAACAATCACACAGTATTACAAGAATTCATGCAGAATCTCAAGATCTGAAGCATTTTTTTTAGAACTGCCGGTCTAGAGCTAGAGGATCTCGTGGCATGTGCAGACTAAATGCATTTTGTCCGAAATGCATGCTTAATGTTTTAATCCCTAACAATTTCTCTAAAGGTTAATCACAAAAAATTATTTTTAAAGTAACAAAAAATTTGGAAACAAAAACTACATTAGGAGACAAAGAGATGAAGCAGATTATCAAAAGTCACAACGACCCAAAATCATCAAATTTATTTATTGCTCACCGCCACAACTACTTGGGTCGTTCTTCTATAGACAACTTCAGATTTTGGACATTACTTTCCCAAAAACTTTAGACATTCCTGAGGGGAAACCATAAAAGCTCACTCTTGCCCATCGATATAATACGATTGGAACGTTTTCTAAAGAATTAGATTTATCAATATAAATGCCACAAAGCAATCCCCCAATTTGTGTTCCAAGTGCAGCATAAATGTGGAATTCTACAGAAAATAACATTTTGTGATGTATCAAATTCCGGCATGTTCCTGAGAAACATCATATGGAACAACAAATACACGAAGACAGAAGGCAAAGTTACGATATACAAGGCCGGTGTTAACATATGCGACAGAGACAAGAGCCGAAACAAAAAATGAGATAAACAAAAATGAGATCGCTGCGTTCAATATTAGAGCTAAAGGTATAACACGGACAAACAAACCACAGTATGAGATAGAGATGCGATATACAAGACATACAGAAATGGACAAACAAAAGAAAGAATGGAACGAACATATAGACCGAATGGGTCGAGGAAGACAAGGTCGAGTTTGTAAAACAGAACGACCAGATGGAAGGAGACCACCAGAACGGCCGCCTAAGAGATGAGCACAGAGCTGGTTTTCATGGTCAACCGAAAGGCCAGGTAAACAGGAACAAACTTCTGGCTAAACGATGAAGAAGAAGACCAAGTTCTCAGACAAGTAAATATCTATTATTTTTCAAAGTGAACTCAACACTCAAGTAATACATAAAAGTTCATTCATGGGAAGCCAAAAGAAATTTTAATGATCAAACTTATAAATATGCATAATATACTAATCTATAGCAGGCGCGTACCGAGGGGCGGGGGGGTGCTTGGGTTAACCCCCCCCCCCCCCCCCGAAATGTTCATTCAAAGGCTCAATCACTGTTTCTAAACACAAAAAATAAGAATAATAATGTTAATTTTGATATTACAGCTGTCATCCCGAAGAAATAATCAATCGTCTTGCGCGTTCATCTAGACGTCTTAACTTTGTTATTTCGATTATTATTATTTTAAAAAAATGTTTCTTTTTATGTTGTTTTTACCCCCCCCCCCCCCCCCGAACTAAAATCCTGCGTACGCCCCTGATCTATAGTAATCTTCACAAATGGATTTGCGCCATACTTTAATAAATCTGCGGGCACAAAAAAATATGAGATAAAGCTGTACAACATAATGCTGTAAGAAATAATGCTAACCAGGATTACAAGCTCACGTAATGAAATTGAAATTTTGAGTTAACATAATAGTTCATGTGTTTGGACAGTAACCAGTCTAGTGAAACGGGTCACTTTTTAACCGATTCCTCAATCTGTAAATTATTAATGAAAATAGAAAGTTCATCAGTGACTATTATCTGGGTATTCCTGAATGAAAATTCTAAGTTAATTTAAGAATTATTTCGTAACTGGAACGATATTAGATCTTTTTGTATTGGTAAATTCTGTATGGCAAGTCACGCTGTATAGAACAATTTCTATACTATCTTATTAAGCAGAACGTATTGTGACTTCAGTTGTAAATCATTTAGCGAAACCGTTTCTGTGATTGTTAAACGGGTGACCTCTTTTCGAAAATAAATGAGCTGACCGTAAAAAAAACGCGTTACGTGATCAGTTTGCTTCACGACCCTAAATCAACTTGACCTTACATTAAGGGACTGCATGCACAATCCTTTTACCAAAGGATCATAATAAATGTCAATTTACAGAAAAAAAGAAATATTCTTTCATTACCCAATGAGAAAAAAAACAAATTGAGTCAGGCTGTGTTAATGATGAATCTATCGGGGATTCCCTTTAATTACTTGCACGGCAGCTACAATCCCTCGGGTGCGATAGTTAAAAGGATTTCTCTCGGGAAAGTCATCTCACTTATGAATTTCAATTTAATTTAATAATACCTAATATCCGTAGCTTCTTTGGACTTATTGCGGAAGTTGTTGTGAAGTACAGATCTACGCTATTAAACTGCTAGAAACTTTGAATTCAAACTCAGTTTAAGTCTTTTCAGTGTGAGTCTTATCTTCGAATGTCAAGAAAGAAAATAATTTACATGGATTAATTAAGTCTACTTTGTACTTGGTAGGTATAGAAAGTAACAGTACAAATTTGCTTACACACTTCAAACACTTTTAGTTCACAGCCGTATACAGTCACAATGGATTTCGCAAACGAATCTTACAATAGCATAAATTTATTTACTTATTGAAAGCTTTAGATCCAACACCAAAGTATCTTCTGTAAAGTGTTCGTGCCTTTGTTATGGAACTAACTGAATCGTCAAAGATGTCAAAGAGATAAAAGTAACAGCCTTGTAAATACTTTTTCATAAAAAAACTAATTCCGTGACTAATGAAGTCGTAAACCATTAGCGTGGTTTTACTAAATTGACAATTAACGAATGAACTTTGTTTGCATCATTGCAACTTAATTAACAAGTAATGTTTAGTATAAAAATGAAAGCTTCCACAGTTGTTCATCTTAATTAAAAATGATTTATTTTGGGTTAAACTGTTTAACCCAAAATAAATAATTTTTAATTAAAGTAATGTTTAGAATTCAGTGACGTGTGAGAACTGCACCATTTCTCTATCAATATTCCACGATATTCACGCAGTGTATCCAACATTTATAAGAAAACAGGCGTCAAATATGAACAAAGTGTTGGTATAGCAATGTATTCCGGTTTTTATTTGAACCCTCCTCTTATATTGTATATTTATCCAAGTTCTATAACTGTTTCCCAATATAAGTAGTGGAATTTTACATAAGAACGGAAAACGTTATGAGTGATGGGATGGTACGGAAATGGGTGAGAGTTTTAATGGACGTAGGAATGTACTGTTACCTTCCTTTGCCCAATCGTAATGGTGTTCCGGTGCTCAAACCTTCGGGAGCAGAGTCGTGAGTATTATACCGTTGCTTGATTGTGGGCGCCAACCTGTCTAACTTTTGCTTGCCAACGACAGGTAATTAGACAAGCCACTCAGTAGTCTAGCTTAATAATAATTCTTATTTTGTTAATTTTATTTGTACAGACTTATGAATTGTAATACCCTTATAGGTAAGTACACTTTAGACTTTAGTATTATAAATGCTTTGATAAATTTTTCTACTTGCTTCAGATGAATGATCATTCAACCTCTGCCCGATACCAATTGGTATTCAAATATTTACACTTTTCTAGAATAATTACAACATATCGTCGGCTTAGTCAGAAAAGCTCGTAAGTCCATATAAGTAAATTTTACAAGGCGGACAAAAAACTGTTTTAAATATAATCGTGTCATTAGACAAAACAGCATCGCGGCATTGCAACGCTTGTGGAGTTACGAGATTTTCCAGTCAGCATGGATTTACGAGGTATTCTTAATTCATTTTTGAACCTTTTGCTATTGCCTCGCACTTACAATATTTTCTGGGCTCATAGAGTTCATTTTTCTACTTATTTTAAGCGTAAAATGTCATTTTTGACAAAAAGTGGACTTACGAGCTTTTCTGACTAAGCCGACGATATGATACAATTCACGGATAACAACGACAATATGTATGCAATTCAACCTCGGAACAATGATTTGTGACTTGATAAACCAAACAGGACGATAGATAACACAATGGCGTTATAAGAAATCTTCACTTATTTAAGGTAGAAGTTCGTATTTCAAACCTGAGCTGGAACCGGTGTTCAAGTGGCGGCGTTACTGTTTAGCTCTAATGACAGTTATTCTTGCGAGCAATTGAGCTGGTAATTGGATTTTTCCGTTCCTGAAACCTCAGGAGCAATCTCCTATTCGTATTTTCCCGCACTTAGGGACGAGAGCCCTAAAAGGGTAACGCGCATTTTAGATGGGAATCTAGGACGACTTTAAATGAATCAATATACTTACTTGAGATAACAAACGGCCCTGTAAGAATTCTTAGACGACTCCTAATAGTTTATAGATTACCGCCTACTGAAACTGGTACTAGAAGTGGATCACTATCAAGTATATCTCTGTCACGTATCTTATATGTGTGTAACCAGAATTCTAAAACTAATTATGGCAATGATAGGCACAATGCATTCATTATCTTACGTGTAACTGATTGGTTTGCCATCCAACTACTTAATTGATTATATTATTTAACTTGGTTAGCACACTACGTGTTTATTACACCGCCTACTCACAAATGTCCTTTTCCTGTCTTACGTACTCATACCTGCGCTACGCGATACGATTATCATGATTTATTTGAAAGTTTCCCACAATTATACCGTACCTATATTATAATATATACGAAATTTTCGGAATGTTACAGTACATGATGAAGAACGAAGTGAACGGCCTTCACTCATTGCTACGTCGGATTCCAATTTTCTGCATGCCATGTTAAGGAACATTAAAAAGTACCTGTAGGAGATGCTTTTACTTTTTCTTTAATCACAAAGTAACAATTTGACATAAACGAAATCCTGAAAATTCGCTTTTTGTCACACAACTTCCGAACAGCTCGGAATTTCGTCAGTTTAAAAATGTCATTTTACTAAACTCAAAATTGCCCAACTTTTCTCCCATTTAACCGAAACTCTATCTCTTACCGTTTCCGAAATCCACATAGTGGCCCTCCTTATTGGACACAGTGTATAATATAACGTTGGCATCGAAATTCAACCCTTTAACCTGAAAATAATTATAAGGTCACCTGTATTTTATGTTATGAATATAGTGATGATCTGATGATACCTTTTAAACGTAAGGATAGTTGTAGTTGAAACACCCGATAATAATGATTCTACTAGTTAAAATTGATCTTCAGCATAGTTTTATACACTAGCAATTCTTTCAGAAACAATTTTTTCTTTAGTCTGGAACTTGACGCATGGTTATTGGTTAATAATGCGATAGTATCCAATAATTAAGCGTTCATGCAAACTACCACAATGACCATTTACTACAATTAAAAAATTAAATAAACGGCACCAATTTAGAAGATTATAGTACTAATCGGATGTACAGCAACATTTTCCAATTACCGGCCGTTTTCCACCGTCGACGCTTTCAAATTATTAACCTCGTACTTGAGGAGATGTAAGATAGCTAATAAATTAATAATCGTCCACGTCTAAGCTATTTCCGAACAAAAATTAAGTGCGAAAAAACGTGTAAAAGTACATAATAGTAAATAATGTCTGTATCATGAATTTTTTCATTAATTTAATACTACCATAAATTTTACATTTTACTGCGAAAATCTCAATTTTTTTATTAAATTCTTTCATTTAAAGCAGCTGGGAAGACACTAAACTAAGGTCGTAAAATTATACGTGTATACGGTTTATAGGAAATAAATTACAATCGAAAATTATTCCTCTAATTTTATAGTAACTTGATTTTCATTTAAATGAAAGGATTTCAAATTTCGTTTCGCTTTTGTTCCCCCTTATCACAGATATTCTTCTATTGTTGTTCGCTTTTGCCCTTTTGGTAATTTATAATTAGTACGGTTTGTGCCTACCTTTGCAATAACTTTATGTGGTTGACTGTCACTAATACAAAACAATGAATTTATAGTAATTATAATGAAACATGTCGCTTTTATATACAGTATAAAGAGTGAGATTATGTAATGAATTTTGTATCTTTCACTCCCCATTCTGTGTATAATTATTTATTTATTTATTTATTTTTTCTTTCTTTTTAACATGTAGTGACTACAGAGTAGCATCTACTCCAAAAAAGTCACAATGCATTACATAATAATAAACTAAAAATACTAATCATGTAATGTTTTTTTTTTGTTTTTGTTTTGCGGGGCCTATATCAACTTATACATAATAATAATAATAATAATAAAAAATGTGATTCGTAAAATAATAAAAAATAAAACAAAATATAACACTGCCTGCCTTAAAAGCGGGTATTAAGTATGTAATATAAATTTTAATTTTTTAATCTGTGCCAAGTTAGTATTAAATATATCAAGCCTGTGAGACAACGAGTTGTATTGTGTTTGCATACGAATGACCGGGGAGTCCGCATTCTTCACCGTTCTAGCTACCGGAGGAAGGAATAGATCCCTACAACAGAGGGCGCATATAAATTTAGTAGTTCCAGGATGTGAGAGGCCTCAATCAAATTATTTTATTTTATAAAGAAAAATCAGTGTACTGATGTCTCTTCTGGTACTAAGCCTTTGAAACGAAACTCAAAATCCAGTCTTAAAGTATTTGTCCTCTAGGACAGCACACTCTATTCTTTTTGTAGTAAGGGTACCTCAGTAAGTTGTTTTGAATTACCTCAATTCTTTTAGTTGCGTACTGACTTGACGGGGACCATATAATGGAGCCGTATTCAAGTTTTTATCGGACAAGACTGTTAATATAATAAAATAATTGGAGCAATTTTTGTAAAGTGACGTGTATTTCTTTTCACAAATCGCAAAAGTTTATAAGCTTCGCTCACCATTGAGGACATTTATGCGATTATCGGGTTTGACCATTGATTTTTGTGCAATATGGAGAGGTAACACAAATAATTTTAATTATGACGACGGAACTCGAAAGAAATTCATGACGGACTTTGTAACAGCATCATATCTTTAAATTTGGTTGCTCGGGTGGAACAAATAAAAGTCATTCGAAGAAGCTCTAAGTGGTAAGCCGTAGACCTGAGGATGAATTTCAGTCACTTTCGCGCATTTAGCATAGAAAACGAATCACAGCGCGTATTTCACAGTCGGCGGTATTCTCAATTGGAAGAGACATTTCAAATGCTCATAAGCAAACGTAAACACGGTCGAATAACTCCGTAATGGCGTCTGTGGCTTGGTAACAGATAGCGCTACACAGAACACATGCGCCGAATACCTACCGCAACGCTATAGCGGCGGAATTTCCAAACGGTACTTACTTTAAAAACACACCTCGTATATTAAGATAACTTAAATTATAATTAGGCATAGTTTTTTATTGAATCTTAGATCTTAGAATATATGTACCTACCTACAACCAAAGAATACCTAGTAAATACTCTTTGATAAAACGTATTTGTGGAATCTACTCAAATACGATTTTCAATTTTTACAATGTTTTACAGGAAAGAGTTTCAATAGACAGTACATAAATTATAACTTTGAGTTGTTAAATACTTCTCCCTTATAAAAGTTACAAAAAGTCTACGGCTTAATGAAGTTTTTAGACACAATTACTAAGAGTAATGACATTCGTGTAATCCCTTTCCAAGTTATACAATTATTTATTGAATGAAAATTTCTGAAGTTTCATGAAAAACCATATTAACATTTTACGTATAATTCAGTGTTTTGCGAAAGCGGAAATCAAAAGCAAAAATGATTAAGGTAAGTGTCCGATACTGAATCCTGAGTTAGTTCGAAGCGTGCAAAAAATGAAATAAATTGGCCCCTCAATTCACAGCTCTTAAAGGCTTAAAACTGATTAAACTAATTGTTTCAATTATTCTCGTAATTTATCTTAATTTGGTTTCTGTAATGGAATGTGTTCTCTTGAGTCTATTTATTTCCACATTTCTCATTACTCGTCTCCACCGTAAAATACGAAAAAAATAAGAAAAGGACTTACCTATGTTATTGAATATTTCACACAGTAGATACTTTGAAGTAGTTAAACGTTTCGAAAATTAGACACTTGAGAAACTGACACGATACAAAACGGTGACAGAAACAAGTAGAAAAGTAAATGGGAAGCAGCTCTCGGAAAGTTCTTACTCACATACAATTCTCTTTGACACCTCAAAGCATATATACGAATAAAAATTCTCTTTAACTCCGAAGTTACGAATGAGTAACGATGCTCAGGGTTCCTTCTGGACTTAATTTGTCATAGACATAATATCTTTTCATTAATTTAAGTATTTCAATGTAGGTCACCCTATATACGATCTTTGTTGAACTGGTATAGGTAATAAATCCTTTTTTTTCGACCGTCACATTTCGGGCCATATGCCAAAATTTTTGATTAATGCACAGTATGGAAATGCTGTACTAGAGTAAAAGTTAAATTGATTTGTAATAAATCAACTGTTTTTCATTTAGTTTTTGAAATGACTTTAAGAGTTTAATTAAATTTTTGATAAATGTCTCAGATTTAAGCGACAGAATATAGTTATAGATCAAAATTTACATGCTGTACATTTATTAATTATTGGCTAGGTTCTTCTCTGTAGATCTCAAATAAACATTAACTTTAGTCCTTTTCGTTGTGTGTATCTTACATTAAGAGTTTATACGAGGAATAATATTAATGTGAGGCAGTGTGTCATGCATGCATAAAGGTATAAATGATGTAGCAGTAAACGGAAGTTACCACCAATAAATTCATATTCAAATATCTGACTTATTAGTGTACTTACTCGAACTTTACTGAGGTAATAAACATTTAAGTGTTAGTACTTTAGTCGTAAATGGCAAATCACGTGATTTTACGATTTCCTAACAAAAACATCCCCCAACAATTTAGAAAGAATATTCCAGTTAGTTTTAAAACATTTACCGATCTCCCTTAAGCGATCCTTTACGAACGATAGAGTTAGTGAAACATTGAAATGCGCGGTTTGACAGAAAAGAACATTTTACGAGATTAGTGTGTCAAAATTCTGAATCCGCTGAATACAAAATTACAACTAACTTTTAATGAATTATTTCTCAACTGCAAATAATTTGCCATTTTTTTCACCTATGCTTAACTTTTCTGGGCCACCAAATGCATTCCACGCCAATCAATAAGTATAAAAGCCAATCCAATTACACCACCGCGAAGATTCTTTAGTAACACACAAGTTTTTATAGCAACCACAGTGCTAAAACATTTTCAAGGCGAATCAAAACATACCCCAATGCGTATGTCTAAATATGCTTATAATGAACGAACTGGCTTTACGCATCAAACATCACGTGCCTCACAAGAAATTATGTGCCTAAACTGTTATACAATACTCAAGAAGAAAACTCATTTGATCGATTAGCTCATTGATACCGCTTAATTAAAATTTTGAAACTATTGCGTAAAAAGTTCGGTAAAAGCTAACTTAATGCTGAATATGATTTGCAAGAGTATCTTTACACAAATTAATCAATGCTTACTCATCTTTTCCAAAGAATTTAACGGAAAAGACACGCTAGTGCAATTCTATTGTAAGTATTAACATACCAAGCTCAAAAATATCGTGACAAAATGAAACTGCTCAGAAACGAAAAATTGAGATATAGAAATAGAACTACTAGGTAACCAAAGATCAAGTAAATTAGCTACCACAATGGTTCTCTTTATTAAAGGATCAAAATTAAAAAAAAACGTTGCAGGATCAAATAAAAACGATATGGCTATATTAGCGGTTACAAAATGATAAGTAAAACCCTTATTTAGTGCACAAATGACCCAGATTCCTGCTAGAACAATGTGTACAATAATACTCGAAATCTTGATGGATTTTCTTAACATTGTATCTTGGCAACCCCCTGTTATTTCAGTTCGTTACAATCTGCACCCTTCATAATGACATATGGTGTCAAAACGAGCTGGGTTCTATTAATGTGAGTTAATTACGCAAAAAAAGACAATGCTCCTTGTACTTTGTAAAACCGAACATATATGGGAAGGAAACACAGTTACAAATTTAATTCTGTTAAAGTTAAAAAGGCTATAAATTAGTTATAGGGAAAAGTAGAATAAAAGAAAATTATAACCTTGAAAAAGCTCCTAATCGCATAAAAGTGACATATTATTGCCTCAAAATGGTAAAACAACCTGGAGAGTCCGATAATCTCTAAGGGGGGTTTAATAAAGGGTGAAATAACACACAAGCTTCCCCTTCTAATGATTTTAAAAATTAATTAATCTGTTAATGTTTTCACTAATACCAACTGCAGTATAATGTGCACCAAAGCTGACAAGGGGAATTGTTTGGTTGTTCTTAACAAGTATGAGTATATTACTAAAGTTCTGGACTTCATCGATAAACCCCAGGGTTTGCTAAACAATTAAACCGGTGGTCAGTTTCACGGACACGCCGATTTCTAAAGTAACGTACGTCTTGGATGAATTCCTTTTTGAAACTCCATATTAAATTCAATAATGGTTTTGCTTTAAAAATCTTACCGAAAATATTAGTTTGTTGAATTTACCCTCGCAATTTTCAATGGTTTCTTTTGATGAAGAGAACTTGTTTCCCAGCATACCCCCTCCCCCCAGTGTATCCAATTGGTTTCTGAACACTTGACTAACTCTGTCCTCCAGGACCAGCAAATCACTTGTATTATGTTGTTTTTATGATTCTCTAATGTTACTAATTTGTAGATGTTAACTAATTACTTTATGTAATTTTTACAATCTTATTTTGGCTTGAAAATGGGAAGCTTTCCCGAAACATGTCGCCACCGTCTAATCAATTAATCTGTGATTAACAGATTAATTGATATTAATATTATTAGAAGGGGAAGGTTGTGTGTTAACAAAATTAAACAACATTATCATTACCATCAAAGAAAATTAAGGATTGAACCTGCAACTGTAAAGCATGTAAGATTTGGCAAGGTTGGAAGATTTTAGAGAATAGGAGTTCATCATAAAGCAATAATCGGTATATTGGTACTATATCTACTCATTACATTACACAATAAAATCGATACTTCCGGCACTAAAATAAAATCTCACTTAATTGAAAAGATAAATGAGATGTTAGAAAAGGCTAATAAAAGCACAACCTCCAATCGAGTACAAAAACATTAGGAACTCTCGAGAAATAAAAACAATAAAATGTTAAAAAAAAAATGCATCGACCGATATACATCATTAAGTGCACAATCATGTCGTAGAATTATATTCTTCTCGTAATTCCGCGTTTCTTTTTCTGAAATTACAGTTCACAGAAAACTATAGCTATGAAACCTTAATAATCCAATAATTTCAAATATAGCTGGCAGAGTATCTCATGTCGTAAAATTTAAAAGTCTGATTTTTTTATAAGGGAAGGAACATAAATTAAATTAAACGTCGTGTTACCTCAGCCAACAAGATTTAAAAAGTTCAATACTGAAAGTTTCAGACAACCTTAATACTGGTGTGGGATTACTTTAGTGAATAACTTCCAGCGAAATCATAAACTAATATCTAAAAATATTAACCACCTGTACACACAATTAACGATAGGATCCAACATCAAAAATCATTAACGGCTGAGCGTACAAAAAGTTATCAATCAACTACGTCATATGGATAAAATCAATTTTTCTCATTAATCCTCCAAATTCAATTTCATTTAAAAAATGAGCAAAGCATATAGGTATAGTACCGACAAACGTTTAAAATTCTATTATTCAATGTCAATTCTCTATACAGCAAATGCTTATTGAAATAAATTTAGAAAATCATTCCCTTATTAGAAAAATTGCACATTTGCACTCCAGTCGAAGATTACGACAAAGTAAAGAGGATTTTTCGTTGTTCCGTATACCGGTCACTATCTTTCAATAAGTCTTGATTTACATGCATTACAACCCACTTCTTTATAACAGGTTATATGCCAAGACTCAAGAAGTTAGTGATCCTTTTTTTAATTATAAATTTTCGCAAGTGCTAAGCGTATTTCTAAAATTATATCTCTCAATAGGAAAAAGTATTTCAAATATTGACAAAGTAGTCGACGATGAGAGCAAACAAATTTTCGATAATATAAGTGTTCAATTTTATCACTTATAGCAGAACTTCTTTGTAGATGATAACTAATTTTATTGAATATATTTTTGACTTACTACATCAACAATCTTTTTTTTTTTCTATATTAGCCTACCACGCTCATAAAATCAGCGCTGCACAAGACAATCAATTTTCACTACAAAACAGAAAACATTACAAATATTAACACTCTCCCTGTAATTTTACTGTCCTTGTCCTCAACCGAAACTACTCTTCAGTCATTTCAGTCCGATTTTCTTCAGCAGAAGCTTGAAACGAATGCGATCCAATGGCTTTGTAAACATATCTGCGAGTTGAAATTCACCTGGCGTATAATTCACCTCCAAATCACCTTCCTCCAAACGCTCTCGGATGAAATGATAACGAATATCAATATGCTTGGATCTTTTGTGAAATTCCGGGTTTTTGGACAACTTCACCGCACCAACATTATCGATGTAAAGCATTGGCTTGCACTCTCGATTACCAATTTCCTTAAAAAGTCTCTTCAGCCAGATGACTTCCTGGGCTGCTTGACTTCCGGCGACATACTCAGCTTCAGTTGTAGACAGAGCAATTGAACGCTGTCTCTGACTCATCCAAGTTATAGCAGTATCTCCGTACAAGCACACAACTCCAGTGGTAGACCTCCTCGTTTTATCATCTCCAGCATAATCTGCATCGCTGTAGGCTATCAGCCCTTGACCTTTATGATAATTAAGTCCCATGTTAATTGTTCCTTTAATGTAGCGTAAAATTCGCTTCACTGCTTCCCAGTGTCCAACTTTGGGATCACACAAAGCTTGTGAGACTGTGTTAACTGCATAAGCAATATCCGGTCTAGTTGCAATAGCTAAGTACATCAGGCTTCCGACTGCACTCCTGTAAGGCACTTCCGATTCAAGACTTGCTCCCTCAGCTGCTTCCTTTGCTGACCACCCTTTCTCCATAGGCGTAGTCATCGGTTTCGAATCCGCCATGTTGAATTTGCCCAACACCTTTTGAGCGTAAACCGATTGACAGATGAAGATTTCCCCATTTTCCTTTTGTTGAATTTGCACACCCAGAAAGTTGCCAACTTCTTCAAAAGTGATGTGAAACTTTTGCTCCATTTTTTTTAGCAGCTTCAAAATCTCTGCATTACTCGATCCTGCCATTAATCCATCATCGACATATAAAGTGATGATTAATTTTTTTTTATTATTAGTATGCACGAAAACACATTGGTCTGCCCCACTTTGTTTTAATCCGGATTTCTCCAAAAACTTAGCAAACTTCCGGTTCCAGCACCTCGAAGCTTGTTTTAGTCCGTATAAACTCTTGTTTAACTTGCAAACACGATCCGTTCCATCCTCAAAACCTTCAGGTTGAAGCATGTAGATTTCTTCCTCGAGTTTACCGTACAAAAATGCGGTTTTCACGTCAAATTGTGCTAAAGTCAGGTTCTCCTCTGCTGCAAGCGCCAGAACCGATCTCACTGAATCAAACCTTGCAACTGGTGCAAACGTTTCATCGTAGTCAACTCCCGGTTTCTGCATAAACCCCTTTGCAACTAATCTGCTTTTGTATCTTGCCACCGACCCATCCAAATTGTGCTTGACCCTATGCACCCATTTGTTGGTAATTGGTTTGCGACCTTCTGGTAACTCAACTAAATCCCATGTGTGATTTTCCATGTGTGACTTCATCTCATCTTTCATTGCTTCTTTCCACTCTGGTGATTCAAGCGCTTCCGCAGCTGTGATCGGCTCATTGATGCACTCAGCTACCATCGCATAAACACCGTACCTTGCTGGCATTTTGATCTTTGATCTATCACGAAGTTTTGGAAATGATTCCTTTTCCTCACTGTCACTTCCGCTTTCACCGTCAGCTTTAACTTCAACTTCAACTTCTGTAATATTCGGTGTGATCACTTCCGGTTTGAAATTGACATTTCTGCTCAGTGTCACTTTCCTCGTTTCCGGAATCCAAACGCGATAACCATCGTGATTGTCGCAATAACCAATCAGAATTCCCTTTTGACTTTTGCTTTCAAACTTGTGACGTTTGACTTCCGGTACATGTACGAAACATTCCGTTCCGAATTTCCTCAGATGTGTAAACTTGACGTTCTTGCCCAACCACAACTCTAAGGGGGACTTACCAGCTTTGCCCGTAGGTCCACATCTGTTCAAGATGTAAGCAGCGGTATTCACCGCTTCAGCCCAAAGTCCACTTTCCAGAATTGGCTCCGCGGAATGCATTAGCGTTCTAGCCATCTCAGCTATTGTCCGATTCTCCCTTTCAGCGCCGCCATTCTGCTCCGGTGTGTAGGCCATCGTAACTCGATGTTTGAATCCCTTCTTCTGCGCAAGCTTTCTCATTTGTTGGTTGACATTTTCCGTTCCACCATCTGAAATCAGTTCCTGTATTTTGATACCAACCGTTTCCGCTTCGTTGACAAAACTTTCCAGACTATCAAAAGTATCTGACTTGTACTTGATCGGGTAGACTTGTCGGTACTTGCTGTAGTCGTCCTTGATGCATGCCCAAAATCTTGCACCACCAACTGACGTAACATCCATTGGTCCAACAACATCTAAGTGAATCCTCTCTCCCGGCTTAGTAGCACGTTCGTCACGTGATCTGAAACTCAACCGATGCTGTTTCCCGAGTTGACACGGCTCGCAGAAAAACTCGTTGATTTTACACTCGATCCCTTTAGCCTTCAGAAATTTGAGCACATGTTGCTTATCCTGATGACCCAGCCTTTCATGCCATAATTGCAGCGTCTCCGGCACCTTATTAACAACTTGTGCACTGACCTTCTCATTCGGCATTACGACTTTCATATCCAACAGGAACATTCCATGATGCAATTTTCCAGTTAATTTGACCTTGCCATCCTTTGACACAGTACATCCCGTTTTACCACCATAGAAGTCCAAATTTTTTAAAGCAATTGATCCAACTGAAAACAAGTTGCTTTTCAGTTCCGGTACATACCATGCTCCTCTTAGCTCACCTGGCAACCATTTTCCCTCGATTAGTCGAGTAATCTTTATGGTTCCAGTGCCAACGATTTTAAGCGTCTTTCCGTCATCAATGTAAACTTCATGAGCATTGTCAACAAGTTTGAATTCGTCGAACCATTCCCGTCTAGGCGTCATGTGCTCGCTAGCACCCGAATCAGCAAACCAAACGTCGTTCGAATTCTGAGCGCTCAGAACACTCAGAAACGCTTGTGTGTTTTCCGGTCCACCTTTTTTAGTTTTGACATCACCTGCACCGTTCTTTGATCGACATTCAAATTGATAGTGACCCGTCTTTCCGCACTTGTAGCACGTAGAATTAGCTCGTTTCTCCTTTGCCTTCTCGCTCTGCGCTCCACTTCGGTTAACACCAGCATTCCCTCTGCTAGTGCCGCCATCACCCGATGTGGTATTTGACGTTCTATACTGTTGCCGTCGCTCAGTATAAAGTGCACTCGAATCCGCAGTTTCGCCGCTTTCCTTCTTACTGTTCAACTCAACACTGCATAGCTGCTCCGCTAGCTTATTCAACGTCCAGTTCTTCTTTTCTGTCAAATTAAGTGCGTTTATGAAGTGAACGTATTCAGCTGTAATGCATCTAACAACCGACCAATCAGCAGACTCTCAGGTAACTCGACATTGTCTTCCTTCAACGTTTCATTTTTGACATCGGCCCAGCATACCTTGAATCTAGCGATAAGACTCACGATCGATTCACCAGTTTCCATTTTCAAGTTAAAAAAATCCTTGAATAGTCGTTGTTGACGCTGTGTTGATTTTTGTTCGTAAAGTCCTTCCAGTACTCCCCACATACTACGAGCTGTTTTACATGTCAGCAACTGCTGTTGCAGCGACTGACTCACGTTGTTGTATACGGACATCTTGGCTAGGTTTTCAGCTTTCTTCGCTTTGTTCCTCAGCTCTTCATTCGTCCCTTGAGATAGTTCTCCCGTTAGATCTTTTGACAATGCTTCTTCAGCATTTGCAGCAGCCAAGTATAACTCAATCTGCATTTTCCATACATTCCAATTTTCGGCACCCTCCAGCTTGTAAATCGCAACGTTCATTTTATCCATCATTCAACGTAGTTTAGACAGTAAAATAAACAGTTCAATCGATCACAAACAGTATTTTGTTGCTCAAAAATTATCACTTGAAAAATTCGATTTTCTCACTTTAATCAGTCTATCATCACATAAAGCACAGTTTAGTACGTACCTGGGCCCATAACCTGTTCAATTTTATCACTTATAGCAGAACTTCTTTGTAGATGATAACTAATTTTATTGAATATATTTTTGACTTACTACATCAACAATCTTTTTTTTTTCTATATTAGCCTACCACGCTCATAAAATCAGCGCTGCACAAGACAATCAATTTTCACTACAAAACAGAAAACATTACAAATAACCCATTCAACGCCACATTTTTAATTTCCATTTTAATGGTTTATTCCAACTCTTATTTGTTTACTGACAATGGAAAAAATAAAAAAAAAATTTTTGGTAAAGTTTTGGGCAAAATATGACTGAAATTAAAATTGTTCCATTATTGGAACTTGGCTGCCGATGCGTAAAATAACCTCAATAATTTAACATATTTATTACTCAAAAGCAAGACATTTTACATGAGATTTGTTACATTATGTTTTCACATGGAAGTACTTGAAACACTCTAGTGGATGTAGATTTATTTTACATATTCCGCATCCAAATGTTGTATTAGTCTTGCACACCTTACATCTATTCTGCTTGACCTTTTCCGGATAGTGAAAAACTGAAGTGTTTTTTGAAACGGACTCTGGAATATTTCTAAAGGAATGATGATGTGGTTGGGTTTCTCTGTTACCAATAAGTAAGTATGTAGTCACGATACTTCTGATAAATCCTAAAAGGTCCAGTTTTGGCACAACTTCATATCTTGAGTTGGAAACATTTCTTGCTCTCTGTTGTTCCCTTTGAATTCGATATAAAATCCAAGAATTGGATACAGATGCCGAAAGAAGATGTGAGAACACCTGCCAGTACCATTTATTATTACGAATTTTGATTCGATAATTAGATATGTTTCTATCCATGAGGTCTGTTCCCCCCATGTGAGTATTGTACATAGATATGGCATATGGCATATCTACAGAAATGTACCTTTTTTCGGCGCTAGAATATCTTCGAGCAGGCTTTGTCGGAAGTACTCCATTATAGTTGGATGCTACCTGAACTGTCGCGTTATCCTTCCACTGTATAACAATCATATCATTCGTCGCATTTATGAAGGAATCTGAAGTGCCCCTGGGTTGCTTGTTCATTGAATTTTTATTCAATGGGCAATTTTCGATTCTATTTTGTCGGATGGTCCCAGTACATCCAAATCCGTACTCTGTCATCTGCCGTATGAGTGGTAGTCCTGTGAAGAAGTTGTCGATGAAAAAATTATAGTTACGGTTTGGATACATGGTTTTCAGTTTTTCAGCAAAGGTTGCAACTACAGATCCACCCAAACCTAGCTCTTCGTGGTCTAATAAAGTTCCTTTCCCTTGGTAAGGCTCTGTAGTTACCAAGTACGAGTTTGACAAGTTCATTGACCAAAATTTGAAACCGTAACGTATAGGCTTCCCTTGTATTCTTTGTTTACAGCTATGGTGGCTGTAGTATGGCACCATTGATTCATCTACAGCAACGTTTTCATGAGGTGGTACGCTGTTTAGAAACTCTCTGTTCAAGTGGTCAATCAGAGGTCTTATTTTTGCAAATTTATCAGTTCTTTGTAATTTGGAATTATCAGTAAAATGTAGGTTTTTTATAATTTCTCTAAATCGATTTCTAGACATTGCCTCTGATATGGCCATGTTTCGAAGGTCGGGGTCGGTGCTCCAATACATATCACGTCGTGGTTTTGGACTATATCCCGAAATTAGTAAAATGGCTAAAAATAATTTTATTTCATTTATAGAAATCTGGAAAGAACTATTTGGATTATTTTGTAATGCATAAGATACAGTCTGTTCTTGTATGTGATTCAATAATTGTTCTCCCCAAAATATCTCAAACAGTTCAACAGGAGTTTTTATTGGAAGCATACTATCATCGTCATTTTTAGCAGTGCAAGTAGTTTGTCGAAGGCGTGATAGATCGCCTCTTTTCCACTTTTCCTTTCTTTTTGTTGAGTCCTTTTTCTTTCCCCTAACTTCGTGTTGTGGAGTTTCTTCTATTTCCACAGTTACGTCTTCCTCATCACTGCTACTAAAATAACGAGTGTTAGCTGTTCTTGGCCTCTTCGGTTTAACGACTTCTTCCTGTTCTATGCTATCGGCAAAGTTATTGTTATCGGGTACATTTTGAAAATATACTGTTGCTTCCGCTGGGTTTTCTAACACTTTAGATGTAAACTTGTTTGCAAAATTATCTGTATCTTCGGTGCTTGAATTTTCCGAATCGCCGTCTGAATCATCCGGAGGTGTGATGTATACGTCGGCTGATTCGAATTGTTGGTCAGCAATTTTATCGAGAAGTTGATTTAGATTACTAGCAGTGCAATGTTTCTTGCCATAAAATACTTTCGGATCCATGGTCTACAAGGACAATTTTTTTTAAATTTTAGTAAATTTGAGGTGTAGATGTAGCCAAGTTCCAATTTAGGAACATGCCTTTCATACGGCCTCATGGTAACAAGTTGCGTTATTTTACTAGTTGTGGTTAGGTTTATTACTAACAATAAAGTGTTCTAACAGAATTTATTACTAAAGTTGGAATCAGAAAGTTTGTTTATTGTATATGTGATAAAT
Source organism: Pyrocoelia pectoralis (assembly GCA_036250285.1). Classification (NCBI taxonomy): domain Eukaryota; kingdom Metazoa; phylum Arthropoda; class Insecta; order Coleoptera; family Lampyridae; genus Pyrocoelia; species Pyrocoelia pectoralis. The sequence goes on along the minus strand of CM070077.1, from coordinate 52,167,916 downwards.
AATGTATAAAAATTATAAGACAAGCAAAATTGTGAGATTTTACTTACCAAAGCACAAAATAAATCACAATGTGAATAACTTTAGTCACGTTCGGTTTGCAAGGTAGTACAGAATGACTTAACATGACAAAAAAGTCAAACATCAGAACCATCTGTTTTGTAATAGCAAAATTAGACAGCGTTCCAATAATTGAACATGGCAACGAATGGGTTAACAATAAGAACCAGGTCAGTAAAAGAACAAATTAAGACTCTTGTCTCACAAAGAAAAAAAACCCATAGTGTTTTCGGGTCTTAAAGAGGACTAAGGACAATTTGAAGTTAGATGCAAAGAAATGTGTGTTTAGTAAGTTTGTGACGCGTAATAAATTATTGTCGAAAGAAACGCCATGTTAAGAGTTATTGCAGAATCTTAAGATTTTGTATACAGGGTGTTTTTCGGGAGCTTTAGTTAAACGTTTCTGCGAAAGTTTCATAGGTAGGTTTTTAAAAATTTATACTCAAAGCTGAATCGATGTAAAATATTTTCACAATTACAGCACTTCCGGAAATAGCAGAGGTAGCTAGTAGCTTCGTTATTTTAAACGGTAATTCCTATTTTTCATTCCATTTTTGGATTCTACGTGAAATTTCAGTTCTTTTGATATCCGCATGTCAATATCTACAATTTATGGTTTTTAAGTTATTGTCACTATTTAAAAAAAATGACGAATGCAGACGGTAGGTACTTTGAGAATTCATTGCTCGACAACCGTTGTAGTTATGGCAACAAATTTCATCAGCGCACAGAGGAAGAATAGGGCTCTCTTTTGGCTTACTTAAAAAAATTATGAGAATTCAAAGGCTAAAAACTCAGTTTTTGTAAAATGAAATGACAATGGCCTTACTATTGCATTTGATAGAAAATCAAAATTCAAAACTAGGGACATACGAGGTATGTTCAAAAAGTATGGCGAATTGTGTGCTTCTTCAAAAAGTATTAAGTATAATTTATTCATTCAAAGTAATTCCCCCACGGATATAATACATTTATACCAACGTTTTCCACAATCTTCGAAGCACATAAAAAAATAATTTTTTGTGATCTTGTTCAGTTCCTCCTTCGATGCCGTCTTCGTCGCTTCAATCGTGGCGTAGCGTCGTCCTATCGAGGACCTCTTCAGTTTTAGGAAGAAGAAAAAGTCGTGGGGGCCAGGTATGAGGAATACGGTGGCTGTGGCATCATTAGCGCCACAAGCAACGATGTGTGTGAGTAGCGGTGTTATCATGGTGTAAAAGCCAATTTTTGTTCTTCCACAAATCCGGGCGTTTCTGGCGGATTGTTTCGCGCAAATTGCGCATAAGTTGTATGTAATATTCCTTATTGACTTTACGACCCTGTGGCAAGAACTCATGATGCACCACGCCCTTGCAATCTAAGAAAACAGTGAACAAAACCTTCACATTCGACCGAACTTGGCGCACTGTTTTCGGTTTTGGCTCATGCGGTCACTTTCATTGCGTTGATTGAGGTTAGGTTTCCACTTTATAACTATAAACCCATGATTCGTCACCAGTGGATGACCCTCTACAACAAATTTGGATCGTTCCGTACAGAGTGCAAGAGCTCCTTAGTAATTTTTTTGCTAATTTTTAGTTCATTAGTTTATTACTGGCATCTTATTTCCGAGTTCAACAAAATAGTTACTGATTAGTAGTGCAACAAGCGGCAGACTTTAAAATTAGCGCGAGGCGTGACGATATAATAAACATATTATCATACTACAGAACAAAAAATACGAGTATTGTTTTATGTACCATAACATAATACTTATCTAGTGCAAAGTAAGAAGCGAATATAAATATGTACTTGCCTCGCTTGTCTAATGTACGTACGAGATCTGTTCAAAAAGTATCGTGAATTTTGAATTTCCGCGGGCTACGCATATTCGATTTTCGATTGTTTTGTGGCGTTAGGTTGGTACTCATGTCCCTCACTTATGCTAACAAAGTCGACCATTTTGAATGTTTAGTTAATTATTGACAGCTATTTTGGTTGGAGGTGGACGTGTTTTGGCTCGTCTTCGATTTTTGAGCCATTTTTCCTCTAACTCTCTTGCATTTCTAAATAATTCTGTTCAAGCAAAAATTAGCGGTTCGTATATGGAAAGGCGTATCTGCACCTTTCTATAATCTAAGTTTCAAAACTATTGTTCCATACATTATGATACTGTCAGATTAATAGCTCCTGTCATTAACAGCTGTCAATAAATATGAAATGTGTCAGTTTGGTATAAAAACTGCATTTTTAATGCTTTTCACAAATTATGGTAGACTAAACATTTGTAGATGATGGCTTGGTGAAGAAATAAAGAAGAAAATTCATACGTTAAGAGCATCCTCATTCATTCTGTAAAGAAACGTTTCCCACTGCGAATCTGAAACTGCAAGGGCTGCAGCTGCAACATGTTGCAAAAGTAGCGCTGTGTGAACATATGTGCAACCTCTGGTCTCGACCTGCAACTTTTGTAGGCCACTGCAGCATGAAAACTGCGTGTTTTTCGCTACTTTCGGCCGGTGTGTGAACACGATACGCAACTTTAGCAGCCGCTGCAAAAAAACTGCGCAACAAAAGTAGCTATGTGTGATACTACCTTTAGTTTATTTGCCTTATTTTATATCTTTGTTAACTCAGCAATAATTTTCCCCAGGAGATAAGTCAATAAATTAAAAACTCGTTCAGCAAAAAGTAGGAGTAATCATATTTTGCAAGAGATGGTGATTAATTTCGCCTCAACGCCCTCAACTTGTTTAGATTTAACTCGTTGCCTAACGACTGTACATTAAAATTAAAATTTAAGAACCGCAAGACGATTTAAATGCAAAGCATAATTATGGAATTAATCATTTTGTAATTTAACCTTGTATATCCTACTTATGAAACTGTAACTTATATAAAATAAGTAAGAATTCAGTATTGATGTTTACCTAATAAAACTAAGACAATAAAGCTGACCAAATAAGTATCGTCCAATTATCGTAAAAACTTGAACGTGGTAACAAAATGAAGCGCGTTCCTTTAGGGGAGTAATGCTACCGAAATAAGAAATATTGCAATTTAAGTATAGGATTTGGAAATGTAGTTGAACAGGTGTTTATCAACCTGGAAGCGTTGAGTGAAAAGTATAATCACTCAACGCTGGAAGATTGCGTGTTAAAGTGAAGTACGGAAATGAGCATGATACAAATATACAAGGTATAACCGCGCGCAGGTAGCCCCACCACGATTTCCTAAGCGTGACGTAGTTCGGTGCTGAATCAAAGGCGACTTAATATGAATTTATTGATTTCCATTCATTTATTTTGTTTGTTTTTATCTTAGGTTAAATATTAACCTAAGGTTTTTATACAGTGTAATAAGACACCTTCGTATGCGGTTTTTAAATGCGGAAATACAGAAAAAAATGCAAAACATGTACGATTTTTTCGATTCGCCGCAAATTCTATTACTGCGAAGAAATGGACTAATTTGTGTAATCGGCGGAATAAAATTAATATAAAAAACGGTGCGCTTTTTCACGTACAATAAAAACACAGTTGATATACTTTTGTTTGTTTATAATTTGCAGCCAGAATTTGTTCAGCTCACTTTATAGAAAGTGATTACAAGCGTAATTTGCAACCAGAACTATTAAATATACCAAATCAACGAAAATTATTGCTTCCGGAAGCATTACCATCTCTTAATTTAAAAAGAGATCAAACAAAGAAAAAACGTTTATTGCGTTTCATGGTTCCGATTTTTGTAAAGAAGAACACGTAACAACAACGCTCGCTAAAAGAGTACTGAAACGTAAACGAAAACGAATTCACGCGTAACATTTATAAATGTTTAGTTTTAATTTTAAGTGCATGGATATACATTTAGCTGTTTATACATTTACAATGTATGTTTATATTTAGTGTACTAACTGAATTCACACCCCCATTATCTTCAAAAAAGGATAAAATAAGAAATTAGTTACTATAAATAGGAAATCCCTATGCTTAATACATTGCATTCATCGCGAATTAGCACCGAGTGACGTCATGCGCAAGCAGGCCGCATTTTTGCTACCAAGTGGTTATACCTTGTATATTTGTATCATGGGAAATGAGGAACATCACCGTCACATGAACTGTCATTCGAAACTATTAACAAAGGAAGATCAATAATCGCTCTGCTTTAAAAAATACAATTCTCGAAATAGAATACTATACAATAGTAGCGTGATTGTTTGAAAAAGAAATGCCATATTTTAATTTATTATTACACGAGCTGGCGTTTTTTTCGAATTTTCCCGCTAATCTAATGTGTACAAATATAATATGATAGGTTTGTTAAAATAAAAAATTCAACTAATATTATTAATAATGGCTTGTCTTCGGAGATAAATGTTGTCAGATCATCCTTTAAAGAACATGTACGATAGATTTGGATACAGCCTGAAAGTATTTTTGCATAACCTATTTAGAATTTCAAAAATATGTTCGCTAAATTTACGTGAACGAACTTTAGAGGATTTACATTTTTCAATAAAAGACATTTTAAGTATTCACGTATTTTCCTTGGGAAGCGAATTCAGAATCTGCGATTTCTGTGATATTTAACTGTTTGAATCATGCTTTTATATATTCAACGTATAAGAATATAACCTAAATGGACGTAACCATTAAAATAAAATAATTAAGTATTAAGTACCGAGGTTAACAAAGCCTAATTTAAATATTTCACGAACACGTGTGATTGAAAAACAATTTCCATTTGAGAAATGGTTACCGATGCAAAATTGGTGAAACCAAAAATTCCGCAATTAGTGGAAAACAAAAAATGCAACTCACCTAAAACAAAAAACCAAAATTAGTACAACTATAAAATACGATAATCATCATTTTACAACGTTTCAGTTAATTTTTTAGAAAATTTCTCATTTTTTTTGTTAATTAAGTACCAAATCTCAATTAAGAGAAGATCAAAGCACATATTATAATGTAAAAATTGATGAAATTTACCTCGATTATGTTCAACTATAGCTACATCGCCCATTCTTTACACTCGCGCACGCACATCTACTTCACACAAAATATATAAGCAAACTAAACACAAATTTGGAATTGTATTCTACAATATCGGTACCATGTGTTTATTAACCCGGTCGTTATATCAAACAAACTAGTTATAAATTGTTATCGATAATGTTTGACCGCTTTGTCTCGAATAGGAAAATGTAAAAATGTTTCAATAAAATTATATGACAATATCGCATTCATTACCGTCTTCTCACATTTGGTATGCCATGGGAAAGCGGGTGTGGTATGGCTAGAATAGCCAATACCAAATTCATTTTTTTCTTAATTTAGTACGAAAGGTAAGTGCAATAGTACTATCTACAAGAAAATTTTGAAAAACGACGAACTTGAAACAACCTTTGTAACTTCCGTTACAGAGCGTGAACTAATAGCGTGCTAAATTAAAAAAAAAATGCTCCCAGTAATGAAATGCGGCACTTACTAAAAGCTTGTACATAATTCATTCCCATGAAAAAGTTAAATCGTCCCTTAGATTAAATTAAAGGCGAACCTCAACGTTAAACTCAAATTCCTCTGCTCCCTTACTTGCTAACTTGCTTACCTCAATTCACTAATAGCTCAGAGAGACGTAATACCCCATTTCTGTTTAAATAGGAGACTTTTAAAGCCCGAATACGCAATATGCTGACATACTTCAAAGCCGCGGCTTATAAATTTACATGTTTAATAGTTACTAATTACAATCCCCTTCGCGAGTTCAGTTTCATATATCCGTAACTTGAAGTAGGAAATGTTCCAACAGCTAATATTCACGTTTCCTCAAATTGCTTTCGTATGAACTTGACTTTCTGATATACCTACTAGGGAAATATTGAAATACAATTGCCATGAAAGGGATGTGATTAACAGAGTGAGATTTTTTGTCCAATTTGAAACGTTATTGACATGCACTGACATACAAAATTTTAAAATAATGAAATGATAAACCCTTTGGGATTTCATTTCCTGAAAAGGATGAGATGTTAAAAATTCAACAAAAAGCTTTTACTAACAAAAAGTAGGATAAAAAGCAAAAAACTCTTGTCTGTTATTTGATTTTTAACAAAAAACGCCAGAAAAATTTCAGTTCCAAACTTAAGCGTACTTCTCTTCTATATACACAAGTGTTATACGAGCAAAGTTTCACGTACTTATCTAACTAAAAGAACGTTAAATAAAATTCACAAACTATGGCACAACGTATAAAAACTACATTTTTGCGCAAAGTTGTATAATTTATCACAACGTACTAAAATTTGTAATTATTATATTAACGCAGTGTTCTCATTTTCCCCTTTACAATTTTTCGAATTACATGTTCGCACAATGCTTAAATTATTAAAATGTATGCTGAAGGGACATCTGATAATGAAACAGCCATTTAGCTGCTTTATTTTCAGATTATATGCTAACGTAATCATTTGGATATCAGTTTATGGAGTGTGTGTGTCTAAAACGTCAGGAAACGGAATAAATCGTTAGCAATTTGTCTATAGCAAAATTTATCGTAGGCTGGTGAATAAATTTTGGCCTATGTTAAAATAAAGGTTCGTGTTTTATCGAAACTAAGATTATTATTTGACGTTGATAAGTGAAATACACTAAATTATGCATTTGGCAAAATTTTACACGTTCCGTTCAATTTATAATGCTTTGAATGCATTTCAAAAAATGTAATTCCACGGTAATGAATTCGCTCAATATTTCAATAAAGATAACTGTAATATAATATAATAAATTTGCCAAAAACCAAAGTGAAGATCCAGTTTTAAAATCCAAAACATCGTGAGATCTTAAAAAGATTAAGTTACCAAGCAAAAAATTCTGGAATGTATTACCACGAGACTTCCCTCGTATTAACACTTTTTTCAAAAAATAATTATAGCACAATATACAGGGTCCTGCACCTCACCTCCCGTCTTCTGTAGCTCAGTTATTAATTAAGTTAGGTTTTTGATATTTTTCAGACGTTTCCTGTACCCCAGATTATATTTCAGGAAAATATTTTTGATTATACAGGGTGTCCCAACAAAGTGTGACGCCATAATGATATATTTTTTTAAATTACATGCTTTATTTTTTTTTACTTATTTGGTCGTCTTTTATGCTTACCTACAAATTCCTAAAATTCTATTGAAATCGGTTGGATGAAACCAGCGAAAAAAAATAAAAACGAAAAAATGTCGGTTTTGCATCACTGGTTTTAAAAATTAATAAAAAACGCAAATAGTACCTGGTTAATGAAATTTTACTACACGCTCATTAAATAAAGTCTAGTGGTCTCGTTTACCAAGCTTCATTGATCCAAATTATACAGGGTGATCAAAATCTAGTGTCAAACTTCCCAAACTTTAAAGCACTTTATCTTTCTTATTTTAAATTGCACGCCCTCCATATTTTAATGTCATTCGATGCGGAATTGAAAAACAAAATTTTTTTTCTAATACATCTCTATGGCAATTCCTAATATTGTAAAAGTTATTCAAGAAAAAGTCATTTTATCAATTAATTATTGCAATAGCCATTTTAATTGATAAAAATCGAAGGCGCCTTTGAAAGACAATTTATTAACATAACATGTTTTGTGATCACAATTATCTCTAAAGTCTTAAGGTTACCTACTTTACGTTCGATATGTCTTCCGTTTCCTTCAAGGCACAAACGAAGACGAGTATGAAATGATGTTGCCAATCTTTTTAATAGGTCTGGTGTAATGCTTTGAAATGCGTTCAGGATTCTTTGCTGCATGTTTTCTGGTGTGATAAACGATTTCCTTAACGTAACCCCGCAAAAAGAAATCTAATTTAATTAAGTCGGGTGATCGAGGAAGCCAAGCAATTGATCCTCCTCTTCTAATCCACAGATTGGGGAAGGCTGTGTTAAGATGATCCCTGACTTCCAATGAATAGTGTGCTGGAGCTCCATCGTGTTGCAGCCACATTCCATTTCTCATAGCTATTGGTAAATTTTGAAATAAATTTGGCAATTGATTTTGAAAAAATCCAGATACATATTGGTCCATTCAAATGTCCGTTAAAAGAGTGAGGACCAACAATGTTCACCAATAACCCCCCCCCCCCCCACAAATTGTTTTTCAAAGGCGCCTTCGATTTTTATCAATTAAAATGGCTATTGCAATAATTGATTGATAAAACGACTTTTTCTTGAATAACTTTTACAATATTAGGAATTGCCATAGAGATGTATTAGAAAAAAAAATTGTTTTTCAATTCCGCATCGAATGACATCAAAATATGTAGGGGTTGCAATTTAAAATAAGAAAGATAAAGTGCTTTAAAGTTTGGGAAGTTTGACACTAGATTTTGATCACCCTGTATAATTTGGATCAATGAAACTTGGTAAACGAGACCACTAGACTTTATTTAATGAGCGTGTAGTAAAATTTCATTAACCAGGTACTATTTGCGTTTTTTATTAATTTTTAAAACCAGTGATGCAAAACCGACATTTTTTCGTTTTTATTTTTTTTCGCTGGTTTCATTCAACCGATTTCAATAGAATTTTAGGAATATGTAGGTAAGCATAAAAGACGACCAAATAAGTAAAAAAAAGTAAAGCATGTAATTTTAAAAAATATATCATTATGGCGTCACACACCCTGTATAATCAAAAATATTTTCCTGAAATATAATCTGGGGTACAGGAAACGTCTGCAAAATATCAAAAACCTAACTTAATTAATAACTGAGCTACAGAAGACGGGAGGTGAGGTGCAGGACCCTGTATATTGCTGAATTCAGAAAAAAATACTCTTAAACACATTATCTTAATAAACTAATATTTTCTCATACAAACAGCTTTCATAAAAGGGTACCTATTTCAAAAAATTGTTGTCAAGATTTCAAAACAGTTAAATCTGGCACTTAAGAGGCATTTGGTAAAGGTGGGACTACTAGATAACAGTTAATGTAGTTAAAGTGATAACAAGGGATATGCATGTCGTGTTTACTAAACAATGTTGTAAATTGTTAAGACACGTAGCATTAATTGGTATACCAAAAATTAAAAATTAAAATTTAAAAAAAACATATTTTTTTGGTTATAATTCTTATTCATTTTTATATTGCACTGTATTTATTTGTAACTGTAGGTACATCATTTCAATGTATTTATTACTATGTATACTGTTGAACGTGTAAAGAAGGATCGATGATGGTCTTTATGGACTTCTCTTATGATATAAATAAATATACCTGAACCTGATCGATTTTTACTCAATCTGATCATTACAGTACATCTATATCCTTTCCATCAGAATTAAAATTACAAAAATGAAAAAGGTTCCTTGAATTAAAATCGATGACAAAGCAATACGTTATACTTGCAGCACAAATAAAGAGCATTATAAAAATAAGGATGTACGATAATAAAGATTTGATCATCTCCTTTAAATTAACGTAAGCGGCTTTATATTTGTGCAGCCAAGGACAAGACTAATTTATCCTAATAACAATTAAAAGCTCATCAGTAAATACTATCCGTTAAAAAGGTACACAACAAATAATTCCTAAATGTGAGAGATCGTAGTATCAAACAAATGAAATATAAAAATGGAAAATGTGCCTAATGACACTATTTTTGTTTTTAAACGTACATTTCGTTTTAGATAGTCCTCTCGAAAAGCTCTAAAATGATCCATGTAGTGCTCAACTGTATTGTATTACTTCGTTTTTAATAATGTAAAAAGTGCCATGTCGCGAAACGTTTAGGCATGACTCCAACTAGTACCTAATCATCTTTCCATAATTTTATTTACGACTGTATAAGGGTAAATGTGTTGAAATTATAGTGGAGGAGAATATGCAATAGGATATGTTTCAATCCAAAGTTGTTACAAAGGTGAACGATAACTTTCAGGAGCGAAAGCGAGACGGAAGTATCCCTAAACACTTCGTAACACGATTACGATTTCCTACGGTTCTGAAATAATTCAATATTTCAGACAATACTTGTAAAATTCATACAATGATTCAACTTAAGAACAATTGGTAGATTTATTGTGGATATTTCATTTATAAGTTGTTCCGTGTTGGCAGTATTTATTTGTGTTGTGTATCTACTGAAAAGAAAACTTAACGCGAATTTATGTGCAATTTGCATGGAGAAATGATACTTAACAATGTGATGCCTATGCTGTCAAGCAATACGTAAGTAGTATAAAATGGCGGAAGGCGGACAAATTATAAAATCAATGTTATTACTTATTACAATCACGCCAAACGAATTTCATTCCACTCACCTATATGATTCTCTGAAATAAAATGAGTGAGCGAATTAACCAATTTCCGATTTAAAAATTCGATGGATTAAAAAAAGCCAAAAATCGAGCACAGTGATTATCATTATTCGTCAATCGTCAATATTTGTTCATCGGTTACGAACACATTTCATTTATTACTACCAAAAACAAAGTGTGTATTAAACTTTAAGTAATAGGCTATAAATATGGAGAATATATTGAAAATGCAAAGGATTACACGTCAATACAAAAATTTTTTAAAATAGCGGTTTATGAAAAATTGATTGTAATCCTACTGCTCATTTCGTAAATACCACTCAATTAAATACACAATGCAACTTAAAAAGAATGAAAAATATAACTAATGTTATTTCATAATAGCATGATTTTGTTGTAGTGTCTTGTGGATTAGGGTTATTTTTTGCCAATAAGGAAAATTAGGAAGTATTCCTTATTGGCAAAAAATAACCCTAATCCACAAATAACTAATTTCTCGAGAACCAAAAGAATTATTTCGTATCGTGAATAGAGGATTGCACGGATTTTATTCGATTCAACGAACGCTGAACTGTCACAACACATCGTCTTAAACTTATTTGTTGTCTAAAGCTGTTACGCTTCGTGAAAGATTGAGCCATGACCTGCTCAATCGCTAGTATTAAGAGGAAACAACCTCGAAAAATCTAAATGTCAAAGATTAATAGCAAATCAGTAATTTCGGTCCTAATACGGAACATTTAGGTTAAAACGCAGCAGCGTAACCGGCGCGATTCATCTCAAGTAGAGAAATGATCATAGCTACTATCGGAGTAAAAATGCAAGGCCTCTGACTTTAAGTGATCATAACAAAAAAACTGAGGGGTGAAATTTCTTCATTTTTGGGCAGTACATTAGTCATTTATATATGTTTAACATGTGTAAAAACCAAAATGGTAGAATTAGTTGTTTAACATTTATTTTAATTAACAGCAATAAAAACGCTGTATTTAGTATTTTCCTGGCTGACGGTCAGTTTTAACTTATCATAAAATTGTTAGTTTCATAAATTGTTACCAAATTTACAAATGTTGTAGCACACATACTTCTGAAAACTCGACAGCCAATAAATATTGATTATTCATATGATTAACTGGTTTTATAAGCCCTAACCGAAAATGTGCTATTTTGCAATTTACGGAAGTTAAAGAAAAAATTCTTGTTTTAAATGCTAAATTTGATATTACTTAAATCTAACTGCATTATTCTCTTATTGAAAATAAAATTTGTTTTCTTGTAATTCAAAGTAAATGTTATGTTTATCGCGAAAGAAAGACGCACATATTCCCGCGAGAGGTAATCTACCACATCGTAAGCAGCGAGCGGCAACCCACAACAATGTGATTATTCTTTTGCATTGTACAAAACCATGCGCTTTATAGCAATAGTGTACGACAACAGTTGCCCCGCGCGCCGCGCTTCTCCCCTCCAACTGGTGCATGCATCCTTTTTTCAAAATTTCTTTTAAAAAAAAACGATGTATAATGACATTATTTTTGTGAATCGTGTTAGACCACAAAATAATTGCTTTAACCTTGTTATGTTACTGTCAATCAGGTACTGAGCTAAGATGTCGTTTTTTCATTATAGCTTTAAGACTAATAAACCAATTGGCCTCAAAAGCATCTCACATTGACAAAAAAGTATACATTTTTCAAATATATAAGTATCTACCACTCAGTTTCAATAATATAGCCGTAATTAACTTTTAAAGTGGAGCGCTTGTGCGATTTGAGTCATAATTAGCGCTTTTTCTCACATACACTGATACAGAAAATTAACGATGTATTGTAAAAATCTAAAACTGTACACCTTTTTGTAGAAATAAATGGTCTTTTAAGTGCACTTTATTTCATTAAATTATGATTGCTAATTACTGAGATACAAGCTTCTAAAGTCAGAGGCCTTGCATTTTTACTCCGATAGTAAGTGGAATTCCTTTATAGGGTGTGTGGTAATACTTTGAATGGTATTTGTTGGCGAGGACGTATCATTGAGAGAGGAGAAAACAGGGAAATCGGAACTTGTATCTTAGACAGCACAGGGAATAGGGAATTTGTGTTTCTTCATACATTTTCCAAGAATAAAAAATGTGTATAAACACGTAGACACAAAAGGATTGTGTGTTTTACATACTTTCTGAACTCCCTGCAATAAACTAACCAAAATATCTACCGCTGTGTATAGGATGTTACAAATTTTTGCGTGACCAACCTTTTCACCTTACTGAAGATTTTGTTGGCAACTTTTATAAATAATGACATATTTAAACGTTGCGAATTTCAACCAGGCGTTGTGTTCAAGTCAAATCGAAATTTGAGGGTTATGGTCAGGTCAGGAGACGTTGAGGATGGAGATCAAACTAAACGATTTGATTCGCAGAACCCCTATTTTCAACCCTTAGTTTTCAAAAGTGCCCCGTATTTAGTTTTTTCCATCCCCTAACGATAACTTTTGTTTACAACTTTTCGAAAAAATTATATTAATAAAAGTTTTAGGAATTCTTATAAGAAACATTTTACACAAGGATAAACTTTTCACAAATATCAACCCTTATCGAGAGATCTGGAAAAAAACTGATTTTTGCTGTCTCATTTCAAAATCGGTCATAGTATTCTTGTTTATGGTTTCTCAGAAAAATGATTTAAGTAAAAGATGTAGACAATATCATAAATATTTTAGGTACCTATAATCATAGAGAATGTAATTACATGCTCTATGCTATAATGTATGTATATACAATAATTTTTTTTTATTTGTAACTGATGAGAAAAAACATGTGCATGAATATTATAGAAAATTATCTTTTGGGCATTTAATGTCGGTATGAAAATGTTTCAAAAATCAACCCTTAATAAGATATATCGAAAAAACCAGAAACTGTCAATTTTCACATAAAATCGAACATAACTTTTCTATTATATGTCACTAAAGTCACTTATTGTTATATAATTCGGTAGGTATATGGATGTAGAAAATATAAGTAAGGGGGTAATTTTTTTACAAAAACTCACCCTTAGCGAGATATTTTGAAAAAAAAATAACTTTCACCCCTTTTTAGGAAAGTTTTCGTAACTTTTTCAATTAGGATTGTTAATATTATTTTTTCACGGTTAATAATATAGCCAATCACAGTGTATTTCATGAAATCATAGTGATTTTGCACCATATCACACTGGTGCGGGAATTTTCCAAGGTTTATTAAACCTTGGGAATTTTCAACGTACATACAAAGTAAGGTTTATTCGCGGTAATCTAATTAAAATGAAACAATCTAATTGTACATTAATAAAGTCATTAAGCAAAATGCAAACATAGGTCGATTTTCATATCAAAGAAGACATATTTTGATGTTATTTTCTTGGGGGTAGCTCTCACCTCCATCGCTTCACAGGGGGTGATATTGAAATGTCAAATAGGAAAGCGGGTCATGTGATACATCATTGGAAAGCTCCTTCCTTGGCCATTACTTAATTTTTACAAGTGACGGAGAAAATAGTGAAATAAAATACGCTTGCTCGAAAGCATAATGTTTGCTACAGAAAGTAAACCCTTGGCCTTAATACCACCCACATCTGCTGCTCTACTTGAACACATTCTTAGAGCTACGTATCAAGCTGGATAATTGTGGGGAAGAGTTGACAATCCGACGTGGACTGGCCTACAAATTGGGGACGGAAACTATACGAGGGTTCGTGAAAACCGGTCTGGAGCATGATACTATAACTTATAGTATCATGGGTCTGGAGTAAATTACCCGACATCTGAGAGGCATGTAGGGAGTTGGGCAGGTGTGCATGTAACTCAAAATGTGAAACCACGCGCTGTATTTACAGAAGAAGTAGGTTACCTTGCACTTTAAGTTGCCGAAAATGTGGAGGTACATGGGAAAATAAAAGGTAAGCACTTCAATAACAAGTTAGTATTATCTCACCGACTCTTATTTCAATGAGAACAACAAAATGGAAGACTAAAAAGGAGATGCGACACCCGAGCGAAACCATACGCCCGCCGCGACGCACGTAACGAGCTCTGTTTAAATAAATTTTTCAGTATTTTACTTAGATACTGATAGAAATAAAGTGAAAAAAATGCAAAAATGAAAAGGCCAAGGAATTAGCTTTTCAATGATGTATCACATGACCCCCTTTCCTATATGAAATTTCAATATCACCCCCTGTGAAGCGCTGGGGGTGAAAATATTGTTACTTGAGTGAAAGATTGGAAAGTTATGCTCGTTTTTATGTGAAAATTGACAGTTTCTGGTATTTTCGATATATCTCGTTAAAGGTTGACTTTTGAGAAATTTTCATACCGACATAAAATGCCTAAAAGGTAATTTTCTATAATATTTATACGCATGTTAAAATAAAAAAGATGAGCGATTTCATACTTAAGGGTTGCTTACTTTCAGAAATATCGAAATAACTTGTTAAGGGTTGCTTTCTGTGAAAATATTATATATTAGGTACCTAATTATTGCTCATATTAATATCTACATCTTTTACTTGAATAACTTTTCTGAGAAACGATAAACAAGAAAACTATGACCGATTTTGTAATGAAACTGAAAAAATCAGTTTTTTTCAGATATCTCGATTAGGGTTGATATTTCTGAAAATTTTATCCTTATATAAAATGTTCATTATAAGAATTCGAAAAGTTGTAAACAAAATATTGATCGTTGGGGGATGAAAAAAACTAACTACGGAGTTCTTTTGAAAACTAAGGGTTGAAAATAGGGGTAGGGGGTATTCTGTTGAGAATACCAAGCAATCAAGATCGGTCCGTTGTTGATAGTATTAAACTTAATTTAATTTGTAAGTCCTCCATCCCTAAGTTTAATTCATTTACTGTGGAGCTCGTTTTCCTGGTGAGCGATAGATCATCGTTGGCATTTTTATATTTTAGCAAGCCGCACTGGAAGTGAGCCAAGGAGGATGAAAGAATGAGGGCGTAATCATTAATTCGATTAAAAAATCCTTCTGACAACAGGATTACAAGGTTATAAGAAATTATTCCCCAAAATTACACAAATGCGTGATCGTCAGTTAAAAATCAATCTATAATATCGGATTCACCATTTCGTTTTGAATTTTGCAAAAAGTGTTTACGAAGTCTACATATTTAGTGATCATAATAATTCAATTCTGTAATAATTAACAAACTCTTAAAAAGAGCAACACAAGATGTTATTGTATAAACCTTTCAAAGGGATTAAAAAGATGGGGTAAGAATTATTATCCTGTAAAGGCGTTTGTACGTTTGAGATTAACAAGAAAGTTATGGGGTCGCCATTATAACTTGATTTATTTTATCTTACATAGATATTATATAACGGGCGCCATTTCGTTTCTTGGATTTGCTGTTATTTTCGCTGCACTTTAAGCTCTGAAAAGCATATTTTCAAAGTACACTGGCACAGTTTAACAAATTGACTAAACACGTTTGCAGTGAAATAACAAACGCAACTCAATTAAAACTTGAAACTACGTTTACAGCAGTGCAGGAAGCCATTATTTTTGTTTAAACGTATCCTGTGAACTGAATAAGAAATGTTATAGTGCATTTACAACAAATCCTTTGTGTTCGAAAGTAATTTTCCTGCAGTTGTAGTAAAATAACTGAGCGTCCATGTCCGTCCCATCTAAACCCTGTTCTACTCATCTAACTTCCCAGTAATAGCCCTATAAGTATCCTTTCTTTCACATACGGCCCTGCGGTCATTCCGTGAGATAAAAGGCAAGCATATTCCCTTGCACTGCATTTATGACACTTTAGCTCTATATTATTATTATTACTATTCTTTAAATAAAAAGTTTTATGGGATATTGAAATTTATCTGCTTAAGTAGATGAGGACAATCAACACGGTGGTTAAGAAATTAAACAAGAAACTAAGTGAGCATTTGATTCTTCTTGATTACAATGATGGGATATTAAATTCTTGCAACAAGCAATCTTGGTGATAACCTCTTTCCGGATAACTGCCTTCAACTTTATAAGCAAGAAACTTTAAAAATTTCCCTTGAACCTTTTCGAGATTAGATTTCAGATAGTGATATGAGGGAAACCATATTAATGGCACAGTATTCAAGCTTGGAACGGATTAGTGAGAAATAAAGTGACTTTATTGTATAGGTACGTATTGGAAAACGACTTACAATTCCTCATAATGAAACCTAGAGTTTTCATGGCCGTGGCAGAAGTGACTTTAACATGGTGGGTGAAGCTCAATTTTTCATCAAAGTAAACGCCCAAGTCTCATTATTGAAACACGGGACAGCGGAATGCTGTCAATGTTGTAATTAAACCTGACATTACATGGTCTGCGGGGGAGAGTTAGACTTTTACATTTAGGTATGTTTATACTAGTCAGTGGTAATTCACAAAACCTTCCCCATAAATAACATTTATTAATAAATAGACGATAAGCGAAGTTGAAATATTAAAGTTAATTACATTTGCGATATGTTTCGACAAAATGAAATTGTCATCATCAGGCTAAAAATTACAGAATTTATACATAAAAATTTAGTTAATAATACTTACTCATAAATATAGTAATTAATTGTAAAAATTAATGGAGTAATGGAGGTGAATGATGCGTGTTAAAAATATTAAAAGTTGATCACTGTTAAAGTCAAACCACGACATCACTGAAATTCAAAAGTGAAAAAATAAAAAAACATACCTACCAACAACTTTCAAGTTAAACCATAAAATAAAAGGGGGGACAACACATGTTGAAAAAGATAAGTTAAGAAAACCACAAGTTAGAATTAAATAATTACGGGAAAACAATACAGGGTGGCCCAACGAAAAGGTAACAGACGGGTTTCTGGCCAGAGGGAATTTTTTTTTGGGAAACGCAAAAACACGTCAATTTTTATATCAAGGGGGACAACTTTGGCGATGATTTTCAACCTGAAGGGATTTCATCCCTTAGCGCTGTGAGAACAACCCCTAAAATTTAAATAGGGATGATGGGGCAAGTGATACGTCATTTGAAAGGTCTTTCTTTTCTGATTTCAGTGCACTAGTTTTTTTTATATTTTTTTTATTTTTAACCAAAAAAATTGAAGTTCCAAAATGGAAAATGAGGAAAGATTGAGGCATTTAAAAACTCAAAAAAGCTCGGACAGGTCAATTGTTTTTTTCTTAGAGAAGCTAGGTACTTTTACTGCTATTTGACAACATTGTTTCACCCCTTGGGTATAGGGTAAACAACCCTTACATTTTTAAATAAAAACAAGGGTTAATTTTTTCTTGTGCTAATTAATAAAACCAGTTTATGCAAATTCAACCCTTTATTTTAATAAATGTTCGAAGTGTCTGCCTTCAGCTTCCATGTAATAATACAGATTTTGATTAAATCGTTCCTGCTGATCTCACCCCCTTTAGATTTTTTTTATTGGGTCATGTAAAGAGTAAAGTTATTTCCACTGGCCCGGAATCTTTGGAGGAGTTACATGCCGCCTGATCACTCCTCAAATGTTGCAAAATGTACGGGAACGATTTAATGAAAATTTGTACTAGTGCATGGAAGCTGAAGGCAGGCACTTCGAACATTTATTAAATTAAGGTAGAATTTTCATAAACTTGTTTTATTAATTAGCACAAGAAAAAATTAACCCTTGTTTTTATTTAAAAATGTAAGGGTTGTTTACCCTGTACCCAAGGGGTGAAACAATGTTGTCAAATAGCAGTAAAAGTACCTAGCTTCTCTAAGAAAAAAACAATTGACCTGTCCGAGCTTTTTTGAGTTTTTAAATGCCTCAATCTCTTTCCTCATTTTCCATTTTGGAACTTCAATTTTTTTGGTTAAAAATAAAAAAAATATAAAAAAAACTAGTGCACTGAAATCAGAAAAGTTTTCAAATGACGTATCACTTGCCCCATCATCCCTATTTAAATTTTAGGGGTTGTTCTCACAGCGCTAAGGGATGAAATCACTTCAGGTTGAAAATCATGGCGAAAGTTGTCCCCCTTGATATAAAAATTGACGTGTTTTTGCGTTTCCCAAAAAAAATTCCCTCTGGCCAGAAACCCGTCTGTTACCTTTTCGTTGGGCCACCCTGTATAACTACTAACAGAGCAGAAGGCTCGTTGAACAAGGTATGTTTAGTTGCATAGGGTTTGACTTACACCATTTCAAAAGCTTCAACATTGCTTAATTTCCAAATATAGTACATAAGAAGAAACTTGCTGTTAGCTGTTCTGATGTTTCCTCCAGCGTCGACAAGGGCTGGTGGAAATCAGCATAGCTCATGTTTTAGAATATTTAGCAGATCAGCCTTTTCATTATGGTCACGTCAGCTTTGGCCACTATCTTTTTAGTAGCTTCTCTCACTTGCTTAACTTTGTACAAATCGCAAAAAGTCAGGGATGATCCATTTTCATCGAATTTTGATACGAACATGTTGTATCAGCTCCCAAGCGTTCCTTAATAAACGAAGACACAATCTTCGAACCTTGTTCCTTGGCGCTTAGCAAGGAATAGTCCTCAGTGTCGTCTTGCCTTTCTAGGCAAACACGTGTATAAGTATCTCAGTGGCGAGTGACTGCTCATCTCCAAAATCTGCAGCCCAACGGTCAAGATGCAACTAAGAATGATAATTCGAACTTGGTTTCACACGAAACATTTGAGGGGTCTCCGGAACTTCATGGGGTAAAAGGTTCATTTTTGCAATGTATCCGGTAATCCTCTTAAGGTAATTAAGATGATTATGCCAAGGCATGTACGGGAGCACCTTATTGAGACAAGCTTTGTACTCGTCCCAAACACCGTCTCTTACTGAATACGTGAATATAAGTAAAATGTGGACCAATTCGAGGTAGCCCCGCCAGAATTTCAAGTTCACATCTTCTTTGTTTCCCTCCTCAGTAAATTTATTGAGCTTGCTATTGAAATCTAGATCCTGAAGCATGCGAAGTAGATATGACAAACAAATTCAAGTTGACACTGGTGCATACTGGTGTCATCAAGGTGTTGAGGAATTAAGCGTAATCCTGTATTTTGCATTTTAATACGTGTTATTCCTAACCGTGCATTTACCCTTAGGTGCCACCCTTTAGGCGCGGATATGTACATCAACATCGGTTGGCAATGTTAAATAATTGCATTCATTATACAAGAATCCTGGTTTACAAGATCCAGAAGGGCAGGTTTACATACGTAAACTTTCTCCTATTGGGTATCATAAAAAGCTCATGTGGACAAATTTTGTTATGGGCATGTAGTTCAAGTACGAAATTAACAAAAACTAATCCATGAATAACTTTGAAATCCTTGTCGTTAGATAACGACCGGGATAGTGAGAATGTTTTTGAAATAAAAAAAAACGCGGATACCTTTAAGGCACAAATTTGGAGAAAAAGGAGTAGAAAGGTTGTTTACTTTGTCGCAAAGGAAGACCAGATGGTGAATAATGAGTTACAAAGCATGCAAATAGTGAAAACTTTACCGGGTCCAATTAGAAATATCTGAACTGAACTTTTAGATTTTAATAAAACGTTGTGATGTACCCGACATTGGCCGCTCGATTTTAAATGATTCCGCTAAGACCTTTGTCCGTTTGGTGGATGGTATTGAACAAAAGTTACGCCACTCATTTCTGTTAATTAAAAAAATCATGTACGTGATGGAATGTATAAATTCTGGCCGACGGATGTATATAGCTGGACAGCGGGGTGGAAAAGGAAGGGCTAAGGGGAGGAGAAAAATAAGGGAACGGCGGAAGTTACAGTTCTCGGGGTATCGGCATGAAAAGTGGTAGTTTTCTTGTGTTGCGAAGTTCCCGATAATTAGGTATAATCTCTTTACTTGATTTAATTGTTCGATTTAATATTTAGGGGTTGTTTCAATTTGCCAATGTGATCTGTTTTAGTCAGTAGTTTTGGTGTTTGTGACGCACAAACGCAGGTATATTTTCGTTGATTGTTTCGTATGAATTATTCTATTAATAGATAGGGTGTATTTTAAGGGTAGCATTGTGTGATTTTCGGCTTTATTTAATATGTAACCACCATCATAAACTTTAAAATTGGTAAAGTTAAGTAACGTTGCGCAATGCAATGGAAAGTTACTGAGCTACGTTTTAGGTATCATGGCTTAATTTGGGGATGCTTTATTATTTGTTGAATGTGTTGTTAAGGAATGCTTTAGTAGAATTTGAGTATGCATTTGGGCATCGCATGATATTTAAGGCGTTGGCAAAATTTTACACAATAATTATGCAGTTTCATAAATTTAACCGATGTATGTATAATTATTACCATGTAGTTACATTTTAAAAACATGCGATTACCGTCAGGGTTTATGTTATGTGGGGGCGTAATAAGACCTTTTATGTGAGTTTGTGGTATTCTGCCACCATCTATTTTGAAGTGTCGAAGACGACTAAATTTTACATCTCCTAATTTTATGCAATGAAGTCCTGTTTATGTGACGGATCCTAAAATCAATATTTTACTAATCTAAATATAAGTCAGACACCCAACAAGCACCCCCCCCCCCTCTCAGGCAAAGTCCTCTCTCACTAAACCACATATCGACGATGCCGCAGTCAGGCAAGGTACCAGTACAACGTACACGCTTCGCCCGTGAAACCGTGAGACCGTGGGGCGTGACTATCCAAATACCAAACTAAACTCCAATTACCGTGGCAGGGTTTTAAGTTCAGCTAATGGCTGGCGCCCTGAGTCTAATACTACAATCACCTATAACCTCCAATCACCATGAGGTACCAGTACCGCCGCACTCAGGCGAGTACACGACGAAGCCGCACTCAGGCAAGGTACCAGTACCTTGGCACCCTAAGCCAAGTACAGTACAATGGCACCCTACGCCAGCGTACACGCTTCGCTCGTGAGCCCCTAGGGTGACTATCCAAATAACAAAATATAAACTCCAATTACCGTGGCAGGGTTTTAAGATCAGCTACTGGCTGGCGCCCTGAGTCTAATAGTAAACCTCTTAACCTCTTAACCTTAACCTCTTAACATGTCAAAGACATGGAACCCTAGTGTGAAGGTTGGGATCTGTTACATGACAGCCTTAATGAGACTTGCCCTTGAAAGGTGATGGCAGAAGCTACCAATTTATTATTTATTTAATATTCAAAGAGGGGATGAAATTCCTGACGAAAATCGCACAAGCTGAAGGCAACCAATGGTAAAACTGAATGTAATTTTATAGTCAGATTTGAAGGTTGAAGGTGAGGTAATTATCCTGGAGGGTTTTTCTGTAGCTCTTTTCCCTCCTTGTAATCAGCGAAGACCCAGAGCTAATCTCAACTAGTTTGAGAGGGCAACCCTTGAAGTTTATTAAATTTAATTCGTTCTCCTCAATTCTTGTGTTTTATTTATTTTACCTAATCGATCCTTATAAGACTAGCACACACACATCTCGAGCAATTCTTTAACACAACGTAGAGTCCTACTCTTTGACAGATTTGTTATTGATGATCACGTGCCATGGGGTTTCAGTTAGTTGGCGGGAGATTTAGTTTTATTTGGTTTTTCGAATTGCGCGACTGTCTTTCGACGTTGCACCTGGGGGTGGTACGCTACAACTTTCACGTATGAAATTCTAGATGAAATTGTGAAAATGGGAAAAGCAAAACATTCAAGTAAATACATAAGCTTCTAATAATAAATTAGTTCATGAATATCGGGACTATAGTTTTTTAAAAATAAACGTTTAAAGCGTGTCGCCAGAACTTTTTACTTTGATAATGGTTAATGAACTGATAAATAATTAATATTACCTTGCTAAAATTATTAATGGCAGATTAACCTTTCGTTCGTAGGTATATTAACTTCCAAAACTGTTAGTGCCTTCGGAAACATAAATTAATGGAAATCAAAGGAAGGTAGTTTTCAGCTAGTTGCCTAATTAAAAAGTTTAATACATAATTGGTAAATTCGAAGAAGGGACAGTTTGATATTTGATAAGTAAGCAAAATGGGGCGAGAGTTATGTGTTCTTGGTTCCATAATAGTATTACAAAATGAAATAGCATTACTGCTATTAAAACCATAAGCTATAAAAAGCACCCCTAAGTGGTATAAAATGTAAATTTCCGGAAAAGAATACAATTAATAGCCGTTTAAATCCTTTAATGTTTACATTAAGTAATGGCGCTTTTCTTTTAGATCTGATTACATGGAAAACAAAAAACCTTCAATTACAACTCTCGTTATATAACATTGAAAAATGAATTCATGCCTTGCTAAACAAAAGGCTTAATTTTAGGTTTGCTTTTAATTAATTGAATTGACAAAGCAATCACAAGAAAGTAATTACATTAAGTAAACGTTAAAAGCAGGAGTACGTAATCTTACTAAAAGATTCAGTATAATTGTAAAACTGCGCTTATTTTTATTTCTATTGCGCAATTTTAGTATAGCATAAATTAGTCTATGTCACTATTTTAAATAATACGTATTTTTTGTACAATGCTTTTTAATATGAACAGTGTGCGATTTCATTAATATTCACAGTGCAGCATCTGCTGAGGATTACTATTTCGATCTAATTTAATGAAGTCACGGTGCAGAGCATATAACTAGAATATAAATACTAAATATTTTCGCTTGTGCATAAATTTATTATTTGAAACGAGAATTTTTATAATTTTCCTGATGAGATATTTCTTTTATAATTCAAGGGTGGTTTCTGCGCAATGCACACGTGTCGTTATGTTTTATTTCGTTTGAACGATTTCATGGTATGTAATGTTATGTACTATACTTATGGACTACAGGAAAAAGTTTCTAATTTGGTTGGGTTTAATGTTTCGAAACATGCATTATGCAGAATATCGTAATTTCTAGACGTAAATAAATCACGAGGCATTTAATGGAACCTCTATTCACCGAACACAGAATGTTAGTGAAACAGATACTACATTACTACTTTGTAAAAACCATGCTGGTAGTAGGAAAAATGGCATACGTGAAAACGCTACACAAACCCAATATGGGCCACATCATATTATAATATCAACTGCATCTGTTCAGCTTGGTCAAGCTACAGCTGCCACGCTTCCAAAAGTGAGTAGCACTAAAACTAAAAGCACAATAAGGCGTGTACGAAGTAATCAGCAAGCCGCTCCGGCTTTACTTATTCACAGAAGAGACATTGTTTTTCCAGAAGAGTATAAACCAACAAAAAATGGAGAACAACTTTTACTATTTGACTTCAAAAGTAAAAGAACTTTTGCCTGAAAGCTTCACCTGCAACCATATTAACAGATTTTGAAAGCGGTATGATAAGTGCTATAAGACAACAATATCCCGACTCAAGACATCCTGGGTGCTTTTTCCATTTCAGTCAATGTATATTTAGAAGAGTTCAGTCAGGTGGTTTAAAAAAAAGATACTGTTGCAGATTTTGCTTTAAAGCTTTGATTACTGTTGGCCTTCGAATTCGTTCCTACTGCAGACGTAGTGGAGGTATTTGAAACCATTTGCGAGCAAGATGTGTTACCTGCAGAACCCCAGTCAGTAATTGATTATTTTGAAGATACCTGGATCGGGCGTCCACAAAGAGGTAGACAACACCGTTTGCCCTTATTTTCACATGATCTGTGGAATTGTTATGATGGGGTACAAGAAACAAAAACAAACAATTCCATAGAAGGATGGAATCGAGGGTTTGAACAACAGATTTCCGCAGATCATCCAAACATTTGGAGATTTATTAAAGGAATTCAGCTGGAGCAGAGCTTACATGAACTTCAAATTGAACAGTATGTTTGGAAGGCCCTCACTTCTCCTTTCGAGCAATTGTCCATTCGATCCATATTGTGTTTCGAGAAAATGTCCATGCGGGTAATTGTTTTCGGGGAATTGTCTTTCGAGCAATTGTCCGGAACCGCTTGACGACCTTCCTTGTCACGATACCTTACACTTCCCGACGATAAATTTAAATTAAATTTGTGTTCATTTCAATGAAACTCGCGTTTCATTTTTCAGGAAACTACTCCACCTCCACAAGTTCAAGTCACGGAAACCAGCCTTCATCGCCTACACCAACCCGACTATGACCACTAATCATCACACAGCACATTTCCACAGTAGGAGTTTCTCCAACCTCAAGAATGGGAGAACCACTCTTTTCTTTCTTTTAATTATCGCAAACGTTCAAATTCGATTCACATTAATAATCGTTGAAATCAATTAATGTAAAATCCATACTAATGAGAACACTTGGTTCTGAACAGGGGCAACAGAATAACATTACCAATGAGATGCCAAATTGTCATGAACGTTTATATAATATAATGAATACAGGCAAGTTTAATGAAGTGGTGAAATGAAACAAAAGAGAAATTGAACTGTCTTTCATTAGACAAGGATTCTTGTTTGTTTGAATTGATGTCAAATAATACACCAGTAGGAAGTAATTTACGAAACCTCCCCTTTTCCCTTTTTGTTCTTTCCTGTAAACGTACGTTGCGGAACTCCATAAATAATTATAATAATAATCAAACGTCGAATTACTGGTTATTGCTGTATTAAGTAACGAATCCTATTCAGACAATACTGATTTAGAAAGCGTCAGTTTCATGAAAACATTAGGGAAATTTCAGGGAGAACTCAAGTTAAACATCTCTTCAAATGGCTGACGTTTCGAATGAAGATAAAGTGTATAAAAGAGAAAACGTGTTTTAACTGGCACAAAAAGACGTTTTGTAAGACACAAGAAATCTGTATTATGCAGTGCTCCAACTTTTCTCGAAACTCCACTAAGATTATTACAGTTTTATATTCTTCTACTAAGTTCTATATTATTATAAGTTATAACCGAAAAGATGATTTGGAAAATAATATATTATTTCTTTTTTTTATGATCCATATCGGCAGATTATTTTTATTTCCATACGAAATTTTGAAATAAGTTGTACCTACGTTTTGGAAGTATCTCATATTTAGTACGTGTATGTACGCTTTATATCAGTAAATGATCACTAAATTTTAGTAAATTTTTACATAATGTAGGCCATTTGTTATATTATGATTTTAATGATTTGTACTCATAAATCTCAATATGTGACTACACTTATTTATATTTATATTTCTTGTGGTCAAAATTATTCGCTAATATGATTTTTGTCTTTGTATTAATTTCTTGTCTATAAGAATAATTATTATACTATAAGAATGACAACAAATTTAACAATAGCGATATCATTTTTGTTGACGTACTAGGGTTATCCTTATCTCGTGATATAAACTAAAAGGACCTTTTCTCGATTCGTTTCTATTTAAACAATTTCGTCTGTGTCCTTTACCTTCCTTACTTCCATTGAGCTTTTGTGATCGGTTATAGTCGCAAGTTGGTTATACAACTGTAAAAATTGAAATATGAGTTCCTTTTCATAGTTCTACAAAAATATTATTTAAACTCGCAGTAAACATCATGGAACCATCTCAAAAAGCGAGTAAAAGAATCGAATTTCCGGATAGACAAAGCACATCATTCTAAAGAAGTTTATAAATGATGTCTCTCTGTTAAGCTTAAAGCGTAGTAAGAAAAAGTGTCCTGAACTTTATCTTAAAAATGAGATCGAAGAAAACTTTTCTTGCGCCCTGTTATCAAATACATATCAAAATGCGTAGGAATATTTTAAACTAAAAAGCTTTGTCAGATGAAACACATTTCTTTATGTGAACGACTGTTAAAATTTTTGCGAGCTATTATCTACTAATTCTAACTATTACATTTCCAATTCAATGTAATTAAAACTTTCCTCGTTTCGTAGAAAAGAAAACCATTTCGGGGGTTCACACTAATTATAAACTTTGTCGTACAGGTGTAACCCAAATTAGTAGTCATACCAATTAATACTCAATTTGTCCACAAACTCAGAGGTCTGTATGGTTACTCTGGTCTCATATTACAATTCCTTTGATGCAAATTACATTATTGTAGTTAGTGAGGTAGTTTTTGGTATTCCCCGCAATATGAGACTAAAGACGACTAACATACTAAATATAACAAACTGTTTAGTTTATACATTTTGAATAAACAACTCTTAGCACTTTAGGGAATATTAACGTGAGTAAGTCTATTGTTGATTTTAGCAAGCCTAACACAAAGTGAAGTGGTTGTATTACAACAGTAAATGTTACATTTTGACGTTCTCTAGGATATCTTATTTAATATTCAAATGTAGGTTTGTTTTGGTTAGTTCTAGAGCGAGCTAGAGTAACTATAGCATATTTAAAAGAGCATATTGGCGCTTCTTCTTGTATTATTTATTAGACTTATGTAAATTAGGATAATCTCCAACAAAATGTGATAAATGTATCATCAAACAGCACATATTTACATGACGAGATTGTTATATAGCTAGTAGTTAACCGAATCTAGTTTTCGATTCTTAATGTAATTAACGTCACAGCTACAGTTTCATTGTTTCCTTTTATGTCCATTCGAACTTGGAATGTGCAGCCCGATATAACTAAATAAACGTAGTTAAGTACTGCAATATTTCAATAATCCTCATCCTGATCCTGAAATACCCAACAAATATTTAGTCACAAAGTAACACCACTAAGAGAAATGACCACATACCACGGAACTAATGAAAAATTTGAGTGGTATTACCAGGAAGGTTTTGCTGTATGTTTCGTGGGATTGGCAGGAAATCATCTACTATGAGCTACTCCCGTGCGGCAAAATTCGGAACTGTACTGGTAACAATTGGATCATCTGAAGGAAGCAATCGCCCAGAAACGGCTAGATTTGGCCAAATAGGAGAGGAATTGTGTTCCATCAGGCCACACACATTGATAGTGACTCGCCAGAAGCTCCGGAGGCTTGTCTTTATGCATCCACCTTACAGTTGAGACCTGCCACCAAGTGATTACCACCTGTTTCTGTCCATGGCGAACGATTTTGCTGGTGAAAAATTCGCCCAAGAGAGGCTTGGGAAAATAAACTCTCTCTACTTTTTTCCAATAGGGATTGTAATTGTTCTTGTATTGTAATGAAGTTCAACATTACAAAAATTAAAGGATCTCACAAAAGCGTAAGTTGCAATTCAGACTTGGGATAACTATAAGATAAGATTATCAACATTATATCTGAAATAATTATGGTCGCAGTGTCTTTGAGTCTTTGAGAAACAACATTAAGATGTGCGAAGTTCTTCTGAAATTGCTTAAGTACGACGAAAACAAACTACTTTATCGACTTAAACGTACTTGTTTTTCAAAGCATTCTCCAGGAAGATCGATACACTTTTTTTATCGTTCAAATCAATTATCCCTGTATCTGTAGTTGGAATAATAATAATAATAGCAATTTTGAAGGTTTTGACTGATTCATACGGAGACTGAAATCGTCACTAGCATGGTCCAACCTTTATTTTAAGGAAGGTAAAGAAATCATTAGCACTTATAGATTGCGAAGGTTTGCTTCTTTCAATTACCTTCTTCTTCGATATTCTAACTAAATTGTGGATGAATGACTTGTATTTGAAGCAAACAATTCTCTTCGACACAGAAAACGTAAAACTTTTATGGAATTGTGTTCTCCTTGAAACACTCATACAGCAGATTAAAGTATATTTTCAGGTTTGTAGGAATAAATCCACGATTCGTTACCACTTACGAACGATGCTATAAAAATTTTTTGATCGTAACATTCTAAAAAGATTCAACAATTTTTGGCACTTTCAACTAATTCATTCTTTGGATTTAGGTCTCAAAATGCCGAAAAATACCTCGATCTCACGATACGCAACATGTCGATGTTCCTTGAACAGTTAGCGGACAGCATCAATATTTTCCTGGATAACTGAGGATCGTCTCCAAGACGTTAAAATTCGCAATACCAAAGAGAAATTGTTAATTAATGTGGTGGCTTCATTATTAAAACAGAAATTAACTGAACCAGACACGATTATTGTCATAATCCTCTGCGAAAGTTATGAAAAATGATTGCACATAAACTGTCTAACTCAGTTCCATTTGTTCGTTCGACTTTGAGAACCACTTGTCATATATGTATTCATTGAGTTTAAGTTAATATTGAGGTTAGTAGATTTATATTTGTTTAGCCCCACCCAACGATTGAGGTTAGTTTTGCATAAGATTTTTTATTAATTGCGCCTCTATAGGTAGAGCTGCATGCAAAATTAAAGACCGAAAATCTAGCAAAAATTTAATAAAGTTAATAATAAATTGCTTCTAAATAATGGCGGTAGTAAACTGATTGTATTTGTATAACTACTTAATTCGATGGAAATGAATAATAAGCCTACGTTACTTTGTTCGACTTTCCAAAGCTACATATTAAGTTACATTAGCTACAACTTTATCTAATTACTTCGTCTTTTAAGACGTTTATCTCTACATCCCGAAAGCTCTAAATTAAAATGCACCCCCATCTGGAGCACATTATTCTGTTTCAGCCAATCTGAGGCTATAAATTATAGATAGGTACATATTTTATTTTATATTCATACGCCACATCGACTTAATTTTAATTACTGTCACTTCCTTAATTAACACAAATTAATAAAGTATTCGCTTCAGCATGACGAATAATACCTGTAGAAAATACGAAACTCATCTCTTACCAAATATTTCTTGCAAAAAGTTTGAAATTTAACAATACCTACTTTATGGAAGACAACTGCCACAATTGTACCTACAACAAAACGATATTTGTGACACAAACGGAAATTTGTATTCCTTTATTTTGTAAATAACTAATCACCAATTTCACCATTATACGGTATCATTTCCAATCCACAGTTCTAAATTGATTGTTCAATTAATTTTGAGCAGAAACGTGCTTTGAGTTTTTATGAAACAATCTCTATTCCATCGCAATTTGTCTTGCATAAATTTACTACATAATAAGTTTTTAATTTTTCATATTCGAATTTTCATTTATATAGCTGTGTAAATAATCTCGCGAAGCTACTACAGTAATATAAGGGCTGTAAATCGTATTTATACGATACAAGGAGAGTACGATTTCATTGAAGTTGACCGTTGGACTTTAATACCTTTGATGCGTCAAAGAAAAGCTACTAAAAAATGTAACCTACATTCGCGGCAATAAACTCCTTTAGAATCGGAAAAAAGTTGTTTCCACGTATAACTTTTCTCACCCTTCACGTAATGTATAAGAAAACATGTAAAAGAAAAGAATCGAAAATCATCAACATAATAAATCGTTTTGCCTTGTTAATTGTATAAAATTCCAGGATTAACCCCTTCACAACCAGAACGCCAACGATGGCGTCAGAGCTACACTGCTGCTATAGTCCAGAGACGCCACATATGGCGTTTATTATATTTTAAGTTTATCATCGTGGAATAGTTTTCTATACTCGTTTAAAGCCTGGATTATAACATATGTCTATTGTGCTGAAATTTTTTTTGTACTGTTTTTCATTTCATATCAATAAAAAATATATCCCAAAAAAAAAGGATTTTGAAATTTTTTCCTATTCTAGACGCCGTCACTGGATCTACACATATATTTTTTTCTTCGAAAATGAACGTCCAATACATTTTAGAATAAAAATATATAGAAAAAAAATGATTTAAAAAATTTTTATTTTTGGCAAAATCTGGTATTATTTAGCGAACTGCGAAATTAAGCTTGGTCGTGAAGGGGTTAAGGTAATTTTTATATCTCATACGAAAAAAATGGAAAATATTACGTGGACGTAAAAATTTATTCTTTCGTGGTGATTATTTATATAATCCTAAAGCAGCTTATTATCTCTGGGACTGCAGGAGGTGTTATAAATCTTTTTAAGAGTAGCAGTGATCGAATATGAATAATGAACTATTTTCAATGAAATTTGAAATGTAGTGTATGCAAAAAACCTTAATTTAAATTTAAATTCATCATGAACTTACAGTATAATATGAGCTTTAATAATTATCATTAACTTTCATACATTGTTGAAATAACTTAAAATGCTCTTCTACATGGTGATTAGAGAGGAAATGAAAATATGTGTCCAGGAAGCTAAAATAAGCAAACTAAGCTCATATATGTTCAAATCCGATTTTTATTTGTTTCAGAAATAATTAGGTTTTTCTTTTTAAAAATTAATCAAGAGAAATTTCACCACGTTGCCCTACATGCCAATTTGAAACAAAATATTAATTAGGTAAATGTCATAAAAAGTGACAGGTATACTTGTTTTACGAGATTATACAAATGCCTCATATTTTCACTCATAGAGAATATGCAGATATGCTCTTTGTTTATGGATTTTGTAATGGTAATTCGGTTCAGTAGAAGAGTATCGACGTCGTTTTCCGAATCGAAGAATTCCTAATAAGCAAGTGTTTCAAAATGTTTTTACACGTGATAGCGAAACTGGAGTGATCCCAAGTGCACGTAGTCCTTGAAAAACTTGATTAACTTTTTAAAAAGAAAAACCTAATTATCTCTGAAACAAATATGGAATCCAAAATATGCGTAACATGCAAATTTTGGGGAACAGTCCACCCACTTATACACTGTGTCCAAGATAAGGAGGGTCACTATGGGGATTTCGGAAACGGTAAGAGATAGAGTTTCGGTTAAATGAGAGAAAAGTCGAGCAATTTTGAGTTTAGTAAAATGACATTTTTAAACTGATGAAATTACGAACCGTCCCGAAGTTATGCGACAAAAAGCGAATTTTCAGGATTTCGTTTTGACAAATTGTTACTTTGTCGTTGATGTTAAATAAAAAGTAAAACAAGCTTCTACAGATACTTCTTAACGTTCTTTAACATGGCATACAACAAATTGGAATCCGACGTTTCGTTTTCAAGTAACCATCATCAACTTTGTTTTTTTAAATACGGTCCTGATTTTTTATATGTATTGTATACTATTTTTTTTTTTTTTTAATTTATTATTTTACTATCTGCAATCTGTAATTCATTACAATAAGCAAATCTAATGTGTATTTAGTATAGACATGAAATTTATATGAGAGTAAGATATGAAACCTTGACCCTAATTTTACTTAAGACTATACACGACTTATCTACTTCCTATTTAATATGAGTACATGCTCTTACTATTTATGTTCAAAATCTCTGAGGCAAGTCAAGAGGTTTGTATCTGTTTAGGCGTTTAATGTTCATACTATTGTCAAGGAGGTTTACGGCTAAGGTATTATTGTGGTATTCCAACTTATTTAGGTATTTTTCACTACACTTTTTAATTGTCTGTTGCACTGAGTCCACTTTCAAGTCATTAAGAATGTCAACATTTCTAATATAGTACGGGGCGTCACACATAGCTCTCAACACTTTTGCCTGAAATCTTTCTATAATTGCGATGTTAGAGTTCGCTGCTGTGCCCCATAGCTGAATGCCATAGGTCCAAATTGATTTAAATGCGACGTTGTACACTAGTAGCTTGTTTTGCAGAGATAACTTTGACTTTCTGCCAATCAGCCAGTAGTGTTTGGTGAATTTAGCACCGAGCTGTTTCCTTTTACTCATGATGTGTTTTCTCCATGTCAAACCTTTATCTAAATGCATGCCCAGATATTTCACCTCCGTAACCTGCGGTAGGGGTATATTATTTATGGACACTGCCGGTGTAGTTCCTCTGCATTTGGTAAAGGTGATGTGATGAGATTTTGCTTCATTTATCTTTATCCTCCACTTTTTACTCCATTTTTCAATATTATTTAAATGTTTTTGCAGTATGCCAGCAGCTACGACAGGATCTTTATGTCTGCACATGATAGCCTTATCATCTGCAAAGGTGGCTGTAAGTAATTGCTCGTTGGTAGGCATATCAGCCGTATAGAGGCCATATAGAAGAGGTCCCAATACACTACCCTGCGGTACACCTGATTTTATAGGGTATAGCTCTGCGAGATGTTGACCATACTTAACTTGGAAAAAACGTTCTTCTAAATACGCTTTCAGAATAACATAAAAAGAGTGTGGGAGAGTATTTTTCAATTTAAATAGGAGCCCCTCATGCCATACCTTGTCGAATGCTTGTGTATCGTCCAGGAAGGCTGCTGTGCAATAATATTTTTCTTCGAAAGATTGGTTAACATAATCGACTACTCTATGTACTTGCTGTATTGATGAATGTTCTTTTCTGAATCCAAATTGATGCTCGGGGATTAACTTCAATTCTTCTACAACTTCCAGAAGTCTTCTAGCAATAAGTTTTTCTAAAAGTTTACCTAGCACAGATAGCAAGCTAATCGGCCTATAAGAAGCTACCTCATTTGGGGGTTTGCCTGGTTTTGGTATCAGAATTATCTGAGCTACCTTCCACTGCACCGGATAATACCCCAGTCGTAGGACTGCATTGTATATCATAGTAAGCATTACCAAACCCTTTCGAGGCATTTCCTTCAGTATTTGTCCTGTTATTAAGTCGACGCCGGGGGATTTTTTTGAGTTGATCTCCTTTTTAATAGTTGATTGGACTTCCTTAACGGTGACTAGCTCTGGCAATGGTGACATTTGATACGTGGCTTCCAAAAAGTTTAGTATGGCCGACTCTTCTTCGGGAGTTATACCCGACGGTAACGGCTTAAAAACTTGTTGTAGATATTGAGCGAATGCTATTGCTTTTTCTTTATCCTTCCGTGCCCAAGAGTTGTTTACTGTTCTTATAGGAGGAATTGGTTGATTTTGTCTTTTAATTCTCTTTGTTGCCATCCACAGTGCATAGTTTGTGTCCTCATTAGGTCCTAAATTTTCAAGGTACTCCTGGAAGTTCTTATTTTTCAGATCTTTTATTAATGTTTTAAGATTATTGCATGCCTGATTGTATCGAGTTTTGTCAGAAGGATAGTTAGTGTTTTGCCAGATTTTCCTCAATCGTCTTTTTTCGGCAATGTTCTTTTTTATCGTTATTGGGCAACATTCCTTTTTCCTAATAGTGGGCATTTGGGGAGTGGCTTCCCAAGCTGCTTCTTGAATAATTTTGGTAAGTTCGTCTACTGCTAGTTCTATTTCTTCTTTGTTAGTTAAAGGTATTTTCATATTTAAATTGGTGTTCATTAAACACCTAAAATGATCCCAGTCTGTTCTCTTGTTAAACAATTTGACTGGCTCTTCCCTTTCAATGATCGTGGTGCTTATCGTGGCTATAACAGGCGTATGATCAGAACTAAGATCTAAACATGATGCAATGTCTTGATACCCTGGAGCTATTCCCTTCGTCACAAAAAAATCAAGTAAGTCTGGTAATTTATTCATATCTGTTGGCCAGTAAGTAGGTTCATATGTTGACAGATAGTTTAAGTGTAATTCATGAATAACCTGTTGCAATACTCTACCTCTACCTGGTGCAGTTAATCGTGACCCCCACAAAGTGTTTTTTGCATTATAATCTCCCCCAGCAATGAATCTATTACCTAAACCTTTGAAATAATTTACAAAGCCGTCTTTATTTGTTTGTTGATTTGGTGGGCAGTATGCTGCTGACAGCGTAACTGGACCGTACCAGTCTTCTATTTCCACACTAGTAGCTTGTAGAAAATTTTCACTAAATTTAGATAACTCGTGGTGTTTAATGTTTTTTTGATTAATATAGCTGTTCCTCCCATGGCATGTCTTTCCGCGTTAGGGTGTTCTGTAGTGTAGGTGATGTAGTTGTGCGCTTTAAAATGACTTGTCTTTTTGAAATGAGTTTCTGAAATGAGCAGGATATCTAAGTTGTGTTGTGCGAGAAATACTTCTACTTCCTGTTTATGCTGTGCAAGCCCGTTGGCATTCCATAGCCCTATTTTATACATTGGAGCCATTTTTTGTTTTAAACATTTCCTCTCTTAGAAGTCTGATCTGTGTTGTTAATTCCTTAATTGTCTGCTGTTGGGTTTGAATAGTTTGTTGCATTGAGATGATTATGGATGTCAAGTCTCCTCCTTGATGCCCTGGGATTTGGTTTTTACTTTGGTTTGAATGTGTTATAGCAGTAATATTTGCATAAGTAGGGTAAATTGTGGGTGGTTCTGGGTTTTGTGGTTCATATGTATTATTATTCGCATTTAATGCTATTTGTGGTTGACCTACTTCCTGTTGTTGCATGACTGTCTGGTTTCTTGGGATTTGAGGTTGCGTCATGGATTGTACTACCTGCTGTTGATTGCGACGGGAATATACGTTTCCTATTTGACTCGGATACCTTCTACGCAGAATATCCAAGTAAACTGAACATCCTTTATAGTTTGCAGGGTGCACTTCCTTGCATAGCACACACTTTGCCGGTTTGCCATCATTACGGTTACAAAAAGCGAATTTTCAGGATTTCGTTTTGACAAATTGTTACTTTGTCGTTGATGTTAAATAAAAAGTAAAACAAGCTTCTACAGATACTTCTTAACGTTCTTTAACATGGCATACAACAAATTGGAATCCGACGTTTCGTTTTCAAGTAACCATCATCAACTTTGTTTTTTTAAATACGGTCCTGATTTTTTATATTGTATAATATTAGAAGAGCTTTTTATTCTGCAATCAAACATGTATCACACTTTATGGTTTAATTTACGTTTTTCCGTGTAAGTGTTCGAGGTCTTTTAGAATGCGAATCATGGCTCTTTGAACGAGGCCATACTTTTTCTGGCCATTAACTTCGAGATGATAGTCTTTGTTAATCGCCTGACCTGTTTGAATGAATTACGCCCAATATCCGTACCTACTATGGTAGTATTTTTGGCTTCCTTCGACTCAATCTTGTGGGTATCGATTCATCTTTTACAGCCAGTCACCAGGATTTCAGGAAGTTTCTATAGTTCTAATCATGCCTCTGGAACCTGTTAAATTTTTCATGGGCCCTTAAATGGCGGAAAACAAATTGTGCAAACCTTCTCTTTCTGAAAAACCTGTCAAAATCAACTGTACAATATCAACCTGTAATCATTCTAACATTTGGATTTTTGGCAAAAATATTACGAACTTTTTGAATCATGCCAAGTATATGATCCACTCGAGACTTTGAATCGCGCTCTATGTTCTGTATATCAATAAAAAATAAGTCAGTGGCCGAAACTACGCGAATAAATACACCCACAATGCGATCTGAGCATGTTACAAAGTCCAGAACACGTACCTGGGTATAAATTTCGGTCATTGTCCGAATTCGTCAATTGCGTACAATATTTGAACATTTTTAAAATACCACTCGGTGACCGTTTTCCTAGATGACACTCTTCATGTTGATCAAAAAAATTATGAAGACATTCCATCTTTTTGACTTGAACTGTTAGAGAATACGAAAAAGGCTTTTATGCCCACTACTGACCAAATTGTGTGGTGCAAAGCTAAAATAAGGTTCCATCGGAAAAAAGCATTGGATATTATTTTGACGCTATGGACACGGGAAGAGTAAAAGAGTTTTGTAAAGATCTTGAAATTAAATATACCAAAAATAGAACTTACAGAATTAAAGCTATTTTCAGATTTCAAATTAAAGCCTAATAATTACAAAGAACTTGTGTTTCAGATGAATTATTTCGTTAATGTAAACGTCTGATCTTATAAGAAGGTTTAGTTTACACAAGTTGATAAGATAAATCCCCTTTATCTTTAATTATACTTTCAAATTAGATACTCCGTGAAGATAATAAAATATAATATGCAAAACCCAACCTGCCATGGGAGTATAAAATTCTCAGTGGGTTTGTTTTGTTTACAAATAATATTTAACGAGGTGAGCCTATTGACTACCAATTGCGTTTGTTAGTTTAATGTTCTACTTTTAAATTGGTCACGAATTGAATTAACAAAGAAAAGCTTACCTTTAATGAAGTCAACTGCCATTTCGAGACCGTAAGTGTCTTTATCGCAGTCATCCAAGATGTGCGCCCCCAAGGTAATATTAGGGAGCAACGAGGTCGGAGCTTCATTTAGTCGATCTAATGTATAGAGCATTGCTTCGAGAGCCTGAATTCCACCTTGAGGCATGATAGGTCCACAAGTAACGGTATCCTCACGTTCGTGCACCATCATTAAACCACCCAACACCAAATCACCTTCCACTACCGCTTCTTTTTTTACCGGCCACGGAAATTCCGACGACATTTTTATCGTAATGTCATTAGTATTTAAGGTAAGTGTGTCACTCTCCACGAACTCGGTCGTTACCATCAATTTATCATCCCCTTCTGAAGTGATCGTGGAGGAAAGTTCGCTGTAGTCGT
Organism: Pyrocoelia pectoralis; assembly: GCA_036250285.1. Taxonomy (NCBI): domain Eukaryota; kingdom Metazoa; phylum Arthropoda; class Insecta; order Coleoptera; family Lampyridae; genus Pyrocoelia; species Pyrocoelia pectoralis. The sequence goes on along the minus strand of CM070077.1, from coordinate 52,131,367 downwards.
CTAATACGCTATCACTAAAACCGCGCGAATTTTCCACATTTTCACTACTTACGGATGATGTAGTAAGCTTTTCGTTTTTATCATCCTTACTGAAGTCATAAATCGCTGCAGTTGTAACGGTCAGGATCTTATCACGCGATGTTTTCAAAGAATCCAATACATCAGTGATATTTAAGTCGGTTCCGCTCGCGTTTCCTGAAAATTTCCATGTTTTGGTAGTATTTTCTGTCCTATCCCGCACTATAGAATTAATCGTTGCCTTAAATATTGGAGGGATTTGTGTCGTTACATAGTCCGTACTTGCAACTGTATAAAATGGCAGAAATTCGTTTGCCTTCGTCGTTTTGTACAGTAAGCTTGAAAGTGGCGTAGTGCGAGTCTGAAACAAAATTAGCATTTATTATTAAATACAAAATGGTTGGAAAGATGGCATTTGCATTATTGTTGAATATTTAAAACGAAATGAAAAGTGATCATTATAGACGTTCGATCGTTCCAGAGAGCGCTAAATGTCTAATTTCTTCCGTACTTGCCTTCCATAAATACAGAACCCTTAAGATATATTTAAAGTTAATGAAAATACGTGATACAAACGTATCATGTTACTAAATGAACCGATTAATTAAACCGATTAAGTAAACATAAGTTGCAATAATAGTGTGGTTAACTTTGGATGAGAGTTTAGAGTAGTTCTAGTTAATTGTTAATATCAAATATCTACAATTTCAAACATAAAATAACCGGAAACAACAAAATTCATACCTATCTAAAAGTGGTCTGGAGCTTTCCAAGATCCCCAAGTTTATAATTTCATAAACTAACGGAGTGTGTGGAAAATCTCCGTTTTGCATCCAGGGATATAAGTTTTGTTAGGGTTAATGTGACAAAAAATGTGGATGCAGCGAAGTCTGCAGCATTACCAGGTTACATATACCACGATATGATAAATGTGTTTTACCCGATCCTCGGTATACTCTCAAGATACAACCATGTCTTTAAAAAATTTGAGTTGGTTGCAGTGTTGATTAAGTTGCGATTAAAATAAACTGTCATTAAAGTCTAATGATTAAATTTAGACCATAAAGGCAAATGATAAAAGAGATGGTTTCAACCGCCTCACTCATTTCCTCTCAACGGAACTAATAAGAAAAAAAAGATTTTCCATTTACTCAAAAAGCAGTAATCATTATGGAGTGTCTTCGAATTAATCTTAATCAAGTAATTTAAAGAATAGTACAGAACAAATGATTAAAATTCGTACATCTACATCTCTTGAACAGGTTGGAACATTATGACATCCTAGTGAACTTTAAAAATATAATTTATCAGCATTACAGGAAGATTCTGGATAACAAACTTGAACGTCGAACACGGAAAATTCAAGTCATAATAATAACTCATACTGGAGTGCCAACGAAAATGAACAACGTTTGCATTTTGCACGGAATTTCCCTATCAAGAGATAGAAAATTGTGATAACACAAAATCAACTTCCCGGGTTGGACCGTCCCGGAAGTCAATTTTTTTACTGGTACCCTCCGTTCTGACATTGTGATAACAACTATATCAAATATTTTAAATTTAACCTATACAAGACTAGCAATGAGCTGATAAACTAAAATACAAGACACATCCACATTTCGAATTAAATATTGGGCGGAGTGAATGAAGAAGAAGGAAACTCAAAATGTTTATAGATAACATACATAAAGATTCATGGGAACTCGTACCATCAGCCACATAGAAAGGACTGTACATATAGAAATAAAAGGAAAGGATGCCATAAATATACCAGGATTCGAGGGTATGTTGAAAATGTTTATTAAATCAACTCTGTAAAATAAATTTCCTGAGGAATTTAAAAAGTAAATTGATCGCGAAACTTCCTTGCTTATTAAAGACAATTTGGCAATGTACAAGTAGTGTATTGAAAAAAATTCACAATGTGATTGGATTTCGATGTGTCTATCCAAACGAAAGTGTCCGATATGTAATTAACTCCGACTTCGTTGCTTTAGCGAAACAATGCTTTACTACATGTTTTACTACCTACCGAACCGATACTAAATCTTAATTCAGCCGTTCTCAAAATATAATATTTTATGCACAAATATTACATTTTGAGAATCGCTGAATCTGATCGGTAGATAGTAAACGCGGTAGTAAAGCATTGTTTCTCTATTGAAGGCAACGAAGTCGGAGTTAATTACATATCGGACAGTTTAGTTGGGATAGACTATATCCTTGTTTACCTACAGTACGTTCTTAAACTTATGTATTCTTGCCTTTAGTTCACTATAGTTGTTCTGTGTACATTGCAGCACTTGTGTGTTCACTAAAAAATGATGAAAGCATTGCTAATGATGTGAATGTATTAGAGGTATAACAGCTAAGCTGAATGACGCCTTAACCATACTTTAAATCTAAGTATTCTAAAAATTCTCTAAATATTTCTTTGTTTCTTGGATAATTTAGTCGGAAGTGACTTCGGTTATTACGTGATCGATCACATCGTCTATTATGCATTCTTTTAATAGTTGCTGATGTCACAAATTGCTTTTTCCTACGAAATCACTAAAAATTGACATTCAAGCGTTGAAGTGATTTGTTCAATCTAGTTATGGCAACCATACTGCGTGATCATGAAATTGATCTTCAGTGGTAAAAGAATCGATGGCCCAGATACTTCAGAAATAGAGAAGGATGAAGAAATTGACGAAAGCGTCTTATAGATACGTGCTCCACTGGATTTTTCTGGTAGTGGGGTAAGGGTGTTTCGATTTGGGATATAGTCCCGCCAAATCCAAGTGTCGTAATGAAGAAAAGTATAACCAAACTGTTGTAACGCAATATAAGTATGTAATAATTATTGCGATATAAGTTGACAAAAAGTAAGTATTTCGCCAACGGTCAACATATATGCAAGTTTAGCAACCTAGATATAATTGTTCTAGATTGTAATAAGTAGGATAACAAAGAATCATCAATTCTTACTCAAGAGGTTATTTATTAACCATCTAATCAGAACTAAGCAGACTTCACTTAAAACCTTACTCTTGTAAACAACTACGAATAAATGATACCAATTTTATAAGTGATTTATATAATGTAAAGAAGCGGACCACCGGTAACATTACATGGCGATCCTGCCGACCAAGAAGATCCTGCCGACCAAGAAGATCCTGTCGACCAAGAATATCCAGCCTGCCAACTAAGAAGTTCCGACCCAACAAAAGATGCTATTTAATCCGAAGATTCCAAAGTTCTACAGAAAATAGAAGAAAAATGGGAAACTCCGAATCTACGAAGCAAGCAGTCAACGACAATGGTGTAGTAAATTCAAATTTCATAGTCCAAGAAACAGCTTACAACGTAACCACGGACGTCAAGGCTCTTTTATACATCTCAGTGGCATTGCAACTCGTATCCCTGCTTATCAAAATATACCAGATGCATCGAAGAAATATGAAGAATAAAATAAGACGTAACATCTCAAGTTCCAGTACTTCTGTTTCACCATAATAAAAATCCAAAGTACGTAAGTGTTACTGAATCTACTTCTAAGAATTTTTTTTTTTTGATAATTTCGTAATTAAGTTTATTATGTATGTACGCGTCAGTTCCTTTTAATATTTTAATATAAGTTTTCACTGCATATGTCGCACGATTGGATTCAAATAATAGGGGAATTAACCGAATTAAAAGCCCAAATCATTAAACAGTCTAAGCGAGCTATAAAGAAAGAGGTACCAAAAACGGAAACGATTCGACACGAAATTAGAGATCAGTTAGTAGGCTTGTTCAATCAAATTACGCGAAATATAAAAACCCATTGGAACTCACTTAATACTAATCAAAGGCAAGAGGCTAAAGAAATATTTTGGATCATTAGAGATAAAGTACTTAAGTCCTTTCAATTATTACAAGTAAATTATTGTGTTCCTAATAGTTGCCATAAGCAAATTGATTCGTTAAATTTTGAAGATGACATTGAATTAAGTGACGATAACCTCACGGAAGACACAATGGCTTTATCAAACATTGAATTTATTAATCTAGCCAGTAAAATTTTACCACACGAGTTTGATGGACACCCCACCAAACTGCGTGCGTTTCTAGATGCCCTTACGTTATTAAATCAAAATGCAGAAAATAATGCACAAAACGCAGTAGCGTATGTTAAAACACGATTAATAGGTAAAGCTAGGGATTTAGTAACAAACGAAAACACGTTAACAGACATAATAAATGTATTAAAAAACAATATTAGAGGAGAAACGTCGACATTAATAACTGCTAAATTATTGAATGTTAAACAAAATCACAAAGATGCGAACTCATACGCATCCGAAATCGAGTCACTCGCGGAACGCTTAAAACAAGCATTCATTTATGAAGGAGTCTCTGTAAAGGTAGCAAGTAGGTACACGACAGAAAACACAGTTAAGGCATTGACTAACAACACCAATTCAGAGCGAACAAAGTTAGTCATGGAAGCTGCAAATTTCACAACCGTAGAAGATGCATTAACCAAATTCGTCAGCATCGATAAGTCCAGTTCAGCAGTACAGACTAGTTCAAATGTTTTTTATACGAACCAAGGTAATCACAATCACGCAACATGACTACTTTTATCACCACAAATTCTTCAATATCCCGATTTTTCCAAACCTTTTATAATTACGACGGATGCCTCACAATCAGCTTGTGGAGCAATTCTTTCACAAAATTTCAATGGAGAAGATCTCCCAATAGCCTACGCTTCTCGTTCATTTACCAAAGGTGAACTCAATAAAGCTATAATTTTAAAAGAATTACTAGCAGTCCACTGGGCAATTAAATATTTTCATTGTTATATATATGGTACTAAGTTCCTTATTAAAACGGACCATCGCCCATTAATTTATTTATTTTCCATGAAGGATCCTACATCCAAATTAACAAGAATTCGACTTGAATTAGAAGAATATAATTTTGAAATTGAGTATGTCAAAGGACAAGAAAATGTTTGTGCTGACGCATTGTCACGCATCACGATATAAAAATACTAAGATAGGATGTTGCGCATGGTGGGCGGTCCGCAAATGTGACGCGTGACGTCACCTGTAGAGTGAATTACATTTGCGGAATACGCATTTGATGTGTTTTTCGTCTGTACCGAGTTTATTTTTCGAGATACAAAAAATTTCATAAGATCAAATATGCTCCTTATGATGTCTTTTATATGTTAAAAATAATAGGGCAGCTCAATCTCTCTCAGTTAACCTGAAAAATACTTGTATTAATTAGCATAATTACATGTGATTGTGTTTGCGCCGCGACGGCACAAAAACGGTGCTAGATAGAGGAAAATTGCATATGAACAAATTTGTAGAGCACAAAATTTACTAAATAAAAGTCCGCGAGAGGGTGTCACGATCTTCGATAGTTTAAGAGTTACAGGCGTCCAAAGTGATGCAAACCTTATTCGCGCAACTGTCCACACCGCTTTTTCCCAAACTAATGGAGATAATAACCCTCCCGCGGACTTTTTTGTAGTAAATTTTGTGCATTACAAAATTGATTCAGTTCATTTTTTCTCTGTCTAAATATATAGCGGTTTTCGCAGCGTTCGAGGAGAAAGCGTTAGCAGATGTGGGTGAATCAAGACAATTTCGCACTTAACTCTATTTTTTTGACACCTTGTGGTAATTTACATTTAAAAAAATGGTTACCTGTTGATCTGCACAAACATGAATACCATAACACAAGATGGAAAAATATACCGTTTTATTTATTTACTGAACACAGCTTAAAACTAAACATTTCTTAGTATAGTTTTAGTTACAATACACTTAATTACAATAGTAGGTATGCATATCTCGTTAATGGTAATAGATAGAGAAGTGATGCAAGAGACTTTATTATACAGGGTATTAAGCTGAGCAACTTTGCTATTGAACATTTTTTAATAATTCAAACTGTTAATAATAAATCTCGCGACAAAAATTCATTTGCTTTCTCATCAACAATAGTTTATTTTTTAGGAAAGGACCAACATCTGTAAGTTTCGTTGTAAGACGTACATACGCGGCTCATTTTTTTTTATTGGTTCACTTTGAAATCATAAATACCGGTATTATTACTACAAAAAATGGAAATAAGAAGTAATTATGTGAAATGGTTGAATTCGTAATGTGAGTTAACCCGAAAAATACTTGTATAAGTACTAGCATAATTACATCTGATGGTGTTTGCGCCGCGACGACACAAAAACGGTGCCAGATAGAGGAAAATTGCATATGAACAAATTTGTAGAACACAAAATTTACTAAAGAAAAGTCCGCGGGAGGGTGTAATTATCTCCATTAGTTTGGGAAAAAGCGGTGTGGACAGTTGCGCGAATAAGGTTTGCATCACTTTGGACGCCTGTAACTCTTAAACTATCGAAGATCGTGACACCCTCTCGCGGACTTTTATTTAGTAAATTTTGTGCTCTACAAATTTGTTCATATGCAATTTTCCTCTATCTAGCACCGTTTTTGTGCCGTCGCGGCGCAAACACAATCACATGTAATTATGCTAATTAATACAAGTATTTTTCAGGTTAACTGAGAGAGATTGAGCTGCCCTATTATTTTTAACATATAAAAGACATCATAAGGAGCATATTTGATCTTATGAAATTTTTTGTATCTCGGAAAATAAACTCGGTACAGACGAAAAACACATCAAATGCGTATTCCGCAAATGTAATTCACTCTACAGGTGACGTCATGCGCACGGTCTGACGAAATCTGAACGTCGGAGCATCCGGCCCTGGTCACGCATTAATATAAACGAATTAAAAAATATGCATACAGACGTTAATGAAATGTTTGCTATAACAAGGTCAATGTCAAGACCTACCTCAACAGAACAAAGTTCGTCATCGAATAATTCGAACGAAGTAATGAAAAATGCCGATTGTATAGAACCAAAAGTTTACGAAGCTCTAGATAATAGTGAGACGCTTAAATTACCATTAGTGGAATTTAAAGCTGTTCACCCCCATATAAAAATAAGGATTATAAATAAACGAAAACTGTGCGCGCAGTATATATTAACAATTACTAATAATAATAAAGACGCTTTAGAGCACTTATTATTTCAGCTAGACAAAATGGCTTGTGATTGTAAAATTCGTAAAATAAAAATAAACCTAATTGATGATATTTTTAAAAAATATTCAAGTAATGTAATTAAAGAGACAGGGGGAAAATGTCTAAAATACGCAACAATCGTGCTATGCAAAAATAAAAAATTAATAACGAATAGAACAGAAAAACTTAACCTTATTGAACAATTTCATAACAATCCTTTAACAGGAGGTACAAGAACCGAATTGCATAATTAGAAATAGTTTAGGTAAGCAAATGACAGTACACAAAAACCGTGTAAGTAAATATTATAAGTAAGAATAGAAATAAGTTAAATTGGATAAGTAAAGATAAGTAATTTTTCATTGTAATTGTTTAAGCCATGTTAAACCAATTCCTTTTTTCGAGAATGACCTGCAAGTGGCCATAGCAGGGTTCATTCTCCAAAGGGGGGAAGGTGTAACGCAATATAAGTATGTAATAATTATTGCGATATAAGTTGACAAAAAGTAAGTATTTCGCCAATGGTCAACATATATGCAAGTTTAGCAACCTAGATATAATTGTTGTAGATTGTAATAAGTAGGATAACAAAGAATCATCAATTCTTACTCAAGAGGTTATTTATTAACCATCTAATCAGAACTAAGCAGACTTCACTTAAAACCTTACTCTTGTAAACAACTACGAATAAATGATACCAATTTTATAAGTGATTTATATAATGTAAAGAAGCGGACCACCGGTAACATTAAGTATCAGACGGAGACGATTTTTTACAGCTTCTTGTGGATTATGAAATAATCAATATGATGGAAGAATCAGAAAGCAAAAAATATGCATCAGCAGTGAAATGTAGGAAAAGCAAAATAGAAGCAATAGAAGAAACGTATGTTGTGGAATAATCCAGAACGCAGATACGCTAAGGATTGATAGATGCGCTGTACATTATGTAACAATTCCGCGCAATAAATCTTAAAATTTATTAGATTTACTAATGCAGAAACACGATGAAATCGCCATTGGAGAAATATAGGGTAGGTATAAACGAAGTCAAATCCGACCAAATGAAGATTAAACTTTGGGTAGGTATTATTTGATGTTGAAACTGTGTATGCTTTCCAGTATAAACCGATAAAATAATCAGAACCGCAGCAAGGGAAGAGCTAACTAATAGGAGTGACTGAAAGTTCGAGAAGTGGAGACATAATCACCACAGATAGTTTTCCCACTGATATACCTTTTTCGAAAGAGCTTCAGGCAAAGTACTATAATACTAATTCTAAATTCCCCCAAAAATCTATAATGTCCGCGATATTTGATTTTGAAGAAGGCACAAGTTTTTAAATCATGTTCCAAAAAAAATTCGTGTGTTATTTTACATAAACATAGAACACTACGATGATAAAGGGGAGAGAGGAAGACAATAATTATAATCCACATACAATACAACATTACAACTAAATCGTGACCAACCATTTCAACGTCGCGACGTTGACATGGTTGGGTCGTCGGTTTCTTCTGAGTCTCGGCAAACGTTTAATAAAAGTCTACATAGAGAAAAAAACACACCTGTAAGATCTATAAAGGTATTGCAGGTAATTCAGTTCCACCAAGATTAAAATGTCCCAGGAAAATATGTGCGTTAGAGCAACGATCTGTGATAAGTTTTTTTTAAGTAATGAAGGTGTCAAACCAATCCATGAAATCCATCGCAGTACCTATAACAGTATGGTGTTTCATGTATGTTCTTACACCAAGTGTATGAATGGTGCCGAAGGTTTAAAAGTGGCGTAACCCCAGTGGATGATGCCACACGACCAGAACAACGATAGGGAATTGCGTTAGTGGAAACAGGCGTATCCATAACGAAATTGCTACATTTTTAGAGATTAGTTGTAGTCCAGAGCAGAATATTCTCCACAATGTGCTCTAATTCAATAAAGTGTCTGCAAGATGGGTGCCACGTTAGTTGGCTGTTGAATTGAAAGAACGTGGCGTCTATGCCTGGTAAGAACGTCGTTTCCACGCCCAAGGTGGTGCATTTATGATCAAAATTGTTACTGGCGGTGAGACCGAGGTTCGATGTTACCAACCAAAAAACGAAAAGAGCCGAAACCAAAAAAAACCGCACTCAACTAGCAGCAGGACAAATCATACTCACTATCTTCTGGGATGCAGAACTACATAGACAGTAACCATAGTATTTCTTATTCAGATCTGCTTATAAATCAAATTCTGCCTGCAATCAGAAATGACGAAGAAGTGAAAACTGAGGTGCACAAATGGTCACGACCGAAAGAACCGAAAGAATTGTTTAGACTTACAAAGCGCCAAAGCGGTGGAATACTTGCAGGAGACTATATAGAAAAATGAAATAAATGATTTTTTCTTATTGTTATAATAAAAAATTTATAGCACTTTTAAGGTTTTAATTTGATATACTTACCCACGTACATTTTGCCTTTCCAATAAAGTCTAGAAAATTGTAAAAAAACCGTAAGTTTAAGATTCGTAGGTTCGATAGCTCAAAATATCTGACAGCCAGTCTTATTCTCGGAATTGTATTAAAGAAGTAGCCTCCTATTCACAACTTCGCCATTACATGAAAATGAGGGCACACAAAAGACAGATTCTAATTGCATACGCATCCTCGAGGATTCCACATCTTCCGCTTTTATTGTGTATATAAAATATGACTTTCATAGGACGTGATGAAAATCATAACAAATTTTAACGATGACACACATAATTGCAGTAAAAGGTTTCGAGAAAAACCGTTTGTCATAAAACAGACACAAAGAAGGGCGGAATTATGTACAATCAATACGAGATTTTGATGCGGACGTAATAATAAAATAAACAATAATTAAAATTGTCAATTAGTGTACATTTGGAAATTTTAAATCACAAAAACCAATGACATGTTCGTATTTGAGATTAAAACAAACGTGGAATCGTTATTGATTTCGATTTATAACAATTTTAAAGCAGAGATTAAAAAGCGTATCATTTGACCGGAAAGCTCTACCGGATATTAATGACAAATGTTGTATAGATCGATCAAATTTCATTCAATTTCAATTTATATTTCAGCAGGATGGGAATACTTACAGTAAACCCTAAGGCCACATCGGTGGTGTGTGGTTTCTGCATTTTCTAACTATAGTAGGCGGTTGTAAAAAGTGATTAATACCTTACTTGGGGCTTGTGTTAAAAGGTAATGTGTAATTTATTAAATGTGTATGTGCAGTTATTTTAGAGCCAGGCGAATTTTTCTCGGAGCGAGAATTATAACTTTACTCGGCTTAGAAATAAAATCATCGTCTGTAACCAGAGAAATATAGTGCTTTTAGCAAAAAAACGTGAAGTTTCTTTCCTTTCTCATCTTTTTTATTTAGAGGAAATACACCAACAAAAAGTTTCAATGACTTCGCAACTATATTTAAGCAGCGTAAGTGCTTCTTTGATTCGTTTCCCTACCTTGTTAGTAAGAGAAGATTACCCTGTAAGAGGATGGTGCAAGAACCACAGAGGCCTGTGGAGAAAGTACATTAACATCGATTGCTGTTATTGTCCTACGTGATCCATCTATGAGATGAGCTAACCTAGACATTTTATGCTACATATTTATACGGGGAGATGAGTGATCTTAAAGCTGGTGTGTACTGTATCAACTTACGGGACCGAGAGAAAAACTGCAACGTAGACAGCACTCTTGTTACCACCCCGTATCTAAAGCGCCACACGCTCTTTGGTTCCTATATCCATTAGTCAGGGCCAGTTTGAAAGTAGCGTGAAGTAGGATCTCTTTTGTTATTAAAACAGTCAATTGCGCGAAGAGGAAGAGAGTGTACGTGAGTTTTTCACAAATTTGGTTCTGCCTGGTGACGTGTATAAGAGAAGGTGCCTTTCAACAGCATTCGGTACATATAACATTGAAAACCTCAAACAGATTTTTCGTGAAGATAACATAACAAATAACATGAGTGCACCTGATTTTTTTAAATAAGTATCTACAGGTATAGGAGGGTTCAACCTGATCACGGGAGGGGGATTACTTTACATCTCCAGCTTCTCAAATTATGTCAGTTAATATACATAAATCAATAACTTATTGGAGTTGCAGATAATGATTTTAGATTTCACCGAAGTAGGTTGTTGAAGGAAGGACAAAGCCCCATCCCCAATTGAGTGATTATCGAGATATCATAGTCGATTTCGAAATGAGAATGGTTTTTGTTAATTATGTAACAATCATATTCAATTTATTGAAAATCTGATTGTTAATATGATCAGAATCATTGATGGCCAATAGATTTTGTTTAATTTTCAGTTCTTTGCAAGACTAAAATTCACTTTATTCTAATCGTCAGGGTTTTCTAGTCACTTTAATCTCGAAACTATTTAGATAGGCTTAACGGAGTCATGTGAAGTAGAAAAGTAATTTAAGAAAAAAAACTGTTGACAATAGAAGATCTTAAAGAGTGCTATTCTGCAAATTATGATTACCTTTTTCATTATGCGCCTAAAACTATTTGAGGCACGCCTGAATAAAATTCTTTAAGCGATCGCAGCAAGCTGTTTCAATCTGAGAGTGGGAGTACTGGGGGACTTAATTCACTGTACCTACTAAAAAAGAACATACCACCACATTGCAATTTGGTATTACTTGCCAGAAGATTACAAGAAAACAAAAAATGGAGAAGACTTTTTGATGTTCGATTCAGGGCCCATCGAAGACCGGCTACTACTTTTTCCACGAGAATAAATCTTCGACTTCTGGCTATGAGTGACAATTGGTACATTTTATCAAATATATATGTACAGTTCATGGAATAAAACACAATATCGCTATTCCTTTGATCTACGCCTTACTATCTGATAAAACCAGAGAAACATACGTTAGATTCCTTGAAGCAGTAAAACAACTTCTTCCAGGAACATCACCGTCAACAATTCTAACAGATTTTGAAAGATAAGCGCCCTTAATGAAGAATTTCCGCAAACCAGGATGTTTTTTTCATTTCTCACAAGGGATATTCCGAAAAATTCAATCAGAAGGTCTTACACAGCGGTACGAAACAGATGCTGAGTTTGCAATGAAACTGCGATTATTAGCTGCAGTAGAATTTGTACCTACAGGAGAAGTTGTCGGTGCATTTGAAACTCTGTTGGACGAAGGCGTGTTGCCTCCAGAAGCACAAGCAGTTGTACATTACTTTGAGGACACTTGGATAGGACGTCCTCAAAGAGGACAGCGGCGTCGTTCACCCCGTTTCCCTCGTGATCTGTGGAACTGTTTCGAAGGAGTACACACCGGTTTGCCTAAAACAAGGTTGGCATCGAGGATTCGAGCTACAAATTTCCTCTGATCGTCGTAATATTTGGAAAGGCCATTCAGGGGGAGCAAACCTTGCATGAAGTTCAAGTGCAACAATATGTAGCCGGTATAGAAGGTACCGCGCACAGCGAATAAAACGTCTTGTCGAAAATTATAACATTGAAAATGGGTCCGATTTCTTACGTGGTGTAGCCCATAATTTAAGTTATTAATGTGAAATGAAGATTTGAAAGATAAATATTGCACAAAAAAAACACCAAAAGACAAGAAAATACAAAAAAATACAATAAACAAACAAACATGACAAAGGAATTCGTTTCCGCCAGCTCTTTGAGCTGCAAGTCCTAAGCCTTGGTAAAGTGTGAAGGGAAAGTTCGTATAAACATGTTGTATAATGCATAATAATAGTAGCTATATTATTAGAAACACGATCAGCACGTACCTCATAGAATTATAGTATATTTTCGGTTAATATTCCTTCCGGTAGAGTGTGTTTCGGTAAAAATGTTTTTCGGTCAATTGTAATTCGGCGAAGTGTTCCTTCGGTAATATGACCTTTCGGTGAATTGTTTTTCGGTAAACTTTCCGGGACCGAATCTCGCAGGAAGAAAAGATCGAGACATCAGGGCGCAACTGGTTGTCCTTGTAAGAAGCAAGCATAGTAAGTGGTTCGGGAAGTTAGCTTCAGTAACATTTGCTATGAACACGACGAAAAGTCAGGCAAAGAGATATACACCCACCTTGCTAACTTTGAAATTAGGATCCACGAAGGATTGCAAAGCGGGAAAGGACAAGACCAAGACAAAAATATACTCAGAATTGTGGTGGAGAGACAATCTCCGCCAAATTTGTCCACCGCTGCGATAAACCACATTGTACAAGTTTTCCCCCAGAAGATAACTACGCAACAAAGCAGAAAAAGTGTGAAACGAATAAAAAGTAAAATAAAAATTTCATTTCCCTGAATATCTTTTGTAACTACCTACCTTTGCAATCGTGAGGGGCATATGAACATAAACTTAAATTAGGTGTTTAAGCGAGTACATACGTTCATTACATAAGCAAATAACACTCTAATAAAGACGAAAGTAAAAAAAATTGGCACTTATATATCTACTCTTTTCTTAGGAAAGTCAAATTAATGTAAAAACAGCGGTCTAGTAAGCAGTTAGTCGCCGGTTCCCATCAATACAATTCATTTATATCAAACCTTTCAGTTTTAAGAGATGACATTTCCTTAATCGGTAGATCATAGTGTTTTAACATAGTCGAAGGGAAAATAATAAAATACTTCGGTACTAACTAAAATCACAATGAAAACTCGTAGGTATTCTGTCAAAAACTTCAACGTCAGACAAGTTCATTTTGAGAACTTGAAAAATATGTTATTGTCGTTCATGTGACATTTTCTAAATCGAACCCCGACAAAATGATATTTTCACATTTAGCTTACCTGGTTGTGCATTTCCTCTCGAATAAGAAATTTCGGTCCATCTGTCGTTCCACTATGGTCGATATTTCTTGCATCTGACGTACTTTTAGTTATAGATTTCGTTATCCCTACGTTGTCATCACCGATCGTTGAATGATGTAAGGATTCGAGATGGTCTCGTTTAATTAAGCTCGACTTTGAAATCGATTCACTTTCTTTGATTTTCTTAATTTTATTACGATATGTATAAGGTGCCATCGTTGTGCGACTTCCAGTTTTATCGACGAGGACGAAATTAGTTCGTAAACTGTCCATTAGTTCAGACGTGTAGGTAAATGAAGCACTTGTGGGATTATCTACGGTAGTTTCAAACTTTATCAAATCTTTTATCTTTATTAAATTAGAATCGTCCGTTGGAGTCACTTCTTTCGCTTCGTTAGCAGCGGTAAACAATTGAGGAAAAGAAATATTTACGTGCCTTCTCCTTTTTAACGAAGTTGTTAAATTATATCTACCAGTCTCAGTAGAAGGTAAGCTTGCATTGTTTTTAGATAATCTCAAGTTTTCTGTTGTCCTATTTAACGTTGTTAACAAAGTTTCCCCATTAAAACCGTAATTAATATACATGTCAGCGTTTTGCGAGTTATTGAAAGCTGTGGTGTAGTTTCTCGTACTATTAAACAAAGCGGTCCTAACTTTATCGTTACCGTTCAAATTGGGCGCAGTCGAATTGTAATGAATTTCGTATAAGGTACTGGAAATTGTTCCCTCATTAGTATAACTCGAATTCACAGCCTGAGTGACTTCCTTTTGAAAATAATTAACATATTTTTGCTTGATAGAACTTTCAGTCGCACTGTATCGATTTGAGTTTAGGGCTAAAGCCACGTGCGTCGCCAGAAAAAGCAGAACTGGCGCCATGGTAAGTACGGCTTGTTATAAGACGAAAATTCGACCCCGTTTATTTCTTCATTTAGTTTTGTGACTCTTGACTTATTACTCCTTTCTTCTTAAGCTTCATAGTCTGAAAAAGAAATAAACGCTTTATAATCATTTCATAATGTCTTTATGTAAATTATTTCCCTTACAGCAAACTGCATTAGCGATTAATTTTACTAATCAACTTAAAGAATGAGTTGTCGCACAGAAATTAAGGTAAATTTAACTTTTAAATTTACGTACGAGTGTTATTGATTGTAAAAAACCTTTTACTTAAACAAGAACTTTGTTCTTGAAATAAACAGTCTATACGTACTCGCCAACTTAATAGATTACTGAAATCAATTTCGAGCGTTCTGTTTAAAACCACAACTGCCTACAAACTTGGTGAGAATTTTGTAACAAAAAGAAAATGCGTACGCCTTGTTCAATGATTAACTTGATTTTATTAACAGACCGATTATACGAACTGTCTCGAAAGTCAAATAGAATAATTGGTTTAAAATATGAATTTTCTTGGAAAATGGCAGACTACAAACAGAAAATTAGAAATAATTTCCTATGCGAAACACGATTTTCAAAATCTAGAAATATTTACTTTTTTCATGCGTTTAGTATACCTACCATTTTTTGTAGGAAGTTTATAAATATAAGAAATGCAGAAACAATTTCAATACGTACTAAGTGTGCACAATAGCGAAAAAAATTGATAAAACGTGGATTTGCTAGATGTTTGAGAAGCACTGCAAGAAGGTCTAAAAATTTAATTTAATTGCTACGCAGTTAATAGAGAAAGTGAGGTGCACAGTCAACTTTATTCCTCAAAAGGTTATAAAAAAATCCTGCATAATACATCAGTTTCCACGTCCCTTAGATTAGAAAAGTATAAGGATATCACATTCCCATTGCTTTGATCCAAAAATTCCGTTAGTCCAATGTTAAAATCGGTCATTAAGTGCTTATTAATTTGTTGTTGAAAATATTAATGTTAACGTATGTTCAGCATTTGGTTGTAACAGCCACAGTGACTGGAAAGAGTGCAGAAGAACTATTCATATTCACAGGTAAAAATCAATTGTATTGTAAGAAGACATACGAAATAAATGTAATTTGTATACAGGGTGCCCCACTGCTCCGTAATCGGTCGATAACTCAATGTGGGTTGAAGATACAGAAAAAAGATTCAAATAAAGGTTGCTTTGATTTGAATTGCGCATCTTTTAAAAATATTCTTATATCTACAGTATGTTGCATTTTCACGTGGCAGGAAAATGTCACATTTTTTTAAATGACACGCCCTGTATTTTTTTCTCTTAATGTATCGACCAACCATATTTATATCACGCCTGAAATTTTTTTTGATATTGGATGTGCGGTTGCCAAGTTATTAATTATTTTGTCAAAATTTGGTACAATTCAAGGTCGGACTATAATATTCATAACTAAGTTATTCTTCAAAAAAGGAAAAATTTATTTAAGGAATAATATTACCATAATGTCGTGTTACTCTACAAAAAAAAACTAAGTGATTAATTTTATACCGAGTGTTTAAAATGAGAATTCAAACTTTGTGAACTTTAATTAGAATTTATACGAATGTTTTAAATGGAACACCCTGTATTTTTATTTACCATCAAATTCTCGACAAAAAACCCTATTCAGCGGTGTATTATTTCCTGGTATTATTTTTTGTACTTTTGTTAATATTTACGATTTTTAAAATTTCACGTAAAAAAAATTTGTTAAAAGTAATTTTTATTTCATTATTATTACAAAATACCGTTTAAATAGTTGGTATCAACGCAAAAGAACAAAACTCAAGTCCTGTGACTATTTTAAGTTCTAAATAATTAAAACAAAATTTTTAGTAAAGGGTTTTTTTCGAATTTTTAATAAACGGTGTTTCTCGAAAATTAAAATAGAAAATAAATACAATATCTTTGATTTGAATTGGCCAAACCATCAGAGTTTATTAGGTATTAAACATTTCACTACTTTTTTCCTCTAAATCGCTCAAAAATGCGGAATAAACCGAATATTGGCGACATCAAAGGATTGTGAGTTCGAACCTTCTGAGAGTTCATGCTTTTTGTTTACCGTTCGACCCTTTTTTTGGGTTTTTTCAAAACCTTTCATGTCATAACGTCAAAAGAATAATCCAAAAAGCGTCCTTGCATGGCCAAATTATAAAATAAATTTTTGAAACATTTGCTCATAATACATTCTAATAATAAAGTTTTTATATCGTCGTCATTAAAGAAGAAAATTCTTCAAACACCACCAAGGAAGACAGAAGCTGTTGTTTTTGGGATTGAGTAATTTGGAGCTCCGTTATGTATCCTCTCTTCCATGGTGGTATGTGTTGACGGTATTCAATTGTCAGAACAAAGGATATCTCGTGGGTTGTTTTGAGCGCCACATAAAGACAGGGCGTATAGCGGACGTGTTTGAATGGATCGACGTCTACTTCTAGTGTTGATCTCACTAAGTTGTTGCTTCCCCATACACGAAAACCTACACGAATGAGCCATAGTCAACCTTAGAAAGTACCAGAGACTTATACAGGGTCAGTAGTTGTTCCCTATGGCCACTCCACTTAGTGTTTGATCTGCACTTGATAAGATTTAGTGCTCGCATGGCTCTGGCTCTCGTATAGTCGTATGGTCTACTTAACGGTTAGATGGGGTCTGTAATGTGGACTGCGTAAATGGCATTTACATAGCTTTGGTTTCGGAGAACATGTAACCTCTCACCGGTTTTTCGACACCGTTCACCCTTAGCACGGGCGTTTGCAAAGTTTGCTTACACCCGGAGATCTTTTTCATTTTTTTCCATACTAGCGATATGAGAGTAGGTATCGGTATTGATGTCTGATACGTATTTCTCCCACGATCGTCTTTTGCTTTGAAATATGGTCCGTCGGGCGACCGCTCTGGCGCGTTTGAATGCAATTAAGTTCTCCTCAAGGCTTTAAACGCTCTCTTTTTGGCCGAGATAGTCGCCTTTACTTCCTCGTTTCACCAAGGAACATACTTACTCCTACTCCCCTGGATTTCGGGATGGTCAGCTAGGCAGCGTTGATGATATGATTAGTAAGATCGGCTACCTCATCATCCAGGCTCTTACCAGCTGGACCCAAACCGGTAAGTGCGATCTGTGAAGATTCCAATCTGCTTTGTCGATTTTCCATCTTTCATGATCGGGAATGTAGCAGATGGAGCGAGGCAGGTTGAACTCCATGACGATGGGAAAGTGGTCGGTGTCGTACAGATCGTCGAGAGCTTTCCACATTATACGAGGTGTTATTGATGTGGAACACAAGGATAGATCGAGAACGTAGAAGTTACTTAAACGGGCGTTGAGGAATGCGCATGACCCATTATTTATGGGTAAGATCCGTAACCTTTCTTTATTGCGCACAATAAATATTATTATTACTAGCATTATTATTATGTCCCACAGAATACTATTTATTTATAGTGCATTAAAACGAAGTGTGCTACAATTTAGATGCGCAAATAAAGTCGATTCCTTTAATTGTGTGAAGCTTTTGTATTTATTTCCTATTCAAATTAACCCACTTTTGCTTTATAGCATATTAAACATTTACGTTCATACGCAAAGGAAAGAGAACGTCAATTTCAAATTTAGTATCTGTCGTTATCAAAACTTATATGGTACATTCAAGTCATGTATGATTTATTTGCAATACAAACGTAAATAAAATTTGGCACATCAAATTATCGAACGGTGTATATGTATTTTTTTTATATTAGAAGCTTAGTGAACTGGAAACTTTACGCAATATTGCTAAGCGAAAATTTAACACATAATAAATTGCAAAAGGGAAGCGGTATAGAAAATTGCTTGAAAATGTTAGCGAAAGTATTTTTTATTCTTTTTCCAAAAGTGTTTTATGTCATATGTTACCAAACACATCCTTTTTTTGCAAGAGCTCATTAATTTACTTCGATGTTAACGAACCTCGCACTTAATGGTTATCCGTAATTTGGTATCCGATTTAAACTGTCATTTAGAAAACACTAAACAAAAATCACGATTAAAAATTGTCTGGAATTGAAACGAAGCCTTTATTCGGGTCGCCGGCCTTAATGCACCACAACGTTAAACATGCGTGGGAAGGATAAGGGTGCCTTTTCATAGCCTCGGGACATATTGTCCATTACGTGGTTATCCGAGTGCACAGTGACCGAGATTTAGATTGATATACTGTTTATTCGTACCATTTAGCCTAATGTATCATAACACTTTAACGGGAAACGCTGATAATATTGAACAATTGTTTACACACACCCTGTTGGAAAAGGCACTTAGTGAATATAACTGTTCTCCTTGTATTTCACTGAGCCATATCAAAAAACTAGGACACACTAACTTATGGGTTTACATTATCTCCCCAGTTCCTATGTAACAAATGGCGTGACGCAGAAATTCATTTCAAGATCACAATCCATCACAAACTGTCAAACACTATTTGCACGACTAGGTAAAACCTCATTAATAAATCAATTCGTCAAACTTTGGCTTTGTAAAATGAGTTTCGCAGAATTTTAGGATGGCGATATATTAATGAAAGAAGGCAAATCGATGAACGTAACTCAATATTAGCTATCCTGAATTGAAAAATTTTAAATTCAAACTCTGCTAAAATACCGCATGCGATTCATTCAACTTTTTTGATTATGCAAATGTTCAAATGAATGGTATGTCAAAATTCATGTCAGTGTTCAGAAACTTAATAGTCTGAATTAATCGATAGTTATAATACAATGATGCCGGTTCATTTCGAATTCCTTTGAACTTGTTATTTATACACAATATGTATTCATGAAACATCTATTTCGGCGTCATCGAGCTATTCCCTTCCATTAATTTTGTGATAAAATAAAGCTCTTCCAATTCCAAGCTAAAGTAAAGTACATAAAATGTTAGGGTTTTACTTAGCAAACGATCGGAGAAATCTGAGTGGAAAAGGAAAGGAAAATAACGTTGAATAGTTGAATACGATATACTAACCGAATTAATAGAATATGTTACACTTTCATGAGGGAGTAAGGTTCTTATTACTGTATAAAACACTTACATAATGGTGACTGTGTCACTTGTGTAATATAAAAATACTAAATGTTACCATCAAAACAAAATGATTAAATACGTAATTAAATGCAGGGTGTAATGAGGGTGTATTAAGCGCTTGCCAAATAAACTAGAAAAGTGTAATAAACCATCTTTTGAAGTACCTACATTAATGACACATTTAATGCCATAAACTGTCCTTAAAGACGATCCTTAATTAAAGGCTTCACATATAGCACATAATATTAGTTATTATAATTAATTATGGAGCTTCAAGAAAGTTTAGGGAACAGTTATACTATTATTTTTCTTACTGTGTCCTTTTAAAAGGGCGGTGACACGAGCACATTTCTTATTTGACTTTAACGAATCCAAACTTCCATATTTTTTAGTACAAACTCTGATGGTCTCTAAAATGGCCCAAATGGAAAAGTCCATTGGATTTTCATCTGGCGAATTTGAAAGCCATTATTGAGTCGAAATGAAGTGTGACGCGTTTTCTCTTAACGAATCTTGATTCACACGAGCTTTATGCGACGGCGATGAATCTTGCTGAAAGGTCCAGGGCCTGGGACCGAAATTCTTACGTGTCCAAGGCTTCAGAGCACCTTCCAAGAGCATTTCACGGTAGTTAGTGGCATTACTTTTGGCGCCAGGCTCCAAAAACACAAGTGGAGACCACCCATCAGCAGTTACTGCGGCCCATACCATCACCTGAGAAGGATAATGACTTCTGATGGCGAAACGAGTATTCAAATTCTCATTTGATCTTTCACTTACCCATGCCCGATCGTTTTGTTTGTTAACGAACTGTTCAATGGTGAAAATTTTTTCATCACAAAAAACAATGTTTGAAATTCACCGGCTGCGTGCAAGCATTTCAATTCTTTCGCTCTTTGGTGTGGAGTTGGTGTTTTCAGAATTGTTCGTATTTCTTTGAAAATAACAACGAATGGCTATGTTGGAAGGTGGAACCGGACCAGAGTTGTGGGACAGAGTTTGGGAAAATATATTGAGATAAGACTGTCATTTACTCCATCCCTGTGCCTTCAAGGAAAAAAATGTTTGAGTATGAATTTTTTGAAAACAGTATTTTGTTAATTAATCAACGAGCATAAAAAATATAATCAGTTTATATGCATAATGTTAATGAAGCTTACGAATATGCCAAACCTTTAGAGAACGTTGATCAAAGGGAAAAACTAATATTTGTTTCCAATTGGTCTCAAACTTTAATTTGGTGGTGGTCATTTACCTTGGGGTTTATTCAATAACAGTATTCGACAGATGTAAAATATGCCACCGATTTAAAAGACTGAAATCGATTATTAGAATTTCGTTAGAAGATGGTCCTTATCACCATAGGTCGAGTTTTCCTTGAGAAAGAAAGTACCTTACACTTCGAAATATTTAAGAGCAAACTGTTAACGCTGCACCATTGCCCAAGTAGGTCAAGCTGTTGCTGAAGGGATACTCAATCCGCGGTCGAGTGAACAGATGATAAAATTTTCAAGTCGTCAGCAAAGAGCAGCTTATGACAGTATATCGTGTCGGGAAGGTCGTTAATATATAAAATAAACAACAGGGGTCTCAGGGTGGAGCCCTGAGGAACCCCAGATGTGACCATAAAGTTGTCTGATACGTGGTTATTGTAAACAACCCGCCGCACTCGGCTCATAAACTAAAGAAGTTAAGAAGGGTGGCATGAAAGCCAATATTAGAGAGCTTCGCCATAATATGGTCGTGCGGGATTACATCAAAAGCTTTACTGAAGTCCGTGTAGATAACGTCGACTTGACTTCTCGCGTCTAATTCCTTAGCAATAAAAACAGTTAAGAGAGCGAGGTTAGTAGTTGTAGATCTCTGCTCCATAAACCCGTGTTCGTGAGTGGAAATTAGCCTTTTGACTTTGGGGCAGATGCGTGGATATATAATAATTTCAAACACTTTAGCAAAGTTATTGAGAATGCTTATGGGGCGATAGTTTGTAACTTCATTGGCGTCCCCGCCTTTTAAAATGCGACAAATGTTAGCTACTTTCCACACATCGGGGAAGATTTGGTGACGTAATGACAAATTAAATAAAAAAGAAAGTGGAACTGCTAAAACGTTAGCACAGTGCTGCGGGTACCAGATCCGGGCCAGGGGTTTGGGACTATTCGCCGTCGCCGGTTCGCCTTCACCGATTCGCCGTCGCCAATTCGCCGTCGGGACAGTTGGCCGTCGGTCAAATTCGCCGTAGGGACGATTCGCCGTCGGGGAATGATTTAGAGGAATTTATGAAATTAATTATTAATTAAATATACATTATTATTTGTATATTCGCTCTGTTATTATAGCTAATAAAATGGGTTCTTTTATTTTGTAATTAATGTTTAGTATTTATTTTCAATTGATACAAAAGGTGAATATGATACTAAACTGCATTTCAAACTAAAAAAAATGCCAACCTAAACGTATATTGCCACTCAGGCGCTTAGGTTAGAGGTAGGTTTAGTATATTTTTTTTCAATTGATAACAGTCCCTCAAGATTAAAAGTTAGTTTCAATTTTCGATTTCTACGGCGAATCGTCCCTACGGCGAATTTGACCGACCGCCAACTATCTCGACGGCGAATCGGCGATGGCGAAACGGCGACGGCGAATTGTCCTAAACCCCCGGACCAGTAGTGTTATTATTTTTTAGTTTACGGATGGCTAGCGTTGCGAATGTCGGATATTTTTACCCGCAAAGAGTGTATTTCAGGTCATAAGGCGGGTAAAAAATTGAGGCGGGTAAAATCGGGTATTTCGCCTACAATTTCACTCAAAACATGCAAAATTGCGTCAACGCCCCCCTTGAGTGAGAACCATGAGGGATATTTGGACGATTTCATCAGTTTACAAATGGGTTAAGCTTTGATATTCCCATGTTATCATTGTGCAGAATTATAAGGAATTCCAATGAGCATTCATTTTTATTGCAAAAAAAGGCGTAGGTACTACTTAATAACACAAATTTGGCAATCACTGAAATCTTAATTGGCGTATTAAACTTCGAATAAAACCAGCTAAATTACCCTTTTGATATAAATATTTTCCAGTTTATTTGCAACTCAATGCCGCACTGAATCATAAATATAAAATTTACGAAGAACAAATGCGGTATAAAACTTTACAAATATATTCATATCGCATGCAGAATTCAATTTTGCTTACGAAGACAACCATATTTGGATGTTAGGAAAGAAGCTTGATCGACATTCCGTTAGTTCCCTTACCGAATGAAGAAAGAATACGGGAATAAGTCACGTATTAACGACACATCACATCTTTTTGGATATAAACTTTTATGTTCCCGCACGCATTACGATTCACACTATTGTTAAGTTTTACAAAATACGTGACGTCGACTCGAAACTGACTAGAAGGGTGAAAGGTGTTTTGATAAGTTTTTGCTATTCGTCTTACATGAAAATAATTAATGAAAGCACTGATAGTGACGAACATACATCAATCAATCCATATCTTATGGAAATTATTATTTTTTATATCGTATGTGACGTTCTGGATTCTGGATTGGGATTGGGGGGTGGTCAAAACTCCACGCGCACATAGGTCACCTATTCGGACGCTACCTCCCTGAATAGAGTCGTTCGACTCCGCAGAAAATTTTTGTAAAGCGCTCTTGAATCTACGATTGTTGCCGTGTATTCTTAAAACCAAAAGGAAGCTGTGAAATGATTCTCTCAGCATCAATGAATTTCCATTTTCCGTGTGTTCAACCAACAATTTGGACTTTAACTACTACACTGCCAGAATGATAGTTTATAAAGTTTCTCCGCTTCATACTTAGCAACCTAACCTTTAACTTAAATTGAAAACGTTGGGGCGGTTAAATACATAGGAATCACGATGTTAAGGAAAATCTTTCTACAAGCGTAACCTCCCCTACTCTGAATCTGTTGTTTCTTGTGTGTTGGTCGAAGATTCACATGCCCAGACACAAAAACCTTTCTCTGATCCCATGTCATTTTTCCCAAACTTTATTCTGGTGTCATTACCGAATGATTGGCAAAACCTTATTTTTAATTTAAAACATTATTGTCCGATGTACATGGTTCCCCAAGTTTTCGGGCCACTCGAGGAACATTATTTTTGTCACGAGAAAAGCATGCATGTTTTCTCTCCTCTTTCTCTGAGCTTTTGACATTTAATTTTCCACTGCTCCGAGTCTCCTTTAATTTTTCTTTTCGTCCTTCGGACTAATCACTGTAGTAGACTTGCTCTCCTTTGCCATTCACTATCTCATCGACATGGGCTTCACTATTTTGAGTAAGAGGTATTGATGATCAGATTCATCGCTTTCAGAGTCGGTCATGGGATGATAATCGTCATCCTGTTCGTGACTCAAATTGGGAAATACACATTCCTCGGTAGGTGCGACATCTACATTGGGAAACCTCTTAAATCAAAACTAAAAACTAAATCTCATCCTTACTTACTTTACCCAACCTTAATTTGTCATTTTACTATCTACTTTATCAGATCCATTCTCCAGTCGATCTGCATTAACTGTGCAAAGGGTGCAACAAAAAAAAAGAGACTAAATGAACCCAGGGTTCAAATACTCTTCATTGAAGCCAAGTGAATATCCCACGTAAAGCATGTCGGGTCACAAAAGATTTCGCCTGCTGTACTACACAAATCGTTTAGACTAGGTTCATGGAAGAACTGGAACTATTGTAGCTATTGAATTGCACAACACTGGAATCACCAAAATCCACAGAACAAATTTATTAAATCGGTCGCGTTTCAAGAGCGAAGTTTGATTTCATAACAAAAATAGAAAGCAAAGTGCTTATAATGGTGGGTTTTTCGTACTAAAACCAATTTTACACAAACATAGGTAATTTGGGTACAATTTTAATGTAACTGACTATAGAATTCCATTTTTGGTAATTTATATTACTTATGTATACAGCAAAAATTAATTGGGGGATGAAGTAAGCAATTAACATGTTTTTCTGGCAAACTGTTCATTAAAATATCTGGCATTTATAGATAAGTAATATATTACGACATGAATAATTGAGTAGACGTTCAGTTTCATATAATCAAATTACACATTATTGAAATCACGAAACCGCTCTTTTGCGGCAAAATGGGAATCTTGAATAATACATACTAGTTTTATACAAAATGTTATTGTTTGCCCAGTAATTTAACTTTATGTAGAATTTATTCTATATTCGTAATTTCCAGTGGTTTTATCAGTGCTAAAGCAACATTCAAAATAATGAAAGGAACACTTTTCCTAAAAACAACGATATATTTGATATAAATTTGTGACTATTTAATATTGTCTTGTTTACTTTGAAAAGTACAGTGTTTAAGAACAAAATTGTAGGAAAAGCAGTTTTAAATTGGTCTGAAGTACTAAATACATTTCAAATTTGGGCTAGATTTCACAGTTGGCAACTTTCAGATTTAGTATTCCAGTCATCATTCAAAGTCCTTTAAGATTTTTTTGCCTCTATACAGGGTGGTTTGGCTTGCAATGTCCAGACGATATTTCCTAAACTAATAACATTAGGAAAAAACATTTAAATTGAAAGTTATTGATTATTACGTATTCTATATTATAGGGCAAAAAAACATTTTATTGGTTGAGCCATTTTTGGTGAACAAAAAAATTTTTTTTTAGATAACGACAACAATTTTTTTTATAATTTCAAAAAGGGGAAAATTCTTCTGAATTCAAATTTTCATATGGATTTTATTTAAATAAACAATAAGTTAATGTCTTAATTAAAAAAAACAATTCTTCATCTGGAAACGACTTGACCAAATCGGTTGCTAGAGCTCTTAGACTACAACCACAACATATCTTATGAACACATACATCAGCAGTAACATTTGCTAGAAATGTCGCTAAGGACCTACGGTAAACATGTCCAGTAAATTCTTTCGCGTCTTTTTCAGTGTTATCTGTTACCGTTAAGGTGTATAATTCATTTATTTCATGAAATAAATACGCGTTTCACGAAATAACGCACTGTGTCAGTTAAAGTATTAAATGAATGCATAATTTTACACTTTACCTAGTTATTCTATGAAATGACTAGTTATTCTGTAAAGTAACTTATGATAGACAGTTAAACTATTAAATAAAAAACAGTGATTAATAAACTGACGGGTGCTAGTTCTCAGTCTATTGGAGAAGTTCGACAGTTGCAGACTGTTGTGTACAAGATTTACCAGGCTCAAACAAGTTTTGTAAAATTTGATTTTATGATGAAATTAATAGTTATTTACAGTAATAGTGTGTAAGGTAAAACTTTCGCTCACGCTAATTGTGTGTTCGTCCACGCCAATTGCGTGTGCGTCCACGATCGCAGTGAGTGGACGATGCAATTTAAGTGAACGAATGTGACCTTACTGTCGAGTACTGTTCGATACCTCATTAGAAAGTGACTCTGTAACTTTGTATTACAATTGAAATTATTTTATTTAAAAAAATCACACAGTCGTGGGGATCCGTTGCTATGAAACAAATAAAATACAATAGCAGTGAGCGAAAAGCAGTGAGCAAAAAGCGGTGAGCGAAAACCTTCGCCCACTAGTAACTATAGTTATGGTTCACTTTTTAAGGAGATATCGAACAAAGTATTTTTTATTGAACGATTACAGGATATAATAAAGGAAAATGTTTTTCATTGTAGTATCGCTACGTAGCTTTGGTTTTGACTACAAAAGTGTCGATTGTCTAATATTTTACATATTGTAATACTGATAGTGAGCGTGGCTCACACTGGCATAAAATAAGATAATGCTATTATGGAAAATTCTCGAATGATTTCTGTATATTGCAAAACGTCAGAAAATAAAGACAGAGCGAAGACATTTTCTGATGTTACACCACATTTTCAGACATCGTGGCATGACAATTGAAATTGTAGAAATATCGAATGGACAGTAATGGCATAATCCGTTTAACTAGTAAACAAGTATATCTCGTAAAATTTATTTAAATGAAAGCGAGTCAGTATTAATTAAATTAGTTACTGTACTATGAAGAAAATAAATTTAGAGGACGTCGTATCTTACCATCATTGTTAAAAGTTTTCACTTTGAATTTTAGTTTTACTTAAAATTAATTTATAATTATGCGTATCTTATAGAAAATGGCGACTTTTCAAAGGAATCCTGGAAGAGTAACGATCCAGAGTTTTCATAAATAAACACGTGTACCGTTTCCATTTTCTTTTATACAAAGTTCGTTGGAAGTTAAATTATGAAGCGTGAAAAAGTAATATTCACAGCTACATCGCCTCAAACTTGATACATCTTTTGTAATAATTGTGATATGCAACGGCATAGAAAAGAAATAAAGGTATGCAATTTTACACTACATGGTTTTAATAGAAACGACATACAGCCGTGCATATGAGTTTTATTTCGCCAAAACCTGTCGAGCAAGGAATAAGGAGCAACAAAACTATGTAGCAAACAGTCCGTAAGTAAGGGCGCTCACGAAGTCTCCTAAAAAGTAGTGTTCTAATACCTGTACGTATCCAACTCACTAGTCCAGTCAAAACAAGGTTTAACCTCCTGAAATATCCGAAAGTTTTGAAACTTCGCACACTTATGGAGGAATATAGCGAAAGTTCTCATGACTATGAGCCGAGCTCTAGCGGCAATTAGCGAAAACGGGACAATGTCTCCAGAAAAACTCGTAGAGTTGGGGGGGCACACAAGAAGCTGATTCTTTCAAAAAGTTGTTGCCCAGAGGGTAGACATTGTATCATACACATTTTTTTGAACATCCTGTCTTATGATTTTTGCTGCTGCTTGTACGATTCTTAGTCGCTCATCACTATTTTTAGCTTTTCTGCCATCATAACATGATTTCAAAATTTTCAATCCAACATCATTCAAACAGATAGTTGCATTCCTCCATCCAACTCCCGCAGCAATTATAATTCTCTCTCCATATTTGTCTTTCAGTTTCCTTTTAATTGTATCATTTGAAGGAATATCCACAGTACTGCACAACGTAATTGTTCAAAGGAAAGTTGGCATTCCTCACTATTCCCAATGAGGGAATAAATCTCTTCCATTGATGTAAAAACATCTCAAACGTGAAGAAACATTAATCTAGTACTGGCCTAAAAATTAAAAAATAGGCACTTGCTTAAGTATCCGAGCTCTTCTTGTAATACATATGTAAATGGAAATATAATTAATCACACATATTTTAATCAACGAAATATAACAAGAAAAATATTAACCCGTAACCCCTTCCTATGTTGTTGTTAAGCCGCCGACAATTCTAAATTTTCATTTCGACAATTCTAAATTTTCATTTCGACAAGTTAGTTAAATGTTTTAATGGATCGATGGAATTGGTTTCTGAACTGGTTTAGTAATTTATCATTATGATTTTGAAATAATTCCATCAAACGGTTTGCACCTTTATTAAATAGGTACATAGAAATTCAAACTAAATATATAATTTGAATTCAATCTAAAACTATTATAGTCTACGCGTACGTATTGAAGTTTCTGCATGTGATTAATAAAACGTTCGTGTAAAAGCCTTCCTAGCCCCTTATTCCATTCATTTACGCTTTGTTTAAGCGCTGTTACTTCACAGAAGTTCTTGTTTGAGTAAATACGTAATGTTGAAATGAATTATGTTACAAGCGTACCTTAATTTAGGAAATTCGTAAAAGAGTATAATAAAATATTAAAAATGTAAACTGATCCCTCTAAGTAAACGAAAAGTTGCATTAGATATGCCTTTCGAGGATCTTTACGGACGGGAACGATATAGAAATAATGTAACGCTCAAAAAAGGAGGATATCAAAGCTTTTGTAAAATGATTCGAAACGTACCACAGTATAATCGTGAATTACATAGTAAGGGGTCGATTTTCTAATAATGTTTAGTGTGCTATATTCTTCCAGAAACAACTCGTAAAAGTCCTGGCAAGGATTTTAAAAGGAATTTTCTTGTTGACTATTTGGTACCAAGTTACGAGCAGGTCTGGGACCCAAAGGCCTATGAACGGCTGAAGATACATTATTTGCGAAACTTGATTTTCTGCGGTGGTTGCTTTTAAAATAAAACAGAGATCCTAAATATAGAAAGAGAACTCAGTGTTGATTTCTATTATTGTGAAACCTTCCAAATTTTCATTAAGATGGCTGACATATTTTTGACCGTGTAGCAATAATATTAAACATCTCGAAACTCTACTTCTTGTTTATTGTTCGGTTCTTATTATAAATAGAATGTGGCCGCGTTGTGCAATATCGTAATCGTTTTCAAAGACAAAACAGTCTGAACCGTAGATTAGATTTACATAACACTCACAAGAAGTGGAGCAGAATAATTTTACCCACCTTGGTTCATGTCAACGTTATACCAATATTAATTTTACGGCATACATAAAATCTGCATGCCAACACGAATTTTAAGTTAAGTGTGCACTACTATCACAATCTTGACTTGATACGATGTGGATGAAGCATTTGTCATTCCGATGTAATTTCGCATTCACTTCCACACCTTGTTTTCCTTACAAAAATATCTGTTGATCCTCAAGTGAGGAGATAACAAAATTTTCCCACCTCCGATATATAATTTAATTAGGAAATAATACTTAAAGCTCATTATTTCATGATAGCGCAAATTTACTTCCGATCTACGGCTAATAGAAGAGAGATCAAATACCATCCATGGCGTTCTAATAAGACAAAATTGAGAAACCTTGCGGGAACCTCATTATTAGTTAATTCAATTGATCAATAACGTAAATGTCACCTACCCCGAAAAGCGTAGAGGCATGTCAATTTCGCCAAAATGGACGTTTTAAATTCAAAAATCACAGTGTAGTATTATAGAAAACAGTACCTAAGTAAAAATTAAGGAATTCAAATTTTCATTTTTAAAACGAAAACGAGGGCTTTAAGGCAAGTAACATTAATTGAAACGTAGTTTTTACGACTAGAAATGCAAGACAGTTCTCTAATGAGCTCAAATTGCTCTTATCATCCATTTTTTTCCTCTTTTGTATCCAATTAGTTTTAACAAAATAATGAGATGCTACATAACGACTTGTAGTACAGATTCGATTCGATACTCTTGTAACTAAAAGCTTAATTAAGTACATGAACAGTTCCAAATTATAATACAAAAAAAACGTTTTATTAAGAATGTTATTATTTACGAACATTCTAATGAGGAAAATTATAAAAATCTTAATTTATTCGCCGCCCACTTTGATATTTTTTAATTAAGGCCATCGAAAGTTCCTCATTACTTTTTATAATAAGCGATTCTAGGATATGATTTGAAGTTCTAAGTAAACGATGATTCGGCAATTTAAATTCAAATTGAGTTTCAAAGTTCGAAATTAAATGGAGGAAGGAAATGTTACACTTTAATTATCCTAGATTACCTCACCACGTTAGCGGCTCAGTTCTTTAATTGTAGAATGTGTGCGATGCGAAAGATTAGACAATTTGAGAAACGTCAACTGATGTCGATTTGCATCGTTAAATGTGCACGCTTAAAACCCTAAAAGGGATAAACTTGAAGATAAGGAAGAACTGTGCAGGGTGTGTACGCATTTTAATTGGTGGCGTTAACTAAATTTCCTTAATTTGCGAGATGATTTAAGGATGCAATATAAAAATGCCAAAAGAATGCCTAGGAAGCCAAGAACAGGAAAGTAGTAATGAAGGCAATGTAAAATCAAACAAATAAATCGTCTCAATAATAAAAAGGGTTGACACCGGAAATCATTAAGAAATAATAGCCCATAAAAGTGTTAATAATTTCCAGTACTGCGTTGAGCGCTTGAAACTGAATGAATGTATGCACAGGGATTGTTTGTTCCTTGGAGTTTAAAAATTTCCGACTAAGATTAGCTATTCCTTAATTAATTAATTAATTAAATTTTTTCGTTATTCTGTCATTAAAACTTCGACTTATAACGAGGGTCGTTTTACAATTTTCACCTCCAGAAGGTGTAAAAAACGCATTAATTTAAAAAATGAAATCTAATTATTCAAATTTTGTTATAAGAACTCATTTGCAATATAAATTTTATCTAATTTGTTCGAAACGAAGCACCGGTTTGCCCTTTAATTCAACTAGATAAATTTATAATCCTAATTGAATGAAGTTTTTAAATATCGTTTTTCTTGTTATCTTCTCTAACAAATTACGGTAATTACGTTAAGCGCTCAAAACATCGTACCCAGTTTTAATTTAACCTTACTTCGTCTTCATTAAGAATATAATTTGTTAAGTGCTCCTTTGCTGTACCTTGTCTCGAAAAGCGAGTATCGACATTAAATGCATTTGCACAGCTTCATTCAGGAATTGAAAGTATTAATTGCCCTTAAATAAAATATAATGGGGTAATTCAAGTTTCTAGTAAGTTTTTATTCATTTGATGCAAACTTACATGAAAAATTATGGTAGTTTATGCTAGTTTTATATGCATGTGTTTGTAAAGGATATAAAGACTAAATGTCGAAAAAACGAAAGAATATAACCGTTTCGAATTTTCAAAAAGTTATTGGTTTAAATGTTACTATTGTATTTGGGTTGTAATTTAACTTTCTTCAATCTGTATCGAAAACGTAGGTAATTATTTCCTACCTCTACAGATGGTTTCGTATCCCCTTCTCTTCCCTTACAAAGTAAGTTACATACAAGGATATACTCCTTGAAGACTCATCGGTTGAACCCCATTTACCACAAGTGTAATGCTATTGCTCCTGATTTCACTTGTTGGTTTGCTCCAAAATCTCCCCTTAAAATTTTCTACAAAATATTACTATTCATCCTGAAATTTACTACTTAATCCTTATATGACATCTGGGATACAGTTATATGGTTGACTAATGTTACTTATTTCTTACAAATAAGTATATCGCCAAGCGAGCAGTGTATACGGCAAGATAAATAACTTGACAATGCTGTAAGTTATAAATCGTCAAACCGTGTAACATAAGGGAGGACGCAGGTAAATGTCACTATTATCATTATAATATCTTTTGATCTAGTGAATTATTTCTTTGTTTCATATACAGCGATCAGTATATTTATTGTATAATAAATATACGTTTGTGGTAAACAACACAGTAAGGCATTTTCAAAGAAATGTGTGCCGTTTTCGAACTTGGTATTTGTTTGTATCTTCTGAGGTTTCTCATTGTCTGTAGAATAGTAAAAGTCAACATACCCTTTATTAAATGAATTTTGAATATCAATGATTGAATAAATCACCAAAACACGTTCGTATTTTGACATTTTTACTTCAGGTTATCCCAACACAGTGCTTTTATGGCAAAAAAGTGCAAGATTCCTCCTCAAGATGCGTATCTATTGAACTGTGGCATATCTTCCGATGAAGTATTTATGCGGGAGGCCATAGCATGCAAAGATGTAGACGATGAACAATTCGTTTCTTCATTTCAAAATAATTTTTCCACTCCCTGTTCATCTGGTAAGCAAACAACATCTAAAAAATTTACTTGTCGGTGAAACGAGCTTGTGCAGATCAAATATCCTGCAGAACGATTTTTTCCCTCTCCAGATGAAGAATTTAGCCCCCCCCCCGTTTATTTCCAAAAATCCTTCAATAATAAAACTTTTGAATACATATCATACGAAATGGCAGCTCGGCCAGTTCCAAATGACTGAACTCCTTTTAAGGATACCACGTTCTTTTTTCCTTTTTTTGGTACTTTCGGCTTTTTTAGATTTTTCAAATTACCTTATTACATTTTAGCAGATACAATTTTATTATTATTATTATCATTATTGTTATCTTCAATCTATTCTTATTCAATTCCTACTATTCGCTAACACTCTTCTTATATATAGGATGTAATATTCTGAACGTCGCATCAAAAATCTGAAAACACAGATGAATTACTCTTGTAAAACTGCACTACTTTCCCCATTTAACCGATCTTGTAACTATTATAACAAGCGTAGTCCCCATACAAAAAATAAAAAATATTACAACCTGTATATCTTGCTCAAATTTTCAATCATTAATAAAATATTTTTTTATTCATCCACTCAAGTTCAGATACATTTCATTAAACTTGTAATTGTAATGGATGACTGTTAATACAGTTTTTTTAAATATTAATTCATATTAAATTAAATTTAAGGAGAAAGTAGGAATTGACTTAAAACCCTTTCGAGACGGGTTAAATTTTTCAGAAACTTTACACACATTTGAAGTTTTCTTGTGTCAAAAATGTTGATACATAAAAATAAACATGACTGAGATCAATTTTATTCTCGAGATCCGCCATTTTGTCAGGGACATACGTGTCCCGGTCAGACATTTTTGGTGGAACATAAATAACCCACTAGACATGTAAATAAATAAATAATTAAATATAATTTTTTTATTATAGTGAGTTTTCATCAGAGGTTTCACTGTTATGGTAAGGATCATCCAGAGACTCCTTATCGCTATCAAAAAGCGCTTCAACCTCCTTCCTCCTTTTCCAGTTCTGCCTGGGTCAAATACCCTTCTGCTCATCTAAAACAATACGAGACTATTGGGACACAAATAAACCACGGTAAATGTCTAATGGGTCATATAAGACCCATAAAATATTTTCAATAATAGACTGAATAGACAATATTCCATTGAAAACGGTTCGCTTTTACCCCGATAGACTTTAATCTCTCAATATTGGGACACATAGGTCCCGTTAGCCGCGAAAGGGTTAAATTTTTTTTTATATTACTTATTATTAATTGGTAGTTAGAAGTACCTAGCAAGGAAGTATGGCAATATTAAAAATTTAAGCTACAACGAAACATTTAAGCTTTCAAAGGAGTTCATTTGTCAATTTAATAAGAGGGGAGCAAGAAAGTGGGCGACTGCAGTTAAGAGGCAGCGATTAGCTTTCTTTCAATAATGCGAAAATGACAACGTAAATGTAGTAATATTGTTCAGTAGAAAACGTCAACACAACAAGTAAAAAACCAATTGAGAATGCCATGATGAACAATATTTTCGACGACCATTTTAACCACTTTTCCGATGAGATAGACAAAAAATGATCAATATAAGAATGTCTTACATTTTGATGTTCTGCAAGAATGTTAAAAATGTCTACAGGAAAAAAGCAACGGACATCCAGACTTTGTGATTTCATATGATGAACTTTTTTTATCGACAAGACAATAATGAGCAGAAAAATTTGGTATTATCGTATCCACGAAGACATACATATTTTTTTCACGACGAGTCGAGCTGTAGATAGTAGGTCTACTCGGACCAGACATTCGTGCCGCGAGGGTTACTAGGCAATGAACGTTGTAATTGTTTTTTGCAGTAGTTGTATCTTTAATGTCAAAAAAACTTTAAACTTTGTTAATAAATAAAGAATTCGAAGGTTGACTAAAGTTTTAAGTAAGTTGCTACTACGAATAGGTACATGTGCAATTTACGTCGAGTTGTGGCAGCTTCTGTATAGTAATACATAGGTATTATAAGTACATACACATTTTATAATAAAACCCTAAAGCAAATGTAGATAGCTTTGGCACCGACATATTGAATATTGTTAATTAAATTTGGACATGAAATAAGCAAGTTATAGTTTTTTTAAGGCGATAAAAAATTCAATATAACTTAAATATGAAGCAAACATCTGCGCAGTTTTTGTGCAAGAAGTAAAACTGTCATTGCAGTAACTAATCATGTGGTGAATGTACTTCTCTCAAAGCTGTAATATTCGCATTTCGCGAAAGGAAACGGTATAAAATTTAAGGACAACACCAAAGGGGAGTTTTAAAAATCTTATTTAGTAATAAAGAACATTTGAATTCTTAACTTCCGACACCTAAAATGTACGAGAAAAGTCATTTATGAAGGAATAAACAAGCGTTTTGTCGTTAACCGTCTAGGAAATCGTTTTGAATCACAATCATTCCTACCACTAAATACAAATGGATCCGTCAGAATAATAATTGACGTAGGGAGACTAAATAAAACCCAAAGGGAATAAAATAAACGAAATTATTTGTTCTTGATGTGGATTTAAGACGTAATTTGGTCCAAACGTTAAATCACATGCAGATACGAATTTATGTTGTCAAGGCGATTTAAGTACGAAACAAATTATTATAATTTAAATATTTGTTATAATAAAACCAATTTAAATATTTTAACAAAATTACCAAAGCACTTTAAGCTTTGTATATTTCTGGTTGTATTCTGTTCTATTTCTTACATCCGCAATGGCACTCAAAACTTGTGCAACGTTTCTCTCAAGCTTCATGTTTCGTAATACGTATAATAGTGATTGTTCACAATATATTAAACTAACACTAGTAGTATAACAACTTTAATCATGTAGATTAGTGTCATTAAAACGTACTATACGTTAGCACTTTACATAACACCACATGAATAATAGGTATCTGATGTAACTAACAATGTAAACGTTCGCAATCAAAACTTTATTTAATTAACTTTCTATATATAGTAATATTAAAGTAATCAATAATACTCCTGCTACGCTTTACTGATGCCGAATCGGAAAGAATTTGTGCTCGTTTCGAATTAAAGAGTAAAATGGCGTGTTTATGACTACAAAAGGTAAACTTCGAAGCACTTGATGGTACAAAGAGAAACATCAGAGCGAATGCATTGTGCTAGAAATGAGATACTTCAAACATTTCGGTTACAGTCGCTGCAAATGCGAAATAATGAAAAGTATTTTCCTTTCTTATATTTTAGTTTAGATAAATTAATTCAAAATTAAATTAATTAAAAGATAAAGTGGTGCGTTATGTCTTATGTAAAGAATATAATTTTGCTTTGGATATTCATTTAAAATAATTGTCACGGAACTGCAGATAACCTTTATAATGATTTATACGGCATTAATTTTCGAAGGAATCCAATTGATGTTAAAATAACAGGTTTACATGTTCTCCGCCTCACCAAATGTCAATACGTAGATTGCTTTTCAAAAGTTCTTTTGTTTTGTTGTAGAATTACCCTTTGTCATTCCTGAAATGCGTAGTTTAACTGTAATTCGAATAATGTGAATTAAAGCTTGTACGTTTGGTAAATTAATTTCGAAAAATGGTGTTTCACTTCTAGCAAATTGTCTTTGAAAATAATTTAAAAACCGATAGACATTAACTAAAATTAGAATAAAGTAAGAATCGTATGGGATCTACAAAGTATAATACAACAATAAAACAAATTATTATGTATCATTCCAGAACACTGGATAACTTTATACCTAAGTTTGTTCACAGTTTCTCCAAAAGTACTCAACCCCCTCTCCTTATTTAAGTATTAGGGGACGTTTCAAGCTTTCCAGGCACGCTAGGCTACAGGATTGATGTAATTTTAACGAAAACCTGCCTACAAAATGTTCCCCTTAAAAATAAACATGTAAGGTTTGGCATATTATCAGATTTTCTATAGGGACTCAAATATTGAGGGTGGTAAGTTTTCAAATTAGTACACGGTAGGTACACATATTTATGACCTGTTCGATCCTGTTAACGTTACGTATTCCGTTCGGTTTCCACGTTTAAATTCAATTTCTACATTATCTAACAACCGGAATCATCCCTAACCGTTTTTCAGCTTCAGCCAAGTTATACGGAATCCACCGGAACAAATCTTTCTAACAGTAAATTGTTAATGCAAAATCGAACGTATTTCAGTCTATGATATGCCAAACGATGCTGCGGTACGTCACATGCCGATCTTCTATACAATCATGTTGGTCACAGCATGGATGTTTTTTGGAATCACAACAAATTTCGATCGACCTTCACGAGATTCATCACTGATGGACCCATTACTATAATGAAATTCTCCACAGCAATCATAAATAGATTTTTCTGATGGTTCTTCATTACCAAAACGCAAGCAAACCTTGATATCCTTGCGGGACTTAAGAAACTATCAGGAGGACAACAATTGTCCTAGAAATATTTGTTTTCCGCTACATAATTTTCCAAAATGGGTTAAAAGAGAAAAAAAAACAATTATG
The DNA here is from genome assembly GCA_036250285.1 of Pyrocoelia pectoralis. Classification (NCBI taxonomy): domain Eukaryota; kingdom Metazoa; phylum Arthropoda; class Insecta; order Coleoptera; family Lampyridae; genus Pyrocoelia; species Pyrocoelia pectoralis. The sequence continues at coordinate 52,094,379 of CM070077.1, read as the reverse complement.
CAAAACAGATAACGTCGTGCAGACCTGACTGAAACCATTGATTAACATACCCGACTGACAAGCATTCAAACCGGATCATATGCATCGAGTTATGGCAAAATTGAACAACCGTTCGAAGGCAGAGGATACCTACTGTCATGAAGTTTTTCTTGATATGTCATACGTATTTGGTAAAGTGCGGAACCAACCTTCCCGTGACCACCATGAGAACCTTGAACTTTTTGAAACCGTTTTTTAAATCCTCATTGGATGTTATTCCATTTCTGAAAATGTTGAGTAACTGACCAATTAAGGTTTTTTAAAAGTGAATCGTTTTAGTTTTAATTCAGTAGGTATCTTTCAAACGGGGCAGATATTTTTTCCTACATCTTGTTATTTAGTTTATTGTTGAGTAGGTACGTTTGTAAATACCATTTGTTTGCCCTGTAATAGTTTTGCCATCAATATTTCTTCCGCAATATGGTTTTTTAGAAGTTAAAAGTAGGTACGTTCTCCTACAAACCTTATTTTTTAAATAGCTTAAATAAAAAGCCTAATATGATTAAGCCTGAAGAAAGGGCCATCTTATAGAAAAAGCCTTTGCTAACCACTCGTTCTACGTAATTATATCTCGACAGAATCAAACAACATATATTAACAAATTAAGCGTATTTAAGTGGGTTATCGTGAGCACTATCAAACCTTCGATCATTCCTAAAGTCGTTTTAAACATAATCCAAAACACTTTTCACACTGTCCATTACACTCACAACGTGAGGTTTTTTCCTGAATACTAGAGATTATACAAAACAGATTACCTGCTTCTTCCAGTGTATAGTACACTCTGGAGTTCGTTGACATTTTTTCCGCAAGCTGTGTAACATACACACACTTCACACTCATTCCTTGTTTATGAATTTCTTCAAAAAACCATATTCATCTTTGAGACCAACGAAACAAATTATATTCATCATTTAACTGTTTTCGATTATTACACAAGTATGGAAGTTGTTCAAATCATCTTCTTTTAATAACCGAAACGTGCGGTTGCTATCGACATCGAATTGTTCTTAGAAATTTGTATCCCATGAGGAAGGTTGTCAAATTGTCTTCCTTCTTGCGCAAACGTGGCAGGGGTTGATTTTGTTTCATTCAGTATTTTTTGGTCTCCTCACGAAGGGTGCTTGGGGGCATCAACATCTGTGGTTATTAGACCTATACGCTTACAAACATAATGGTCGCAGTATCGTCTGTAAACGTTCTGTAAGTTTCTTCGGGAGTGATTCAAGGACGTTCCTTTGTGGTACTCTTGCTTGGTCTGATAGAAACTAAACGTGGTCGTTTCACATGACACTGAATTTTCCATCAGAGACGTATAACATCAATAGTTTTCACTTTAGGATCATTCGTAATTGAAATTAGGTTAAAGCTTCAAACAAATCACGATTCTTACCATTCAATTTCATTCAAAGCTACTTTACAAAGTATATTTTTTTAATTTTGCTAATGTAATAATTTCTTTATGTCAAGGCCTAATACGATTAAGTTCGATTTTAATTTTTTTCGTATTTTCCTTTTTCTGATCAGTCACGTTTATATACATGAATGGAAACAATTTTACTAATGCCGAAATTAAATACGGCTCACAAGAATAATAAAAATGGGATATGAATATCTAAAACGCAAAAGCCCAGAATTTCTTTAACTTTAACTTTAATATCCTCATTGATTGTTATTCCATTTCAGAAAATACGTTTATCTATATTTAATACAAAATGAATACCTAATTAAAGTTATTAAAAATTACAACGCTTCTGTATTTAGTTTTTATTTTTCGAGCGGAGTAGATTTTTGAAAATGCGAAGAACAATTATTCACACTGGCATGAAAAGGGGCATATTTTTCTCTATCAATCATCAATTTCACACTTTCACCATCATTCCAACTAGACACACTGTAAACTCAATTCACGACGTTTTGGGCAGACGGACGATTTTGTAATGCTTCTCTCAACTTGTAATCTCAATTCTTTAATCTGGCATGTGTCAACGAATTAGAAGGGGAGAGACGTAGTAGTTTAAATTAAGCGTCCAACAGTAGGTTTACCAATACGATGACAATATTTTTTAGATAAATTAAAAACAAGATTTAAATAGAAACTGGACAAATTAATTATTTAACGCTAACTGAAACTTTAAGAACGCAACAGATGTAAGCACGAGGTTTAATCCATTAATGTCAAAATGTTACAGCACACATTAGGTTCACCACTTCCACGTGAATAAAAATTGTATATGTTAAGCTAAAAGTCTATAATTGTATACAATTACCAGATCTGGTTTCAGATGCTAAACAAAGTTTGGAAATAAAAAAAATGGTAACTTAAACGTAGGTTACCACTAAAGCACCTAGGTTATTTGCAGGTTTTTTTTTCAATTGTACCTAAACAGATAAATGTATACAATGACCGGTAATTGTATACAATTATCGAATTATACAGGGTCCTGCACCCCACCTCCCGTCTTCTGTAGCTCAGTTATTAATTAAGTTAGGTTTTTGATATTTTGCAGACGTCTCCTGTACCTCAGAGTATATTTCAGGAAAATATTTTTGATTATACAGGGTGTCCCAACAAAGTGTGACGCCATGATGATATATTTTTTTAAATTACATGCTTTACTTTTTTTTACATATTTGGTCGTCTTTTATGCTTGCCTACATATTCCTAAAATTCTATTGAAATCGGTTCGATGAAACCGGCGAAAAAAAATAAAAACGAAAAAAAGTCGGTTTTGCACCACTGGTTTTAAAAATTAATAAAAAACGCAAATAGTACCTGGTTAATGAAATTTTACGACACACTCATTAAATAAAGTCTAGTAGTCTCTTTTACCAAGTTTCATTGATCCAAATTATACAGGGTGATCAAAATCTAGTGTCAAACTTCTCAAACTTTAAAGCACTTTATCTTTCTTATTTTAAATTGCAACCCCTACATATTTTGATGTCATTCGATGAGGAATTGAAAAACGAAACTTTTTTTCTAATATAACTATATGGCAATTCCTACTATTGTAAAAGTTATTCAAGAAAAAGTCATTTTATCAATTATTTATTGCATAGCCATTTTAATTGATAAAAATCGAAGGCGCCTTTGAAAAACAATTTATTAACATAACATGTTTTGTGATCACAATTATCTCTAAAGTCTTAAGGTTACCTACTAGAGTAAATGTCCGATATGTCTTCCGTTTCCTTCAAGGCACAAACGATGACGAGTATGAAATGATGTTGCCAATCTTCTTAATAGGTCGGATGTAATGCTTTGAAATGCGTTCAGGATTCTTTGCTGCATGTTTTCTGGTGTGGTGGGAGGTTCTTGATAACCGATTTCCTTAACGTAGCCCCGCAAAAAGAAATCTAATTTAGTTAAGTCGGGTGATGGAAGAGGCCAAGCAATTGATCCTCCTCTTCTAATCCACTGATTGGGGAGGTTGTGTTGAGATGATCCCTGACTTGTAATGAATAGTGTGCTGGAGCTCCATCGTGTTGCAGCCACATTCCATCTCTCACAGCTATTGGTAAATTTTGAAATAAATTTGGCAATTAATTTTGAAAAAAATCCAGATACATTGATCCATTCAAATGTCCGTTAAAAAAGTGAGGACCAATAACATATTCACCAATAATCCCCCCCCCCCCACAAATTGTTTTTCAAAGGCGCCTTCGATTTTTATCAATTAAAATGGCTATGCAATAATTGATAAAATGACTTTTTCTTGAATAATTTTTACAATAGTAGGAATTGCCATAGAGTTGTATTAGAAAAAAGTTTCGTTTTTCAATTCCGCATCGAATAACATCAAAATATGTAGGGGTTGCAATTTAAAATAAGAAAGATAAAGTGCTTTAAAGTTTGAGAAGTTTGACACTAGATTTTCATCACCCTGTATAATTTGGATCAATGAAACTTGGTAAACGAGACTACTAGACTTTATTTAATGAGTGTAAAATTTCATTAACCAGGTACTATTTGCGTTTTTTATTAATTTTTAAAACCAATGGTGCAAAACCGACTTTTTTTCGTTTTTATTTTTTTTCGCCGGTTTCATCGAACCGATTTCAATAGAATTTTAGGAATATGTAGGCAAGCATAAAAGACAACCAAATAAGTAAAAAAAAGTAAAGCATGTAATTTAAAAAAATATATCATCATGGCGTCACACTTTGTTGGGACACCCTGTATAATCAAAAATATTTTCCTGAAATATACTCTGAGGTACAGGAGACGTCTGCAAAATATCAAAAACCTAACTTAATTAATAACTGAGCTACAGAAGACGGGAGGTGGGGTGCAGGACCCTGTATACTTTTACCTTAACATATGCACTACGTACCTAAATAAATACTAGTATAGAAAATATGTAAGCGTAAATAACAAAAAAAAATAGCGTAGAAAAATAATTAGTGAAATTAGCACATTTTAAGAAAATATTAATAGGTCGAAAATCGTAAACGCTGGCGGATTTTAAAGGAAGGGCTGGAAACGTGACAGTCTTCTGGCGCCTAAATTGTGTCTTAACGCTCCAAATTTACATTTTGTTAAGGTTTATGATTTATTTACCATGCCAAGTAAAAATTCTGTTTGTCCGTTAACTTAGCCCCTCTGATCAAGAATTCATATTTAATTTGTTACTTACTTTAGTAAAAGTTATTAGTTAAATATTAATAAGAATATGTATTATAACAAACAGTAACACAGTATCAAATTCAGGGGTTCAACACATTTGTAATCTTAATTTTATAATAGTTTGTAACCGCAACAAAAAATACCGTTCGATTACAAATTGTCGTAAATTCTTATAAGTGACTTACTAATTAGTAAGGAACAAATTAATTAATTGTCTGAAAATTTGGATCTGGATTGCGACAAGAGGGCGTGGACATAGTAGACGCGTACTTAGGCCACAAGTTGGGCTCTTTGTACTACCCCCATGACTAGAGTCCTCCGACCCTGCAACGTCACTCAAGCCATCTCAGACGTGAAATGAACCTGATGATGCTGGAAAGGGTAAGCGGCTCCAACTGCGGGACAATCACAAAGTATGTGTTGTGCCGTCTCGTCGTCTATGTAACATCCTCTGCACGCTGTTGATTATACCAAGCCCAGGTGCATGTGCTTGTTTAGTTTACAGTGCCCAGAAAGTATGACCACAAGTAGTTTGATCTGTGAGATGAAATTCAAACTTAATCTAGTAAAAACATTCTAGGAAATGTAAGAAAATTTTTGAAAAATAATCGCTCCAACAATTAAATGGGCAAGGGTTTGAACAACCAACGATGAAGTTCATCGCAGGTATAATGGAAAAATGTTGACCTACTATTTTTTTGTGCAAATTTCCGCAAGTCCTGGATCATCCAGTAAATCATAAAAGCACTAACTGTAAAATACACATTATACACCATTGCTGTGCATTAAAAGCGTAGTAAAAAGAGCTACAAGCAAGTTTAAGCGATGCATCTGTTCCAAAGCATCTGCCAAGTGACGAAAGAGCAATGAATATGGGGCACTTGAATTATCTGGCTAATACAATAACTTAGTATTTCATCCCGGGCGATAAATACGTAACTTTGAACATTGATTCAAAAATAAATTTATTAAAATTGTATCCGACAAAAGGCAATCACAAGACCTAGGATTGTACGATAGTAGGGGTGGAATTTAATTGATTTAATAGATGACCATATCTAATTGAATTCTGGGTGATAAGAATATATTTTTGAGAAGTCGTCTGGTAGTAAATAACATTGTATTAAATGCATAAAATTTCGGTGAATTCTTCCTTTATAGTGGACACATTGTTATTAAAACTTATTCTATCAAAAGAAATCGCCTGAATAGGAAGAGCATTGATGACAAAGAATAATGGAGTTCCGCCGTCCAACTACACACGAAATATTGGCATGATTTCGAAAAAAGTTTGATATATGTATTAACCAAAAAGGAAATCATTTCAAACGCCCACTAGCTTAACCTATATTTAGTCGCTTCTGGCAATTTTGGCTTATTTGCGGAAACTGCTATTACTGTTTGTAAGATAACTTTTTTCTATTCTTCATTTATAGTTATTACTGCTAGATGCTCTATTTATTTCTTATATTAAAAACATTACGTTTTACATTTTTATTTTCCGAACCAATGCGCCACGAGCCTCTTTTCTAAATTGACATAGTTTTACAAATTAGAGCGAGCAAAATTTCCTTAACTTTCGTCAATATCTATTATGACGGATTTGCGTACACTTTATGTTAATTATTCAAAAACTTTCTATAATTCAAAGTGTAAAGAAAGTTTTCCATTTACATTACTTAAAAGAGGGAAAATTCACAATGTATGAATACGTTATGAAGCATTGTCATCGAAATCGATTGTTCTTTGTCGACAAATAAGATTTACTACTAACTGAATCAGGTTACATTTGTTATCCTGACAATATTTCTTGCTTTGTTTATAGAGTTGTATTAGGCATTACAAAGAAAAGAAGAATTGGGTTAAATAGGAGTCTTAGGAGACGTAAATAATCCGTAATTATTGATATCCGTCAGTTGCTATAGTAAATGCTGAATGGGATGCGAAAACTCATAAAAGTATCTACTGAAAATGAGTTATAGTTGCTCCCTTGCCAAGTTGCATGCGATAAAACGAAGTCATCACAAAGAATAGAAGTATTATAGAAAAGTAGCAGGGTTGTACATCATCCCGCCGCTAGAAGATTGGTATTACAAAATCGAACGAAGGGGCAATACAAGTACAGATTGGTTGAGATACAATTAATGGAAACCCGATACGGTTTCAAGTGTACGAATTACAACAGTATCAAGAGATTGCCTTTGTAATTAACGAATAAAGATGCCATTAACCTCGAAATTTTAATTACATTGCCTCCCCCATACAAATTTTAATCAAGTTCTATTATGTTATCAGCAAGAACGTAATGTTTATCTACTTTCAAATATCAACGAACGTGTAGTAAAACACTAAATGGTAATTAAATTACCAAATACGTTTCATGTGTATGTCACATTAAAATAATAGCATAACTAAATTATTCACTTTTCTTCCAAAAACACTTCGCCTTTGAATTTAAATGACAATATTTGCTTTGCGGCTAAGTACAATAAGCACGTTTTATTAACAAGGTTTTTAAACTAAATAGACTTTTAAATTGTTGTCAAATAATCAAATAAGAATTATCAAAGGGTTGTTCTTTTAGGGGTCACTGCCAATAAAGGCTTAAAGTTTCAATATTGTGATACAATTATTTTGTATTTCAAAGGTCATGCTAATAGTCACCTCTCACCAGTCTTTCTCAAGGTTCTGAAGAATTAGTAGTTCACAAAAACCAACAAGTAACGACTCATTCGATCCAATTACTGGTATGTAATTAATTAGCACCATGTGGTAGATACACATCGAAAAACTTGAACGTACAAAGAACTCCCTAAGAAGCTCTCCGAACTCAAAGAAATCAATATAGTGCTATTTCGAGGAGTACCTACACCAACGTACAAAAGAAGAACGTCTTGCGGTAGTTATTTCATATGGAAATAAAGAACCATTGATTGCTGTGCCAAGATTAGAAAACTCATCAGGAAGATAACAGGCAGAGGCGGTTTGGAAAGCGCTTGCAGACTGGAATCTAGAAGATAAAGTACAAATTCTTTGTTGTGATACTACAGCGTCAAACACAGGTCGTGTTAATGGCGCTTGTGTAGTTCTTGATCAGAAACTTGATTGAGAATTGCTAATTTTTGCCTGCCGCCATCACATGTATGAGTTAATATTAAAAGCGTATTCGAAGTCAAAATCAGTCAAGTGACAACAAGCCCGGATATTGCGATTTCAAAAAGTTCCGAGATAATTGGAAGAGTGTCGACCCGAATAAAATACAGGGCTATAAAGATAAACTAGATTTGCATCTGACTATTTCCGAAATAGAAAACATGATCAAATTTTACCAATCTGAATTGACAAAAGATATAGTCCGAATTTTCAGGCGGAGATAAAGATCGAAAATGTAAAAATCGACCTCCAGGTGCCATGCACCAAGTCAGGTGGATGGGCGATTTATGCACTGAAAATAGCACTTCTTAGCGCTCAACTGAAAACGACGAACAAGGATAAGGCGGCACTGTTTGATCTTTGCTTGTTCATCGTGACATACTACGTTAAGGCGTGGCTCCGATGTATCTTGGCTGTAAAAGCACCTTATCAGGATTTGTGCTTTTTGAAATCGATGAAGGCTTATGAAAAAATCGATATACAAACGTCTCGAAAGCAGCTTTAGAGCAATTAAGCGAGCATCTATGCTACATCCCATCCAAAGTAGAACTCTGTGGTTCATTGTATGGTAAGTTTCATTAGTAAATTTGGTGTCTTTTATATTCCATTTTTTTAAAATTATGTACTAATTTTCTTCATTTTTTATTTTAGACAAAAACATCTACGACTTCGTAACAGTGAAAAGCAAAGCGTTGTTCACCCGCCTTCAAATTGATGACAGTTTTCTGAACGAAGAACCGTCTTTATGACCAAATAACGCTTCATTTCAGATGCCAAGAAGAAGGTTTCAGTGCTGAGGGCAGTAAACGATACAGCTGAAAGAGCAGTCAAGATTTATCCAGACTGTAAAAAACAAACCTTAAAAAGAAAATTTGTAGAATAATGTTTAGGTAAATTCATAAAAAGACTCGAAGCCTCCCTTTATATAATTTAATCTCCAAAAATTAAGTAACGTGGTTTGGAGATTAAATTATATAAAGGGAGGCTTCGAGTCTTTTTATGAATTTACCTGTTCTTGCTCCCTTATTTTGAGTACCGAACCACCCTTTCATGATGTCTGAATAATGTTTATTTATGTAAAATATTAAATAGTAACATCGATTTTTATTGATTTCTAAGTGTCGTTCGAAATAAGCACTTTTAAATTTCAAAATAGTAATGAATAAAAAGACATCGTTAGTACTAAATTATATAGAACCTAAACCTCTGGAAATGATTGGAGAGCAATGGGGCTTAAAAACAACTTTCAGTTCTACTAATTGTCTAAGAACTCTAAGATATTACAAAACGTGATGATTACGATCAAAGCCGCTCATTTATAACAACAAACTTGTAAAGATAAATCAAGGTCTCGATAGCAAAGTAGGTCAGGTTTACGAACTTCTACCATTACATTTAAACTTCATGTTACAATCGACAAACTTTAAATAGATTGTGACATCTTCATAGATATTAAAGGAAAAGCGCATTACAAAGGTGGGAATTTTGTAACTCTAATCTTATATCTCGTATAAGTCTAATAAAATTTTTCAGGAAACTGTATTTTAAGGATTATGTTATACCTACAACGTTTTAACTATACAACGATTTTATAGACAAATTTAGGTTAAGTGCAGCCACACTTAAGCGCGTTAAAAGTTGTAGTGGAGCTGTAAGAAGAAGAAGAAGAGTTGAATACTACTATACAGCGCTGAATTGACCATTAACGTATGGTCCAAAAGTTTTGGGATTCGATTGAGTGACAAAATGCATTTAATGGAAATTAAATGTCACCAGTCAGGTTTGCGCTTACCAAAATATAATATTGATAAAATTGATCTTCGTCGAGGTATTTATAATCTGGTTGGGCGAATGGTCGAAACGAGAGATTGTTGAAATTTATCAAGATCAGAACATAAGTAAATCGATAATATATCGTACAATCAATGACTGTGAAGAAGGGATACCATGTATATTATAAACTTGCCAAAAAACGGTCGGCCACGGGTTTTGAACCAATTAAGAGAGGTGAGTTAAGGCGAGTGCATTTTGTCAACAAGTTGATCGTGATGAACGACGAAAAATATTTCACTTTGGCCAACACTGAGATGAAGAGCAATGATGGTTTCTACACGGACGATTAAGCAAATGTACCTGACGATGTGAGATTGAAGAGCAAAAAGAAGTTTGAGGACAACATTTTGGTATGGTGTGCCATTTCTGAGGCTGGTTTCATTTTACAACTCTACATTGGTGTTGTTCGTGGCGAGGCCTTAAATGCAGAGCGATATATTGTCTTTCTAAATTGCTTCAGTTTTTGAATCCAAATCATGCGAATGACGAAATTATGTTCTGGCCAGATCTTGCTTCGTGCCATTATTCGAGAATCACAAGAGATTGGTTTGGGGCTAACAACAACGTCAACTTTGTACCGAAAGTGGACAACCTACCTCAGGCACGCCCAATTGAAGACTTCTGGGAAATATTGACCCGGAAAGTGTGCAATAACGGATTGGAAGCACAAAATCAAGAACAACTCCGACGTCGTATAGCATCTGATTTTTTTACTAAAATTTTTGGACCATACGTTATATGTCCACTGTGTTTCAGTAATTATTTATTTAAATGAAATAAACTGAAATGACATGGATGTTTATTCGGGTGCATTACCTGAAGCGAAGATCTTGTGTGGACTTCCTCCCCCTAAGATTCGTCAGTTAAAGTCGAACGTTATGTTTTTGATCCGCGAATTTTTGGCAAAAAAGGTTCTCGTTTGCCCACATCCGTCTTGTTCTCCGGATTTAAAACCACTGCACATCTGGCTCACCCAAAAAATAGAAGCCGTGCTAAAAGGAAAACATTTTGACACGATTCCCGACATTAAGAAGGCCACGACGGAACAGTGGACGATTTTTCCGAAGAAATTCTTGTAGAACTACTTCCCATCATGAAATAAACGTTGGGATAAGTAAGTCCCCAGCAAAGTAGAGTTCTTTGAAGGAAATTAATTCAAATTTGATGTAAGCTTATTATTCACCGCATTTTTATGTCACACCTTATATATTTAATATAATAATAATAATATTTCTAGTATGTACGTTATAGTAAAATAATCGAACGGTAAAGTAACTAAACTGTAAGACAATTGTTGATATACCTACTACAAACATTGATACACTGTATACCTAATAGCTCCCACTAGCAACATATGCAGTAATACAAATTTAATATGTTTCAATGTAAACATACATTGCTGTTGAGTGGAATTCTGAAATAAAACCACACAACCAGACCCCTTACTTTACCGTGTAATTAAGTAAAAAACGTAATTATCGGTTATAAAATTATAACCGATAATTACGTTTTTTACTTAATTACACGGTAAAGTAAGGGGTCTGGTTGTGTGGTTTTATTTCATTATTCCATTCACCCCTTTGAGATCTTTCAGATTCCTTCAAGATGAGTGGAATTCCTCATTCAAATTCCAACAATACAAACATTTAATGGTTAATAAATGATACTAATCTCCATATGGATAAAATAGGGGAAATTGAAGGGAGTGTAATCAGTTTAAAGCCTTAAAAATGTTCATATTCGGTTGAAGATTTTAATGAAGTTTTTACATTTTACTCGAAAAATTGTAATATAAGTTGTTTTTCGTGAAACGACCGTATAAAAACGAAGGGGGCAGAGTAATGTGGAGAGTTATAGTTTATTATTTTTTATATTCTGCGAGGGTTTCATTTAAAAGCATACATAGAGGTTTTGCATTGCACGGTTGTAAAAAGTAACGAATGGTACCTACGTGTATTCAATCAAATAGATTATGCTTGTTATGGCGTCTTATGTCAGCTATTAGTAAAAAAGAAAAAATTATGTCTAATATCTTTATAAAAATTGTTGAAATTAATTGTTTAACGTACACCTCTTACTTCTAATGCAATATCATAAAACTTTAAGGCATGTAACGAACTATATTTATTTATATTTTTCAGTCGCATATACTTCAACTGTGTAAACCACAAGAACAAACAGCATTTATGAAGAAATTACATTTCAGCCTAAATTTTAAAAAGATATCATAAACGTATCCAACATATTATGTAATAAAACGGTTAGGTTTCCCTTTGCAAATGCTAATTAATATTGTCCGCTGGATTAATATCTACTTATTGTTTACCTTCTTTAATTAATTAATGACGCTAATTATGTTTATTAAACAAAATATAAGAAAAACTTACCACCAACTACCAGAATAGTGATAAATTCAGCACTCACCTGAAACACAAAAAATAGACTTTAGCATAGTGAAATAATGATTTCCAATAATATCCGAGTAATTAAACATTTGGATTTTCCTTTGGGCTTAGGAAAGTGCATATTTTGAAGGATTTTACAGATATTTTGGAAAATTTTTATTTCAGAGCAGATTTTCAACTGCTTGTTTATTTACCAATTAGAAATGCGCACATGTTAATTTTAATTAAACATGAATTGAAAAATTTTAAATTGTCAAATATGTTTCCGAGTTCAATGCTTACACTTATCGAATGAGGTTTATTTTATTAATAAACAATTCAAGGCTCGCTCCGAAACACTAAGGTAGGTTAAATTTATTCAAGATGTGATAAACTTTTATAGGCCAGTCAAATTAGACTTTTGATGAAAAAGTGATGCTAACTTTACGGGATTTTTTCAGAGTTGTTTGGGAAGTTAAGGAGAGCTTAAATCCAAGTTTGCGTATACCCAGACCCCGTGGGATTTTTTTAAGGGGGGAGGAAAGGTAAAAATTTTGATTTCGCTATAACTCGGCAGCAATTGATCGTACAGAAAAAATAAAAAAAAGGTTTTGTAGGTTTATTGAAGCTCTACAAGTTTCCTTTGGACGACTTTTCCCGAAAATTAATATTTAACGATTTATCGTAAAAAAAACAGTAAAAAAAAGTAAACTTTTTTGGTCAACAAATTGAATTTGTTCATGTATGAGAAAGTTGTAGAACAAAATCACCGTGTCAGATTTTTCGATCGGTTGAAAAATAAGGTCGAAGGGAGCGTCTGAATGTGCGCTATCTGTTCGCGCCCCTCCGGCACCGGCGCGGCGGCTCGACGCTGCGGCACGCGCTCGGATCTCGGTGCGTTTGTCGCTTATATCTCTGTGCCAATGAATCGGAATTTAAAGTAAAAATCGTAAAAAAACAGTAAAAAAAAGTAAACTTTTTTGGTCAACAAATAGAATTTGTTCATGTATGAGAAAGTTGTAGAGCTTGAAAAAACGAACAAAATCGGAAAAAAAGTTTATTTTTCATTTCGATTGATTGGCACAGAGATATAAGCGACAAACGCGCCGAGATCCGAGCGCGTGCCGCAGCGTCGAGCTGCCGCGCCGGTGCCGTAGGGGCGCGAATAGATAGCGCACATTCAGACGCTCCCTTCGACCTTATTTTTCAACCGATCGAAAAATCTGACACGGTGATTTTGTTCTACAACTTTCTCATACATGAACAAATTCAATTTGTTGACCAAAAAAGTTTACTTTTTTTTACTGTTTTTTTTACGATAAATCGTTAAATATTAATTTTCGGGAAAAGTCGTCCAAAGGAAACTTGTAGAGCTTCAATAAACCTACAAAACCTTTTTTTTATTTTTTCTGTACGATCAATTGCTGCCGAGTTATAGCGAAATCAAAATTTTTACCTTTCCTCCCCCCTTAAAAAATCCCACGGGGTCTGGGTATACGCAAACTTGGATTTAAGCTCTCCTTAACTTCCCAAACAACCCTGAAAAAGTCCCGTAGTTAGCATCACTTTTTCATAAACCCCCTTTTTTTGTCTAATTTGACTGGCCTATTACTATAATATAAGAAAAGCTTTTTGTCGGTATTTACTTGAGCGGATTTCGATACGTTTAAGATTTATCATTTTAAAAATCTTGATGCGCGCGGCGCCTATAAAACGAGGGGCCGGGTGCACTGCATCGTTTGCACAACGATGTTCTATGTGGAGGAATGGTAATGAATTAATGATGTTCTTGAATCTTACATTAATGTTGTGGATGTTTGTTCTAAAACGTATTTTGATGTACAGGTACGGTGGCGATTTATATTTAATGATATTGTGAAATAAGGAATCAGAGTGCAAAAGTGTTCTGTTAGCCATGCGTTCTTTAAATCTGAGTTTACTATCAATAATCAGGCCCAGATCACGGGCAGTCTCAACAGTAGTCAGCCGAATACAACCAACTATTACCTACAGCCAACGTTTGAATGGAGCTGTTAACAAATGTTATGACGGTAGACTTAGATGCATTTACAATTATTAAGGAATGCTTTTTGACAAATGATAAAATACTAGTCAAGTCGTTATTTATAATTGTGTTTGCATCATATACGTCTTTAGGTAGAAACGACTAATATAATTATGTATCATCTGCATAATTGTGCCAGTTGCAATGTTTAATACAGTTATCAAAATCAAAAGTATACAAAATATACAGCAAAGAGCCAAGGATTGAACCCTGCGGTACACCATTGGCAACAATGAAGAGGAGTTGAAATTGCAATAATGTAGCTTGGCTAGTAATAACGAATAATTTTAGGTGTCGAAGGCTTTGGTGAAGTCTACCAACACCAAAGCAGTACATCTAGTATGTGTGATAATTACAGTTCTTAAAATAAATTATATAATGTAATAAATGATTTCCATGGGCTGCCTCTGCTGTAGTGGTGAAAGGAGTTGATTAAGATTAGAAAAACTTCTAGATTCACTCTCAGACATTTGTTGAATTCTCTTCGTATTATTCATAACTATAATTATAACATATTTGCACACAAAATCATATGAAAACCCTTCCTCAAGTAGTCGACGAAACGGTTGAGTATGTAATAAATGTTAGGGCAATATAATTTCCATCATAAACTTTACGAAAGATCAACCGCTACATTTGATTTAAAACAATGCAAATATTTGAGTCTGTTTGCAGAATAAGCATGAGTAGAGTTCAGTTCATTCCTATATAAATATTATACTCTAGACACGTATATATTTACTTAAACTGATTACTACTCGTCTGGCATTATCTACTGTTAAAGGTTAAACAATCCATAATGTTTGTTAGCACAACGGAAGTTAACTTATCCAATGTATAAAAGTCAATAGAACACATATACTCGTATGTTTTACGGAACATAATAATCACACCACCAATTACGAACATATTTACATACTTCGTCGTGAGACAGTTTATAACGTCCACATCGAATTATTTCTACCGTAAATAGAACAGTTCCTAAATTTGTTTTAATGTACAGGGTGTACAACTAAGAAAGGAGGCCGGCCATAACTCAGAAACTATTTGAGATAGAACAGTGAAATAAAAAATCTTATAATAAATGTGGCCAAGAGAAAACGCTGAAAATATATTTTCATTTTCCTACCAATGCCGCCAGAGGGCGTTTCACTGATTTCAATTTGAAATTCCCATTTTTTGGGCAATTTTCCTCAGTAAGGTATTTAAAAAAATATATTCATTGTAAACTAGTGATCAATATGTAAAACTTTGTTTAATGCATTTTTACGATTGCTGTTAAAATAAAGGGAAGGGGAACTAATTTACGTGTTACTGGAAAAAATCGTGTAACTTCGAAACGGGTTGCCTGAATTTGTCAATATTGGTCTCGATGTAAAGAGAATCCTTGATATTACCAAACAAATCCAAAACCACAACAATTTCTTATCTCCGTCTACCAATAGAGGGCGCAACTTATAAAAGGAACAAAACGGTCGACTTTTCTAAAAAAATTCAAATGGTACCAAATATGTTTTTCACTGCTATTGGAAAGCAAATTAATAAGGGAGTAATTTAAAAAAAAAATTATGTCAATAGCTCTTATAGTACCGAAGATATAGCCAAAAATATGGTAATATAAGACGCAATTTGAGGTATAAACAAATTGAAAGCTTAAAATGAAATCTTTATGTCAAAGCTCTAAACTAGATAACAAAGTGACATTAAGTGTATTTCGGTTGTTGTATTATAAGCAAAAATGCTAATTTGCAATGGAGAAGCATTGCAGCATATTTTGAATGCATGCAAAATGCAACTGTTGCAGGACCACTGAAATTTTGAAAGAAATTAAAGTTCTCATAGCCTACTTTATTTATATTAAGCTTACGATTTGTTTATACCTCAAATTGCCTACAACTCCGAATTTAAAAACGAAGCCTATTCATTGCATTACGCGGTTCTTTTTTAAACCAAATGCAAGATATATAATATATATCCATCTCGTTTTCTCTCCGTAGGTGGGGAATAAAGTGACAGATCTCGTTTTGTACCCCAAAACTAGGGGAACATGTTGAACGTTATACAGTATTAACGATTATAACCAAAATAATAAAATTAAAAATTATTTCTTTTGGGTTAACTGTGTAGGTAATGGTTTTTATTAATTATTTCCAAACGTTTCGAACACCACTTACAGGTGCCTTCTTCAGTGGGTTATAAATTAAAATTAAACGAAAAGAAAACTGACAAATTATACAATTCAAACTAAATTGTCAACTAATAAAGATGCCAACTAACTAATTAAATATTATTATCTATGACACGAACATGCTTCAAAACCAAGTGCCAAGCCTTATTAAGGCAAATATTATCAAACTGTCTATTAATATTATTAGTTGACAATTTAGTTTGAATTGTATAATTTGTCAGTTTTCTTTTCGTTTAATTTTAATTTATAACCCACTGAAGAAGGCACCTGTAAGTGGTGTTCGAAACGTTTGGAAATAATTAATAAAAACCATTACCTACACAGTTAACCCAAAAGAAATAATTTTTAATTAAAATGAACTGTGGAAGCTTTCATTATTAAAATAATAAAATTTCAATTAACAAATTGCGCACCATAAAGTAAAGTACCTAAAAAACGTCATAAAACTGTAAATAGTCAAAAGAAAAGAAATGTTTCCCATTCTTTAGCGGGGGTGACACATTTTGGTCAACTGTGGGTTAATTGTCGCTTTAATAGCGTAATTAAATAGGGTAAGTATAAGTTAACAGCATATGCGCAGTTAGTAACTAATAAATGTAACTAAAAGTTACCCTTTTGCAACTCACGAGCACATAGGCCCCATTATAACTGAAGATTAACTCGATGTTCTTGTACCCTTAAAAGCTAAACAACGAAAACGGTTAAACCATTCATATCCTAACACTTTATGGTTATGTCTCTACTTTTCAAAGAAATTAAGTCGTAAAATGCGTTATTCAACACGGGATAAAGTACTAAAATTAACGTAGTAAACTAAGTGCATGTAGCTTCTTAAATTTACGAAACGAATTTTTTGTTTACTTTTCACAATTGTTTGTGTAAATTTTGAAGTTTATATAAATGCCCTTCAGCACTCTCCTTGATTATATTATATGCGAGTTGAAAATAAATATGTGTCAGGTGTGACAGTCTAAAATATGACATGGTTTTCTTGACTGAAATTAAATTTTGAGTATTTATGATATAAAAGAGAAGCTGTGTCGCAGCCCTTACCACGTTGCAATTTCGTAGAGTTGCACAGTGGCACATAAAGAGTGCCTGATGTGTACTTTTCTCGATGTAAAATTAAACCGATTGAACGTGTCAGTGTAAAATATGAAACACACATGTGTTTTATTTACTGTATAGTATACATTTAAAAGGAAAATAAAGCATTACCTCCACATACCTCGTATTAAAAAGGTTACAGTTGGGACGGTGGAACTTTGCGTCTGTACGTCAATATAACACGACAAACGTTAGTCCGGTTGAGTTTACGATTCCATATTATAACACGGATAGATATAAGATATAATGAATGTTGTCATTCTGCGTTGGGATTGGATAGAGAGACGCCAGGGTATACCGTGGAGGAGGAGACCAAAGCGGAAAAATAAGGATCCAGACAGGAAAGAGAGCAGTGAAATATGAGAAGATTAAGAGAAGGGAGGAAATTATTGGGGTAAATCAGTGTATGAGAGAGATAAGAAAAGAATGGATAAGCAACAGGAGAGGGAGATTGTTTTATGAGAGAGTGTGATATGCGAGGGAGGAGATAGAAAGGAGAAGAGAGGAAGGGATATGGTAGGGGAATTAGTAACAAGAGATAAAGATATCCAAGGCCAGAAAAGAGGAACGAGGATGGTAGAGGGAAGGTATAATGAGGGATATATGGAGATAATGGTGGAAGGCAAGGCCGATTATTTATTGGGTGACATGCGGTTAAAGGAGAAAAGAATGGTGACAAGGTTCAGCTGCGGGAACGAGGAAAACGAAAACAGATACTGGTGGGAGGATGTGTAGAATGTGTGGGGAAGAGAGGAAAAATTTATGGCATATGATGAGGGAATCTGAGGAGCTAAGGGAAGAGGAGAGAGAAAGAAAGGTGATTTTTGGAGGGAAGGGGGAAGGAGTGGAATGGATGAAGGGGGTGTTGGAGAGAAGGGAAAGGGTAGAGAGAAGGGGACAAGACCAACTCCAAATGATATCCATAACTCGGAAATCCCAAGGCGCTGAGCCGATGTCAAAACTACAACATCTGTGACCACTGTACGTATTGACATTGACACTTTGTCATATCCTTGCCGAACAGCATCGTGAAGGTGGAGTAGAACGAGCGTGTCGGCTTCTTCATGTGTACATGGAGCCAGGCCAGTCGCATCAATGCGATTTATAAAAAGCACATTAGCATTATGTGTGGTGATGAGCTGTTTATCTGTGTCAATGCCAGCTAAAATTGTTGCCAAGAAGGTAAACCGCTTAGTCTTGTTTTCATCGACATGCAGAAATTCCTGCCACTTCTTAGGAACAGGAGTCGTTGTCTCGACACGTTTTCAAACTCCTTTCCCTCTCTTGCTTCGAGCTGTCATGTTTGTAAACGTCCCATATGAGGTCTAATGTCGGAAGTTTTTGTGTCATATATGGCACAAAAACATCAATGGCATAATTCTGGAATGTTTTTGAAATTCGAGATTGAAGCATGTTGATAATAGCTGCTCCATCAAGGATGATGACCTGCACTGTGGCATTCAAGGTATTATATTTCACAGGAAGAAGGTCTTGAAAGCAACTTACATTAAATATGTGAAAGAGTATCATGTGCAAATAGTATATGAGAGCGGACATTTTGAAAAATGGCTGCTATTTTTGTCACAGATGAAATCTCCGATGGACCTATAACTTAAAATATTCATATAAATATGTATTCAAAGTGTGCACCAAATTTCATGCATCTATCATTAAAGGCACAATTCTACCAAATATGTCACATATCTGCCGTACTACCACTTCTCACACTGCGAAAGCCACTATGGAACAACTCCGTGTTCCCTCAAAAATTGATATCCCGCTTTGGTGATATCGCATGGCCTCCGGGATCAAAAGATTTGACCCCCATGAACTTTCTCTTGTGAGGGTATCTTAAGAGCAAAGTTTACGTCAATACTCCAAGGAGTATCGCCGAGCTAAAAATATCCGTCGTGAAGTAAGTACGCGAAATTGATCCTGATATGCTCAGGTGTGTTTTACAGAATGCGATGAATAATACCACGAGTGCGTGCTGCGCAATGGAAAACATTTGGAAGACGTGATCTTTAAAAAATAAAATCCACATTGCTATTAATTAATTTTCAGTAAAAACATTTTGACTCAAATGTTTGAGATTTTTTAAATTTCATTTTGAAACCCTAACTCTGCCGTGAGACACCCTTTATAAGCAATGTGCGATATAAATTGTACGCCGTGATCCTGCATGGACGGCTGGAGAGGGAGATGGAGGTGAAGGGGACAATTGGAAAGTGGATGGGGTGAGTTGTAGAGAGGAGAAAAAGAAGGATGGTAAAGGTAGCAGGAAAAAGGGTATTGGGGAAGGAGAGGTCAAAGGGAAAGTTAGATTAGGTACTTACGCTAATGTTAAGGGAAATGTGGGTAGTTATCCTTTTTTCTTTTTGTGTGTTGTTATATTTTTTGACGATATGTATATAGAACTATTACATAGTGGAGGGTTAGAAGGTTGTGTTCAGTTATGTGTTATATTTGCTTGTTAATTTTTTAGTTGTAAAACGGGTAGAGTTGATTCATTTGTATAAATAATACTACTTTAAACAAATAAAGTTGATTGATTAATGTAGAATTGATCCATTTTTGTTCAATAGCAACATTGTAATAATGAAAAAAGAAATGTCTGGCTGGTTAATTCGTACACTCTTTGCGGTATTTTAAAAATTGTTACGGTATGTGACAAATAAAAACGAAGAAAACTGCGATTAACAAGATCTATCAAAAAAATTTAACAAACAACTTGCGGATAAAATATTTGTGGAGGCCTAAAGCGTGTTGAAAAATCATACGCTTTGTAGAACTTTTTTGTAAATAAAATTCAATAGCGTGGAAAGTCCGCCGAGTAAACATTTGAAATTTACATATTATTACAATTCATCGATTGTTAGGTACGTAGTAAAAATGTTATTAATATTGTAAAATAGACCTTCAAAGTCAAGTGACTAAAGCGCGATGTCCTGTTCTTTAACACATTAAAATCCATTATTAAATGTTTTTTCTTTCACTGCAATAAAGAGCTTTACAGATATCCTTTTTTAGTACATATTTCGAAGTGTAAAAATCCTCTATTTACCATTGCATTGACAAGATGCATGTACGAATACAAATTATCCAAAATGAAGAGCGCAATTTAATTACTGCATCAAAAGTTTCTCGTGAACAATCCGGACCTAAATGCGTTTATTTAAGCTTAAAAGTATTTGGAGCAAAGGCCACATAAAAATTCTATTTAAATAAAACCTTCACCGCACAACGCACATACATCATTAATCCCCATTCCCCATATTAAAACTTTACAATGCATGATGCTACACGGATTCCTTGTATCCCATTTAATATAAAATATAAGTGTATGGGATGTATCTAACAGTAATCGTAAATTTCAATTTAACTTTACTGATAATTATGTGCTTACAAGCTCAACAATATAGTCTTGTTTACATGCTTGACAACAAAAGGTTTGCAATTTTGTGGTCCTATCATCTACCCTATTAAATTAATACGCAAACGTATTTGTAGTTACGAAGCCGTGAAATTACATGCAATGCAAATTTTATACGAACTACATAATTTTGCATAATTCCTTAGTTTTTGAATATTACTGAGTTAGTTTCTAATGAAATTTATCGTAGAAACTACTTGAGATGCAAAACGCAATTTCTGGAAACTCATTTTTTTGGTTTGATGTTTTGAAAGCACCCCGTTTTATTTATTTCATTATTTTGAGATCTTTAATTCTATTATAATAATGCGTTTGGTAGGAATTTACCCAACGAAATAATTGCCTCACTTTGATGTTACGGGTTAAACTACCGTTTTTTTGTATTGCTTATCTGTATCAAATTTATTGTGCTATCCTAATTTTTACGTAACATAATTACTTTATTCATTATCCTCATGTTACGGTAGCTGTATTTATATACCCAGATTAACAGGCGGATAGTACACTAACTTCAACAAAGGTCCGTTCTTGTGGAACAGTACAAGAAGAAAATGACTTTATCAAAAAAGATATCGTGAAATGAGAATTAGGTACCCGTTCTGACATTAATTTCATTTCAGAACGAATGGAAATGTGTATCGCGACCCATCTCAATTGAAAATCCAACGAGTAGTATAGTAATGTCACTACTAATTCACTTTGACCTCGTTTGACCGCAAGGTCACGAGCTAATTCACTTTGACCTCGTTTTACCGCAAGGTCACGAGGTGTCCAAGGTCATGTCGACTAGACGTTTCCGGTTCGCATTTCTATTCTTGTCAAGGTCACTCTATGTGCGCTACTAATTCAATTTCTATTGTTTTCTCGTCCAAGGTCATGTCGACTAGACGTTTCCGGTTCCTCTAACTCAATTTCTATTCTTGTCAAGGTCACTTCTATGTGCGCTACTAACTCAATTTCTATTGTTTTCCTGGTCGACGTTTCCTCTAATCCAATTTCTATTGTTCTCTTGTCAAGGCCACTTCATTTCTAATGGGCGCTACTAATCCAATTTCTATTGTGTTCTTGGCAAGGTCATTTCTAAGTAATGGGCTCTACTTACTCAATTTCTATTGTTTTCTTGCCCGAGGTCGGCTAGCCTATTCCTCTGGCTCTATTATTTTGCTGGTAGGTGTTTCCGGTTGGGAACTTGGCTCGACGTGTCCGGTTGGGAACTTGACTCGACGTGTCCGGTTTGAAACTTGGCTAGACGTTTCCGGCTGTGAACTTGGTCAGATGATTCCGGTTGCGAACTTGGCTAACTCATGCGCCTGAAGGCCAAATGCGCGAGTGCGAAACTCTGCTAACTTGGCCTTAACTTAATGTGTAGGAGTGAAACTCAATTGTCCTTCCCAAATGAGTGGGGGATATCGCAGTTCAAGGTTATTCTCCTGGCCGAAAAGTAAGCGCTAAAATCTTGGGTAAATGCGTGGAGTGTGAAACTTTGCTCACTCGCCGCGTGATTCTTAACTTAGCTATATCAAGGACAAGAAGGAATATGTGAGTGGGGTGATGGCGATATAAAGCGACTTTAATGTACGAGCTCAGTCGTAAATATGTGGTTCGCCTACGCCGAACAATCCTGGATTAAACCCACCAATCTTAGAACGGCTGTAGAACGCCTCAAACAGCAGTTTGCGGCGCTTGTATTTGATGCCGAGCACGAGGCTGTATATGGACGAGGCGAATTTAGCGAGGAGGAGTGCAACGCTCTTGCCAATAAATATATATTGGGTGTGGCCATATGCGAAAAATTCTTAGATTTTAAATATTGTGTCGAGTGCCTCATTAGCAGGTTAAAAGGGGCCGGATTGGAGGAATTTGCGAGCGAGTTAGATGAATGGTGTAGTGAGTCTTCGAGGTCATCATCATCGTTGTCTTCTGGTGAGAACGTGGGCGATGAAGAAGAAGACGAATCAAAGAGGTGTATATAATGGTAGTGAGGTCTTTAGCGTATGGGGGGAGAGCAAGAAAAGGGCCGTGAATAGACATCGTAAAATAGAATTCTGTCGCTCTCCGTCTTACAAGAAAATCGTCTTGTATATAGGATTACAACAGCATCAACGAAGCGCTAGGAACTCAGTCGGTAACACGGAACTAAATGGATCTTAGCACATTCTGCAAGAGCCTCAAAAATGTTAAGGATATGGAAGTGGGGAGAGAAATATAAAGTTATAGGGATTGAGGTGATTAATACAAAATATGGCAACTGAATTGTCTTGGAGACTGCAACTTTTAAATGTGTACCGCCATTACGCTTCGACGGTTACTTCAAGGAACTTGAAACCTCCCAACAGACGAATAAGGATATATTCATTGCAAGCACCAGATTGGCGGGAAAAACTACTAATTTAAAATTTATGCAAATATATGTATAATAAGGGAAACTATGTAATGGAGGGAAAAAATAAATATTTGATAATTTTTTGCTCTCTCTCATTTCAAATAAAAACGGAAACGCGTAATCCCCTTTTTGCTATAACACGCGTTAGTTGACGCACACTATAGAAATAAACTGTACTTAGGTAAAGAGGGGTATCAGCTGTAACTGATGCTTGTAAGTTGCCAGTAACATTTTTGATTTGAAAAATAAATAGGTAGGCGAATCTCTGTGCGTGCGCATGTAAACAAAAATGTTTGAGAGGAAATGAGAAAGGGTTATTACGGATATGACGTATGGAGCGAGCGGCGTGAACTGTTTCAAGTTTGTAAATCGTTTAAATTGTGGGAATGTTTTTGTAATTCTTCTGACTCGCTAAGTAGTAGGTAAAGACCCATTCGCGGTTTACAATGCCCTGTGGGAGCTTATGATCTCTGGAAGCGAATCCTTCAATTAATGATAATTTTCCACAGGAATTTCAGGAGAGCCAATAAACCTACGTACTTCTAATTTCTGTAATATAAAAATCTAAAACACACATAAAGGATCATTTTCATCGAGATTTGGCAAGTAGAACTCAACACCTGGGCGCGCGCGGTTAAAACGAGAATACCGGAAACGGGCATCTTTTCAAGGTTTGTTGTGACGTCATCTCCGCCTAGATAAACGTCGGTACTACGTGAATCATAAAATCCAAACCGGAAACGGGCATCTTTTCAAGGTTTGTTGTGACGTCATCTCCGCTTTGACAAAATTAAACGTCGGTACTACGTGAGTGGTCATAAAAATCCAAGTATTGTTGCATCCGGGAGGGGTTTTGTACGTTAGCTCTAAAAATAGAACACCCTTTTGCCCTCCTCACCCCCTTCAATATTGGAACGACTGAATAAGTAAAATGACGACCTTGTACACTTAAATTGTAATTAAATAAACTTTCCTATTCACGTTGACTTTATAATAGGAGAAATGCTAGTTTTAGTTAAAAGAAAAACTGGAATTAGCGTTACTATTCATATTTGACAACTATTAACAGGCGGTAGGATTTTGATGCTTTTAAAAATCGTCCTTACCGTCAGTCCCGGATCTAAGGGGGGGCAAACGGGGGCGCGTGCCCTGGGCGGCGGTTTCAGGGGGCGCCAAAATCATAAATAGAATATTTTTGAAAAAGAAACTTTATACGCAAAGCGCCTAGCATCCAGTGCACGTTGTTCTATCGATTATTCATTTGATTTTAAAACGCCCAATTGGTTTTTGAACACATCATACGTTGATTTATGAACCTATCCTAAGTCTCTCTTTAAGAGAGCCCTATTTTTACCATACGACGCTCTAAAGATTCAAGATTATTGATTGATAGCAGTTGATTATGGTCGTATCCTCTAATGGTATACTCCTTATGCATACATATAGAACTTTCTTTGTATTGTTTCTAGAGCTACTTTATGTGATTGATATGTCGGACTCCAGATTAGTGCACAGCATATTCTAGTTTCTAGTGGGCGTGTATTCAGCGTCATCATTTCCAGAAGCAGTTAGCCTATCTGGGGTTGTACAAAAACTTTATTGTTTCCTTGTTGGATTCACCACGCGGTGGAAAATAATCCAAAAGTGTATAAAACAAACTTAAAAGGAAGTAGTGAAACCAGATGGTCGGCTAAACATCAAACTTTGTTCAATAATTTACCGAAAGTTGTCAAGGCTCTGGAATAAATTGAAGAATCCTCTCTAGTCGCAGAATCTAAGTATGAAGCTGGCCATTTGCTACATGGGTTGATTGATTTTAATCTTCAATTTAACAATTTGGGAGCGATTAACAGGGTGAACGTTGAAGTACTAAAAGAGGATATTATCATTTCGCGTTCTGTGGCGATAATGCAAGGTCAACCTGTTAAGATCTTGTAAGGAATGAGAGAAAAACCAATAGAACATTGGATCAAAGAAGCTGCATCCCTATCAGAAAAGTTTTTAAATCCAGCCAGTCCTTAAAAACAAACGCATTTCCAAAAAAAAGGCAACACGACGAAATTTTAACAAAAATTGTAACCAGGATAGAGAGCACATACAGTCTACATGAAAATTTCGCCTTCCTCAGTAACCTCGCGTTTTTAAATATGTCGACTGAGGACCTGCAGAAAAATGGAGCCGATCTAGCACGAAAATACTTGAACGCAGTTGATTTTTTCCAGGAACTTGCCGCTGGTGTCAGAAATTAATGAAAAATTAAGTGCATTCGACTTGTTACAATAAAGAGTGCAAATTTACTAAAGGGTTCTTATTCTCCCGGCACAAAATATGCCACGGTCCATTATATTATATTGTGAGTTTTTTTAACAATTTATCTCGAACGTTGGGGAAAGGGGGCGCCAATATCAAGTTTCTGCCCCGGTTCGAAAAAATCGTAGATCCGGGGCTGCTTACCGTAAATGATGTACCTACAAGCAATTTTTCGTCGAAAAAGTTGCGTTTTACATTAATACAATTTCATTTTTATAGGTTATTAATAAAACAAAGAGCAATAAAAAA
Organism: Pyrocoelia pectoralis; assembly: GCA_036250285.1. Taxonomy (NCBI): domain Eukaryota; kingdom Metazoa; phylum Arthropoda; class Insecta; order Coleoptera; family Lampyridae; genus Pyrocoelia; species Pyrocoelia pectoralis. The sequence continues at coordinate 52,068,605 of CM070077.1, read as the reverse complement.
CGGCGTACGTTTATTCGAACTATAAATAAAGTAAAAATCAGAAAATGGACACGACTAAACAAATATACATACGATTTCGATGATCACTATATCTTCATGAGCCCCCAAAAAGGCATTGAAGGGGTGATCGTCGACGGACCCATCTAATATTTTGGTAAAAAGGGGGGCCTGCAGATTAAACATCCGCCCCCCCCGTAACTTTAATGAAATTATTCTGAAATAATACAAAGTAAATATAGTGAAGAAATTTTTAAAAGCACTTACCAATTGCGTCACCGCAAGTACATTTTGGATAATCCTGATTTCTAGAACGGAAATTATGCAGTTTTAAACAAAAAATTGAATATATTTACCATATCCCCTAAGATCTCCCAATGCATCAACTGTGACATAGTTGTATGGTATAGCTGTAAATTGAAATTATAGCATGTTTCATTTAAAAATAAGCACCTTACCGTCCATTTTCACTTTTATAAATGGTAAATGCAGAGGGATGAACGCTAATATTTATAGAAAAAGTTTTACGATATGTATATTATGCTTAAATAAAAGGTATAATTAAGGAACGTCACTTAAAGTCATCGATTTCGATTTATTATATACAAATAAAGAGTGCGAGAGATCATTTCCACAGAAGGATAATATTTAAAAATATTTGTTCAATTAAAAGTTAAGTAAGATAACAGCGATGTCGTCGGATTTACGTTCTCATCTTCTTTATATCTAGTAATGAATGCGAGCGAATACGTAAATAAAATAGGCAAATTTTGTAATCACGAATATTTTGCGACTTCTGTTTCAATGGGCGAGGGCTGGGAAATCATAATTAATTGAGCTAATTAGTTAGACAAATAGATCATATAGGAATTTTTAAAATTTTATCACGTCTTGTTTGTTTGTTTACTAGGTATGTACACACTCAATTAAGGGTCTGGAGGAGAAGGCAATGACCTCACACGTGTTCATATTTCTCTCAAGTTTTTCTATCGGAAGCATTATAGGTAGCCGCTTTCAGGAATAGGTTAAAAGTTAACCTCTATTGTAATTTCATTTAACACTCTCAAGACCTCTCTACCTAGATCGTTCTTAAAAATTGAAAAGCTCTGTTTCTATTGAAACTAATAAGTACCTTCTTGTCAAATTAAATTACACACACACACACGCGGCGGCATTTTAAATAGCGGCATTCTTCCAATTTCCTGATTGTTTTCAGTCACTATTTTAATACTTGAAGTATCATACATCAGCTCAAATACGAGGGGAGGGGGAACAGCAAACAGCTCTATACCAGGTATCGAACAAGTAAAAACAGACCCTGAACTGTTATCTGTTCATCGGATCTGTTTTATCTGTTCAGATAACAGATCCGATGAACAGATCCGATGAACAGATAACAGTTCCGATGAACAGATCCGATGAACAGATAACAGGTCCGATGAACAGATAACAGATCCGATGAACAGATCCGATGAACAGATAACAGGTCCGATGAACAGATCCGATGAACAGATCCGATGAACAGATAACAGGTCCGATGAACAGATCCGATGAACAGATCCGATGAACAGATAACAGGTCCGATGAACAGATCCGATGAACAGATCCGATGAACAGATAACAGGTCCGATGAACAGATAACAGATCCGATGAACAGATCCGATGAACAGATAACAGGTCCGATGAACAGATAAAACAGATCCGATGAACAGATAACAGTTCAGGGTCTGTTTTTACTTGTTCGATACCTGGTATAGAGCTGTTTGCTGTTCCCCCTCCCCTCGTATTTGAGCTGATGTATGATACTTCGAGTATTAAAAATAGCCGAAGTGACTGAAAACAATCAGGAAATTGGAAGAATACTTTTTATAACAACCTATCGCTATTTAGAATGCCGCAGCGGGTGTGTGCGGGTGTGTGTGTGTGTGTGTGTAATTTAATTTGACAAGAAGGTACTTATTAGTTGTTACTTTTAATGATCGAGATTCGAGAGGTGACATAAAATACCTATCGGCTCTGCATCTGACTATTTTAAGCACTTCACGAGTACGTTGAACTATGCAGCTGCTTATTGGACGCTAAGTAACCGGAGATGATGTCATACCTATTCACAAATAAACAAACGTAAAACCTTGAAATATAGACATTCCGTTTCCGTATGTATCTATCCTTCACTCTAGCACTTCTCTTTAAAGCGGAGTGCAACCATCTCTCTTTCCTTCTCATTAATCATGATTTTTTTTTTCTTATGAAAACAAACAAATTTTTATAATAAATACTTAATTCCGTCCTCTACGTTTATCAGTTATACATTAGATACGTGCGTATTAAAAATGACGCCTACTCGCTCAAAAATAATTAAAGTGCCAACCCCAATAACTAAGACGTCGTCGTCGTCGTCGGTAGTACGACGCGTTGGAACACCTCCTCGCAACCCGCGTTCGTTATTAAAACAAGCGTTGATGCAACCGGTGGTGGTGGATTCGCAAATTGATACCCAGCCCCCTACACTACTAGACGAGAATTACAGCATAATAACAATTAATACGGAAGACACGATAAGGTATATAATTTGTTTATGTTGTTGTTGTTATATAACTATCCTAAAATGTAATCTTCGCATTCTAATTGTATGAAACGCTATAGAACACCCTCCCACATCGGCATTGAACTGGAGGATCTCCTTCAACAATTGGAGGGTGATGGTGCACACCGCTTTTATGATCCGGATCGGTTAGTTGCAAAAAATTAAAGCTGAAATGTTGTAGACAAATCAATATTAAATACATCCATCTCTTTCAGTATAGTGGCTACCCCAAAATTGTCCGAAGTTCAATTGTCACCTCCACAGATATCACTCGTGGTAGAAGGACCTCCCCCATGCTTACCAATTGCAGGCTCCAGCAACCAAATACATACGTATGTTAATATAAAAAGTTGCTTTTTAAAATAACGTTACATTTTTTGTACACAGTCAGTTATCGAAAAAGGACATGGGGCGAATGATGGACTCGTATAACAATCCTGACCCTCCATCCCAATCGCCAACTACACCAAAAGAATTGGCTACTCGGTCATTGGTATGGTTGCAGAGGATGATACCCACGTATGAAGACCTGTTAGCGCGCACTAGAGTCAATTCCGGCCTACTGGAAATTGAATTGGCACGTGTCAGAGAGGAATTTGAAGCGTCGCGCAGACAGGAAATTGAAGTAGAAGATCACTTAAAATATATTGATAGGTATATAGATTTTGTTAGCAAGTAAGTTGTATGATCATTTTTTTGTACGTTCTTGTGCAATTTCTTTTCTATATTCACGTAAAACAACGATGTATTAACAGTAAATAGATATTTTCGATAAAATTAATGTATAAATTAAACTATTTGCTATGAATTTGCAACACTAAATAAACGAGTTCGTCGATACCTGGTATAGAGCTGTTTGCTGCTTCCCTCCCCCTCGTATTTGAGCTGATGTAAGATACTTCAAGTATTAAAATAGTGACTGAAAACAATCAGGAAATTGGAAGAATGCCGCTATTTAAAATGCCGCCGCGTGTGTGTGTGTGTAATTTAATTTGACAAGAAGGTACTTATTAGTTTCAATAGAAACAGAGCTTTTCAATTTTTAAGAACGATCTAGGTAGAGAGGTCTTGAGAGTGTTAAATGAAATTACAATAGAGGTTAACTTTTAACCTATTCCTGAAAGCGGCTACCTATAATGCTTCCGATAGAAAAACTTGAGAGAAATATGAACACGTGTGAGGTCATTGCCTTCTCCTCCAGACCCTTAATTGAGTGTGTACATACCTAGTAAACAAACAAACAAGACGTGATAAAATTTTAAAAATTCCTATATGATCTATTTGTCTAACTAATTAGCTCAATTAATTATGATTTCCCAGCCCTCGCCCATTGAAACAGAAGTCGCAAAATATTCGTGATTACAAAATTTGCCTATTTTATTTACGTATTCGCTCGCATTCATTACTAGATATAAAGAAGATGAGAACGTAAATCCGACGACATCGCTGTTATCTTACTTAACTTTTAATTGAACAAATATTTTTAAATATTATCCTTCTGTGGAAATGATCTCTCGCACTCTTTATTTGTATATAATAAATCGAAATCGATGACTTTAAGTGACGTTCCTTAATTATACCTTTTATTTAAGCATAATATACATATCGTAAAACTTTTTCTATAAATATTAGCGTTCATCCCTCTGCATTTACCATTTATAAAAGTGAAAATGGACGGTAAGGTGCTTATTTTTAAATGAAACATGCTATAATTTCAATTTACAGCTATACCATACAACTATGTCACAGTTGATGCATTGGGAGATCTTAGGGGATATGGTAAATATATTCAATTTTTTGTTTAAAACTGCATAATTTCCGTTCTAGAAATCAGGATTATCCAAAATGTACTTGCGGTGACGCAATTGGTAAGTGCTTTTAAAAATTTCTTCACTATATTTACTTTGTATTATTTCAGAATAATTTCATTAAAGTTACGGGGGGGGCGGATGTTTAATCTGCAGGCCCCCCTTTTTACCAAAATATTAGATGGGTCCGTCGACGATCACCCCTTCAATGCCTTTTTGGGGGCTCATGAAGATATAGTGATCATCGAAATCGTATGTATATTTGTTTAGTCGTGTCCATTTTCTGATTTTTACTTTATTTATAGTTCGAATAAACGTACGCCGTTTTTTTATTGCTCTTTGTTTTATTAATAACCTATAAAAATGAAATTGTATTAATGTAAAACGCAACTTTTTCGACGAAAAATTGCTTGTAGGTACATCATTTACGGTAAGGACGATTTTTAAAAGCATCAAAATCCTACCGCCTGTTAATAGTTGTCAAATATGAATAGTAACGCTAATTCCAGTTTTTCTTTTAACTAAAACTAGCATTTCTCCTATTATAAAGTCAACGTGAATAGGAAAGTTTATTTAATTACAATTTAAGTGTACAAGGTCGTCATTTTACTTATTCAGTCGTTCCAATATTGAAGGGGGTGAGGAGGGCAAAAGGGTGTTCTATTTTTAGAGCTAACGTACAAAACCCCTCCCGGATGCAACAATACTTGGATTTTTATGACCACTCACGTAGTACCGACGTTTAATTTTGTCAAAGCGGAGATGACGTCACAACAAACCTTGAAAAGATGCCCGTTTCCGGTTTGGATTTTATGATTCACGTAGTACCGACGTTTATCTAGGCGGAGATGACGTCACAACAAACCTTGAAAAGATGCCCGTTTCCGGTATTCTCGTTTTAACCGCGCGCGCCCAGGTGTTGAGTTCTACTTGCCAAATCTCGATGAAAATGATCCTTTATGTGTGTTTTAGATTTTTATATTACAGAAATTAGAAGTACGTAGGTTTATTGGCTCTCCTGAAATTCCTGTGGAAAATTATCATTAATTGAAGGATTCGCTTCCAGAGATCATAAGCTCCCACAGGGCATTGTAAACCGCGAATGGGTCTTTACCTACTACTTAGCGAGTCAGAAGAATTACAAAAACATTCCCACAATTTAAACGATTTACAAACTTGAAACAGTTCACGCCGCTCGCTCCATACGTCATATCCGTAATAACCCTTTCTCATTTCCTCTCAAACATTTTTGTTTACATGCGCACGCACAGAGATTCGCCTACCTATTTATTTTTCAAATCAAAAATGTTACTGGCAACTTACAAGCATCAGTTACAGCTGATACCCCTCTTTACCTAAGTACAGTTTATTTCTATAGTGTGCGTCAACTAACGCGTGTTATAGCAAAAAGGGGATTACGCGTTTCCGTTTTTATTTGAAATGAGAGAGAGCAAAAAATTATCAAATATTTATTTTTTCCCTCCATTACATAGTTTCCCTTATTATACATATATTTGCATAAATTTTAAATTAGTAGTTTTTCCCGCCAATCTGGTGCTTGCAATGAATATATCCTTATTCGTCTGTTGGGAGGTTTCAAGTTCCTTGAAGTAACCGTCGAAGCGTAATGGCGGTACACATTTAAAAGTTGCAGTCTCCAAGACAATTCAGTTGCCATATTTTGTATTAATCACCTCAATCCCTATAACTTTATATTTCTCTCCCCACTTCCATATCCTTAACATTTTTGAGGCTCTTGCAGAATGTGCTAAGATCCATTTAGTTCCGTGTTACCGACTGAGTTCCTAGCGCTTCGTTGATGCTGTTGTAATCCTATATACAAGACGATTTTCTTGTAAGACGGAGAGCGACAGAATTCTATTTTACGATGTCTATTCACGGCCCTTTTCTTGCTCTCCCCCCATACGCTAAAGACCTCACTACCATTATATACACCTCTTTGATTCGTCTTCTTCTTCATCGCCCACGTTCTCACCAGAAGACAACGATGATGATGACCTCGAAGACTCACTACACCATTCATCTAACTCGCTCGCAAATTCCTCCAATCCGGCCCCTTTTAACCTGCTAATGAGGCACTCGACACAATATTTAAAATCTAAGAATTTTTCGCATATGGCCACACCCAATATATATTTATTGGCAAGAGCGTTGCACTCCTCCTCGCTAAATTCGCCTCGTCCATATACAGCCTCGTGCTCGGCATCAAATACAAGCGCCGCAAACTGCTGTTTGAGGCGTTCTACAGCCGTTCTAAGATTGGTGGGTTTAATCCAGGATTGTTCGGCGTAGGCGAACCACATATTTACGACTGAGCTCGTACATTAAAGTCGCTTTATATCGCCATCACCCCACTCACATATTCCTTCTTGTCCTTGATATAGCTAAGTTAAGAATCACGCGGCGAGTGAGCAAAGTTTCACACTCCACGCATTTACCCAAGATTTTAGCGCTTACTTTTCGGCCAGGAGAATAACCTTGAACTGCGATATCCCCCACTCATTTGGGAAGGACAATTGAGTTTCACTCCTACACATTAAGTTAAGGCCAAGTTAGCAGAGTTTCGCACTCGCGCATTTGGCCTTCAGGCGCATGAGTTAGCCAAGTTCGCAACCGGAATCATCTGACCAAGTTCACAGCCGGAAACGTCTAGCCAAGTTTCAAACCGGACACGTCGAGTCAAGTTCCCAACCGGACACGTCGAGCCAAGTTCCCAACCGGAAACACCTACCAGCAAAATAATAGAGCCAGAGGAATAGGCTAGCCGACCTCGGGCAAGAAAACAATAGAAATTGAGTAAGTAGAGCCCATTACTTAGAAATGACCTTGCCAAGAACACAATAGAAATTGGATTAGTAGCGCCCATTAGAAATGAAGTGGCCTTGACAAGAGAACAATAGAAATTGGATTAGAGGAAACGTCGACCAGGAAAACAATAGAAATTGAGTTAGTAGCGCACATAGAAGTGACCTTGACAAGAATAGAAATTGAGTTAGAGGAACCGGAAACGTCTAGTCGACATGACCTTGGACGAGAAAACAATAGAAATTGAATTAGTAGCGCACATAGAGTGACCTTGACAAGAATAGAAATGCGAACCGGAAACGTCTAGTCGACATGACCTTGGACACCTCGTGACCTTGCGGTAAAACGAGGTCAAAGTGAATTAGCTCGTGACCTTGCGGTCAAACGAGGTCAAAGTGAATTAGTAGTGACATTACTATACTACTCCAACGCGTTGACTGATCACATGATACATACAAACACCAAGAAACGGAAACCTGGAAGGTTGTATTGGAAATGCATCCACCAGTAGGTAATCTTTATCGATGTCCTGCATAGAGCCTTTCGGCAGATGGCCACAGCATGTATAAAGAGATTCCTCTACGATAACAGCATCTACTGTATCTAGGAGACAATCAAAAGGTACTGAATTTATCAATTTATGCCTAAATAACGTTGGCCTTCCGACATATCGATTCAGTTCTCTTCTCTGGTTCGCTCTTTTGTTTTTTCCAGTTTCGATGACGGTGAGGGAAACCGGTAGCGCTTTTCAGGTAGTTTTAGTGATTCACCAAGCCAAGTAGCTTGACTTGAAAAATAATATCTTGGCTTGGGCTTGAAAGGCAAAGCCAAAACGAAAAAAATTACTTAACAAAAGGTGTTAGTTTTGATGAGTTCTACAACCTCTATTACGGTGTCCACTTACTGGTAATTTTTTTTTACAATGATGTTAAGTAAAATATTCTTTTCTTGCTAAATACTAATGGTATATTTTGTTTGAGTAGAGCACAGACCGTTTGACGAGCTTTTTTGACAGGAATCAATTAAAATTTGATGTTCTTTTAGTAATAACTTAAACAGAATCATTACCGAACACCGAAGTGTATTAAAACTTTGTTCTGATACAAGCAAAAGGTAAACTGTAAAATTACGAATAGATTGAATGAACGAAGGGTAAGTATAAAGGTTTGAAGGCTTGGAACCTTTCATTCCATGTGTATATTAGGTATACGTCAGGTAAACTGAATACACTTATATATGTAAATATTTCCGTAGCCTTCCATACAGTTAACGACTGTTTGATATTACTTAACGAAAGTTGTTTAACAATTTTGAAAGGAAAACTATCAACAGTACCTTTCTCTATTAAGAATACATTGTAGTTGAAAGTGCTCGTAAACTTGAACGTTTATTATTGCATGTTCGTAAAGTTTTACTGAGAACGCTCTTTTACATTTTCCTAAAATACAGGCTGCTTCTATCCGCTTCCAACTCAAGCCTGTATGATGATTGCTAAACACAATACGGTTGTTGTTAAAAATTCAAAACTGGCACAAATTGTGCTATGATATTTGCAGAAACGAGTACCCTGCGTTCAGTAAATTTGTTCGTAGACACAACAGGACTAATCACTTTCCTTGAGTATTCAGCCACATCCTATGTTTTATTTGAAATTTCCACAAACTCTATCAGATGGCTTGAAGAAAATAAATGATACCACATCACTGCAGCTATTAATTTACTGCATAGAACCTAAAATCTCTGTGGAACATTTTGTTAGATAAATAGTTAATAATTTGTTACTTCCATTTTTCAAGCAACCTTCATGAACAAGAATGTAATAAAGACATTGCGAGAAAAAGCGGTGTCAAGATTCTTTATATTCAGTACTAAAAGTTCTTTGAAAAGTTAGGGTAGCTATCAATCTGCTACGTAAGTAAAGAGCTTGATATTTTAAGTTATTCGAAATTCTTCATGAAGAGCAAAATAGGTAATATATTTTGAAAGGAATGTGTGGAATTTATCAAGCGATTTAAGCACGACACAACTTTTAAAGTATTCAGAGATACTGAGCTTTTTAATGAATTGCATAAGTATTATGATCTTCAACATACCCAATGGTTAAAGATACGCATGAATTGTAAAAAATAAGCATAGTTTCACGTTCTGAAGCAATTAGAATAAAAACGAATAAAACGAATTTTTTTCTGACTATTATTCGAATAAGAAAAAAAGTAAGCTTGCCACCCCACTAGTTGTTACCACTGCGCTTAAGTAAGTTTTGTTATATTTCGTTCTTTGTATGATTCAAACTCTGCTAATGCAAGAATAGGTTATTAAACACCTGATTATTTATTCATTCTATTAACTAATCTCCCAACGATTCTAGTTGAAAGTCACGTCCCGCTTGTAATGTCTAAAGCCCTCAAGCTACACCCATAAACTCTGAACGTGACAATATTAATGTTATATAATTAGCCATACCAGATATTTGTATTTAAAAATATTGTAATAAAGACATAGGCTGTTACCAAGTGGTGATTCCTTCGGTACTGGGTTGCTCAGAAGTTTCCGCATACATTAAGAATTCGAACTGTCATCGATAGATCGACTCTCGAAAGTTGGAAAATTCCAGAAAACACATTTTCGCCTCACGTTTTACATCATACTTCCTCTACCTGATCCAATAACTAATCTATGGAATACGAATCGATAAAAAAGGGAAACAGAAACACGGTCATGTAGAGAAAGAAATTACCTTTCAATGGAGGTATCATTTGACCTTTTGACCTATTTGAAAAATTTCGTGGGTGACTCTAGAGTGAAGGGGGATAAAGTGAGAAAAAAGCAGTGTTTGTTATAGTATGCCCCATTTTAATATAAAAGTTGACATGTCTGGGCATTTTCGGCTAGAAAATTTATTTAAAAAGATTTGTATGGTGAACTGTTTTCTTTGGGACACCCTCTATATAAGTCATATACAGGGTGGGCCATTGAAAAGGAAATAGGCCTGTTCTTTAATTAAAAAAACGCTCGGACACGTCGATTTTTTATTTTTGGAGGACAACTTTTGATGTCAAACTCTATTCGGCAGTATGGCCGAAATTAGTTTTATTCAATTTTTTTTTCGCCCCCATGAAAAGCACCCTCTAGATTAACTAAGGTGGGGGTGTTGTTTAGGAAAAATCCTGAAACACGCCACCTTTGACCTTTTGAATGGCACATTTTGATGTCAAACTTGACTTTGATATAATTGATATAATTTGTCGTTATAATAATAAATACAAAAATATTACTGAATTTTTAATTTATTTTAAGTTTTATTTTCATGTAAATAAAAAAAAGTTTAATACAATGAATTTCGTATCAAATTACCTTTCCTATAAAATTAAATAAAAAAATAAAGAACAAACATTTTGAAGCAAATTATATCAGTTCTCTAAAACTTTAAATTAAAATATCTCACAAACCAATTGAACGATTTTAAAATTTTACACGCAGTAATGCAAGATATAAAATGACCTTTCAAATGACGTATCACATGACCCATGTTGCCATTTAAAAAAATTAAGGGTAAGTATCTTTGTGGGACCCAGGGGGTTAAGGTATGAAATCTCAAGCTTATGTCAAAAAGTGTCCCCTTCGATGTTATTATAGACGGGTATCGCCGATTTTTCAAATTTTGATTGTTTTAGAAGTTATAAAGGGTGGCTACTCTTAGTTGAAAAACCCTGTATGTATGTATGGGAAACAATTCGGAATAAAGCTGTATCAAATTTAAAAAGCTTTCTGATGCGACGCTCCCTCTCCCTCCACCGGAATGGAGGAGAACCCACAGTGACAGATCCTAAAATCCTCGCCACAAGGAAAAAAACAAGATCGTGTCAAAGGAACAACATACCCCCCCCCCCCCCCCATGCAATTTAATACATCGATAAGTTTTTTACGTGACGTTTACAAAACCTGACTAATCAACAAAGGTACAAATAAGTTTTTTGCCTAGACTCCATGAAATCAAGAAAATCGTGCTCATATAGAACGTTATGTATAAAATTAGTTTAAGCTTAATTTAAAAACTTTGCATTACATGCCATATTAAAAATGTAAATATCAAGCAAGGTTTTTTTATCAAAACCATTCGACAAATGATAAAAACTGGGCTAACATGGATCCAAGGAAAGTGTCATTCAACTCAGTATTAAATTTGGATATTTGAGCAAAGAGTTGATAGCATTCATTAGTGTAATGGATATTTTTGACCTGTTTCCTAACATCTGGAGTACCTTCTCCTATAAGATGTATGAAATGCTACATGAACATATTTCAAATCAAGTTGATTACCCCAAAAGCCGTTTAATACGATTATTTTGGGAGAAGAATCGGCTACGAGGTTTATTTATGATAGCACTATAAATTAGTTCAATCATAATTTTCTCGATTAAGTATTTCATGTCTAAATCGTATTATGAGAGGCGGCCCCTTAGGTCTACTTTTGAAAATCTTGGCCCTTAGAAAAACACTTAATGACCATTAAAGGACGTTTTTTTTTCACTAGCCCCTGAATAGGTTTTGAATTATAACATCGAATGTCATAATAAAAATCGTTTGAAATTTACTGGAAAACAAGTTTTATTACACCCCCTACTTTCGAAACTACTTTATTCTGTAAGGGAATAGAAATAAGGAGAGATAATAAATTAAACTCCCTTGAAGTAGTATTAAGTGACAAAATTAAAAGTTTCTGAAAACTCAGTTAATCTGCCCAAAATTGAAGTTATAGCTAAACTAGTTATTGGAAGATTTATCAAGTAGGTATAAAATATGACCTAATAAAATTGAAATTAAAAACATATGTTTATGGGTTTCATTTAAGTATCTTGACGATGTCGTCTATAAGCAGAGTTCTAAAGTTTCCACACGAATAAATTCAGTATCAACTTTTAATTAAAAAAAAAAACATTGGTTTTACAATGGAATCTTTTCCTAGTGCATTCATTATCATTACAATTCATGAGGAATGTAAGCCAGAAAGTAGTACTTTCTGGATTATTTTTAGGCCAGAAAATGTCATTTTGTCGGACCGAGCCGGAAAGTTATTGTGATAGTCCGGTAAAATTTTTACCGTTACTTTCCGCCCTAGAATGGTCAATTGTTCTGCCCGTTTATGGCCGATTTTAAAAAAAATATTGTACGGAATACGTCCCAAAAGTGCTTTTACTGGACTCGCAGGCTTGCAGGACTCGCCTGCGGCTCGCCCGTAATTTGCCTACTTGTCCAGTAAAAGATCACTTTCGGGACTTGTTACGTAAACTACTATTCCTCGTTTTAGATTTTAAATTAATTTCGCGTTTAGGATTAATTAAGTTACACCTTGAAAAACAATCTGCCTGGTGTATGTGTTTTATATTTTGTATAAATAGGAAATGTACCTAATTGAATTTTTCATCTTCAACTGTGTTCATTTAAATAATAGCCACTAGCCAAGAAGTGAATTGTGGAAGTATAAAGAAAATGCAATGAAGGCGCACGATTTGGGCCATAAATTATTCAGGGTACTTTTTAATTTGTTTTGTAGAATATAAATTTATTAGTCCCACAAAGTTGCTTATTATGGATACCAAACTTCTCATTGAGATTCATTTAGCGTTTGTTCCCGCACATTACCTTAAGCAGCAAGATTATAAAGATACAAAACCTAAATTTTCCACTTAATTAAATATGTGTACGATATTGACAGCATGATTTTCGTTTTTGTAAGGTATATTAAAGGCAATATAATTATGTGTTAGCGCTCAAAATGTTGTTATTTGCTTGATACGAAAGGATCAGAGCCTAAACGTAAAACTTTGATAATCCGACCGAAAGTTTTGAAATGAAACTTATTTGACTCGTCACGTCAAGTTTAATTTGACCAATAACTTTAGGAACTGAAAGTAAACGTCAAGAAAGTCCAATGACATTATAATATCTGGATATCACACTAAATTGTGTCATTTTTAATACAGGAAATTTTAACATCTCCTAATTTTAATGCCTTTTTCATTCGTTCGTCTTATAATGCGTCAACTTGGAAAGATTAGAGTATTTAATCCGCGTCTGGTGTAATCAATATCAATAAGGTAAGTAGGCGAACCCTTGATAGCATTTATTGCAGGTTAAAATTAGATTAAGGGTGAATGGTAAAGTTTACTTTAATTAATGGTCTAATTATCGCATTAGCTTTCACTAAAATTAAAAGTAATATCCGACATTGGATAAACCTAGCACATAGTGGAAACAACTAGAAATCTGGCACATCCTGCTGCCGGCCAAAGGTCCTTTATCGTGCACATTAATCATTTTAAGCCACAACGTTACAACCACTTAAAGAAAGCCCTTCCTTATTAATAAAATTTTCCACAGGAGTTATTTAATATACTTTTATAAGTTTGGTGGTTTTTGTTGGCATATTTAAATTGTTTATTAGGGCAGATTTTTTGCGTGGCTCATAATCTCTTTATATTCTAATTTTCACCCTAATCTGGAGCATTGCGTGCATAATTCTGAACCTGAAGTGTACCTTTTTGTAATTTACCTCCATTTTGATTCTTTAATAGACTTATTAATGAACGTGACGTCATCATCTGCGATGTCCTTATGGCCATTAAGTGACGGAACAATTTATGAACATTTTTGGGTTGGCAATGCTTTCGATGCGGAATTTACTTGCCATGTATGACAGTTTAAATTACAAAACGTGTCAAGCACATTCTGCGGCGGATTTATCAAGACGCAAATTTACTACCGTATTTTTGGCAAGTTTACGTATTTATTTACCGTAATGAATATTTTAATTTAATTTAATTTAAGGTCTTTAGCAGCTCAGCAGCTTTCAAACTGAAACTGAAAAATTTGTTTAACAAAGCCCAAATTGTTGAATTGAGTACCAGAGTAGGGCGAATTCGGCTCCGTAATAAAGCAGGCATCCAGCTGAAAGACTTGCATAAAGTCTCTAACAGATACAAGAAGTAAATGTCCGCTCGTAGGCCCTAATTTTGACGATATTTATTGAAGAAGAGCTAAACTAATGATTTTGTCGAGAACCTTAAGTTCACTAGGCGTATTTACACGTAAGGCAGTGCCGATGAAGACGTGTCTTTGCAGTCGTTCTATAGAAGATGATAAAATGCTGAATGAAGATGCTATTTCAGAGATTCGAGGAAAGTATAGTACCAACAATCGCGGGATAATTAATTTGGAAAAAGCTAGACCACTTGTCAGAGAAAAAATAAAATAAAAAACAAGGGTCACCTCAATAAAAAAGCTTATATGTATATGATATGTTGGTTTTATGCAGTCCAGGTCAGCATCAAAGCATAATCAAATTCTGTGGAACTTATGGTGCTATTAGTCATAACATAATGTTGACATCCTGGGGGGATAACAACAACCATATGTACAGTTACCCCCTTTCTGAATTTGTTTGTTTGGCCAAGAATTGAATTGTCCAAAGGTGAACAAAGAAGATACTTTGGACCCCTAAATACGGTGAGCAAGCGTTTCATAAAGATTTCGGAGACTTATGCAAACAAAACTAATAAAAAATAAAACTTTTACAAATAATTTAAATGTAGAATATAAGCTGTTGTGATATTTTTTATTACTAGCTAATTGGTATCTAAGTGTAATTCATTGCGAGGAAGTCCAATCTTTCGTTCAATATCATACGGATTAAAAAATGTTTCAAATAAAAGTTGTAGGATACGAACCATTGCATATTTGTAAAATATTTATAAACATACAGGGTGCTTCGAATAATCTTGACTCCGCGCCGACCTGTTTTTTTTAATAGGACACCCTATATTTGATAATATATTCCGATTGCTCTCTTAAAATTCACTATGTCCATATTTTTGTTTCTTGATTTAAATGCAGCGTTCCCGAGTTATGTATTTTTTTCGTGATTTTTCTGAAAAAACACGGTCTGATTAAAAAAGGCTCGTTCAGTTTTAAAATTGTGAGTCAATTTTTGGTACACAAATTAGTAAAGGTCGTTCCTTACTGAATATACAAATATTTGTCGAATTAATTATACAGGGTGTTTTGCAATAATTCGTAAAGTTTTGTAAACTTCGAATAAGAAAAACTTTGTTATTTTAAATGGAACACCCTGCATATTATTATGTAAGTCGATAAAGCTCTTTAATCTCTACAATTCATATCTGTACTATGTGTAACACAAGTAGTTTTTACTGATGTTCCATTTAAAATAACAAAGCTTTTCCTATTCGAAATTTACAAAACTTTACGAATCATTGCAAACAGCCTGTATAATTAACATTGAACAAGCCTAAGCATCATTTAATCAAACCATGTTCACGAAAAAAATTCATACTATACCCTGTATGATTATAAATATTTTACAAATATGCAATGGTTCGTATCCTACCACTTTTATTTGAAATATTTTTTAATCCGTATGATATTGAATGAAATATTGGACTTCCGCGAACTAATGGGCTACTCTGTATATAAAAATGAATCGCTATTTCCCTTGGTCACGCCATAACTTGAGAACGACGTTAACGATTTAATTCATCTTTTTTGTTAATGTTGCAGTCAATTATAACGTAGCCATCGATTACAGTTCACAGCAAATTGTTGCTATTGGACCAATGAATGAATGTTGTGTGTCCACATTGCAAGACATTTGAGTTTAAAAATGAAGGCTCTGGATTGTGTTCCGCCATTGGCCAAGTGAAATTGGTACCGCCACCACCAGAGCCACTACATTCATTGGTTTCCGGAAATGGGCCAGATTCTATAAATTTTTTGACTTGATTGTGACAATACAATAATTATTACTTTCAACTGACGTCATTTGGCCCAACAAAAGTTATTCGAGATCATTTTATGCCTACTTTCAAGGTAAGTATAATGGGAAACAATCAACTTTTACCAACATGTGGCTGGTGCAAAATACGTTGGCAGGTTTAAATTGACATGGTGTAAAATACGTTGGTAGCTCTAAATCGCGAAAAGCAAACTGAAGAACTGAAGAATATTCATAGCTCAGACAGGACAACGTCTGTCGGGTCAGCTAGTTATATATAAATCCCCATCATTGACAGTTGGGTAGCGGTGGAGATTGGGCTGATTAATTAAGCGACATAATCGATACTGAAATTTGAAGATGACTTGCTCTTAACTAGCAGCAGCCATTGAAAAAACCATTTTCGGTCTGTTCAACTATGCACAAGATTGTAATTATTAAGATCTTTAACAATTAGGAAAAATTGTTAGGTAAACAGAATAATAGAAATTGTTTAAAAATTAAGAAATGGAGTTTATGAAGCCTGTTGGAGTAAATGTAATAACACACATACAACATCGTCACTTTTCTAGGCGTTTGCAGGTGAGTGAATGGTAGTTTTCTAGCAATTTTGGCAATTGTGGTTAATTTGGCAATGTAATAAAGCTGGATATCTTCCTTTTAAATTTCAAAATACCAGTTTATTTCACATAAAACGAAAGTGAGTGTTAGTAAATTGAAATATCCTATTGTTTTTTTTTAGTCGTGTAGTTAGTTAACTTTTAATACTACTAGTTCGCAGAATTTACATTTTTAAAATGAAAATGAGTGTTTCCACTAACAGGGCAATCATCTCAAATTGGTCTCATTTTCCATAATAATGAAAAGCAAATTAAACTAGAATAAAAGAAGGGAACTTAACGACAACTAGTAAGTCATAACTCATAAGGTAAATATAATCCGATCTAAATTAAATATTATTATTCAATATTGCTGAAACCAAGGTATAGAGTAGATCGTCAAATAATTCTACTCTTAAATTTAGGGTAAGTAAGTTGCTTAATATTACAGTTACAAAATTTCCGTGATAGGAATTCCTCATTCCATTCACCATGAAGAGAGCTTGAAAAATGGCATACACGCATTTGAAAATGTATAAAAGCATGATTTGAACTCAAAGACATACTTCAGAAAGGTATACGACAATGAAAGATAAAAGACCATGTCATCCTAAGGTGTAGAATATGTATATCTACTTCGTCGTTTTGATGCTCTGTTTACTTGTGGTACGCATAGAACGTAACGTTATACCACCAAGCACCTAAGTGTAATTTATTCTAATAATACGGGTGATTAAATTAAAGATTAAATAGCGCTTTCTGCATTAGGTTACTTTTCAACACAGTCTGCTGCATTTGCGACTACGTTTCAATCTAGTTTTTACAGTGAAAATGATAAAAGCACAACTTAACTAATTTCTAACAGTGTTATACCAAACATGAGCTTTTCGCTGCACTTGGTTGATGGAGAAACTCTGAAACGTAACATTCAGGCGGTTACGAGTGTATAAAATTCTCCCTTACATTCAAGTAAAAGCTTTACCGAACAACGAAGCGAACAGGCCTTTTTCATGTATGATATTTTTCCGCTACATTTCCTACCACAATTCTCTACAAATATGAAAGCCACGACATGTAAGTTTTCACAGAATCTTTACATAATTGCAAATTTCTACAACTTTATAATCCAAAAAGCTCAGGATTTGTGTGATATAAATTGCTTCCGATTGATACTTTATAGTTAAACCTTTGATTCTTTTGGAGAGAGCATTCTAACACGTTCTCACTCATACAGAGATTTGTATCAATCGATATTGTGTCTCTTGTTTACAACTGTATCAAAAAAGCAATCA
This sequence comes from Pyrocoelia pectoralis, assembly GCA_036250285.1. Taxonomy (NCBI): domain Eukaryota; kingdom Metazoa; phylum Arthropoda; class Insecta; order Coleoptera; family Lampyridae; genus Pyrocoelia; species Pyrocoelia pectoralis. Next base: position 52,050,705 of record CM070077.1, on the reverse strand, counting down.
ATCTCATTTTAGTTTATACTTTTCCATTAAAAAAAATGGAAGTAAGTATATGTAAACATCGTAAATACGAAAATTGAAACGTCAGTCTTCTCAAAATCGAATCTTATACTTACTAGAATTCGAGGCCCTACACGAATTGCACCATTAACCGGTGCCCCTCACTTTTCTAAGACTGATTATTGAAAAAAATTAAATTTCAGATAACCAAAACTATCGCTATGTCCTAAACGGCCTGAGCAAAGAACTCGGTGAAATCCGTTTGAATAATGTTCAAAAAGGAAGTTGCATCAACATTGAGAGAAAATATAAAATCACGAAACCTCCTTCTTATTTGTCTTTTATTTGTGAGAATGGCTCTTGACTAGATGTCTAAATGAATGGAGTTGACTGACAAATGAAAAATCATGATTAGCGACTAGTTTTGATGATGATGATCATCATCATCATCATCGAGCTATTAGCAAGAGTGTACATAAGTCTTCAATAAGGGGAAGGTGAGGTGAGGTGAGATGAAAGTATGCAATTGGTAGTTTGTTTTATAGAAGACTTATGTCCACTTCTGTTAATAGCTTGATGATGACGATTGTGGCAACTAGTCGCTTATCATGATTCTTCATTTAGCAGTAAACTTTATTTTCTCTCAATATCTGAGGAAAGAATATTGTTTGGGTCAAACGGTTTGGGTCCTACTACCAAATGCAATACCGGAGTTTGTTCATCAGCAAACAAAAAGAACGTCAATTTTCCTAAATTTGGATTCTCTAACGGCATACTTTACGAAGTCGCATTAAGTGGCGTTATTCATTCCCATAGATATTATTTTTCTACTTACGAGATCAGGCAACGATATTCCTTCCATATCCTAATATTTTAATGGAAAAAGAAAACATACTAGAAGATTGATGTTGGTGTTAAAGATTGAACTGGACACTGGTGTCCCAAAAGTTAAAGTAGGTTAAAATGAGTGAAGGATTACTCGTAGACTGTAACGGAAGTTACAAACATGTTGATAAACTTCTTCAGGTTCGTGGTTAAAATGTTCGATAATCTTGCTATCTTGGCAGTACGCTTGGACCTACCTTTTTCGTACTTTTCCTTCCCAGGCTAGCTCAGTTGGGGATGAAAAGGATTAAATATAAATTTGATAAAACTTTCTCAATTTACTCAGGTTCGATCTTATTAAAAATGCTATCATCGATTAATTTGGAAGACAGTGATTTTAGTTACATGCAACGCTTATTTATAATCACTCAAGTACATGTGATGGGGTCCTTAACCTTTCATTTAGCGTCAAACTTTATGAAAAATACGTTTTTACTTTCCTTACACTTAGGTAAGAATCATTGAAAAATTCCATAAAATCAAGAACACAATCAATTTATTACAAAGTTATTCAAAATGCAACAAAATGTACAACTCCTAAAAAAATAAACTTAATTTCTACCTACACAAAAGATGAACTGGGTAAATTTTATCGCTTGCTAGCAAGGCGTTGACATCAAGATTAAAAAATGCTACTTTACATCCGCTTAGATTTCAATTTCGCTTATATTTTAATTTTAATCCGAACTCAATACTATAAATACTACGCATAAAATTCAGTTTTTCTTCACTATTAGTTCAAATCAATACGTAAATAAAACTTTGGTACAGTACCTTAATGTTTTTCTACCTTATTGCGATAACGTAGTCTTCTCGTAGTACCTTCCAACGGCCGCTCGATTCATGGGTCGCTTGACGATAAGTTGCCTTAAAATTCTTCTCCTCACTGGGGTCAAATTCACTTGGAAAAGTTAATATTTAACACAAAGCGGGTCTCTCATTCACAACTAAAACGCGACTACTCTTACGATAAAGCGATATTAAAACAACTAAGCGATACTAAAACGACTAAGCGAGCGTTTTACCCCTTGAGGATTTTCCCTGGTAAACTAACTTCGGAAGCTAACCCTTATTTATTGAGGTAGCTCCGTTTTCACGTTTCGATATTTCAATTCCACTACTTCGAGTTCATTAACAGTTCACGCACATTAAATGCACCTTTGGTTCATATACGCCGATATAAAACTGTTTATTAAAACGTAATTTCGCTTCTAAACCACCTTAGTGACACTTTTAATCGCACTTAATGGTACCTTTTAGGTACCTTTCCGCTTTGTTCCGCAAAATCTCTTAATAAATTCAGAATTCTGGTGCGAGTCTTTACTTGAGCACCTTCCGCTACCACCGTCTTATTATAACTAACTTGTCCACTAACACTCACTTCCCCGCTCCCTTCATATACACTTTTATAAGCTGTTATCTTATTCTGCACATTCCAGATAAGACACTTGTGCTTGTATACTATCCGTTCTGCTTCACTTTTCTAAATCTATCATTGAAAACTTACTCACTTTTCTAAAAACATTTTCTATATATACAAACTTGAAAAGTAAAAAGTAATTATTTTAATTTAACCAAAAATAACGCCCGTTACAGTACCCCCTCTTGTTTTTGAGACAACTGAACGGTTGAATCGAAAACAACATACTTAGAGTTTAGGTTTATACATCATATAACAAATTTAACACTATATACAAACACCCTCAGTGAAACTGAAAGTTTTCCAAATGGATACAAGGAAATTAAGGTAATATGTTGGTTGGGTTAGACAGAGGTAGCTGCCTGTAAGTTTACTGTACAATTGGGTTGTTCTGACACAACATATCTTTTTAAATTTTTCTTTCTTCTTTTTCTTTTCCTATATCTCTTCCTTTTCTTCTTTCTTTTTCGGTGTCTGGTTCCACATATCGTCATATTCCGAGACTTATACATACGAGAACCATTTTCCTTAAACTTCACGTAATAGTCTGCCTCTTCATGCATAAACTTCATTCTCTTTTCTTTGACATCTATAGTGGCTCTCTTTTCGTACATCCAATCAACTCCCAGAATAATGGGCGGATTAATTCCTTTTACTACGTAGAAACCGTGGTCATGGTCGCTTTCACCCACTCCAATTCTCATGAGGACACGTTTTGTCACTTTAGATACTCTTCCATTCACTCCCTGTATGGTTAACCCCTTGGTGGGTAACATTATTGCATTTTTAGGTTCAAGTTGTTTATATAATTCTTCGGACATGAGGCTTATTTGACTCCCTGTATCTACTAAAAATTGTTGAGTCACCCCCTCCATCTTTCCTAAGACCATTGGTTGGTAAGTGTTCTCTTCTTCTTCGCTGTTATCACCAATTCCTTCGATATCGGACTCTTCTGTAATACTTGCGGTTTCTTCTTGAGCCTGTACCTGATTTTCTTCTAATTTTTGTGTGGTTTTGCATTGGTTATAAAATACTTTGACGAAATTAATTAATTGTTGTTGCTCCCGCTGTTGCCGCTGGACAAGTGGAGCTCCTCGTCCAGTCGAATCTAGTTTTCCGCCTCGCTGTCTGGCCGACGTTCTTCAGCCTCTTCATTTCGTCGACGATCTTCGTAATATCTTCCGGGTGGTCCATAGTGGCCTCCCCTTCCTCTTCTGTAATTCACGTGGTTCGCATTCCTTCTGTCATTATGTTGGTAATTATTTCGGTTTTGACTGTTTCGCTGGTCGCGGCCTTGCGATTCTTGTCTTGATGAATCTCTTCGCCAATCTCGGTTGGTCTCTTGTATTTTTTCGAGAATTTCTGTTAAATTCTTGATGGTTTTGGCCTGGGCAGCATACAGTACCATTTGCACGTCTCTTGGGAAATGACCCACTAGTGCTTCTATCAACTGGTCTTCGTTTATTCTCGGTTCTAGGTGTGCGGTCTTCGAGACCCAGTACCATACGTGGTCTGTATAGGTACCATTTCTTGCCTCATACAGCCTTGGTGTGTTCAGTCTATGTCTAATTTTATTCTGTTTTTCGGTAGACCAAAACTGTTCTAAAAATTTTACTCTTAATTCTTTGAAATCTCTCCATTGGCCTTGGTGCAGATCGGCCCATGCTTTCGCACATCCTTCTAAATAATCCTCCATGATATTCATCTTTTGCTCTTCTTGTAAGGGCATATTCATCCAATAGTTCTCTAACGACTTCACAAAATTAACGGGGTGCACACTTCTTGAACTTCCATCGAATTTCTTCGGCTTCTGTGCCCCTACGCCTTCAGTCTTGTAGATCACTGTGGTTGCATTGGTGTTGGCCGTCGTTTTCTCTTCCTTAATTTTCTCTTTGATCGTTTCGATCTCTTCCATATTTTTTTCTACTTTGTTGTCTAATACTTTCATCTTTTGTTCGACGATTCTTTCATTCCTAATAAATTTCTGATCCATTTTCTGGAATTCATAATCTACTTGCTGCGTGAAGCCCACGTGTTGTTGGTTTAAATCTTCAATTTTCTTTTCTTGGATGTTAAATCTCCTTTCGCATTCTTGCCTTTGGCTTCTTATTTCGCTTCTCAATTGTTCCATATTTCTGTCTTGTCGTCTAATGATTTGTTCTTGCCCTGCTTTCATTTCTTCTTGTCCTGATTTCATATCTTCTTGTCCCGATTTTATTTCTTTTTTCATTTCTTCTTGTCCCTTTTGGATCGCTTGCATTATTTGGGCTAACATTGACATATCCATTTTTTGCGTTGGTGCTTCTTGAGCTGCCGTAATTTCTTGACTCTCTTCACTAAAGATAATATCCTCACTGTCTTGAACGTTGGCCATTCTACTCGTTTCAATTATTCGAGGAGCCTTCTTAAAACCGGATCGTAATTCCATAAAATAATTATTTAATATTTATTGGTTTCTGTTCTCTTTTCAAATATTTTTTTTTTCTTTGTTTAATTTTTTCGTGTTACGCCACTGGTTAAATTTCTTTTTCTTAAAATTTGTTTTCAGATGAGCATGAGACTATTGGTTTCGGGGCGTTAATCGAGCCCTCCAGTTGCGGCGCCATTTGTAACGGAAGTTACAAACATGTTGATAAACTTCTTCAGGTTCGTGGTTAAAATGTTCGATAATCTTGCTATCTTGGCAGTACGCTTGGACCTACCTTTTTCGTACTTTTCCTTCCCAGGCTAGCTCAGTTGGGGATGAAAAGGATTAAATATAAATTTGATAAAACTTTCTCAATTTACTCAGGTTCGATCTTATTAAAAATGCTATCATCGATTAATTTGGAAGACAGTGATTTTAGTTACATGCAACGCTTATTTATAATCACTCAAGTACATGTGATGGGGTCCTTAACCTTTCATTTAGCGTCAAACTTTATGAAAAATACGTTTTTACTTTCCTTACACTTAGGTAAGAATCATTGAAAAATTCCATAAAATCAAGAACACAATCAATTTATTACAAAGTTATTCAAAATGCAACAAAATGTACAACTCCTAAAAAAATAAACTTAATTTCTACCTACACAAAAGATGAACTGGGTAAATTTTATCGCTTGCTAGCAAGGCGTTGACATCAAGATTAAAAAATGCTACTTTACATCCGCTTAGATTTCAATTTCGCTTATATTTTAATTTTAATCCGAACTCAATACTATAAATACTACGCATAAAATTCAGTTTTTCTTCACTATTAGTTCAAATCAATACGTAAATAAAACTTTGGTACAGTACCTTAATGTTTTTCTACCTTATTGCGATAACGTAGTCTTCTCGTAGTACCTTCCAACGGCCGCTCGATTCATGGGTCGCTTGACGATAAGTTGCCTTAAAATTCTTCTCCTCACTGGGGTCAAATTCACTTGGAAAAGTTAATATTTAACACAAAGCGGGTCTCTCATTCACAACTAAAACGCGACTACTCTTACGATAAAGCGATATTAAAACAACTAAGCGATACTAAAACGACTAAGCGAGCGTTTTACCCCTTGAGGATTTTCCCTGGTAAACTAACTTCGGAAGCTAACCCTTATTTATTGAGGTAGCTCCGTTTTCACGTTTCGATATTTCAATTCCACTACTTCGAGTTCATTAACAGTTCACGCACATTAAATGCACCTTTGGTTCATATACGCCGATATAAAACTGTTTATTAAAACGTAATTTCGCTTCTAAACCACCTTAGTGACACTTTTAATCGCACTTAATGGTACCTTTTAGGTACCTTTCCGCTTTGTTCCGCAAAATCTCTTAATAAATTCAGAATTCTGGTGCGAGTCTTTACTTGAGCACCTTCCGCTACCACCGTCTTATTATAACTAACTTGTCCACTAACACTCACTTCCCCGCTCCCTTCATATACACTTTTATAAGCTGTTATCTTATTCTGCACATTCCAGATAAGACACTTGTGCTTGTATACTATCCGTTCTGCTTCACTTTTCTAAATCTATCATTGAAAACTTACTCACTTTTCTAAAAACATTTTCTATATATACAAACTTGAAAAGTAAAAAGTAATTATTTTAATTTAACCAAAAATAACGCCCGTTACAAGACAAAGGTTACGTGGTTTCCATTAAAAAATGAGTTTTACTAGCGTGCCTTTCACCTTTTAGCTAATTGTTGAATTAGGTTTTCTTTTTGTGTTTATTACATATCAATCAATCAATATTTATTTATTGTATTCATAATAAAAATATTCAAAGGATTCTTATTCCCGCTCCATAACCACAAACTAAACATAATAACCTAACATAATGTACAGGGTGTTTCAAAATTGCACGACACTATTTCATGGATGTGCTCTCCAGCACAAAATAAACAGAAACGTTCATATTAACATATTTCGTAAATTAATTTATTGACGAGACATTGAAAGTCAAAGAGAAATATTTAAAAGCTCGAACTTGGCGTTAAATTTAATTATTAAACATCTGCAAACATCTGTCATCTGTAAATTTGTACCATTTTCGGTTTTACTATTTAGTTTATGCTTGTTTTGGTGTGATCCTTTGAAGACTGTTTAAGTTGTTATTGCCATGGGAGACACTACAAATTTGTTCTCGTTTGCTAAACGAACAGACATGCTGCTAATTTATGGCGAGGTACATAAAAACGCCACGGCTGCTGTGCGAAGACACCATGAAGCATTTACAGATGACAGATGTTTGGCAGATGTTTAATAATTAAATTAAACGCCAAGTTCGAGCTTTTAAATATTTCTCTTTGACTTTCAATATCTTGTGAATAAATTAATTTACGACATATGTTTATATGAACTTTCTGTTTATTTTGTGTTGGAGAACACATCCCTGAAATAGTGCCGTGCAATTTTGAAACACCTTGTATACATAAAAACACCAAAAAACGCCCAAACCTACCACTAAAAATTACTACTCCAAAACTTTCTTTACTCCTGCGCCCTACGTTTCACCCTTTCCCTCCTCTCTAACACCTCAACCACCCCACTCCTACCCCCTCCTCTCCCAGAATCACCTCTTCTCTTAGCTCCTCACATTCCCTGATCATATGACACACACCTTCCCTCCCTTCCCTGCACATTCTACAAACCCTTTTCTCGTCCTCCCACCAATATCTATTTTCATTCTCCTCATTCCCGCATCTAAATTTCGCCACTATCCTTTTTTCCTTCAGTCCCATATCCCCCAACAGGTACTCGGCTTTGCCTTCTACCATAATCTCCCTATGATATGATATCATGACTTATCAAAAGCATTTGATAAATTAAATCACAAAGTACTGCTACAAAAAATACAGTCTTATGGTATACGCGGAATGTGCCACAAATTAATAAAGTCTTACCTGGAAAACAGGTCACAAATATTAAGTATTAAATCCAAAAATACGAACAATATTACAAATACCTTTTCAAAGACCAATGTAATAAATACGGGAGTTCCACAGGGCTCCATATTAGGGCCCTTGCTGTTTCTCTTGTATGTTAACGATCTGTCGGAGCATATAAGCGGTACTAAACAAATATGCCAATTCGCCGATGACACGTCTTGCATAATCGCCCAAAAAAATATTCAACAACTAATGGAAAAAGTTACTCAAGTAAATACTTCTATGGATGAATGGTGTAAAAATAACTTACTGCTATTAAACGTGAATAAAACATCTATAGTTCTGTTTAAAAATACCGGTGATTGTACTAACGGCAATTTTGAATTGCAAATAAATGAAAAAACAAAATTTTTGGGTCTTGTAATTCAAGAGAATTTGGAGTGGCAAGACCACATATTGACGCTAATATCAAAATTAAGCACAGCTTGCTTCTTAATTAGAAGTGCAAGGGATCGACTACATCTTGAATCATTGCGAATACTTAACTTTGCGCATGTCCAAAGTATTATAAGCTATGGAATCATTTTTTGGTATCCATCGACTCATAACAAAAAAGTTTTTATTACTCAGAAAAGAATTCTGAGAACGATGCTACAACTACCCTCGGGGGAATCCTGTAAACTGCATTTCAGAACGTTACAAATTTTAACACTTCCTTCATTGTACATATATAAATTAATAATGTATATTAAATTAAATAATAACGAATTTAAATCAAATTCGTTTTATAATAAACATAACATGACTCTTAGGCGAAATGAGGAATTAAGTATACCAAAGTACAATTATACTCTAGTCCAAAAAGGACCACATTTCAGAGCAATCAAAGCATTCAATGCCTTGCCACAAAGTATAAGGCTTATTCAAAATTTAAATAAATTTAAAACAGCATTAAAATCAATGCTCATACAAAAATGTTATTATTCTTTTGAAGAATTTCAGGCCGACGGATCATTGTAGTGATTGTTGCGTAGTTTGTCTAAATAATTTTATTGTGTGTATTATACTCCAAATCTGTGTACTCATGTTGTGTGTTTATGAAATCGTTGATAGGAGATTTTCCAAGATTGACTATACCTAATAATTGTTTTTATACAAATAATTTGCTTATTTATATGTGACACTGCCATTGTCTGAAAAAGATTTTGCGGCAATAAAGATAAAGATTATTATATCCCTGATTATACTTCCCCACACCTATCCTCGCTCTCCTTTCTTGGCCTTGCACATCCTTATCCCTTCTTACCAACTCTTCCACCATATCATTTCCTTCCTCCCTTCCTCTTTCTATCTCCTGTGTTTAGTATATTAAACGATTAAATTATGAAAAATTTGAACATGTGCTCAATGACATGGACACGGAAACGCTAACGAAATGTGCGATTCTTTAAAAAAAAAAAGAGAAAGTTGGGTTGCTATTGAATGGACCATTTAAGTTTTTGAAATACCTATTGAATGAGACGCTAACTTACGTGAAAACATCAAACGAAGTTTCAGTCACAATTACATCACGATTTAGGTTCACCAAGATGGCACCTTCCGTCGCATATCAGTTCATATTGGTATTTGTCACACACATCTAAAAAATAAGTACCGTGAATGCATTACAAGAAGTTCTTTAAATCGTTTTCACGGAGATACCATTAACCTGATGTCCTCTTCAATAGAGAATATGTGCGATACAATAATGGAACGGAAATTAAGGAACGATTGAATGGTAGATTTCACCTCTATAGCGTTACATTTTGTATGAATAGGTATGAGAGTCTCAATTTTTCAGTAGAATTCAAAGCGAGGAACATGATAGTGTCTTTGGGCTCGCTCACTATGAATTTTTCGGACTAAAAGATGGACAAAGCACAACCGTAACAAATAAAATCGACAGTAACCAACTTTTGCATCCAACATAACGCCCAGTTTATTATAAAGGCATCAAAATATTCAATCCTATGTAATAATTTCCCGTTTTCAGTATTATAAAGACGGGATTGAAACAAAGTCGTTTTACTGGCACAAAGGAGATACAAGACAAGGTATATTCTACAATTTCTACTGGATTTTAAGAAAAATTGGCCATGTTTGGAGACGAATAGATTTTAATCAAAAATAAAATTGTCTTAAGATTTTTATCACACCTCTGTATTATTTGCAGTTAACGCCATCTCCTGCTTAAGAGTAATGCGTATCGCATATCTTGCAGTTTGAACGATTGAAATTTTTATTAAAATTACATATATGCGACAAAAAAAATAAGTTATGGTTATCCTTCTTAACAACGAACCCTCCATATACACCTCAATTTTGATGATCCGTAAAAATAACGATTATATAAGAATATCACGTTTTTTACCAACGTATTTCCCGCTATAAGATTACCTTCTGGGTCAGAAAGACCTTTTTGTAGTTATTCTAACCCAAAATATGTTATTCACCGGCATATTATGATAATAATAAATCTTCAGAATGAAAACAAAAGGATGAGCTATACATTAAAGTGATACATCCACAAAATACAATAGCCGGAAATAAAAATTGCACCTGCTACCCGAAAATATGAAAAGTTAAAGTGACGTAGCCGCATAACAACAGCTACAGATTTTTAAGGAAATAACTTATTCAAATAAGATAAAAACGCTTATTCAAAATGTGATTTCTGTATACAGAACATTTGCCATTCTTTATGGATATTTTGTGCCACGTTTGAAATTCTATGAGAAAACATCTTGAAAGCTCATTGAATTGTGAATATTTGAATTGTACCAGAATATACTCGATCAAGATAATAATACCTACTAATCCTTTTTTACGGTAATTATTGGTTAGTTCTTTTATTAATCACGTAAGGTGTGTGACAAGTTGCAAAATAATTCGCACAATTCCATTGTGTAACAGTTTGTGCTGCCATGTATTAAAATGGACAAAGTCGAATTTCGAAGTGTTGTTCATTACAAAACTAACGAAAATAGTCTTTATAAGGATTTAGCTGGATAGGAATGGGTAAAATTTTATAACGTGGTGGAGAAAGACTTGGTTATGATCCCCGTCCAGGTCTTCTTATTGACGTGGCCACTTTTGATGTTGTAACATTTGGAAGGATGCAAGAACTGACAAGTTACCGTTTTGTTAACAGTACCACGATTTTCAAAATTCTACACGAGTATCTTGAATGACAAAGGTTAATGGTGCGAATGAATAAATGGAAACAGAAATCGATGCCCTTCCAAGGAGTGTAAGGTAACCCCTACTCCAGAGAAAATAATGCCCGGTAAAAAGAGGTAGAAGCTTAATGTATCGCCTCAGACAGTCTAAATGAAAATGCGATAAACGTCAACGAGGTATATCCTGTCGCTTTACAATAATGCACCGCTGCACAAGTCAAGGATTTTCACATATCAGTTGAGTTTTCTTTCTACTTATACGGTTCTCATCCTGCAATGTCCTCTATTCCGTTCCATTTTAATTAATGATCAACTACATAATTTGATTTCATGATGCGTACTAGAAAATATAAATTGAGCTTGCAAAATACTTGCAGTGGTGGTCTGAGAAATGTTATAATTATTTAATGGCGCTCCAAATTCCGAGTCTTTCAGTAGGTAATCGTCTTAGATATTAGTTAATATACGCGTGACAATAGTGTTAGTAAGTCACGGGTTGTCGCACATACCCAAGTGTGTGTTATATCTTGTACGTGAGTCTCGAACCATTTGATGTGCCACAAACATCTAACGGAGAGTAAACAAAGCCGTTGACTGAGCTACAAATGGAAGGTAAGATTCATATCCTAAACTGACTGAAGATTTGCTTCAGATGACGAAACGTATTTTGTGGAAGGAGACGCTTATCTGACACATAGTAAGAACCGTTTAAATTGAGAATATGGACCGACAGTAAAACTAACGAAACCGATTCATGTAACATCAAAAACCAAGAAGTTCAATAATAAAAACAGTTTTTGTTGTGAGATTCCATAAAAACGGGGAAGATCCCAATCCCAACAAAATTCAAAGTACAGGGTGGGCCAAATTCGATGTTTTCAAGGGGTACAGCAATAACCATAAGAGTTAGCAAAAAACTAATAAGGTACTTATGAGCTCTTTTTAAAAGAAAAAATCGGTGGAATAATCAGATTACCCATATCACGATTATTTACGTAGATACAGGGTGAAAACCAAAAAGTAGCATTTTCGAAAAACCGCAATATTTTCTTTATTATAGAAGTTAAGGCCATGAAATTCTCAGGATGTAGGTAAGAGGATACGGCAATTTTAAAAATGTCATCAACAAATTTCTAGGCCTACTAAGTTGCGCACGGCCAATGTCAACTTTCATTTTTCTTATGGGCGCCATATTGGATTTTTACTTTATCAAAATCCTCATTTGAAATGCTCTTCAACCATGTATAACATGTTTATGTTTGGTCAACATAAATAATAAAAAACAACAAAATTAAGATCTCGTGGTAGTAGGCTTTGATATTTCCATTCAATTTTTCCATAGTGGGCTTTGCTGTCTCTTTTTTAATCATCTAACGGTCAAAATAGAGTTTACTGTCAGCGACAGAGAATAAAACACTGCAACATATCATATTTCTCACTATTTAAATAGTAATTCATTTTAAAACTCACAAATTATTAATTGCACACAAATGACACCTACAATAAATTTTATTTTGACCGTGAGATGATTAAAAAAGAGGCAGCAAAGCCCACTATGGAAAAATTGAATGGAAATATCAAAGCCTACTACCACGAGATCTTAATTTTGTTGTTTTTTATTATTTATGTTGACCAAACATAAACATGTTATACATGGTTGAAGAGCATTTCAAATGAAGATTTTGATAAAGTAAAAATCCAATATGGCGCCCATAAGAAAAATGAAAGTTGACATTGGCCGTGCGCAACTTAGTAAGCCTAGAAATTTGTTGATGACATTTTTAAAATTGCCGTATCCTCTTACCTATATCCTGAGAATTTCATGGCCTTAACTTCTATAATAAAGAAAATATTGCGGTTTTTCGAAAATGCTACTTTTTGGTTTTCACCCTGTATCTACGTAAATAATCGTGATATGGGTAATCTGATTATTCCACCGATTTTTTCTTTTAAAAAGAGCTCATAAGTACCTTATTAGTTTTTTGCTAACTCTTATGGTTATTGCTGTACCCCTTGAAAACATCGAATTTGGCCCACCCTGTACATATATCTTGAATGAGATAACACTTCACGGAGTTGAAACAATAAACAAACAAAATTTCAATAGTTCTAAGACTTACGCAACTATAATAGTTAAAACAACAGACTGTGCACCCAAATTTGCAGAAACATGATCGTAGTGTATAGTAAGTGTAATTTCTTATGTGGCAAAGTTCACTACGGAAATGTACTACTTAGCACAATTTTCCTCAGGAAAGAGAAAGAAATAAAAAACTTTCCATGAAAGAAATAGGTTATGAAAATAAAATAAAGATAGTTCCCCAAATCTTGTGAGTACAGAAAAAGAAGGAAAATTGAAGTTATGTTTGATCATAATTTACTCAATTCCAATACATCACTGGAAAATTATACTAGATGAAAAATATTTTTATAAACCGTTTTGCACAAAATAAAATTATCTCAAACATTTCCCGATATGACGAATAGTATGAGAATTATAAAGTTTGAAGAAAATAACGGTTTTCAATTTTTCAATTAGATCTAACAAGTAAAATGCATTTTAATGGAAAACCTAAAGAAGGTCTGAGTAGATGAGATAATTCTTCCAATCGTACCTCTTACCGTTTTCAAGACGGAAATTGTAAATATTTTGAAAATTATTTCCCATTACTTTACTTTAATTGCATGAGTAAATAATATAATCTGGCACACCGGTGCCCGTCTCCAAAAGCTGTCTCCAATAAACGTATTCCAAATTTTAATATTGAGCTGGCCAATTATAAGTATAATTGAAAAAGGATAATATGATACTTTAGCTCAGTTCTATATAGCAAAACCAATAACACTCATTCTATGATTTGCTCATTACATTTTCTATCTTCTATTTTTGATACAACTTTTTACGTTTTGTAAAAAATTGATATTATGACGCAATTTAACCGAAAGGTTGAAAAAGGCAAAGAAAAAACAGCGAATTTTGCATTTTTCATTCTAAAACGCGTGGGAATTAGGGGATGTAAATATGCAAAAGATGCGTAGGATATAATATACTTAATTGCTATTTTACCTAGCGTGTACCGTTACTACGCACATACAAAGTACGTTTGTTCCATAATTAAACCATACTAATTGGAAACAAAATTTTATTACAAATAACGTTCCTTTATATTCCATTTACGCAATCTACGAATTTACAGATGTGTCGATAAATAGAATTTTAAATAAACCGTGTTACGTTTTACCCGGTTTTACCCCTTTTTACATCAATTAAATTTCCAGTAAGCTCACTATAATACAATTTGGATGTCAATTTCATTCAAATCAATTTAAACTTGATTATTTTCTTCATCACGGATGCTATTGATCAATAAGAAGCCAATTGGGCCAGACGTGACATGACGACGGCGTTTCTTAATAAGTATTTCTCTAACCTTCTTCTTGTATCCGGGAGCGACTGATAACATTCCGAGTCTGTACAATTTCTCATTAAATTTTCCGTGATTCACCGTATCTCCTTATTAAAGTAGTTTGTGAACGTGCAAGGGTTCAGTTTAACAACTAGGACGGCTTATAACGTTTTTCGGGACTTTATTAGCTATGTAGGCGAAACTCATAGATCTATTTAAGATGAAAATTCTGAACAACCGACGCTACGCGACGTTAGCATTAGCTTTTGAGGTACGGGACTGAGATCGATCAACAGGTTGTGTCGAAGTTAAGCGTTTTACATTAAACTTAGTTTATCAACAGAGTTGTATTTAATGAACGCTTATTAATTAATTTGTATTTTGTTTATTTGACTTAACTGCTGTTCTTATAAATTCGAAAATGAATTAATTAATAACTAACTTATTTCGATCACCATATTGAATATTTGAATTAAAATGGTGGTAACTCTGGTAACCGTTTATCAATGAACAAACCGTGCAAAACAAGGATTAAACTTCTATAAAAAGATACAACCAAACAACAACAAAATTCTAAAACTCTTTTACCCCAAAACCCTTAAACTACGGTATGAAAGTTTGTATGAGACTTTCGCAAATTTTGATGCTAGAGGTCTGAAAATTGATATGATGTGCAAAAACCCAAAAAAAGAAAAAAATATTGTCAGCAACTTACAAAAAGAAGTGAAATCCCACCAAAAACATTTTCATGTAAGATGTTGCCAAGACGAGACTATGTGGATCGCACTGTCAAAAAGTTATCAGATCTCATGTAGAGCCAAGCTTCTAACTCTACACACCCTAACGGTACAAGCTCGAGCTTCACAAGCTCTACACCTTACACAAAATATGTGGCTTGGCCATTTCGTTGCTACAAGAACTACTGTATAACAGAAAAGTAATCAACAGTGAATAAATTTTTCACTTTACGCCCATATGAATGTGGCGAAATGGCCAAGCCACATATTTTGACTAAGGTGTTCACCTTTTTTTGGATCCAGATCATTATGCAAAATCTTTCGCTCGTGTTATTGCACATTTGGTAGATTCCTTAGGATAAAATGGTAAACAGTGAGGAAAACCTCTACAAAGGCGTGTCCAAACGCTTTTCAAAAATTAAAGCATCTCTTTTCTTTGTTGCCTTTTGAAATAAAGGTAATGATTTAATACCAACGGAAACACGTCGACCTTATCATGTAGCTGCTTGGTCCAGAATCAGTCTTCTGCGATCTTATTGCGATCCAACTTTGATATCAAAGCTTTGAGTTAGAGCTGTAGAAGGAACTAGCTAAATGAAGAATGTACAGTGTATCACATCTTCTTTGTCCTTCCCAAGTACCTCAGTTATTTTTAATGATGGGAGGATGTCATTTTTGGGATATTGGGTATTGGTCTATCGTGTGGAATCCTTATTACGGGGTGTGTTCTACCCGAATGGAAGGAGTAGGTACAGAAAAAATGTTTAAGATTAGCTGCCTATAAAATGGGTGTTGGTGTCAATAGTAACGAGTTTTCGTATTCCCACATTGTTTTAAATTTAGATTCACTATTATTGTTAGGCTTATGTCTACTTTTTAAATTGTTAAAGGATCAGGTTGATTGTCCTAAGTTATTAGAGCAAATTAATTTACATGTTCCTCCTAAAAATACGAGAAGTACTATTCTCTTCCGCGT
This sequence comes from Pyrocoelia pectoralis, assembly GCA_036250285.1. Taxonomy (NCBI): domain Eukaryota; kingdom Metazoa; phylum Arthropoda; class Insecta; order Coleoptera; family Lampyridae; genus Pyrocoelia; species Pyrocoelia pectoralis. The sequence continues at coordinate 52,034,710 of CM070077.1, read as the reverse complement.
TCCGATTCACAGAACAAATTATGGTCAATTCTCTCCAATTTCTAGGTTGTGCAGTTATGCTAATACGTATTCCTGCAATCTTAGTTTTTTTGGTACTTCTGTAGATGTATTTAAAGTATCACTTAGACACGTCTCCTGAGGTGATCCAAATGCACGTTATAGATGCTAAACACATCATGTGCTTTTTTGTTTTGTATTTTATGTTTCTTTTAATAATCTAAATGGGGTTTCCCGTGAATAAATAAATAAATAGGGAACTTCTATCTGAGTTAATTCGCACGCTCTTCGTTGTATTCCAAACATTTATACATGTGGTACCCAAAGAAAAACTAAGAAAAACACGATTATCGAGATTTATCAATTTGAAAAAAATGTTAACAGAGGAAGGAAATTTACCTTGCAGAATGAAATGGCCGCAAAACTGCAATTCGCGGGGTTGGAGGAATGGAATGAAAGCACGATGAAAAATATAGCGGTTGTGTATGTCTTTCTCGTAGCATATTAAAACACAAAAGTAACCATATCTCACATGTACTGTTATAAAATACGTATATACAGGGTGAGTTTTTTGCGATTTTTAGCATGGGGACCTTTGAAACTAGCAGAAATAGAGAGAAACAATTACAGTTTTACTAGTTCAATTTAATGAGCTTTTTATTTTTTGTTTACTGCCTCTGTTATTATTGACTAGAAAAAATATGTAAAGGAAAAAGTTATACATAATTATGGGCTTAGGTAATAATACACAGTTTAATCAAATTTTTTATTTAAGCTCTAATTTTTGAGTTGTCACACAATATATCATTTGATATACTTATTTTCATAAATATAGAAATTATTGCCATTTTTTGTTTTTAAAGTCCCATTGTCACTTTTAAACCAATTTATTGTAGTTCTGATTATCCTTAATTCTTGATTTTATCCTAAAGTGTGAAAATGATTGTTTGTGAAAGTTGGACACTCAAATTCAAGGACTGTGTACTGTGTTTCTACCTCAAAATCCCCATTGTTACATTTCTTTTTAGTCTTTTATATTAACATTTTTGTTTTGAGTGGAATGGCAAGTTATCAGTTACTAAGGTGGATGGGTTTAATTTATTGCCATGATAATCTTATATTTAGGTATAATGACGACATTTCGCTAAACAATTAGCTTTTTCAAGGCAAAAACATTTGAAAAAGTTAAGAGAGACGCATCCAAAAATTATTAAACTTTTATATTAAAGAAATACAAGGTATGTATTAGACTTTTTTATAAATTTTGATACGAGTATTGTGGTCTTCTGTAAGTTAATGACGGGATTGTTGGGAAATTAGACCTTGCGAGAAAATTATTTGTCTTTATTATTCAATATTTCGTCGATTAATTATCGACTTCATCAGGAACTAAAATGATGAGTGACAGTTTACAAAATTATGCTTAATTTATACATTTATAGTAAGTACTTTAATTAAGCATACTTTTGTAAACTGTCACTCATCATTTTAGTTCCTGATGAAGTCGATAATTAATCGACGAAATATTGAATAATAAAGACAAATAATTTTCTCGCAAGGTCTAATTTCCCAATAATCCCGTCATTAACTTTTTTATAAATATAGTATTAATGGAATAAATTGCACATCTAAATTTGAAAGTTGTACTTCCCGAAATAGTAAATAAATCGGTTCCATTGTGAGTAACTGGTGCTGTACAATCTCTTCGTCAAACGTACCTATCCATCTTCGTATTGGAGCAATTAAACAGGTTTCTTGTGAATATACGGATGGAATTTTTATGTAGAAAGCCACACAAATTACTTATTATACGAAAATATTTGTCAATCTTCTTATATCTTATATAATGGCAGAAAGCCAGTACTATGTAAAAAAACGAGATCATTACTCATTAGTGTATAATTCACAGAACACGAAGCAATAAAGCCCGTTCCTATTAAGCTTTGTTGAGCTCTTGCGATTATTTATTTAGCCTTAAATGCGAAGAAACTTTGGGAAATAATAAAAGAGATAAGTTATAATTTTAATATAAGTCAATATTAATTTCCTTTATTAAATTTCTAAATTAAAATTCTAGAACTAAGAGAGAGTTTTAAAAATAACTTTCGAATTTACAAGAAGCATGTTTGCGTGAAATTTCAAAATAACAGCAGGTCTGTTCATTGATACAAAATGTATTGCACCTGATATGATGTGTAGATACCTGATTGGACAGTTATTTTATCTAAATGGGGGATGTAGTAACAATGATTGGGAAATAGATACTCAATTACTTAGAAATATTAATCATACTTCGATCTGTACAACGAATATAATCAACAGTTTGTCTGCTTCTCTACTGTTATTACTTGAGAGATGTCACAAGAGAATATCTTGACATTTCCATGAACTAATATTAATAGCAGAATCCATTAAGGATCTCAACGTTTCTGAAGTTTGCTGCCTTTCATGATGTGAGATAGGACATGACATTTGTCAGAGCACATACTTGTTTCAACACGACAATCTACTCGGAGTTTGAAATGACCGCGAACAACCAATAAAACGTGCCGCATCGTTCACGAAAATACCAACACGAACATTGTGCACCGCACAATAAATTAAGTTTTAGGGGGCTAAGTATGTTGAGCTCCTAAATCACTCACTATATTCCCAAAGCGTTTCGCGTTCCCAAATATCAAGAAGAAAATACGTGGAAAACGCTTTCAGAGGTGTAAGAAGCAGCAATTGACGCTTACCAAGACGCCATTTTGACTACTCTAACTTCAAATTAGAATTAATGTTTACAAATATTTGAGCGAACGCAAAAATGACCCCAATAAAAAAAAATTCTGGCAAGTTGCCACGAGACTTCCCTCGTATTAACACTTTTTTCAAAAAATAAATATATGAATTCAGAACAAAATACTCTTAAACTACATAAAAAAACTGCAACTTTATCTTATTAAAAAAATGAGTGCCACCATTTTAGCTTACACCGGAAGTGACCTCATCAAAGGCAATATTAGCATTTTCGCCCTTGGTCCGAATACAATCGATTGGCGTAACCGCCGATAACTTTAATAGTTTCTGAGTTTACAGCGTTGCAAGGAATGTGTACGGATAGACTAGAGTCCCTATATGTAACAGGGACTCTAGGATAGACTAAAGACTACAGACGACTGACGAAAATTTTTTTTTGAATTTTTTGAATCTACGTATTCAGAAACCCAAAGATACGTAAAAATTTGCATATGTCCATTTTTTTTTTGAACACTAATACAATACTTCCTTTTTACTTGGTGCTCGGGAAGTAATACTTCGAAAAACAATAAAAAAGCTCTCTCTAGAGTAGGTTCTTTCATTTTATAATAGATAAGTCTAATATAGGTGTTTAACCTATAATTTCCTTCCGTCTCATCCCTCCTTCGTTTGGTATCGTTATTTCTTTTTACTAATACACCCCCCCCTCCACCCCCCGCGCATTAGTTGCTCTAGTCGATCGATTTGACCACAGTTGATCGTCCTCTGATGATCAAACAGATTCCTTTTTAAATTAAAGGCTATCCCTTATGGTCACTTTCTATTTAGCTTGCGAATTATGATAGCGTAGGAGGGTAGGAATAAGTTAAGCATCAGTGTTGATGCAGATACGTTGAATACCCACTTTGTGGAACCACATACGGTATTAACTTCTGATGTCAGTGCTACGTTAGACTATGTTGAGTCATGTAAAGCGCAGATCTCCCTAAATGCGCGATATGAATTTAGTTTTCACAAAGTTGGAGAAATTGAGATCAGAGAAATAATCAAAGCGCTGAGGTCTACTAGATCCAAGGATGTATATGGCATTAGTATGATGGTTGTCAAAAGTCCACTAACGAAACTGGTTAACATGTCTCTTTGTTCGGGAATCTTTCCTAATGCGCTAAAATCCGCGATCGTTACGCCATTACTCAAGAAAGGGGACCGTACGAGACCCGAAAACTATTGAGCCATCTCTATCCTGCCAACGTTCTCAAAAGTGCCTTTGACAGTGTGGTGCACGAAATATTAATTCTGAAACTGCGAGAGATCTACAAGTTTGATGCAACTAGCGCAGAATTAATCAAATCATATTTGAGCGATAGAATGCAAGCTGTAAGGGTTAATGAAAACACATCCAAGTTTCTTAAATTTCATAGAAGCTTGCCGTAAGGTTCCATTCTGGGACCACTATTGTTTTTAACATTCATCAACGATTTTTCGCTCCACCTAAAAGATACCGTAACTTGTCTCGAATATGCGGATGATACAACTCTATTGATATCTAAATCTAACCAGATCCTAGATATTATTTACGAAGAGGCTAGCGGAGAAATGGTGCACATCAAATGAATTAAGTTTAAATTCTAGCATAACAGTCCAAATGCTAATCACCCTCAAACCCAACCCTTTCGACAATCCGGGTGATGTTACATTCCTGCGCCTTAACATAGATCCGAAATTGACGTTCAGGGAACATGTGTGTAAAGTAGCGAGAGTAATTTCAAGCAACATCTTCCTCTTAAGACGTCTATCGGACAACGTCTCCAATCACATCTTACGTATGGTATACCTATCAGTGATTCAGACCCATCTATACTATTGCAATATAGGCTGGGGCAACTGTGCAAGTGCATCAAGACTCTGCTCTGCAACGTCGGCTCATCAGAATTATAGGCGATCTGCACTACAGAGAGGACTGTAAAAACATGTTTATTAGTTGTAGATTATTGACGCTGCCCTGCATATTTATTCTACAACGTATTTTATATGCCAAGATTCATGTCAATGAACTCAGCCTAAAATCTTATTTGCATAACCACAATTCACGGAATGGGGAACAATACGAAATCTCAGAAATCAATGTAGTACACATCATCATACGAAGATTTCAAAAAAAGTTTTGCCGTGAAAAATTTTACGGCGATCCGAATAGTAGTTTGTCCGTAATTAAATTATTAAGTTGCCCTAAAATTGGCGAGAGCCGATCACATGCCGAACGTTTCCGAGTTTCCCGATGGCACAGTGACGTCACAACCCATACAGGACCTGTTGATTCTGGCTTGCGGAGTTGTTTTTTACGATTTTCAACTGTTTTCACGGAATATAAACACTAGGTGAGTGGTTTTTTTAATTACATAATTTGTTGGTGAATTGAAAACAAAAGGACACTTGAATATCTTGCACACAAAACTATTTCTGTGGCCATATACAGGGTGTCTCACGGTGACCGTCGGTTAGAAGTATATCAAGAATTGTAAAAGCTAGAAATTTGAAATTTTGCACATGCGACATGGAGTGTTTAATCTATTAATTAAAAATATTTTCCAAATGGCAGCACTTCCGGAAACACCGGAAGTGACCATCAACTTCTTTATTTTAAATACAAACCAGGCAATTTTTTTTCACATTCTGATGTGTCATAAAATGTTTAGTAAGTATGCTTAAAATAATCGGCGTATCAACTTTGATTGTTGAGAAAAAAAATTTTTTTCACTGAAAAATGTCAAAATCGTGTTTAGGAAATAAAATTGAAAGTCGAAAGTGGTAAAAGTTAGGGAAATGGGATTTTAGGTTCCCAATGTCAAAAGATTGAGACACAATTGTCTGTCATGGATTATAAAAAATTGCCCGCGGTTACGTATCTATTTGACGTTATTTCCAGACTTAAGAAAAACTTTAAAAAGTCTCTTTTTTTAAATGGAATGCCTATTTAATTATCGGCCCATTCGATGCAGAAATAAATTTCCTTTAAATTTATATACCATGTTCCTATACCTAAAATCAATGATTACAGAGTTATTTACATTTTTCTAATTAAATTTAGAATTACATACTTTACAAAACATGGTTGGCTTTGAAAATTTTCAAAAAAATTTTATTCAATTGTTTCTAATGATGACAGTTGTCAGTTAGCTATCAGTTTGAAAGTTTACGCTACATTTACGTTTGTTATCAGTGTTATCTGTTTGAATTTTGATTTTTGCGCTTAATATTTCTTTTTAATTGGGAAATATGGAATACACAAACGCTGATATTCTAAATTTGTTTTACATTCATGGCGAGTCTGCTCGTATTACTTTTCGGACCTGCAGAACCTTTAACCATTGAATAAAGAATCACTCAACACTTTAACGAAAGATATCCGCATTTACCTACAATGACAGAACAAAAAATCAGGATGATTGAAAAGAATATTTTAAATTTGGGCGAAGTAAATACGCCACGAAATTTGGCAAAGCCAATTGTCCCCAATGACGCTGCAGAAACCAATGTATTGGGATATTTTAATGTTTTCCCTGAAAGTTCTGTTCGTTCGGCGGAAAGAGACCTTGGATAGTCAAGAAGTTGCATAGATAGAATTTTAAATAATCATAAAAGCATAAGAAACATTTGAATAAAAATTTTTTGAAAATTTTCAAAGCCAACCATGTTTTGTAAAGTATGTAATTATAAATTTAATTAGAAAAATGTAAATAACTCTGTAATCATTGATTTTAGGTATAGAAACATGGTATATAAATTTAAAGGAAATTTATTTCTGCATCGAATGGGCCGATAATTAAATAGGCATTCCATTTAAAAAAAGAGACTTTTTAAAGTTTTTCTTAAGTCTGGAAATAACGTCAAATAGATACGTAACCGCGGGCAATTTTTTATAATCCATGACAGACAATTGTGTCTCAATCTTTTGACATTGAGAACCTAAAATCCCATTTCCCTAACTTTTACCACCTTCGACTTTCAATTTTATTTCCTAAACACGATTTTGACATTTTTCAGTGGAAAAAAAATTTTTTCTCAACAATCAAAATTGATACGCCGATTATTTTAAGCATACTTACTAAACATTTTATGACACATCAGAATGTGGAAAAAAATTGCCTGGTTTGTATTTAAAATAAAGAAGTTGATGGTCACTTCCGGTATTTCCGGAAGTGCTGCCATTTGGAAAATATTTTTAATTAATAGATTAAACACTCCATATGCAAAATTTCAAATTTCTAGCTTTTACAGTTCTTGATATACTTCTAACCGACGGTCACCGTGAGACACCCTGTATAAGTGGTCGATTTGCAGACCGGATCAACGCCGCCGGTTAATACAAAATCATTATTAATTATTTCTTGTGTTTATCATCATCATTATTATGTATTCGGTTTTATCACTTTAAGAACATAAGTCGGTATGCCTAAAAATTAGAAAAATAAGTTCACCGATTTCTTAATGCTGTTTTATCACAGAATGTAGATGCTGTTTACTAGGTCAGGTTAAGGAAAGAAAAGTTGTTTTGCACTTCAACAAAACAATTCTTGTGTTTGGTATACCTCGGAACTGGAAATTTACAGATAATTTGCTTAATATCAAACCTTATAAATGCCACAAACCACGTTCTTACTCGTTTTTATTGTTTGAAGGGTAGGTATAAGACGATAAATACGATAACACAGTCAATATTTATATTTTATTACCACTTTCTTCTAAAACGTAAGTACAAGAAATAAAAAACACACGGTGTAGGTGTAATGAGAAACGTAGTAAACAAACCGACGCAATGTTTACGTTTAGCTACGCCGGTCCCAGAACCTCGAGAAATTTATAAAAGTTCCCCAATGGTATTTTGGGAGACATATTTTAATCGTAGTTTAGAGCGTTAATTACTTTATTACGTTATCAAACAATAAATTATGTTAGTAAGATGTTCCACTGGACATTATGATGAGCAAGAAAGGTTAGGACGGGTGTCTCCCGGTCACGATTTCTCACTACCCAAAGAAATATACTTGACATTAAATAACATCCTTTAAAACCAACAATATAATTGTTTATAAAATGGTAAAATACAGCGAAAAACTACATAAATACAAGATAAAAACGACTAAAAACACTGGTCTCCATACGCTCCGTACATTGCCGTGTGGAACGTGACGTCACAGGACCTTAGGGCATCGTCGGAAACGTTCGGGCTGTGCTCGGGTCCAGCTGATAACGAAGCGACTTTAAAGCGCTATTGATAAGGAACGGCTGGTCGTAGACGACTATTTCTTGGGGGGGAATGATTCATTATGATTCTTCTATGAGAAAAAATGGTTTCCAAAAAATCGTATTTTTCCCCATTGTAACAATGTTCATCTCAGGCATTACAGATTGGAAAAAACTCACAGAAGTTTTGTCAACGCGCCCTTTGAGCTTTTCAAGATGCTGCCGGGTGAGGTCAGGGACTTGCCATGCAAGTTACTGTAAGCCATGGTAAAGAAATTCCTTATTGAGGGTGGATTTTATAATAGTAGTGAATTCAAAGCTAGTAATTTATGTTCAATGTAAACTTTTTACGGAAATTTCTTTCTTCTCTTATTTGACTTTTGTAAGTGTCGTTACCTAGCATGTCAACAGTAATAAATATAGTATTATTATTATTATTATTTCTCTGGTCATAGGTTCTTGTTCTATATTATGCTTAATTGCGTGGATCAAAATGGCAATATTTTATTCGAAATAAACCGATAATAGCACAGAATAGTTACCATATTGTATAGGTAGTGTAAAATAGATTTCGTTTATTTAATTACCTTTAACACATAAAAGGGCTTATTTATGAATAACTATGAACAAAAATTTCCAAGTACTTTCCCGCATTCGTTCGTAAACTCCGATCATTCTCTATAATGCGTGATAAGGTAATTATTAATATAGAAATTCATATCAAAAAACGTGAAAACACTCATTCGGTGAACTGGAAACCGGTTAAATAAAATATTCATTATACTCATTTACTTTACAGTGGAAATTGGTTTTATCTAATTTAAACGAAAAGTTTTTGACGTTAATTTTGTTAGTGCCTGTTTGTTTCCATTAATTTGTATTTAGTTTGTAAATGGCTGCTATACAGTATTTGCTTTCATGAAATATGCGTCGGACCCCATTACCAATATTTGCATTACACATCTACCTACATATCTTCGTTTTTCGTTTTGTGGCTAACATAACAAATACAAAAAAATTATTCTGTTTTTCACTCAATAATATTTTGAAGGTTTCCTTGCTTTGTATGGGAACTGATACTATACCACTAAAGTTTCCTCTGTTTGGAATAGTATTTAATATGTACCTACGTATTATTTCTGTGAAATGGAAACGTACCTAATGAGCTAAACATTCGAATATTTATTAGCAAAAAGGAAATCCCACACAACTAACGTTATTTATAGAATAATAATAATTGGGTTAAAATGAGTCACAGATTTTCGGTAGGTAATATCCGTTCTGTCTCTTAACACCGACCGATACTAATTTCTTTCGACTAATCGAATTTTAGTGAAACAATCGGAAAATTCCGCGATTTTGTTTTATTATAAAGGGATCGAATATCTGGCACAATTTCCGTTATAAGTTTGAAATAATTTGTAGATGAAATTTATTTTATGGGCGACGAAAGGAAAACGATGTACTAAAAATTGTAATTTTACAAAACAATGGAAGCGAAAGTTGAAAAACAATATTTTACAAGAAAAGACGTTTTTTTTTTGATTAATCGAAATGTAATCCTGTTATGTCAAAGATGTTACGAGGCCGATCCTCAAACCTTGTTGCTTACCATACAAGAAATCACATTTTGTTTGACGAATTATCTTTTTCCATTATAATAGATTTTCTCATTGACCGTTTAGGACGAAACAATTATATTATTATAGCTTGATGTTTAAACTTTTTGTGTAAATCGAAAAACCACATTAACCCCCCCCCCTCATATAACGCATTAAACTTATCCCTCAAATATAAATTAAAGAACTCTCTCTACGAAACAAGCCAATATGTTAATTATACATAAAAACGGTCAGCTGGGGTCAGTGGTCGTCTATGTTTGTCAGGGAGCCGAGCATTATATTTAAAGTCAAAAACAGTGAACTGGAGAATGTACAGGTTTTTGGAGGTTTGTAGCTGTATCAATTTTAAAGGATGTCGGAAGAAGCATCTAAATTTCATTTTACAATGACTAATTATATGGCGGGTAGCATATTTACATATCCTCCTATACAATGGCACCAGGGTGCTGAAATCTGTTAGTCTTTGTGGCGTACAATTGAGCTACAAAAGCTCATTGATTTAGGCACCTCTCCGAGAGCTGAAATCACTGCAAGCATGTGCATACATACACCATACCCATACGTTAAAAATTTGGCCGTTATACAGGGTGTCCCACGACGTGAGGTCATCACTTCACGTACGTATAGGAGAGGTGAAAAGGAGTTGAAACTAAAGTGTGGTCAATTTCTCTAAAGCGACTATTAAAGAAGTTATGGCCTTCTTTAGTTATACACTGAAGCAGCCGAAATAATAATATCAAGTGATAGTGTAGTAACTTGGTTTGTTTGGTTCTGTTCTGTTTTAGCTCATATCTCTATTAAGAAGAGCTAGAATGTGTCTAGACAGCAACGGTGGCCATTTTGAGCAATATTTATAATTGATTTTTCTGTAATTGTAATTATTTAATAAATAATAATTAAACACTTTGTAATTTGAAAACGCTTTATTTTAGAACATAACTTTATTAGACTTTTTAACTATATTTGGTCTAGAGATTACGTATACGAAGTTGTGACCTCACGTCGTGGGACACCCTGTATTTCCGTTCCTAGTCGTTAATACATATCAGAGTGAGTGAAGTGCACGTTTGTTATTTATACGCCACAATGGAGGAGGAATATGTTACAAACATAAAGTAAGCGTGTAAGATCGTGTTAAGTACGATTATAAATGAAGATACATATACTGTGGAAGTAAAAACAAAATTTTCTGACGACTATGAAAGCAAATGCAAACATTAGATACAAAAATAGTCTGTAGAAACACGTACTGAAAAAACTTGATTTAAACAGTTCTGCATGATCTGAAAGTTTCAAAATGCAACCATCAGGTATTAATTTTTTTCAGTCGTATACGAGGTTGGTCAAAAAATGTGAATTTTGCGTAACAGAAGTACCTTTATTTTTGACAACGTTATTTAGAATTAAAAACTGTGTTTTAAATATTTAACTATGTCGATTTAATTAAGTAACATTTTATCATCAAATATCGTTCTAAAATAAAACTAAAATGTAAATATAATAAAATAATTTAATACAAATGGATATGATTGCAAATCTGAACGTAGTTTTCAATTCTGACCAACTTTTCTTTATAGATAACAATTTTCGAAATAGGAGTATTTTACTTGCACATTTCACAGTCACAAATCACAGTTTTTGACAAACCTCGTATTTCGAATGGAAAAAATTGATATCTGATGGTTGTATTTTGAGTTTTGCACCATGCCGAACATTTTATGTAGAATACCTTTTTTCCTTAAAATTAATAATGAAAAGGTTTTCCATATGGTTTCAACTTACGGAGACATACTAGTGTATACCATACAATCTCAGCAATATATTTTTTAAATAAATAAGTAACTAATGATTTCAACATGTGTTTATATTATTGTACTCTGACTGCTTTATTTCACCTGGAAGTGTTAAAATTAGTTAAACAATTTGCGGAGGTGCCTAAATCAATGAGCGTTTGTAGCTCAATTGTACGCCACAAAGACTAACAGATTTCAGCACCCTGGTGCCGTTGTATAGGAGGATATGTAAATATGCTGGCGGGTAACTCCCTCTGAAAAAATAGAAAAAAAATTTTCATTTCTTAACTTTTTTTCAAATTTGTTTCCGTTAATCGACACTATACATTCGAGAATTCATCGCATGACCTTTACTGTGCTAAAGCCTCGGTCAAAGATAAAGGTAAAAAAATTTTAATTGATGGATATCTACATTGACTTTCTAAAAGTCAATGATATCTATTTGATTGAGATCCACTCATGACAAAGAAAATAGTGAAACTCCTCCAGCTATTGGCCTCATAAGCAATATTGTTAATGTAGGCATTAGGCAGTATAAGCACAAAACGTGCCTGTAAACAGCGTTGATGTACAAGTACTCTCCTTCAAACTGTATAATAACAAAATTTAAAAAAATTCTTAATTAGACTATGAAATATGAGGAAAGTAATCCCAAACACGGCAAATAAACTTCTTAATAAATATTAAAGGGATTAACTTTTCATCTTATAACGTTGTATAACATTATAATCTGTTCATCAAGTTGCTCCCGTTGCTCCCCTTGCCAATCCAAGATACATAAATGGGGAAACGTTCAGGAAATTTGGTGCGCGAGCGCGACATATACAGCAACTAAAAACTTCTTATTGTACCTCCCGCCCGTTAAATCTAGGGATTCACGGGCTTGGCTTGAATTTTTAAAGCTTGACATAAAATCAAGTCAAGCCTACAAAAATCAAGCCAAGCTTAAGTATTATCCAAGCTAAGCTTATTTGTGGAAAAGCTTGAATTTTCAAGCTTTTCCAAGTCAAGCTTTCAAGCTTTCAAGCTTATACTTCTAAGCATTTTTTTACTATTCTATGGAACATAATTCTTAGAAGATCCAGCTGATGATTTTGCAGGTGGCCTTGGCTCTACTCAAACAAAATATACCATTAGTATGTAGATATATTGATTCGATTTAGTAAGAAAAGAATATTTTACTTAAAATCATTGCAAAAAAATTACATATATATATTTGCTAAAAAAACTTGATAAAGCTTGGGAAAGCTTGATAACCAAGCCAAGCCTGCATTCGCAAACATCAAGCCAAGCCAAGCTTTTCTTCTTAAAAAGCTTGCTTTTCAAGCCCAAGCCAAGCTATTATATTTCAAGTCAAGCTACTTGGCTTGGTGAATCCCTGGTTAAATCCTCAGCGCTTTTTGACGAATAATTTAATTGCAATTTGGCGACTAAACCAAATAACAAAAGCTGAAGGCTCACTGACGAGGGAAATGAAGAAAACATAGTCGGAAACTCTAGTAGAATTGAAAAAACGAACTCGTGCTTTGTAGAAATGAATGAAGAAAGTATTGAACAACAAGTCAAATAAGTTTCAACTTCGTGAAACATTCGAAGTAAAAGATGTCAAAAATTAACTTTCCTTTACAATATCGAAATTGTAAAGAGGACAGGTAAATTTTAACACTGTGTTACATAAAGCATAAATCGAAAATTAATTCACAATTATAAAGGATATTATAGAATGTTGAGGTTATAGAGAGTTTCTGCACCTTGCCTTGCAAGATGGCTTCCTTTTGTATTTGCATACAAATTTATACTTCAAAAGGCTTTGCGAGAACGACACATGAAAAGGCGCCATTAAATATTCTGACTTTTAATGAAAAAATGTGTTTTCTGCCTGACACGCAGTCATTTCATGTAGATACATACACTTTATTTGTATAGGAAACTTCGCATTTAATATATTTCAGGAAACTTCAGTTAATATTGTATAATGGTTATCTTGTAAAGCACAAAAAACATTAATTACAGTAATAAAGTATGTCAAAGAACGCGTTTTAGGCATTCGGTAGTTAAACAAAGGATGCGTAAATTGATGAATTCATCACTATGTTTTATTTTAGCAAAAAGTAGGTACTGATTGGTGACAAAGTGAGAATAATTTCGCAGTTGGCAAGTCTCCATGTGTCGGTTTTTTTTATGTACAACATGATATATAAGTTTATTTCTTGTATTAAACCTATCACGAGGTTCTAAGGACAATGCGTATTAAAAATTTACTGCTTCACGATGATTTAATATTACGAGGACAATAGAACTTTATAAGAATAAGCTCAGTGCTAACTTAATATCGCCTTATATGAGTTGTCGAGAATGTCGTGTTCTATGGGAGGCTTTCGGCAATAAATTTCATTATAAACATTCACGTAAATTTTTATTAGTAGTGTTGTTCAGTGTTTAGTAGACACATGCAGAGAAAATTCAGTTAAATTGAAGCAAGGCTCAAGTTTGATATTCATGTTCACTGTAACAATTTATGCTGTTCCTATGATCAAAAATAAAGGTTTATTTACTTTTGTGATAATATTTAGAAATTTGGATATAGTTACGTGATAATTTAATTTTAGTTTTCACACGACTTTTGGAATCCTGCGAAACTGGTTTTAACGTACTGTATATTATCCTTTGATTTTTGTGAATAATAACAAAGAAAATCTACCAGGATTTTAAATGAAACAGTATAAAGTTAGAATGATGATCCTGCATAAATATTATTCAAAAGAAATTTTGATTTATATCTATTGATATGAGAATGTTTATGTCTATATTTGCATATATTAAAAACTTATTGTCGATTTAAATACGAAATCTGAAAGTAAAGACCATACGTCTAGAAATGCGGTAATAAAGCAAAGATAGGGTCAATAAAAAAATATATCGTGTTTACAGAATGTATAAAGGTTGACTGTAAATTTAAGACTGAAGTTTAACTTTTTTTAATCTAAGGATTCTCATATTTAGTACCGAATTATAAGTTGAACGAAGTCGTAACGAAGATGACTTGTAGTACATTTGTTATTGATGGATTACGGATTGTAATCGTTAATACTAATTTATTTCATCCTGTGTCACATTCTTTGATTTTCCGGACTCATTTCAGTCCGGAAAATGAAACTTTACCGTACTATACCGTACTAGAAATTTTGTACCCGAATACAAAGGTTGCCATAGCAACATAAAGTGACATGACTTTGGAAACGTCAAATTTTATATAAAGTTAATAGAAAAACTCTTAAGAAATGAATCTATGGCCAGTATGAAATAAAATGTTTTACATTATTTGTACGTTAAATCAGATTACGTTACTCGTTTCGAAATTCCTGCCTCAGTTACGCTTCGGCAGTAAACATCTCACTCGTTAACGTAAACCTTGATTTACCATACTCATATGTAAATAACTATTTTGGTACCTTATAGATCATGTAAACCATGATAATACACTATTACCGTACAATAAACTGTAATATCATGCCTACTTATGAAGATTCACTAGCTTTTTTGGATAGTAATTGCAAATATTTATTTATTTAAGATAAACTATAGACCAATTGTGCAATTGCGGGTTGTTTCATCGGCAATCTGTTGCGAGTGATTTTTAAGGATTACCTATTTATTTTGTTTCCTTTGGTTGGGAAATAAATTGAAATAATTTGTAACAACAATCAAAATTCGAAATGGTGTATTAATCCTTCTATTTAATAAATATTGATAAAGCCTTTCTGTGGCGCATTGTTACTAGAGAAGAAACTTTGGTACACCATTGGGACCCTCCACCAAAGCAGGAATCCATGCAATGGGATCTCTCCTATACCGCAAAAGGCAATGTGCCGACGATTTTTAAAACGCCAACAAAATTCTCTTGATTGAATATAATTATGCAAAAGGACACAATAATTGAAAAGTCTACGAAAAACCATAAAAAATTTAAAAAAGGTTGTGATGGAGAAAAGAAAGAATTCGTGGAAGCAATAATCGTTGTTTCATGACAAATACCGGGTGCATAAAGGGCTCAAAGTCCAGCGATTATTACCGATTGTGGCTTCTCACAGTTGCGGCCCTGCTTGGCCCCGTGCAACTTCTTTCTGTTCTAACATGTAAACAAAAGTATGAGAGGAAGAAGATTTTCTTGCTGTTGAACAATATTTTCCAGGATTGACGAAATAATTTTTTTCCTTTTGGAATGATACAGTTCGTGATGAAATAGATGCATAGCTGCGGAAAGCCCTTACGTAGAAAAATGAATTTTTTAAAGTTCTACGTGCTTTTTACCATACCCACATACAGGGTGGGCCATTGAAAAGGTAACACGCTTGTTTTGGGACACTTAGACAAGTTTCTTAAAAAAACGCTCGGACACGGCGATTTTCTATTGTTGGGGGACAGCTTTTGATGTCAAATTTGACTATGTCAGGTCAACCCCCTAGCCCCAGCAGCCCCTAACTCAAGAATTTAAATAGGGAAAAGGAGTCGAGCGACTCCTCATTTGAAACGTCTTTTAATTTTTTATTCGACAGTATGAATGAAAATTAGTTTTATTAGATTTTTTTTCACCCCCATGAAAAGCACCCTCTAGATTAACTAAGGTGGGGGTGTTGTTTAGGAAAAATCCTGAAACACGCCACCTTTGACCTTTTGAACGGCACATTTCAGGATTTTTCCTAAACAACACCCTCACCTTCGTTAATCTAGAGGGTGCTTTTCATGGGGGTGGAAAAAAATGGAATAAAACTAATTTCGGTCAAACTGTCGAATAGAGAATTAAAACACGCTTCAAATGAGGGGTCGCTAGACACCCTTTTCCTATTTAAATTCTTGAGTTAGGGGTTGCAGGGGTTAGAGGGTTGACCTGATAAGGTCAAATTTAACATCAAAATGTGCTATTCAAAAGGTCCAAGGTGGTGTGTTGCAGGATTTTTCCTAAACAACACCCCCACCTTAGTTAATCTGGAGGGTGCTTTTCATCGGGGCGAAAAAAAAATTGAATAAAACTAATTTTCATTTGTACTGTCGAATAGAAAATTAAAAGACGCTTCAAATGAGGGGTCGCTCGACACCCTTTTCCTATTTAAATTCTTGAGTTAGGAGTTGCTGGGGTTAGAGGGTTGACCTGATAAGGCCAAATTTAACATGAAAATGTGCTATTCAAAAGGTCCAAGGTGGTGTGTTGCAGGATTTTTCCTAAACAACACCCCCACCTTAGTTAATCTGGAGCGTGCTTTTCATCGGGGCGAAAAAAAAATTGAATAAAACTAATTTTCATTTGTACTGTCGAATAGAGAATTAAAAGACGCTTCAAATGAGGGGTCGCTTGACTCCCTTTCCCTATTTAAATTCTTGAGTTAGGGGTTGCTGGGGCTAGGAGATTGACCTGACAAAGTGAAATTTGACATCAAAAGTTGTCCCCCAAAAATAAAAAATCGACGTGTCCGAGCGTTTTTTTAAGAAACTTGTCTAAGTGTCCCAAAACAGGCGTGTTACCTTTTCAATGGCCCACCCTGTATTTTGAATTTGCCTTCGTAATAAAAATCTCCTTTATCATAAATTGTACATGAACTCCGTTATTCTAAAATGTAAAGGAAGAAAGATAAAAATGTTAGAATTGTCTCGTGGTTAATTTTTGAAGTGTTTTGACTGACGCATCCATTGTTATCATGAAAAAACCAAAGCCTTCTCGGTTTTTTAAAACAGAACTATCGGTAACATTATTTCGCGGTTTCTACTTGCATTTGCTGCAACCCTTTCATACGTAAAATACGAGAATATATATGAAAGATTTTTTAAATTACAAATTTAATTAGAATAAATGCCAGAAAGAACACACCACCCAACCCTTTAAAAGTAATGAAGCAATAACTTTTTATAGTGCGTAAGACCCATTTAATGTTCCCCGCAGATATTGTTGAATATAAATGTTAAACATGGAAAAAGCGACAGAAAAATTATATTTTTTTTTGTAGAATCACACTTAAACAAAACAGCATGTAATTTTTGATACTAAGTATTGCTGTGACGTCCTACATAATTATTGCGAATAGCTTTAACAAATTATACGGACTTCGTTAAAATTGATCGAAACTGTTCTGTATTCTAATTCTTTTTGTGGTTACTTTTATTGCACATTTGGTTTATACAAATAGCAATTAAAACATGTAAAGAGCACTAATGTCGATAAATAAATAAAAACTTACCAGTAATTAAGGCAATCTCAGGCACTTACCTAAAACAAAAATTAAATATTAGTACAATTTTAAATTTCAATCACAGAATTGCTACATTCAAGTTGTGTATGCTGAGCCAATAAATAGTTACGCCCGTCGAGTTCTGATTTTCGCATTGAACGTTATATTCGTAAATAAACGAAAAGCAGTGCCGTAATATGAACAGTATATTATACAGGCTGGCCCAACGAAAAGGTAACAGGGTTTCTGGCTAGAACATTTTTTTTTGAGAAATGCAAAAAACGCGTCAATTTTTATATCAAAAGGGGACAACTTTTGTCATGATTTTTAACTTAAAATAATTTCATCCCTTAGCGCTGTGAGAACAACCCCCAAAATTTAAAAGGAGATGGTGGGGCAAGTGATACGTCATTTGAAACGTCTTTCTTTTTTGAATTCAGTGCACTAGTTTTTTTATTTTTAACAAAAAGGCGAAGTTGCAAAAATGGAAAATGAGGAAAGAGTTTAAGGCATTTAAAAACTACAAAAAGCGCGGACATTGTTATTGTTTTTAAGTTAGGTACTTTTAGTGCAATTTGACAACGCCCCTTAGGTACGGGGTAACCCTTAAATGAATTAAATAAACAGTTCATAAGAGGTACTCCTTAACAAATGAGGGGACTTTGGTAGTGTGCTTACAACGATTATGTTGCGTTAGGCCAAGTTACTTAGAGGCCTAAGCCAAGGTGTAAGCCCAAAAAACCACTACAGTTTGCGAATTATGTTGAACATTCAAACATCTAAATGAGATAATTTTTCCCTATGTGGGCGTTTGAACTTATATCACAGCGTGTTGAGAGGAATGGGATAAGAGTCACAACGTGTTTTTCAATAAAATAGAAGGCTAGCACGTCGATCTACTTTAATAATAATTAGCGCATTAGATCAACAAGTCACCTTCATATTCATTGAATTAAAAAAAGTATCTACATGATGAAATATACTATTCTCAAACAACAAACACAGAAAAACTGGAAGTTACTGCGTATATTTTAATGGACTACATTAAAATTTCTAGAGGAATAAATTCATAAATTTATATTATGTATGAGGGGTAAACTTCACTTATACAATAGACACAATATTTATTTATTTCGTCAATTCTTGAATTTTTGATGAGAATCAATAATATGCTAATGCTCTAAAAAAAGTCGTCCATTAAATTATGCAAGCTGTTCAATATCTTTTTTCTACAAACGTCAAAAAATGAGAAGATTTGCGCATTGATAGCAATACGCGAAGTGACCCGTTTTTCACTTTCCTACGTTACCATGACACCGTGCGCGAAGTAACGACGCCGTGCGCGAAATACTTACTTCGCGGACTGCATGTAAACTATATGAGAGTGTTGTATTTTAACGTTAAAATAATTGTCAACTTGTTCACGTTTGTAGAAAAAATTTTGTTTGCAACTCGTGTACGAAATACTTTGGTGATCGAGAACTGATTTTTTAACCTCAGACACAAGCACCCCGGATTCTGCACAAGTGAGTCATTGTTTTTCTTTCCACCTTTAAGGGAGATGGGAGCGGAGAGAGTGACGGGCAATTTGTAAATCAAGAAAATTTGTTGGGAGGAAAAAAAAGTAAATAAAGATCGTTTTCACCCCCAAAAAAGGAGGTTGCAGTTTGGGGCGAAATTTACAATTCGAGAATAGTTTTTTATGGAGAATCCAAAAGTGCAATAAAAAATTGGTGTTCCTATTTAAGTTTTCAAAACTCACCCCCCCTCCACCCCACAGGGGGATAAGGGTGATGTTTATGTATCACGACTCAATAGGTTTCAAAAAATAAAGGGAACGTGTTTTTTTCCTTTTTGTAATTGGATGTGTCGTTCTCGAGATATTCAAGGGTGTATATTTTGACTTTAATGGCGTCCCGACGGGAAACGGGTGATCCGATCGAAAAATTTACCAGAGATTTGGAATCAATGAAGAATTGCCTATAAGATGACATCACTTCCAGCTTTCTAAACCCTGTAACTTATGGTGTAACATCAACGAACGCACAGACAGACATCCGGACGAATTTAGTAACCAACTTTGTGAAGTTGGTTTAAAATTATTTCCTCTGACTTTTCCTTGTATTTCTAATCATAAATGAGATATAAGCCGGTCAATGAAAATCAGCCACCCTTTATAAATAAGTTCAAATATTTCATATTTTGTAGTTACTCCTCTATCAATTTAACGCTAAAATTACTTCATGTCGGCTTTTAGCGGTTCGACGTCGTTCAGAATACGGTAATGGGAGCGTTTTAAATCTTTGAGGCTAACATGTGTGTACATACGCAAAACGCACTTCAGCTATAACTTTCAGTACCCATTTCGTGCGCTGAATAAGGATAACGCCACCTATTTAAAGTTAATAAAACTGGTTTTGATTGAAATTTGTCAGCATCAAGATTTTAACCCTTGAAAAGAATAAAAACTGATAGCTGTTGTTGTTTTAAGACAAAAGGAAGTTCTCTAACTGTCATGTTTTTGTTTTAAGTTGAATCATTTATCTTTTCCACAAGCTTAAAAAGCTCCCTTTTGTCATACGTTTATATGATTCTTTTCAGCTGTATAATGTTTAATGGCTTTTACTTTTAACACCCTATTTAATATCATGAAACATAAATAAAAACCGAGGTAGTCATGCTGAGATTATTATCGATACGTTAAATTATAATCACGTTTCAGATTCTAAAGGTCGCGTCATCAACAATTTACTTAGTTTATAGTTTAATTAATAGCGGCAGTTTATAATAACAACCATTAATTTATCTGTGTCATGCAGGGTTAGACACAACACATTCGTAACTGCCAAAATCGCTCTCAATTTATGTATAGATTTATACGGCGCGATGTTTATGTCAAAATGACCAAAAAATATTTATATGTCATCTACATTAGCATTTGACATCTATATTGTTAAATTTGCCGCATGTAAAAAATGGTTCATCAATGCCACAATATTTTCATCTGTATCAATATCAATTGTGTTACTGATTTCCATATTTGTCATCATTTTATAGTTCAATAAATAGCCCTTTAACGCAAATGAGAAAATCAGGTGCATATCTACAGATTATTGCAATAAAAACATGAACCTACTTCCAAAGTCGCCTTGTTAAGTCCGATATAAAGCGAAATTCTTTTTTGAAACAAAAATTAATTTTGATCATAAAAGTGGTAGGCTTTAATTTATTTTTTTATCATCTTTGTTATGGCATATAATGCAAAGCTTATTAGCACTAGGATCGACAAGAAAGCTACGAAATTTTCCAAAAAACGTTCACCACTTAACCTTTTTCTTCTTCTTCCTATTCAATTGAAACGTTTGCGATTACTCCCACCGACATATCCTTCATCCTACCAACATGTCTTATTATTTTACCTATCTATTTATTTTAGTACTAAAAGTTTTACGTTTCCTTTCACTTGCCTTTAGTCAATGTTTTAACGTGACTAATTCGATCCTTCATAGGTTTTAGTTACACTATTGCTTCATTAATCGGGTATCTTACGATTATTTGAGGTATATGCAGTACTGTAGCATCTTCATTTCTCAGTTTCCGTGAGTTAACATTGTCATTCTGTGCAAAACTAGCCTCAAAATTTCACTGACAGTGAACACTAGGCGAGAACCGTGTGAGGAAAAAACCCAGCGTCCTAGAAAGGTACTAATCAGGCAAAAGTTGGCGTTTCAATGCATTTTATCATGTAGGATGGATATTTGGCGCGTTACCATACGTACATACAAACAGGATGCGTAGCCTATAGAATTTGTATCGAATCAAAAAAAAATATTACTTTGACAGGATTCGAACTCAACATAATATATTGAAGAATCGTTCCCGGAATGGGCCACAAAGAGTCTGAACGTTATTATTTAAATAAGGCGGTAATTGGTTAGATAAGCTTGAACTCAGTTTTATTGGACCATCGGTCGGTGTTACGGTAAAGCCAAATGGAGACGTTATCCAAGCTTACTCAATTAGTTAAACTGTTATATCAACATGGAAGACGCCCCTCTTGCAGAACAAAGTACTTAATTTTTCTTTGGTCTGCGGTTAATACACAAAGGATGCTAGACTACCAGGAACCAAAATTAAGGATGTAAACTCAAAGGCTGAATGGAAAAGAAAAGTTTCAGATGATGGCAGACTATCAACGACACTGGGAGGTGGGCACACTAGACAGTACTAAACCATGTATAGAAATGATTAGAATATAACAGAATGACAAAAATTAAGAAATGCTAATACTACCCAGAATTGTCCACAGCGCGATGTCTGCGTTACTATGGAAACCTTGGGGCGACATTTACCGAGGTAACGAACTGGAGGCAGTAGAATAGGTGGAAGTAAAAGACGAGTAGCTAAGAAAATCATCCGAAATATATGCAATCCGTTAAAGAAAACTGCGTACTCAATTCACCAAGGTATCAAAAACCACAGTGGCTGGAATAGTGAAAGATGGGGTGGGTGAACGAAAAAGAAGGTACAATTCCGGCCATTTTAAATCAATTTTAACGAAGATTTAATTAGACGAAAAGTCTGTATAAAAAGAAATTGGTGCCCACCGGACACCGGTATAAACATTAACGACTTCTGCGTGTACTAAAAAAAATCGGTTTCAAGTGTAAGAAAATGTTAATGTTAATGGAGTCAAACAGATTTCAAACATTACGCCGAGAATATTTTATCATAAGGAAAGAACAAAGAGGGATGGTTCATATGTTATGTAGACGAGATTTGATACGACATCCATAATAAGTTCTCCAGTTTCCCGTGGGAAAAAAATTATTCTTCATGTCGAATCGTATTTAGGATGGGTGAGTGAATGTTTACTCTCCGGATTTCTTAGAAACTCCAGCTTAGGTTACGTCTTAATTGTTTGAAAAGTGGTTTTACCACAAGCTTTTACCACATTTGCCATAAAATTCTGTAATCGTTATGGATAACGCAAGTTACGACCATTCTCGGTTACAAGAAAGGATTTTTAACTTTTCCAGAACGAAGGCACAAATTATCGAGTTTCTAATTAACAAAGATGTTTATTTTGAAAACTTATACAATGAAGCAACAATTAGAAGTGGAGAAAATCTCCAAGGGTTTCCATAAACCTGAGTTAGCAGAAATGCATTTTGTTAAGTGTCATTAGAATTAAATCGTGGTTAAACTGCAATTTATTAATGCAACAGAAAAAGTATCGTATTGTCGAATCGAGAGAGAAATACCAAACTCGAGAGAGAAATACCAAAGTCTATAGGTCTTCTAATTAAAATGTAAAATGAGATGAGATATTAAATGTTGTTCATTTTTTAGTGTTAAATTATCTCTTCTTGTTTGATTTTTTTTTACTATCTACAGTTAGTTACAAATTAAATTTTAGGAATACCCGAATACATCCTTCCAATTACTAAATGAAAGCGATTTCCCTTTTAATTAAAAATTTTCAAGTTTTAGGTGTATATTGAAGAAGAAAGATGCAAATACGTATTTTAGACACTGAAATTGAAAATTCAGCATTCAGGCTTGCTAGAGACCGACTGAAATATTGACATACTTTGATGGTAACGTATATTTATGCTTCTCCATCAAACCTTTGGAGATAAATCTAATATTTGATGTTCTACAGTGTAAAAGTATATCATTTTTTCACATCTGTAGAAACGAAACCATTTTTGGTTCGAAATTTAATGGAAAACTATATTTTCTGAGTATTAGTAGAATCAGTATACAACTCTAATAATGTGAAACACACTTGCTGTGTATACACGCATTATAAACTGAAACTTATATTTGGAAAATTGTAATTTTCTAAGCGAGGGATCGGAAGTGTTTTGTCTACTGTAACGTTAGGTAATTTCGTAACATTGTGTAAGTTCGTCTACTTTCCTATGAAAATTGTAGGAAGTTGTATAATAAAGATACAAAGGTGGTTCCTTTCGTTATTGCACATCTAATCTTACTGATCATTAGTCTAGTATTTTTTTGTAATTTTACCTACAAGAGAGGTTATTATGGCAGATAAAATAAGATGCGGAAATAAAACGAAAATGTCTGAAAAAACAACAAATGTGGCAGATGCAGAACAAATGAAACAAATTCAAAATAAAGCTCCATATTTACCTCTAGTTCGTAAATTCCATTTACCTACAATTCAGAGGATTTGTAATAACTGAAATGTTGCATTAATATGTATATTTCAAAGGCAATAATTCTGTAATTAAATGTAGGTAAAATATTAGGTACATAGCGGACATGAAAACTAGATGCATTTTATGCAGGTGGTCTTTGTTGGATACTACGTTATGAAATTCTAATTTTACAAACAATGGGAAAACCGTCTAGCCTTAAATTTGATTTTAATTTACATATGTATACATATGTAAATGAAAGGCGCGTAAAGGAATTGTCACAAAATACGTAGTACGTAGCAAAAAAGAACATGTGGGGGGATTTTAACTCATTTCATTTTAAATGAGCTCGCCTGTGTAATTTCAGGGCGAATGCAGTGAATCCCCAATCAAATTAAGTAGGTACCGTACGTCGCCGTTTAAATATCAACAAAATAAAATTGTAAGGTAGGTATAGTGTTTTATATGTATACGGCTGAATTTCAAATTACACTAAGTGTACGCATACAACATTTTTAGTGGGCTCTACTGCCTTTGTAAGTTCAATGGTTGTAACTTTTCAGGTTAACACTAAAGAGCTCTTTAAACTGTTGGTTAAATTAAAGCTTTCAACTTAAGTCCGAAATGAGTACTTTGACATAGGATGAAGTTAACGTTTAAAATATTTGTTTGGAGAGTTTCCTAAAGTTCGAAGCGCCACTAAACATATTTGTTTTAAGACCCTTGATGATTGGAAATTTAATTGGTTGGAGTAAAAGCACATTAACATTATTACACGTTGCCCCAAGAAATAGAATTGTAAGGAAACATTGGATTTGCTAGAAACTTTTCAATTGTGAAAGCTTCAAAAACAATAACAACATACCTGAATTAAACTTGTTGCGCGAGACGTATTAATCAATAAAAACTTTGCGAAACAATCAGCTTTACGTTGCAACGCGACTTAACTTTTTACAATAATCGAGTTTGGTGAAATCAGTTAAAAGGAAAAATAATGTCTATAAATTGTTCGTAAGAACATCGATTAGTAACAGGGTGCTGATCTGCTGATCTAATCAACCGCGAAAATTAATTACCGAGAATTACCAGATATGTCATGAAGAATTGGCAAATCTTTACCATAAACTGGGTAACATTTACATGGCTATTGGTAGTTGGTACAATTCTCCATAAATGATTGTGCGGTGGATTTGGGTTTTGAGTGACCTTATTAAGAAATATTTATTTGCGTTCCAATTTGCAAAAAAACTAAAATTCATTGCTTTACTGTTCAAAATATTGGATTTATTTTCAAATTCGGACAACCAATTCGCTGAAAATGTTTCATCATCCTTGGCTAAAGTGCTTCTTACTTTGCCGAATGTAAAGCCAGTAATATGTTGGTCACCTTTGTGACTGCACCATAGCAACGCTCAGTTTCGACACCTATTCTGCAAATTTTTGTTATTTCACACGTCTAGCAAACAAGAAAGAAGCATGTCCGAAGATGGTACGGTATTCTTCTCAGATTCCATCGCCGTTCTACTTTTATGAAGTATACGGCGGACATCACTGTTGTTGCTTTTTCACCAAAGAAGACTTGGGATAAAGGTGATCTATGTCACGTGTGGCAACACTGATTGGGAACCAGATGTCCGCAGAACTCATGCCGTGGGGGTGAGAGTGGGAAATGAGCGGATGAAGCAGCTCGTAATACAAGAAAGGATAATGTGACGATCAACCAGGCGATGGTAAGGGCCAAGAAAAAAGGAAAGATGTTAGATGGGGAAACTAGAATAAAAGAGGCATTCATGGAAAAGAACAAGAACTTATCGAAAAATGCAAAATTAGATTTACTAACTGAGACAGAAACGATGAAAAAAAGAACAAGGAATGAAAAAAATAGGAGGAGAACATGCAGCGGAGTGTCACCTTGAAAGAGAGCAGTAGAAGGAGTAAAAATTTAAATTTTAAATCGCTGGGACTTCATTTCAGAGAAGATACTGATAGTGGAAACGCAATTTGGGAAAAATAATGTGAAAACTACAATGTCAATTGTTTATGCACCAAGTAGGGCTCAATTAGGTAGCAAGGAAGAAGGATGAATGGAAAATGTAAGTCGAAAGCTAATAATAGTAGGAGATTTCAATAGTAGAGTTGGAAAGAGGAGTAATAGAGTAACAGATGTAATAGGATACCAAGGAGAAGATCATAGAGACAACAATGAAGCAGAATGATAAACTTTTGCACGCAGAATAACTTAATTATATGCAGAAAGACATCCATAAACACACACGTGAAGTTAAAAGAAGAAAAGAAAAATCTATACCAACACCTTACTCATTGACGTTATGGCGCGCACAATGAAAAACATTATGAAATTATGAAATACATTTGACTGTCGCGCGTACAAGGATTTGTCTCAAAACAGAGATGTTAATATCATAAGCGGTTCATAAATTTCATTACGAAAATTGCAATTTATAGAAGTTGAAAGACTCGTTAAAGCGAAACATTCTTATAGTACTCATAAATACAATTTTACGAGCTTGTAATATTGAACATCGTAAAACACTATCTCCATTAAATCATTCGTAAATTAAAAAAAAGTTAAATTTACGTAGCGTGCAGCATAGTATAAACACACATTAACCAAAGAACTGAAACAAAATTCGACACTGTTCTGTGGCAAATAAATCAACATTGTCAACGAAGTTATTGGTTCTCCTAATTATCACTGTTGAGTTAGTAATTTATAATTATTATAGTCAAGTTGCGGAACCAAGAATAAAATCGTACTCTTTTTAACTTTAAATTGCGCTTTAATTATCTTTGTATTTTAATTTCTGCTATAAAAACAAGGCAATGGACTGTGCAACCCAATTCTTTTATGACAGGAAAAACTTGGTGGCGTGTATGAATGTAGATAGATGGATGGTGGCAAAAGTTCGTGATAAGGAAAGCCATTCACAGCACGGAACGATGATGGAATGGCTTATTTATTGAAAACTTTCCCTAATTCTGCATTATCGTTAATATCAGTTATATCGGTATTGAATAAACGAATTTGAGGACGATTCGCTCGTGGACATCTAGTTACGTTATCTTTGCTGTATTAGGTACTACAACATCCCCTGATAAGGATATAGCGTATGTGTATATTTCGTATTTATGTCTTCCATTAATTAGATTTTACAGCGTAAGTGGCAACTTAACATCATCATTATATATTCAATAGAAGGTACGATAAATTATTTATCTCCATTTACAGTAGGTAATGTAGTAAAGTTCCAAAAATGCAAATGTAAATTACTTTCGTCTTTAAGCCGATAAGCGTTGAGCTTTCCAAATATGATAAATACGAGAAACAACTTATATTCCCCTAAATGTTCGATATAAACATATTAGTTTTACACCAAATGTTATTGACGTGTTTTAGTAACGCGAGAAAGATTTTCAGCGTATTACTTCGAACACGTATTCAGGCAGAAAAGGGTTCGTGTAGTTATAAAAGAATTCAATAAGTATAAATGGGAGGAAATTGGACAATTTTGGAAGAAGTTGTAACATCTATCCCTTCTCTCAATTTTTGGTAGTAGCAACGACTGATAGTCTTTGGTTAGCAGGTATTTAATTATCACTATACATATAGACTATTATTATATTGTGTCAAAAGCCACTTGACTATATCCTATCAACATTAAAGTTAATATGTTATAAAAACTTTATTTTAGTGATTAATTATACAGATATTTTGTTACCTTCGTCAAACATTTCTTTCCTCTAATACACATCTGTGTAATATATCATATAAAAGTTAACTTTAGTGCAAATAAGCAAGTATTTATCATGTAGCATGAGAATAGTTAAATCTCTTAATACCTAGGTACTCCCCATAGCGATTTTAGAACAGAAACCTGGCTTTATAAGGTTTTGTTCCTCGATTTTATTCTAAATTTGTTTTGCATATGTTCAAAGAGTAATGTTACGTACTGGAATTACGTTACCCAAGTGTGTGGATAGTGTATTTCTTATTTGGAATGAACTTATAACATAACTTAATTTTCAATTTATGTAAAAAATTAAAAAGATATTATCGTTATAAACTCACATTTGCTTTCTCAATTCCAATTTATTATTCTTCCATCTCCGCCTGCAACGGTAGTTTTCATTGGAGTACATAATAAGAGTATAGGTATGTACGCTAAATGGAATAGAGCCAGAGATAACAAACTTTCTAGCTTGTCTTGTCTGTCAAACACAAACGAACAAAAAGGAGACAAAAATTCATTACGTAACAGGATAAAGGAAAGCTTTTCTCAAAATACTTATTTTATTAGTGTGGTATAAACAAGGTTTTTTTTCTTGTTCATGCACAAGGAACTACGACGATTGTTTGCAGTCTTGGATTTGTGCCAGTGACAAATGAAAATATTAAGTACAAAATTTTATCAAAAAGAGAGTGAACAAGTAATATAAACTCGTTTAGTGCCAAAACTATTCCTATTTTTAAACGTTAATGTTTCTGAAGTGTTCGGGTTAATTTACAAGCATTGGTGTGGTATATGATATCGTTGGACGTTATTTTTCGTTCATATTTATTACTAAATAAACATTTTTTTTCAATTCCCATAGATTAGTCACCAAAAACGATACATATTTCCGTAAAGCATGAAATGATTTGAGAGAAACAACTAGTGACAGTTAGTTATATGAAATGCCAATCCTTGATTGCAAACTTCGTAAGAGTTGTGCTTATTTACCTGGGGAAAAGCTATAGAGTAACTATTCAGAGAGGTGTCTCCCTAGTGACATAACATGTACATTTCACCGCAGTCCTTAGACTTCATCCCACAATCATTTGTATTCATGAGATTCGCCGAGGAGTCGGCAGCACTCATGGAACCCGTCTAGTGGCCCCGGTGACAATTGTATTATTCGTTTGCCATGATTGTATGATAAGATCTTTTGTACATAATATCGAATTTTCATACAATAAGTAGGCTATTATTTACCGTAAGTATAAATTATGCTTATAGATACACGTTTTGTGCGAAATATGCACTGCAGGAATTGCTTACTAACTCTATAAAAGTTTATTTAAATTTCGCTCACAATTTGTTCATGCTTTTCATTACACCTACACGAAAGAGCAACATGCCATATTAGTTTGGTATCTACTGTATTACGTAAATTGTTGGTTCCCATACTTTACAAGACACTTGAAGTTTAAATATAAGGAATTTTAGTGGAAAAATTCATAATGTTCACATCTAAAAATGGCACTTTTTTGTGAAATAAATCGGAAGATTGTCTAGTGGCATGTGCAGACTACGTGCATTTTTTTGCACATACTTAATGTGGCATAGATATAGAAAGTTTCATTCCTAAAGGAAAATTCCCTAAATATTAGTTTGTAAATCACTGCAACGGATAATTAATGTAACGGTGACAAGGGGGTGAGTTCGAAGAAAAAAAAGATAAAATAAAAGAATGGAAAGAGTTAAGTAGGCGCCACAAATTATTCTGTAGGCCGTGCTTTAAAAATTATAAACAAAAGCCCTCGATGCGAAGGGAGGTTATAGAGCTGGAAAAGGAAGGGAAAGGGGAAAAAATAGAAATGGGCGAGAATCAAAGAAATTTCTTTTAATTAACAGAACTCCAAGTAAATTAAGTTCACCGGCCACAAATGCTGTGGTTTCAAATTGGTTTGTTTAGTTTTTTTCTCTTTTAAGAAAAAAAAATCACTGAGGATGAACGGAATAAAGCCGAATGGCAATGGGTGGTGAATAATGATCAATCAATATTAATTCTAAATTACCAAATTAACCACCTGTTGCGAGATCTCACATCACATTACTTATAAAAAAAAAGTGAGTAGGTAGAATGAAAATACAAAATGATCAGGTAATGAATCAATGAACTTAACTTTATATGACAAATACAGGTGAAATGATAATTTCGATTACTATTTTTCCTCCTTTTAAATTTAGGCTAAAACACCTTAAGCTAAGTATTTACGTTTTGGTTCTGCAGCTATCTTGGTCCTGGGGTGCTGTTCAACGTAACTTCACTTCGGACGAAGGAGGATGAGGGTGCAGGATGACTAAAGGAATGGTACGATCAGGATGGAAATACCACTTGATATTGGAAATCCCAACCGTAAGTAAGGAATAAAAAGGATTGCTGGAAAGCATGAAGCTAGGCTCCACCTCTACACCAACGCAGAAAATTTAGTTAATCACGAAAAATGATTTTTAGGGAAACAGAAAAATTAACCATGTCAAAATATAAAGAGGTGCAGGCTTTCCAAGTATGGGAAATCATCAAAATTTGCTTGCTGATCATCATCCAAATGCATTAGGTTGTTTTCCCATAAATAAAGATTTTGGAGATCACTGTCTCCGAAATTCTGGACATCCTCGAGGCAATAGCTTTGGTACTTTTTTCAAGTCAAAATATGACTTTTACAAGGCATATCTATAGGATGTTAAACTCCTCCAGAAAGCTCCTTTATTAAGGAGAACAATTTAAAATAAAAACCGTTTACTGTCTAAATCGTCATTTTAAAAATACAGTTCACATTTGACCAGCTTCTTATTTTTTATGAACATAATAATTGATGATTCCATTAGAAGAAAGTGTTATATTCATAATAGACGACATTTTGTCTAATTCTTTAAGAAATGAAGGATGGAATATGTCGACATTGTTAATAGAATGAACTCTTTGAGTATAGCATATACAATTTAAAGTGTCTAAGTCACTAAGGGTGTATATTAGTTATTATTACAAAAATAGTCCCTAATTGTCGAAAATCCTTCTTAGATGCATAAGAACATCTGCTGTGAATCCTGTGAACATTAAAAAAATGTTCGAACTTACTTGAGAGACATTTTTTATGTACTCGTATACTACTGAATTTCGGTACTTGACCATTCTAAACTTCACCAAGGTTTATTTTATTAAAATTCCTGATGGCAATAAAAAGGATCCAAACCAATTACAACTTGTATAAATAAACCTTTTTAATTTACGTAAACAAACAAGATTATGAAAACAGGTGGTAGTATAAATTTAATTGTATCTGATTTAAAGTGAACAATTTACGTTCTATGTTTTTTTTTAATTAAAAAAATTATACGACGGTGAATATTTCTTTTCAACATTATTTTACTTTACATGTATGTACAGAAGTTACGTCCGTATTTAATAAACAAGCTACGAGTATTTACACATTTCCTGTGTGATATGCAGACCTTTGGTAAAGTCACGCCGGATTAATCAACTTAATTAAAAAGGTAGCTCTGCTAATTGAAAGTCAGATACATGCGCATCCAGCGACTGAACAAAATAGTTTAGAGCTAAATTTGTTTTTTAACAATAAACAAATAGCTATGAACATTATTTGTTTAATACGTGCTCATAAACCTTGTGATAGCATTGAAATCTTTCACTCAACGCTTCAACTGAAGTATCTTCGCTCTTTATATGCTTCTCTCATTCTCTTTTCAGACGTATTTCATATGTTCATAAGAAAACGCTTTATATTTCTGTGAACAAGAAATATGTACTTCGTGGAAATGAGATTTACATTTCTCAGCAATTGACTTTCTTACACGAAGGAAACTGAGTAGAACGATTCGGTGCTGCCGATGTGTTGTGAACACGGGGTCAATTAAGGTTGTCGATTATGAAAAATGTCCTTATTGATGTATTCATTCATAAATAGACATAGGTATTTCATATTCAGCTATTTATGCACATATTTAGCTAGAAAGTGCAATAATATTGTTAATTTGTTATATTAGGCAAGCTGAACATTTGTGAAACTTTTCAGAAAATATAACCAAGATTTTGAATTGTGTAGACATTGTCCCGCGAAAAGGTTCTTCTGGTCAAACTTGCAAACCGTTTTAGAGGAAATTGACTTTTAACGTTTTTTCTCCATCTTTAACTTGAATCAAAATGGAATATAATGAAAAAAATTAGGAAAGTATAAAGTATAAAACGAGAAAAAAAAATGAGTTCACCATATGGCCTCGTATGTGATCTCTCAATTGATCTAATATTTTAATGGGTATCGTACCTACAAAAATTTTACTTAGCTTACAATGCCTTCATCAATATGTAATTTTTCAATTGTAATGGCCATGTATTTCAGTTAGTCCATTCTTTAAAGATATGTAAGTAAAGTAACTTTTTATCTCAATTGGATGCTTTGTTTAATAGCCCGATGACAACAAAAGCCGAAACTAGTTGCTAAGCTTATCATGATTCATTTTCATTGTTCAATGATGATGAGAGTCTCACACGTAACATCGAAACTTACCAGAAGATCTTGGGGATCCAAGCGAAGCCGAAGGTCGGAGATGCGTTGAATGAATGACCGGAGTTCAGCGAATGTGTGATAACGCGCAACCTGTGAAATCCTTAGGGAACCTGTAGGTGGGTGAGTTGATGGGGCGAAGAAGGCATCCTTTCCTGTGAATTTTAGGGAGACCGTGCAACCTCGGCGGTTTGGAGTCGCTAGGGCCAAGACGACATTGGACATCCTTGGGAAGGGCAGATGATCTGATAGCAGCTGTGACTTCTCGTCCGATTTTAGGCGTTTGGTTGCGAGGAATGATGACGTAGGTATCCTCTTTAAGAAGATCTTGGATATTATCAACATAGAATGCAGGGAGGGTGTTTAAGAGTTCGAGCTAAAGTTCTTTGGACAAAGAATACCTGCTTTGTAAGTGAAACTTGATTTTAAGGAAGGAAGGAATTAACTTTGTGACCTAGCTTGAAAAACCGGATAACTGTAGAAGAAAAAATTTCCCCGTAGAGATTTTCAATGTCGGGGGGGGGGGGGGGGGCACGGACAGATTCAGGAAGATAAAATCGACTTCTGGGGTTGAAAGAAAAGTCAACATATCGCCCCCATAATGTTACTGCATTTTCATAAAATACAACATATTTCAAAAACTGTAAGGTTTAAGTGAAACAAATGTCAAGGAAACTCGCATTTCCATTAAAGAAAAATATACTTTGAATAAGTTTTTCCTTTTTGGGACACGGTCTCCATGAAGAAAATAATTTTAAAATAAAGCTGTAATCGTCCCTTATCTACCTCCAGAATAAAATCTTTTTAAAGTCAAATAATTCAGCCGTAATATTCCGTATCGAATGACGTGGTATCTTAAGTATCTTAGTTCATTGGTTTTCTATTTGAATTACATGTAAAATTCCCAGTTCTTCGGGGTTCTATCTAAAGTTTTAGTCATTACAAAGTTATCGATTGCTAAGCTTCTTTTTTTTTAATTTGAAAATTACGAATCAACTCCAATTCTTGCTGAACGTGGATCTTACGCATTACATTAAGGTGCCATTTTCTTTTCTTTTGAAAGCAGATAACGATAAAACCAGTCCAATAAATAAATATAAACAAATTTAATTCCAACGTAATAAAGAACTTTTGATCGATTGTTAAGTTTCAAACCTTCGAGGAATGTAAACGAGTATACAAAGAATGCCGAGTGGAAAGCGCTTTACAAAGTTAATTAAGTCCTTTTTAATTTAGCTTCTTCGCTTATAAACTCAAAATCGTTTGGATGGATGGGCGTTTATATAGTTTCAGCGATCCACTAGTGTTTTTAGCATGCAGATGATTACATTTAATTTAAAATTTAATTAATAATTTCCGCCTAAATATCGCAATCGTTCGCTATTACAATGAACTTTAAAAAAATTGATAAATCCGTCAAGAAACTTGGGAGAATCTTTAAAGCATTATGAACTTTGGGAAAAATATAGCACTTTTGTGGACGAATTGTGAATAAAGGTGTTTTCGGAGATTCGAAAGAGTTCGAACGTCTTACAGGTGCCAAAAATAGTGTTATTCTCAAACGTTTTCGTATTTTCTTTAACGATATTCCATTTAGATATAAGATAAAAGAAAACATCTTTCCTTTTTGTTAATTTGTTGGAATAAACGGCTTTAAAGTAATTTCAAATTGCCAATTATTATTTACGTTTAATGTGAATGTACCTAATTATATAAATTTGTGAATCTCAACTTAAATATAACTTGAAATGACAGAATAGGCAACACGATTCCTGCATCTCTACAAAATTTCCCTCCCTAAAACAGATTGCCAAAAGAATATAAAATCGTATTTGTTCGGCATTTTTCCTCACGCAAAATTTCTTTCCCACGACCTATTGAGATCGAAACGTCAAACGGAGGAATTTGCAAATCCGTTCAACAAAAGTTGCTACATTTTCACGCAAGGTTTACACTGAAATTTTACGTTCAATAGTTTAACATAAAATGGTCAAAGCATCGATAAAAATTATAAGATTTCATTGTTTAAATTACATCTGTAAATTGTTGAAAATAATGAAAGTATTACAAGCCATCTACGAAAAAAGACTGCATTATGATAATAAACGAGTACCTACGAATGATAAAGACTGCCCTAGATTTACCTTTAAGAATTTTCTAGCCGAATATCTCTTCATGATTGTCATCTCGTATAAATATGCAAAATTATTAGCCCCCATTTTGTCATCACGCGTGTGGATTTATACACGTTTGCCACATTTTTACATTTTTATTTGAGATTATTTTTTTATCTTTGTGCTTTATTGTTCTCAACTTAACCGAATCTCCGTATTTGGGTTTGAGATCTTATTACTGCATAATTTGGAACCAAATTACGATAATAAATTAGCGAAAGTAACGAACCGCTTTGTTTCTTCCGAATTTTTCTGTACGGCCTAACTTTTAATCGTAATAAATTATTAGGATCTGGTGAAATCAAGTTGGGTCTTTTTAAAATATTAAATTGCAATTATGGTTGCGTAAATTATTCCCAAAAAGTATAAAACTTACTAACTGCTTGTTCGAAGGAAGTTACGAGATGTGGGTGGGTTGCGAAACTAATAAACATAAATATTTCAGCGTCATCTGTAGTTGGCTACCTTGTTCATCCGAAAACGCACCAGAAAGAAAGGGTAAGAAGCAAAGCGAGAAAGCATCATTTGTACTAATCAAGAAACACCCGTAAATGACGAACAAATTATAAAATTGAACGATGATATACCCAACAAAATAAGAAACGGCAAAGCCAAAAACAAATTACAAAGTCACCCGGAAATAAAAGTATACATGGTTTAGAATTGGCCGATTTAAATGTAAAAATCTTAATATTCGATTACTAAAGGCTATTAAACCTTTTTGTAGATTAAAAAAATTTACATCCGTACAGGTTGTTTGTTTTTATTTTACTTAATATAGCATGAAGAAAAATTCAAAATTAAAAGTGATACTTTGGCAAAAAATAGTGGTGCCATGTAAATAAACAATAGTTCAGCGTCGTTGCAGCAAGATTCAATTTATTCTACAAACGAAAAAGTCGAAATGATGAAATGGGTTTATTCTGGAAACCATTAAGATTCGTTAAATGAAGTTATTTTTATTTATTTAGTATTGTCAATTAAACGATTTTAGTTGCACTTTGTAAAAGTTTACTTTATTATTAAATTAATACCTGTCAACAATTTCAAGGTATCACTGATTTTTGAGAAAGTTGTCATTTTTATTTGCCTAATTATTTGCTTTCTGAAAAATTCAAAGTAAAAATAAGCACCTAACATCAGATTCAGAATTTTTATCTCTTCAAAAAAGTTAAATAGACTTCTTGTAAAAAACAATTAGGGAAGCAAATAATCGAATATTAAGATTGTTACATTGAAATCGACTGCTTGGTAGATATACAGGGTCCTTCAGCAGTGCGTCGGGTTTCTACCAAGACCAAAAAAGTTAGGAGTTTCAATCACACGCAGTTGTTAATTATTGATGAGGGCGCTTGAAAAACCTGTAACAAGCAAACAAAAAAAATTGTTTATGGAACTCCCTGTATAATTATATACGATGAGAACGTCCTTGGACCCCTTTATTTATTCCCAAAATATTGCGGCTTTTAAACAAATAGCTTAGCAGCAATAAAATATTTTTAAAAAAATTAATTTTCCGTACATCCTCTAAAGGCGCGGCAACACCATAAATCCAACATTCATTTCAAATTTGGATTCAATTCATGTTGTAGAAGGTTGTCAGATGTTATGGTTTCGTTTATGATGTTATATTATATTAATTAGAGTATTTTAATGCAAAACAGTCAAAATAACGTGTTGTTTAATATTTGTTTTACTTTATCCAAATTATATTGTAGGTCTTGTGTTATAATATTTAAGTTCTTAAACGTTGCAGTAATTGAAACTTTTAAAACTTCCATATAAAACTTTTGTCTTATGTGTTTAAAATGATTGTCTTCATTAAATGTAGAGTACTTACATTTTGGAAACTTGATGAAATTTGGAACATAAGATTTGGATTTGCAATGTAGTAAAAATTTTTTTTCTGTTTTCCATTTTGGCTAATTTTTGGTATGTTTTTGATATAAATTTCATTCTTCTTACAGTATTTAAACCATAATTTTTAAAAACAAGTTTATAAGACCAATTATGTTCAGTTAATGTTGCCATATATGTAAATGTATATAATTAATTATTTGACTATCTTCTTATAATAATTAGAGTATTTTAATGCAAAACAGTCAATTATATAGAACTTTATTTATCAAAAATGCACAAATATTTCGACAGCGGTTGCTGCCTTCGTCAGTGTGACATTAATACATATTTTCGTTTATGATGTTATATTATTATTATACAGGATGTTCAAATTTAACTTTCAATTTTTACAAAATTCAATTTTCTCAACTTTTTTAAATGGAACACCCTGTTTTGCTTGATCGTTAAGGAATCAAAATACGAACATTTTTTGTAATTACGTTCAAGTGTCTATTCCTAAGGGTTTCCGAATTAATTTATAAAATTGTTTCACACATAGGAGAACCGTAGTTTTACCGAAAATCAACAGGGCGCGTAGGGTAGGAGACAGTGGAGGGAATCATATTCCTATCCTCGATCAGAAAAGAGGCCGTTTCTACAGTTTTCAGTCTTAGAAATCGGTACCCACAATACTATAACTGTATCGATCATAAAAGTTAAAGTTTCGGAAAAATTCCCATAACTATAACATCTTCCAACTTAATGTTTAAGAGCGAATAGAAAGAATCGAAAATACATCACCGAGCGATGTGAATTTCTAATGTCAACCACTGATATTTTTTGCATGTGTACGTGAAATTCAAATTAACAGACAAACTCAATAAAATGAATTATAATTAGTTGGGTAACGAATTAACAATACAATGACATATTAATGTTGAATACAGTAGTACATGAAAACATTGCGTGAATAATATCTGCTGTAAGCCACAACAAGGCATAACGTAGGAATGGAGACTAAATCAGAATTAATGCACGTGAGTAATTAGGTCAGCGTAGTAAAAGGAAAATAATTTAACCAAATGGCATAGTTTATATGCAAAAGGTAGCATTTATACTCACTCGGCAAAGATAATGATTCAAGAGTTTGAAACGATAAAGTTTTATTATAAGGTTGTCTTTAAGCGCATAATTATATGTAGCCTGCTACCAACATTCATTTCTGTAATAGTTTGAATATTAAGATGTGCGTTTTGGGGACTATATTTTCAAATTATGTGTCGTTCGTTTAAGCCACAGTTTGAAACCGTTCATTTTTACACAAATGCACGTTTTGTGCCGTCAAACCAAAATTTCCACGTAATTTGTATGCACAAGTGCAGTTGATTACAAACACGTCGGTTGGTTAAAATTAGATTTTATTGCCTTCGCATGCTCCAAATTGCTAAACGCTGTAGTCATTTACCTAAAAATGTTATTTAATGAAAGAATTCTCAAAGGTAGCGTAAGGGAAGTACGGTCAATGGGCTCTAGGTTATTGTTGTTAGACCTTGTTTAATATTATTAGTGCCTGTATTACGACTTCATTTACGGTATTTAGTTGTACGCACTCGCATATATTTTCACTAAATTGGCTCTAAAGTATAATTATTTAGAAATAAAATGTTAGAATGAGTGCAAGTGTAATTATATTCGCATTTG
This sequence comes from Pyrocoelia pectoralis, assembly GCA_036250285.1. NCBI lineage: Eukaryota > Metazoa > Arthropoda > Insecta > Coleoptera > Lampyridae > Pyrocoelia > Pyrocoelia pectoralis. The sequence continues at coordinate 51,996,902 of CM070077.1, read as the reverse complement.
CCGAGGTTAGTTTTGGATAATAAACCGTGAAGTACCGAATAAAAATTCTAATATAATAAAAATATTAGTCTTCATAAATTTTCTGAATATATTTACTGGTTTCAATTTGTCTTCATAAATCGTTCGAACTTGAAAACGACCATTTTTCACTTAGATTTAGGGAAACGTTTTTTACGATAGTACTATTTAGAAAAAAATAAATCATCTACGAAGTTAAGCAGACAATAAAGTACCTTCGGAAATCTGTCGACACTTATATTTATAAAGACTTATTTTAGTTATATTTTACGCTTTCTATAAATTCATGTTAGCCGGACAACGTGACAATCTTATTTTCTCTCGAAAATTCAAATATATCTTTCGTTTTTTCAAACCTGCGAAAATTCGAAGCATATTAAATTAGAAATAATAGCAATAATATGAGTAATAAATCTTTAACGCCTGACAGTTTCATTATAAGGACGAACTGAGTATAAAATAATTTAGTTAATTTCATCTGAAACCATTAATAATAATAATCAAAGAAAATAAATCACAAAATAGAAAAATATCACCAAATGTGGAGTGTACACTGTGGCCCGAAATAAAGGAGTACATTTTTTAATCTGAAATAACTTTTTTGTTTTTAGGGCGATTTATTTTCTTTTTACAGGGTTAATACCTCAGCATGTCCCCAATATGAGTGCAAATTTTGGTATAAATAAAATGTACAGGGTCGGACTTACAAATTTTTTTCTTTAATGGTGCATTTGTGATCGTTGCAAATGAAACATGTTTTAGCTAAATTTGAACTGATATGCTCTTTCGGTAAGGTAAGTACCCAGAACACTTCCGTACAAACGAAATTCTCCGAAATTGTAGGATTTGCGAAATATCATTTTTTTATTTAAATGGTACTAAGTACGCGCATTAGCCATAAACTAAAGAAAAATATCGAATTTTAATATTTATGTAAATTTAAATGTTTTTCTAATATCTTCACTAAAACGGAAGCTCCTTAGCACTAAATTACATCTTTCCTGCCATTTCTTCGAACGAATGCAGTTTGTATGGAACAACTTTGAACAGCGTACAATAAATAGGGCCATCAATTTATGGCGCAGAAGGCTACAAGAAGTGGTGAACAATCATGGTGGCCACATTCATAATATTTTACTTTAAGTTATAAATTATGTAGCTAATTTTCTTAGTTATAATTTGTGTTATTTAATAAAATGTATTATTTCCTTATTTCAATAAAAAAATGATATTTCGCAAATCCTACAATTTCGGAGAATTTCGTTTGTACGGAAGTGTTCTGGGTACTTACCTTACCGAAAGAGCATATCAGTTCAAATTTAGCTAAAACATGTTTCATTTGCAACGATCACAAATGCACCATTAAAGAAAAAAATTTGTAAGTCCGACCCTGTACATTTTATTTATACCAAAATTTGCACTCATATTGGGGACATGCTGAGGTATTAACCCTGTAAAAAGAAAATAAATCGCCCTAAAAACAAAAAAGTTATTTCAGATTAAAAAATGTACTCCTTTATTTCGGGCCACAGTGTAGATATACTTAAGCTAAAATTTCCTTTGTTTGCTTGGAGTTGCCGTTTACAAATGAAGAAAGATACGTATAAAACAATGGGGTGAGAATTGACGAAGGTGCCGAATAAGATGACGCACAATAACGAAATAGGGTGAGGAGAGATAGCTGAAAACTACATGAATAAGTAGTATTACTATCTTTACCTAGAAATTTTGTCCTATTACCTGCTTTAATAGGATCACAAAAGGCTTGATGAAAATACTTCATTTTCATTATTTTTAATTAAAAAAAATAAAATAACGAAACAATATGGGTTTTAGTTACCTAATACACCTACACTAATTAAAAAATATGATTGTATAATTTGAAAACAGGACTAAGGGACGCTAATCAACTTGCCTCAGCTTTTGTAGAGGTTCCTGTTTCTCGTGTAATAATTTTCCATTGGTTTTCCCTACTGAAACGCAATAATATTTCAACGAAAGATGACGAGAAAGGTTGACGCCATGCGATCTCAGTCACCGAAGAAAACTACAAATATACTTATAAACAAATTGAAGAGACTCTCTCACTGAGGATCAAAGCAAGCTCGCGTAATGTGAAGCAAAAAAAAATGCTTTCCAAATTAGCAAATGGAAATGGTGGACAAAAGTCAGTCGATGTTGGGGTGTACGTAGAGGCGGCTAAAATGCGTCGAGATGGTAAGAAAAAGGGATTTGATTTTTTTTTCAAGTGGTTCTATAGCAACGATTCCTATACAGGACGAAAAACAGTAAATTTAAGGTTGTACATGTACAATTAACTTTGTGTTCTTTCACTTGATCTTTGGAAAATTTGCATAATTTAAAGTGTCGCGTTTGTGACAGAATAACGTATTCACTCACAAAGCCGTTTTGACTAAAGATTTTTAAAGGTTTCAGTAAGTAATTGATATGATTTGGTTCCTTTGGTACCAAAGGACAATTTTCTACCCCTAGAATTCATTTCAAACTCACGGAGGACGATCATCGTACTTTTTTGTCAATTCTAAGACTTTCCGCGAACGCTTAAAAATGTATTAGAGGGTTTCTTAAAAATTATAATGAATATATTATATTGCGTCTCGTAAAACTGTGAAGGGTGGGGAGCGAATATAAAGGGAGGCTGCCCAGATTTGTGGGAGTACATACAGTCCACTCGACAGAGAAGGTAAAATTAACAAGTGAAAAATTAAATCAGTTGTAATTTATTGGGTGACCCAACACATTAAATACATTTTTATGAAGCTCTGTCTACCTTACTTCTTTCTTGGTTACGCTTGCTTGTCGAAAGAGGGCAACTGGAAATGGACCTTAGTGAAACTCAACGAGAGCCTTGATTAAATGCAAGTTGTGCACCAATATATATTTATGAAAGCCTTATACTATTACGCCACCTATTACGCCGTCAATTACTGGCAAAAGCTTGCTATTTACAAAAAGTGCCAAATTACAAATTTCTATAGACTACTAGGAATTTAAATATTTATATGCAATTCAATCAAAAGATGCAACAAAAGAGCTTTAATTTAAAACTAAGGCCTATAAAAAAACTTCATCGGTAAAACAAGCTTCTCATCAAAATCGGTCCAATGGGCGTTATTTTGGGAGCAAACATTCCAATTTTAACCCAAACTAATTTCCCTTGCTTATTATTCTGCATTCAGCATAATTGTTCTAAATTAGTTCTTAATGTGTCGGGATTGAACAATGGTTCTTATTTATCCTTTTACAACAATTTAGATATAGTTTTTATATAAACTCCAAAAATAGGGAAATTACGATATTGTTCTCCCCGAATTGGAGGTCTTTTCGTGGAGTTGTTGGTAGGTGTTAATGAATGACATGTACTTCAATTTACTGCCGACGTTTCGACCATTCAGGGTTGGTCTTTATCAAGGCTCTGAAGAGTCTACGTATCAAAAACATTGGTGGTACTCGTTGGATCCAGTTTATATGTGATGCGAAGATTGCAATTGTTGGTAAGCAATGGTTATAATTATAGATTAACGATGATATAAACTAAATAAATTAATAATATACGACACACTTCTAGTTGGTGGAACGAATAAACAAAGAATGGCTAAATGCTTCGCATCACATATAAACTCGATCCAACGAGTACCACGAATGTTTTTGATACGTAGACTCTTCAAGTGAGTGTTCCTTCAACCATTATTGAAAATTAGTGTCATTCAATATTACGCATTAGAATGTAGATTTTCTGTCATATACTAATTACAATTTTACATGTCCTAATAAAGAGCCTTGATAAAGACCAACCCTGAATGGTCGAAACGTCGGCATTAAATTGAAGTACATTTCGTTTCATTAACACCTACCAAGAACTCCACGAGAAGGCTTCCAATTCGAGGAGAAGAATATCATAATTTAGATATAGTTCAAAACATCTATATGTACAAATTGTCACGTTATACCACCATTTTGACGGTGTTCCCGATTAGTTATAGCGAAGCACATCAAGATCTAAGCTTACTTTTTGATGCTTTTTCAGAATATGAGGTCAGAATTTTAAGATTCCTTAACACAAAAAAGCAATACTAAAAGACACACAGACTTAACGGATTCATATACCGAACTTTTCTTGGATGATTAAAGAGAAATTTGAAATATGAAAAAAGTTTCAGTAAAAGATTATCGACTCGTTTATAAATAATTGTGAATCCAGTGCATAGTTCTAAAGCGCCGAGGTAACTGCACATATTTTGCACTTGAATAAAATTGGAAACGTCACTGCAGCAAAATATCAAAGTTTAAACCTATTAGACAAGCAACGGCAATTTAAGTATCAATTTTAGAGGCCCAATAACAGCAATTAAACAAAGATGTATATAGAGATGTAAAGATAGGAACTGTAGAGAATGTACCTCCGTGAAAATTGCAGAAAGACAATTTTGCGAGTATGAACGAACGCTCATAGGCATGTTAAAAGATAAAAATCTTATTCATCGCAAAACATCGTTGGATCACTACAGGAATTAGAGAAAAAGACAAAAGATTTGATTGAATTACAAAGGAGTTTATGGAGCCTAATTAACCCCGAAAGTGGTTAAAAATGCATAGAGGAATTGCAGCACCAGATCCTAATAAAATTTTCTCAGAGAATTGGCCCCTAGATGTCGTAACGAAAAGTGTTTTTTTCGGGGTTAATTACATCCCGTGCATCCCTTTGCCAGTCAATGAAACTTTTTTGTGGTCACATCTACTTCTAGGTGCCCAAACCAGCGACTAATTGTTCGAGTGAGAGAAGCTTTTCTAAAATTATCTAAGGTCTACCTTAAGCCAAGAAAAGCTAAACGCCTTACCTCCTGATGACTTTCCGAATAAAAAATGGCGCAAAAAGAAATTGTAAAAATTTCATGACTTAATTGACTTTCATGATCATCAGCCAGATTGTTACCCGGTAATTCCATCTATTGTATTAAGCGCAATAAAAATTAATTAATTGCGTTTACCGAATGTACCTTATTGTGTATGTAGTACCTATTAAGGCATACACTATCCCGCCTTATTAGTAGTCAGCTTTTATTAGCTCAGAAATATACTCAAAAACTATTTTTCTTGTGCAATCGTTGGATTGTGAAATAATCTTTGAACTGACACTTGAAGATGTCGATAGGGGCAATGAGTTATCTTATATCATTGCTAGTGATTATTTGGCAAGTGTATTAAGTTGTCGTATTTGTTAGTTAACTGTCAACTCCAGCAGTAGGTATAATAAAGACGTACGTTAATACGTCACTTTTCGTCATCATTAAGTGATTTAATTACTTAACTCAGTGCATTTCCATGCAAACCATTTTACAAATATTCACCTCAACCTCTTAGTACATAGTTAGTAATGAAAAACAACAACAAAAGTAAAAAAAATCTGTTTCTTTACATTCTCAATAAACTGTTTGTATAATTTTCAGCAGCCGCTGTGTAACGCTAAAGATATTGAATTACTTTCAAGCTAATATTTACGCTATTATTACATTATCTTGTTATAAAGGAAGAAAGTAATATAAATCGTCTCATTAGCCCCATTGTGAGGAAGGAACTTTTCCATATAAATCCAGTTTAAGAGAATTGTGTAAATAGATTTAACGCTTTCGAATCAGTTGATAAATAAATAATTCACTTCTTATAAGCTTACATGTCAATTTTTTATACAAATCTTGATTTTGACGATTTAATTAACAGATGTTTTGGTACCGTTGTTATGAAAAATTTACTTTAAAAGTAAATAAGTAAGTATTTATAAAATTCATATAAACGTAAATGCTTGCGTTTCGATAGGTATACAGGGTGCTAAAGTTTTTGTGTATGTACTTAGTATACTGAGATTCTTCGGAGCAATACTACGCAAATAAAATAGTGAAAAAAGTGATGCAATTGATGTTCGATATCAATTAATTTAAGAATTAGTAGTAATTAAATGCCACAGCTATTGATATGAAAAAAGAAGTTTTCGTGAGGACGGTATGTAAATAAAAATTCGATTAACGATTTCCTCCAAACGGTAAGTATACGACAAAAATGGAAAAGACCTTTTTTTTTATGATTGATTGGTAATTATGAATAAACCATTGTTCCTCTTTTAAATCAGTGGCGTAATATTTTTTTCGTTAAAATTGTACTGGAGTTTAGCCAGAGCTACGCCACTAGTTAAAAAAAAATAAAAATAATTGTTAATCATACAGTGTGTTTCTATACCGGAATAACTTGTGCCAAAATTAAGTCTAATAGCTTAAACCGTCTTCGAGATTTTTAAGAAGAAACGAAAAAAATAAAACCTTTAGCACCTTGTAGGTATATCGAGAACCAAGCATTTTAGGACATACATTTATATAAACTTTTCGACTTAAAATTGGTTCAGGAATGCCCCCTTAAAATAAGTACATACCATTAAGTAACACCCTGTACCTATATAAAATAGACAATCTTAGAGGAATATAATTATATGAAATTCAAATCTTTGTAAAAAAGTCACTTACCTTAACTGTTCGAAAATGGGTACGGTAAGCAGAGCACTCATCTGAAATAAAAAAAATGGACATTGAAATTTTTCGAAAATGAGAAGTAGGTAATAAACGACAAGGTATAGGTAATTAATTATCTTACCCCCATCCATATTATAATTATGCACCACTCAGTCATAGAAACGAAATAACGATCACTTTTAAACCACTCCACTCAAAATCGAAACCGAAACGGGACCTGATCACAACGGCCACTGATCATAACGGCCACCTAGGTTATTGTTATTTAATAACAGCCACTTTGATCACATACGGCCTCTAATACTATTTGATCATAACGGCCACCTTGTTCACGTTATGATCAAATAATATAAGTGGCCGTTGTGATCAAGGTGGCCGTTGTGAAATAGCAAAAACCGGGGTGGCCGTTATGATCAGTGGCCGTTGTGATATAGACCCAAGGATTATTAACAAATTTGTGTAATATTGTCGGATATTCATTAATCATAAAGCATATGTGCGTCGGTGACCGATTCTTATCGCACAGACCAGTTTGAAACAGTTAACAAATGTGTTGTACATCACATGAATTTAACATTACTTGCTTAAAAGTAAATACTAATATCCAAAAACCTTTACCACTTTTACATTCCCGTTATACTGGGAAATAGTACGTTATTTTTTATGGTTAATTCTACCTACTAATCAAATGAAATTGAGGATCTTCACTGTTACTAATACTAAAATGGCATCCATGATCGAAAATTTTTCCAAGCTGTTCACTTTTTAGCGGCCTGCCAGAAATTTATACGAGAACAAAAAAGTGACTAGAGTTAACGTTATAGCAGCGGTCGAATGGTACAGAAAATTTCAACAGTGAAGAATCTACTCAAGATTTGGCCCATCCTGGACATGCACGTGTTGATGGTTGATGCATGAGATGAAAATGTCAGGCAGCTGGAAAATGCTTTGAGCGCAAGTAGAAGTACGATGAAGAACTTTCCCAGATGTTCACTATTAGCGTTGGAACTCTATACATTCTATAATTCATGGCAAAGATACGTTTTAGTGGATTCCTTAAATTCGTTTATTATTCTTTATCTCGGCAGCGGTTCATTTTATCGACAATAAACAAGAGTAGGTACATTTTCTGAGTGTAAGGTTCAAGCTACCCAGATTCATTTTTTTAAAGTTTTTATCATACAGAGTTGTTAAAAATTTGAGCATCAATGTGTAAAGCTTAGCTCGCCCCTGATCTCCGCAGGGGGAAAATTGTTATAGGAACTTTTCTTTTCCCGGACACCCTGTACAAAAGGTGTGAATATAATGGAAAAATGAATTTTGAAGACAATAATTTTCATATGTTAGCCTTTCCTACAGAGAGTCAGAGGTAAAGGATTATTTTTTTATATTTCAGTTAATGTAATTTATCAGCATGGTGAAGAAATGTTTAGTTTTGTATGAGGAACATACATCTTATTCCGTCATGTCCGATTTGGTATCCACTTATATAATTTCAACTAAAGGTATATGACGTGATATGTATGTATTTGTTAGGAGAAAATAAATAGATATTATATTATTATTATAACGTATTCTTAATTAACGTCACCGTTTCATTCAACAACAAATTAATACGGAAAAAAAATAACTTCAAACTAAGTCGTATTGCAATAAGTTAATATAGTTAATAAGATACAAGAAATGGGTTAGACCCTCGAAGGCGAAAGTTCATAAAAACACATCAGCTTTGCCCCGAAGGATATTAAATAGACCTGAGGTGACAAGTAAAGATAATTTTAGCGACAGGACAAACATCTCAAAACGTGGAGAATTAATGAGAAAAGGAGGTGTTTACATTTTTTCCACGGCAACGACTTCAATATCTTCCTTATATGAAAAATGAAATGGCCGCCAGCTGTAATACGAGAAAAAAAATTTGTTAGGGATAGAAATTAATTTAAACTGTTCACGAAAATGACGTGGATTGAATTAGCTACATTAAACCGTTTTAGAATGTTCTATTTTTTGTTTCATTATCTGGGACCACGAAAACTTTGGCAAAAAAGGTATAAAATACTTTCTTCGATTCTAACTAACATTAAAAGGAACTAACAGAATGCTTGGAATGTCCTCTCACGCATCCTAATTAACACGTTCTTTACAGTATCATTTTTCCGTGCCACTTGTCCTTTGTGGAAAAATCTCCTTAGGGGCAATTTCTGATTGTATTCACTTCAGCACGTCTCTGTAGTAACGTCTCTATTTCTAGGTTGTTATCGTTGCTTAACAGAAGCAATTTCCTGCACACGTACCTATATGTCTTTCAGCTTGCTAAATTAACTTCATGATGCTCGTCACCTACATGTGACGTAAATGATACAAACAAATATTTACTATTAAAACAGAATTAAATATAAAATCCCAATTAACCATTCCACGAATTTTATTGCCATACCTTATATCCTTTCATCCAATTTCGTTTCTTTTATTCTCTAAACGAGCCTTAAGGCTGCAAAATTTCTAAGAAAAAACTTCATAACTTGTAAAGCAGTGTCTTTTGATTAAGTTTTATATTCTTTTCGTAAGAATGCCATTTCTGTTCCTGTCAATTTTATTGTTATTTAAGAACAAAGAAGGCGAGGCTTCAACCAAGTTAGTGTATCGTGATCGAATTTTTAAGTGTAAGTAATAACAGTAAACAATAACACAAATTTAAGAAGAATAAAAGGGAATGTAATGTCGAGTGCTTCCCATTTATTGAGAGTTTCTAGTGTGATTTACTTTCAATTAAAGTAGGAAGGTTACATTATGTCATCGTCCTGAAGTGTTACTAACAAAGTGTTTGGACCAAACACAGGTTGCTTCTTTGAAATTACATAATATGTACATAACATTATTGTCAATTTGTCAAGCTACATAATACAATAATCGGGAATGGGAACAACTGTAAGTTTACACAGGTACCAACACACTATAAAACACATTTGGTTGTCTATCCTCTCCTTAATGTGAAGTAATAAATAATGATTATTGCATTAATCTAAAAGATTCGTTATGAAGTTGTAAAGTTTTATATGAAACTCATAAATTTTAATGCACAAGTTATAATTTTATTAGAAAATAAAACCGAATTTGTTATTGTGTCGCTACCAAAATATTGTAATGGTACTTTTCAATATTCAACAGCTCCAAACATTTTTCTGTCAACACAAATGATCATCGTAAAGGAATTCCTGAATGACTTTAATAGACCTTTAGAGTTTAGAGTGAGAGATGCGACCCCTAAATTTTTAAATCGAAAGTTGGGGCTCTAAAATTGACGTGTCTCGGAATGATCCAAATAACGAATTTATTCCATTTGACTGTTGCGCGCTGTATTTAATTAATTCTTTCTTGATTCGCGTTGAAATTGAAAGTAAATCCTAAACTAAGAAAAAGCAGTTGGATAAATTCAGTGTAACAATCTCATAATTTTATTATTGTTTTTTTTATTTGTTACCGTGATTACCGTGGTCAGTACTTCTTACGTTGGATTTATTGGCATGTAGAGTGATTACAGCTTTTATGAAAGAAACTCCAAGAGCTGCATGAAGAGTTTGATTTGACACATACCAAGGTGCATCAGCTATCATTCACAATGTTTTAGATTGATAGGTTTGGAGTATTCTGGTGTTGCTCGGTTTGATGCATCCCTAAAGTTCAACGCCATAGCGCCAGATTGGTTTGAGGATGATTTTGTATATCAGCAATTTATTTCCTACTAATAATTTTGATTGTTTACCTAGTAACCATGACATTTGTTGTACTTTTACGTTAAGTTGAGTCTTTTTGGTCTTCATGTGGTCTTTCCAAATGAGCTTTTTATCGAGGTGAAGTCCAAGGTGTTTGACTACCGTTTTCTCTGGGATGGGGTCGTTGTTTAGAGCCACCCTAGGGCAGTTATATAGTCTAGGTGTAATAGTTATTTATGTATTAAGGGCGTAAAGAAGCTTTTATGCCCCAAAGCCTTATTTCAGGTCCGAGCGGGCAACGAGGGCTAGGAAAAGGTTGTAGGGCCATAAAAGCTAGTTACGGCAGAAATACCTACACTCTTTTATGCACTGATTAAGTATTTATCTCAAATAATTTAAATATCGCATAAACTTGAGTAGATGTATGAAGCCGCTTGAAATACGTTGCTATAGTAAAAGCAGTAAACAAGGATATCCGTTTTAACTTTGTTCAAAAACTGTTTACTTCCGTTGTGAGATCGGTATTTTAGATGGATTTTTCATCAAATGAGGAAAATGCGATGGCTTGCGAGGCCGAAATTAACGAGCTGGCTGAGACAGGAAGAAGTAGTGCTTTGATACCCGAAAAATCAGAATTAATGAATTAATTGACGTTTGTTTATGGCCCGACGGGCTATAAAGAGGCCGCGGGTCATAAAGAGTCGTTTATGTTCAGGTGAGTCAGGTAATAATAACCTTATTATTATATATCTGTGCATAAATGATATTTGCGCTGATTTATCATTATTTACTTTAATTTTTCGAAACCAATCTTGAAGCGTATTTAGGTGATTTTGTAGCTTCACGGACGCTCTGGCAGGTTCGGTATTTGATGATAGAACTGCCGTATCGTCGGCTATTGGCTATTGTAGTCTCTTCTGTAGTGGGTAAATCGCCCGTATAGATTAAGCAGAGGAAGAGTCCCAGGGCACTGCCTTGGGGTACCCCGGATTGGAAATCTCATAATCTACATACATATATAATATGTAAAAAGAAAAGTCCTCACTCACTGACTCATCAACGCCCACTCCATACCCTTGGACCTGAATACCTGAAATTTTGCACAGAGCTTCCTTTTATGATGTAGACAAGAGATAAGGCCAGATTTTTCGAAAATCAACCCCTAAGGGGATAAAATAGGGGATGAAACTTTGTATAGAAATCCATAAAAATTGGTATATGGCCTTTCGGCAATTGTGTTTCGGAATTTTCCGAAATTTAACCCCTACGGGGGTAAAATAGGGGATCAAACTTTATATGAAAATCCGTCATTTTACTTCTCGACTACGAAGTAAAAGGGAAGTATTGTATTAGTGTTCCAAAAAAAAAATTGACCTATGCAAATTTTTACATATCTTTGCATTTCTGAATGCGTAGATTCAAAAAAGTGAAAAAAAATCCGTCTGTCGAAGTCTGTAGTCTGTCCGTAGGTACACATTTTCTTGCAACGCTCTATACTCAGAAACTATTAAATTATCGAAATGCGGGCCAAAGACGAAAATGCTGATATTAACTTTGATGACGTCACTTCCGGTATAAGCTAAAATGGCGGCACTCATTTTTTTATAAGATAAAGTTGCAGTTTTTTTGTACGAGGGAAGTCTCGTGGCAATACTTGCCAGAATTTTTTTAAGTTAAATCTATAAAAATTGGTATTTGGACTTTGGGTTAGAAGTTAAGAAAGACGTACGGTTAAACCGCTTGACCGATTTGAATCAAACTTGGCAAAAATGTAAATGGAAACCCAAGGAGGGACGTAAGGTACTTTCCACGCACGGATGTAGACGTAGAGTACCTACCATTGTAACCGAAGTCTACGCGGACGAAGTCGCTGGCAACAGCTAGTTAACATTAAAATTAGATACAAAACCGCAAAGGTGTACGAAAATTGTAATTTACGACGGTAAAATAAACTTTTTAACCATTTGGTGCATAAAATATTAAGATCATTTTTTGAAAAATTAAGAAAGAAAAGTTTACCTTTGTGTTTAACCATTTGGTGCATAAAATTGTAAGTACATATATTAAGATTATTTTTTGAAAAATTAAGAAGGGAAAGTTTACCTTTGTGTTTAAGGCCAAGATAACCGAAAGTAATAGGTAATTAATTGATTTATGGGGTTGATTGATGTGATAGTGTAACATTTTGAGATCTGCATCCTCAACGATTTTTATTAATAATTAATATTAGACACATTAGAAATATAAGCAATTTTGAACAATTTTTCACAGTATAAGAAATATTGAATTTGTGCTTGTAATTTATTTTTTGATTAGTAAATAGATAGTCAATTAACTCTAAAAGTTAGAGTCTGATTTCCTTAAGTTGAGTTTTTGGGTTAAATAGAGAGAATTAATTCTGAGGTTGAGCTAGTCCGGGGCAAATTACAATAAAAATTTTGATAGTTTGATTGTAAAATTGAGCAAAGAGAGTGTCGTTTTGTAACATGCCGTTACAAGTAGTTATTTTTTCAAATTCAATGTAAACTGTTTACATCAATAGTCTGACGAACAATTAATTTTTCCATACCAAAAGCTGACTATTCAGAAAAATCGAAAAAATCATGGTATTGTCCAATGTCCATTATTAAACAAAATATTTTGAACATAAATGATACGATACATAAATACATAGTTTTGGAAAATGTGGATAAGCTGCTAATTTGTTGTACAAAACAGTTATCCGTTAATTGTTTTATGAACCCTTAAAATTAAATGCATGTTAATAAGTAAGTGAGTGTAACTATTAAATTGTAAATCTCACCTGTCAAAAATGTGAACTAAGCCTTTAATTGAAGGTAAAATGGCGAAAATACATGAATTGAAGAATATTTGTAACGTCAATAGCAAAATCCAGTATACTCTTGAACTTTTTAGTGCACTATTATCAAAGACATGTTGCACAATCTAATTCGTCTCACATACCTAATTCCCTTTTTAAGTGGTGATAATTGGATCTTAAATGTGTATGAAGTTTATATAGGATATTAGTACATCTGAGACCACCTTTGAATAATATTGAGCACAAAAAATGAAACACACCCTCATATTCAAAGACAGACTTCGCCTTTGGACAAATAAATAATGTGCAGTATATAGTACCGTCGTATCATATGAATTAAAAACGATGAAGTCACAGCTGATGACGGGCTAGTCTTTGAACACTTGACCAATGTACCTGCCTTTCCTCAAATATGTTAATGTAATAAATGAAGTTCAACTCTCTGTAGAATACACTCAACCACTAAGATTACCAACGTCGCGTCGGCGTCGTTTGCATATAATTGAATGTAATAGGGTTGTCATATAACTTAACGAAAATTAGTAATAGAGGTAGGTAATACAACGAAAGTCAAATACAGAAAAGTTTATTTACTCAAAACCTTAGCTTATAAAACTTTAGAGAATGGCGAAAGATTTCAACAAAAAAGGCGTGGAAAGACACTTGTGGTCATGAATCTTAATGCTCAAACTGAATTTTGTTTAGTCCAACAATAAAAACGTTTTAACTCCCGTGATAAATGAAACAGCAAACGAGCTTTTTAGGAGACGTCCGATTGCTCTCTAATGCATTGTAAGACGCGACCTACTTTCTAGAAAGATAGAAAGTAAATGAAAGCTAATTTCTAGATCCATCAGAAATTTGTTTCTACAGTTTCGTTAAAGTTTATGCAGGTAAGTATTAATTTGTATTGAGATAAAACTAAAATGTCACAATTTTGTTGTTTATATTTGCTAATTAGTTTTAAATTGGCTTGTACATTATCATATCATTTTCTACCACATTAATCTACGTAATTTTAAAAACAAAACATTAAAAACCGGAAACATTTCTTTTAAAACTTCTTCAAACGGAGATTATAAATGCTTCACTTCCGACTACCAACTTCTGGAATAAAGCACTGCAGATATAATCATTTCTGCCTCGTTTACACAGGTTTAGTAATTAGAGTTGTTTTAGAAGGCGTACTCAATTTATTTCGCAGTTTGGGCACTCTTTTAAAAGCGGAAAGGGATATTATATTTACTGCCTTCGCGTCCTGTATTTCCTATCGGAGTAGGGTTGGCCACCGCAATACCAATCGTTTACCAATTTGTCTCCTTTATGTATGGAAATTTGGGGTTGAATTTTAATAATACGCATAAGAAGGGTACATATCTCAGCTGAAATGTGATTAATAACAAGGCACTGCACTGGTTTGAAATCTCCTATAAATTTCAACAGTACTGAATGGAAGGAAATCCTTCTTACAGTGTCAATTTATATCTATGGTATTGCCAGTAATAGTAATAACCACTTTCTTTCGACACTTTTACAATCTACTTATACTTCCGTTGCATTAAAAAGAAAAAAGAGTTCGAGCAATTGATCATAGATACAATTTTATTAAAGACGATAGTTTGGCTCAACTGCCAGGGTAAGACGTGCCGAGGTTCCCTCCCACTAAAAACATTCCTATGCAGTCGTCAAAGAATTCGCCTACAAGACACAACCCTTGAGGTGTCTTAAGCGTACGCTCTTGAATAATGGTGCTTGCGCACCACTCAGAAAATAGGATTTTCAACAGTGCGGATGAAGCATTGTCAGATGTCGAGTCCTCCAATATTCATCCCGATTTCTTAGACTTCGGAGTCCATGAACATACCAAAACCCTTGGTCTTGTTTGGGCATTTCCGTCAGATAACTCACAATATTCGATTTCAGACCCTTCGGATCGCAGTCCTAAAAGACGTTCCATATTTTCTGATATTTCCCAAATTTTTGACCCATTGGGACTGCTTGCTTCTTGTGTCATATTAGCCAAGATTTTCATGCAGCTTCTCTGGATGGAAAAGGTTTCCTGGCATGACCCCATTCCCGTCACTATTCAAAATAAATGGATTCCCTTCAGACGAAGTTTGCTCCTATTAAACGATCTTTCTAGTCCACGCCACGTAATTTGTACTAATTTTGTATGTGTAGAAATGCATGGATTTTCAGACGCATCACTTCCAGCTTATGGTGCTTCCATTTACTTGCGTTCAATTGACTTACAAGGTCAGGTTCAGGTTCACCTTCCTTGTGCAAAGGCCAAGGTGGCGCCTTTAAATCCTTTGACTATTCCCAAGCTGGAACTTTGTGCAGCCGCGTTGCTGGCAAAGCTGGCGTTCCAAATTTCCAAGTCCTTAGACGTAAATCTTCACAGGTCTATCTTTTGGGCCGACTCTACTGTAGTATAAGGATGGCTAAAGACTCCTCCTAATCAGCTCAAAACGTTCGTTTGCAGCAGAGTAGCGAACATACAGATGTTAACTGAACATGCCACCTGGAGGCATGTACCCACACAAAATAATCCTGCCGATCTACTCTCCAGAGAGGCTTCTCCTTCTCAATTACTGAACTCCACCCTGTGGTGGAATGGCCCTTCATGGCTGTGCGACCAAGAAGGTTCATGGCCTGTTTCTGTAGACACTGCTTGATCAAAATCGCTCAACTTGATTCCTTTCTAGAAGACTTAAAGCGTCTTCAAACGAATCTTCCCATTTTAAAGCCTAGTTCTACAACGAGCTTAACTCCGTTTTTTGACGACACTGGCCTGATTCGACTTGGTGGTCCCATTCAAAATTCGAAATTTCCTTATGAGAAGAAGCATCCTAATTTGTTATCAAATAAACACAAATTCTCCTTCCCATTCGTGAACACGCACGTTTATTGCACGCTGGTTCTCAACTTATTCTTTCTCAAGTCGGAGAACACTATTGGATAGTTAGTGGACGCAATTTTGCTAAGGCTGTGGTACACAACTGTATCCGTTGCTTCAGATTTGCATCCAAGTTGACTAAGCCAATCAGGGGTAATCTTCCTGCCAATCGTATCATCCTAGCACTCCCATCCAGCGTAGTCGGCGTTGACTACGCTGGTCCTTTTTCCTTAAAAGGCCGCAAGAGCCGTGGAGCCAAAACTTATAAATCGTACATTTTCCTTTTTATTTGCTTTGCTACTAAAGCTATAGGTATATTTAGAACTGGTTACGGATCTTTCCACTGATTCATTCTTAACGACCTTTCGTAGATTCATTACACGAAGGGGTAAGCCCAACCATGTCTACTCCGACAATGGTTCAAATTTCGTCGGTACTACATCCGAGCTTCGCGAATTGGGCAAATTTCTTCTTCCACAGCAAACTGTTTTTCCGGAAAGAGTAACTGATTTGGAAATAAATTGGCATTTTATACCTGCCCATTCTCCTCACTTTGGGGGATTATGGGAGGCCAGAGTGAAATCTTGCAAGCATCATGTGCGCAGAGTCTTAGGATCTGCCCTCCTTACATACGAACAGTGTTCTACAATGTTGGTGCAGGTGTAGGCCATTCATAATTGGGGACCTTTGTCTCCGCTATCCAGCGATCCTAATGATCTCCATCCATTAACTCCAGGTCACTTTTTAGTTGGTCGTCCTTTAATGTCTGCCCCTCATCCTGGTTTACACGACATTAAGGAATCCACACTTGATGCGTATCAGCGAATAGAGCTACTCCGTCAGCAAATTGGGCGCAATGGAACAAGGGATATGTATCGGAGCTTCAACAGCGTCAGACGTAGCGTTCCAATTCTTCTGAGCTTCGTGATGGTGACCTAGTGCTAATAAAGGACAACAATCTACCTCCAATGCAATGGCGTCTTAAGCGCATTGTTGGGTTTCATCCTGAATTGGATGCCATCAACAGAGTTACTTCCATAAAGACTTCGGCGGGAGTAATTCGGCGTTCATTTGCGAAGATATGTTCACTTCCAGTGAATGATGTGGAAAAAGAAAAATTGGTAACATTGGTTCAGTGTGTTTGTGCGCCTCAGTGAATTGGAGATAATTATAATTATTATTATAAAAAACCACGACCAATAATTATGAGATTTATCTGTTATAAGTACAAAAGTGTTGCATGGGTTAACAGGAAAAATAGGAAAAGAATCCAGACAGACAACCTGTTTAAACTGTCTCCCTGTCAATCTGCCCAGCGTCTGTAACCATATGTTATCCATTTGAATTAGATAATAGTCAAACAGTTCCCATCAATGGGGCATCGATTGCCCAATGAGGTGAGGAAGCAAGTGCGAACAGGAACCAGAGCATTGGGCATCGTGGCAACATCTATTATTTTGAAGAGCTGTTTCTCCAAGTCCCATGAGTTGATCATAAAATTTACTCCACGCAAATTCCACGTAATAACGTTAGAGTTTTTGATCTAATTACCCTCTAAGCGACTTTCGGCATGATTTAGCCTAACAATTCATTTAATGCGTTTAACCTAAGATCGATCTTCTCGTTTCCAAAAAAACTTGTTTTCCAAATAATGCTGCTGCAGGCAACCGTTTCCTGGGAAAATGTGCCTGTATCGTTCAAGGCCAGATGAGCTTTTTCTACAAATTTTCGGAGGATTTGACATGTTTAAATATTCGTTGAGATACAGCGCCTGGAGGTCATTTTTGATTATTCACACCTTGATTACTGACATTAAAGCTAGGACAGAATAGTATATTATACAACCAGCATATTATAAGAGAGGCTATTAATCACGAGAACGAATTTTTGCGAAACGAGCCACAGGTGAGTGAAGCAAATCGTTCGAGTTACCATGACAATATATAAAATAACAGTATGTAATATCCATTACTCCCGTTGCTAATGACAATAACAGTGTGTAATGAAAATGAATATGTAATGAATGCTATCAGTATTGTGTGCCGAGACATATAACGACTATACCATAGTCGTGGGCAAAATATCTTATTAATACGGCACTTGATTGTGTAAAATTTTATAAATTTTCTTATGAAAAGGCAAAGGAAAATTGTGCAATGATATTTACTTTAGAATGAAAGGACAAACAAAGTGCAATAAACGAACAAGAAATCCCAAATTCGTCCATTATGTGATAGAAATCATCCATGCGTTAAGTAGAGGTTATTGAAATAATAATGGCCAATCACTGAAAAATATCGGTTGTCAAAGGTATATTAAGATAAAAAAAGTCGATAAAGCTGTAGCAGAATCAACACAGAATGTTACTGTATATTGTTTTCACTCGACTAAACACTAAAAGGTCAATTATTTTTCATCTCTGACAAATGAAAGAACGTTTCTAGTTTAAAAATAATTATTAAACGGGACGTTTAATTTAAATGGGAAGGTTGGTCGGGTTTTTCAATTTCTTAATTACATAAATTCTTTTAGTATCATATTTACATAAGGACCTCCATTTCCATTGACTTTTTTTGAAAACTTTGAAATCTTTAATATTACTGGAAGTGCATCAATAGAAAGTTTGAAATTTTAATAACACTGAATGAGGAATCCATTGTTATGAAGTGCCTTAACAAAGTCATGTTGCCGAAAGTTTATTTTAATGAAATTTCTAACTCGGGGTAACTTTGTGATTAATTTTTCAGTGACCCATTGATTTGCTCAAACTTATTAAGTATTCAATATACTAATGCAGGTTTGGTAGAAATTCCTTTCAGACCCTCCTTTATTAATCATAATTTTCACAACACTACAGCTCCAAGATTCTAGTCAGACATTATCTAACACTTTAAAAATGCACAGAAATTTACTCGTTAAAAAGCTTTTCATCCACACAGTGTAATTAATTGCAATGAATGCCATTGAAGATTTTGAAATTTTTCAGCAGAAAAAAGTTTTTTTCTCAACAATCAAAACTAATACGCCGATTGTTTTAAGTATACATACTAAACATTTTATGGCACACCAGAATGTCAAAAAAATTGTCTGGTTTGTATTTAAAATAAAGATGGTTATTCTCACTTTGGAAAATATGTTTATTTGATAGATTAAACACGGCATGTCGCATGTGCAAAATTTCAAATTTCTAGCTTTTACAGTTCTTGATACACTTCTAACCGACGGTCACCGTGAGAAAAATTCGAACGAGATGAACTTAAGTATCGAAACAGTAAAATTACATTGAATTAATGTCTGAGGGGGAACTATTCTATCGACAGTAACATTATTGATAAAAACTTACTCGGAATCACAATGTTAAGAATGATAACATTAAAGGGTTCTCACACGAGAAACCCGCGTAAAGCTTGAAGAGCCATGATTGAGAGGGAAAACAATGAGTTAAAATATATAATAATTAAAATGAAAGCAAGTGCGAGATGAAATGACAGGCAAACGTGACAGAGCTTACTACTCCTAAGTGATTCATTACCCCTTTGCAAGCTATTGGACTGTTCAACATGATATTGTATAATACGAACCATTGCATACTTGTAGAATATTTATAAACATACAGGGTGCTTCGAATAATCGTGCTCCGTGCCGACCTGTTTTTTGAAACTTGATTAATATTTGGTTTTTACAACTTCTGTTTGTGAAAATACTGATTCACAGAAATATATCGATAGTGGATGGAGGATAAAGAAAAAGAGGCTAACTAGGATATCGTATATGTGCGGAAATGAGGAGAAGGACAACAAGTACTGGTGGGAGGGTGAGAAAAGAAGGTATAGATTATGTGGGGAAGGTAGGGAAAATATTGGGCATATGTGGGAAGAGTGTAAAGAACTAAGAGAGGAACAAAGGAACTGGAAGGAGATCCTAAATGAGGGGGAGAAGGATTAGGGTGGATGGAGGAAGTAGAGGAAAGGAGAATTAGAATCAAGGAAATGTGCCTAGTTATAAAGTAAGATACGAATGTTGTTTGACGAATTTGTTTGATTTGTTGCTTTGGTTAGTTTGCTTTTGGTTTTGTGGAATTCGATATCATTTGTAAAAATATGCTTTTATTTAAACAAATAAAGTAAAATACAATGCAACACATCAATATCTGATTTCTGATTCAAGTTTAAGAACATACCCATATCAAAAAAACTTGAAATGTTCTTTTATTATTATTACTATTACTTTTAATTATTACTATTATCAAACTATTACATTCTTTTTCACATATTTGGAGAACTGCGTAAATATTTAGCACCAGCAGTAGAAGAAGAGTTGATAACTCTCATTTCATTCCAGTGAACGTGAGCGTTATAAACGGGACCGTGGTAAATAACGATTATTTAATTTTATTCACACTATTGTTTAATTATAGGTAAAGTACTAATATTTTTGTTAAAACCTGACATTAATTTTTCTACACATTCTCGTGAGAAAGGCCAAAATTCAGTTTTTCAGTGAGAATCTTGCGCATTTAATGTCGATTTTGAGCTACTCTTAATTACTGTCAAAGATTTAGATTTCTTTTATTTCTCTTAACGATCACACTTTTATAATAATTGATTATTATCTACTTGACATTATCAATGGAAATAGTATATTTTTGAACTTTTGTATAAAATTTTGTAATTTTTGGTGACTACTGCTTTATTTATACATATCAGTGAATGGTTCAACTTTAGTCTACTTTCTTAACTTTTAGAGCTGGCTTTCCACGAAATCCACGAATGAGGGGAGTACTTGGCCGGATGTAGTTTGAGATGAATTTTGATTTTACTTTAAGATTAAGAGTTGCCTTAAAGATTATTTCTCCTAATTTTGGTACAACCACATTTTCCAATTCCAAACGTTTACGGAAAATCTCGTCAATCTATCTACGTACACTGCACAACAAAATAACGATAACAAGTTGCACCACCATTTACTTACACTATTATAATAGCTAAAGCTGATCAAATTAGCATGTTTCGAAGTTTTCAACTATCTATACAGCTAAAATGAAATTTAACTTTAGATAGTTAATGCAAAGTTTGAACTTCGCTCGCGCATATTCAATTTGTTTCAATTTACATCGTTGTCTATGTCAGACACAACGGAAGTTATCCATCATTTACAGTTAAACTGGGTCTGATGAACGGGATTAAATTTAGCGCATTTAGGCATTATCTTGCGTCGGCTGTAAAAAAACGAATTAACTATTGTTTCGCTGATATTTAGCTCCTTAGTTTGTCGAAGAACGGCGTTATGTGAGAAACAATCAACTTGATTTGTGAATGTGATACAAAACATTGTTTGGAAAGTGGAAATTGTGCAACTATGATATTAAATAATGGTCGCATTTATAATCGTTTGTTCAACTCGAATTTGCAAACTATGTAACGCTAGCTCAAAGTAGTAAATTACGAGAGCCAATTGCCAATTTACATCTGTCCAGTTTTTTCTGCAATGTTAACACGACAAATATTTTTTTACTGCGGAAGTTCAGTTCATCTCCGTCCTATCGGTATATTTGGGCCAAAGGCCCAAAGATTGTGTCGTTTTGATATTTTTTGGAAAGATTTGGCAGATTTCGGAAGCGAATATCACGTTAGGTGGTTATATTGTAGATTGTAACTAAGTATGTTCACAGATATTCAATGTCCTGTTTGCTCTCCAGGAGCGATCCCAGGATGAATACATTAAATACAAAAGCGATCCAACTAATATTGCATCCAACATTGTTTATTGAAAGAATGGGTGCCACTCGGAAATCTAACAAAAGTTGCCTTTTCGGATAGTAAAAGGTAGTCGCGCAAATCCAATCACAAGGTACATACAGAAACATGTTGTACTAACCTTCTGCTCTTGCATTGTAATCATCATCAGGAATTATAATTTCTTTTGACTACGGCTTGCGATTTGCTGATGCAACCTAAATACGTCTTAACATAATCATTACCATCTGATCAAGGTATATTCCCCAAATTACCAATGGAGGTACCTATCCACTCTTTTTCTTTATAAATGTCTCTAATTCGGTTTTGTTTTATTTTTATTCTCCGTTTTTGTTTGCATTTTGAATATGTGCGAACATCCCAATATGGTAGGTATTGGGGGCAAACGTGGCCATCATTTCCTACATGTTACGATGGTTTCCGATACCTAATTCCTTTTTTGAGCAACTAATTTAAGCTTGTGTGATGCGTTGTAGAAAGAAAACCGTATGGTTAATAAACACGTCTACTATATCTGGAACCAGATTTTCAGAAACAACATTCTCCACTAGAAGGGTAACAGCTAATAATAGGTTGTCAATTGCCTAAAATTTTGTTGACAAGCAACTTTACATACGTTGCGTAAAAATAAGGCGGATGTACCGAATGCATTTATTAATGCCAAAGGAAAAAGAAATATTCCTCGTTGTTTGACAATAATTCTAGAAACTGGGGACTTGACAACATGGAGAAAGTGAGAGGGTGTATTGTTGCTCGTAGGATTCGTGTCTGGGCTTTGCGCTTCTCCCCCAACCTTTTCGATTTAATTGTAATCAAAAGCTCTATCGTGTGGGTTAAGGAATTGCAAGCCAGGAATATGATGAGAACTGTTCCGAAGGACGTTTCTTTTGGACATTGGTCAGACTATAGAAACGGAAAGGATATAGTTGAAGTACCCAAGGCTACAAGAATTGAGGTGAATGTTTACCAAGAACCACAAAATCCTACTTATAGAATTAGAAAGAAAGGTAGGTATGCAAAGACCATTCTGTGGTCTTGATAAATAAAATATTCTAATGAATGAAAGAAACTGTCTTAAGATATTTCTCGAATTACCGCAAAAAATGGTAGGTACAGAATATATCCATATTAGAAGAATGTAGTTTAACAAACCATCGGTAATCAGAGAAACATTCGCAAATTCCACCTTGCGTACAATAGCTAGTGTATTGGATTCTCGTCTCGGGAATTTGATATACCCTCAAAAACCTACTGTGATAAAAAACCTATAAGCGCGGGTAGGTTTAATTAAAAATTATTCTATTAGCGCAGAAATTGCGTAAGATGGCTCCTCTTACGACTTCGTACTTGCCGTTTCTACTAATTTGTCAGTTCTCTGACGATACAAGAGCAGCGTCATGTTCGTCCACAGCAAGATTTTCCTGTCTATTCCCACTTTTTGCTGGTGACGGTATAAAATCAAATTTTCTTATTTTTTGCAAGCTGCCTATCAACCGCTAGTTTACTATCGGTGACCGCCTTTATTCCAGGACGTTCGCTTAATTGCTTTTCATGCCCGACTCTCTTGCCGCCTTCTCACAATTAATTCTTTTCCATTCTGAATGCCCATTGCCCATATATCACATTTCACGCATTCAGAATTTCCTAATTGATAAATTAAAATGTCAACTAATTAATAGAATTACGACAACAAAATACCTACGTAGAGATACAATACAATAATAGAAAAGGTTTCGCTTAAAAACATTTGGTTAAATTCGATCCTGAAAAGTATTAGCGTTTATACCTACGTTCGATGATATACACTCTGTGAACGGTTTGTTTATATCACGAACTTTTCCATTTGGGGCAAATTGGAGTCAAAACGCTTTATGCCGCTACTTTAAGGGTTGGTATATCATTTTTACTGTAATTAGCAAAGTAGTACTGTCCATTTCCTTACTATACTAAAATGGAGTATTTATGTTCACGTTTATGTTCTTTTACGTCTAGGCTCTGCTACAAAGGGTGTAAAGCGACAATTCAAATGTCAGTGATACTCCGCCCTATAGTTATGAACTTACTCCATATCTAAATAAAATGTATGGCTATAATACTTCATATTCGAATTCTGTAGGCGACATACCGTTTTTGATGTTCACATATCATTGATTGAAGCATTCTAGTAACAGTGTTTCGGTTTGACAATTTAGTTACTGTTCTCGTTCCGATGGAGCATACACAGTGTAGCATTGAGACATGTAATATATTTCCTCCTGGCGTTCATTTCCTCCTGATTTGGTCGGTAGAATTCAGTGCGGTAGACTATTGAGATAACTTGCGCTATATATAACTCTAGAAGTGTGTAAATAAACCTCCGACAGCTAAATATCGCGAATATAGTAATTAAATTGACTCTTAAAATTCCGGTAAATTCCGACTGATCATCACCTTCTATTTCTCCACGTAATTATAAGAAAATTATAACAATATGGAAAGGTGGTGTTATCACTTATAGCATATTCGAACTGTTGGACCTTAGCTCTATGAAATTTGAAATACAAAGTGGCTTTAAAATTTTAACTTATTAATTCTATCAAATTATTCGAATAAGGGCATAAAAGGTTTATGTGATAAGTTTTCGTAAAAATTAAGATTTAACTCATTACAAAAAGTATTGACCCAACTAGGCGGTTTCCCAATATTCCCAACCCTAAAAATGTAAAAAAGCCGACCTTGGTGGGGTGAACTACTAGTTTTAGAAGACACATATAGTACAAACATGAATTGAAGAAATTGAAAAGCTTTATCGACCTACATAATAATATACGGGTGTTCCATTTAAAATAACAAAGTTTTTCCTATTCGAAATTTACAAAACTTTACGAATTATTACAAAATACCCTGCATAATTAAATCGATAAATATTTGTATATTCACTAAGGAATGACCTTTACTAAATGGTGAATCAAAATTTTGAAACTGAACGACCCTAAACAATTTTTAATCAATTAAAAATTCTTAACTTTGGAACGCTGCATTTAAAACAAAAAACAAAAATATGTACATAGAGCAGTTTAAGAGAGCAATCGGAATATGACATCAAATATAATATAGGGTGTTCCATTTAAGTGACAAGCTTTTAGAGCGTTGCTTAAGAAATGGTCTTATAACTACAGCCCAAACTATAGCAAAATTGTAGACGAGTTGCAATGTAGAGTGAGCAACACAGATTCATTAGCATCAACAAAATTCGTATACAGGGTGTAAAATTAGCCAATGCACCATAGCGATTTCAATGTAAAAGTCTTAATATTCGATTACTTGCTTCCCTAATTATTTTAGACAAAAATGCTATTTAACTTTTTTGTAGATTAAAAAATCTACATACGCACGTGTGTTTTTATTTTACTTAACATAGCACGAAGAAAAATTGAAAATTAAAAGTGATACTTTGGCAAAAAAAGTGGTGCCATGGAATGGTTGACGTAAAAACAATCGTTGTTTGTGAATGAGCACCATTGTAGAGTATTTGATCTAATTTGAGCGTCGTTGCGGCAAGATTCACTCATGTTAAATAAAGTTATTTAATTTATTTAGTATGTATTATTAATTAAACGATTTTAGTTGTATTGTGTAAGAGTTTATTTTTTTTAATTAAATTAATACCAGTCAACAATTTTAAGCACCATCGATTTTTGAGAAATTGGAAATTTTTATTTGCCGAAATATTTTCTTTCTGAAAAATTCTAAGTAAAAATAAGTAAATCAGTCGATTCATAATTTTTGTCTCTACCAAAAAGTTAAATAGAATTTTCGTCTAAAATAATTAGGGAGCAAGTAATCGAATATTAAGATCTTTACATTGAAATCCCTATGGTGTATCGGCCAATTCTACACCCTGTAGTTTATGGTTTATTTTGGTTTTGACCGTTGAATTACTATTAATACCGTGTGTAGTAATAAGTAACTGTGTTAAAAAAAAATGGCGTGCATTTCTCAACTTATTCTAATTAAACTTTGATCCAGGGTTATTATTTTTATTTATTAATTTTAAAGTAAATTTGTCTTCAGGCTCAATTTTTGAAAGGGTGGATCGCATAATATTTTTGGTAGCCAAAGTAGATCTTATAAGAAAATTAGTTGATGCTCCTGATGTATACAAACCATGGTGAAATGCGGTGAAATAGCCATTCTTACCAGATTTCACCAGTTTGATTACTTATCGGACATTGATATAGGAAGAGAATGAGCAAAGAATGGCGAATAATTACTTTAAATGGCAAGTTTCACTTGGTTTGATGCAATTAGGAATCAGGTGATACGTACATAGTTAAATTAGTAAAATTTGGTTACATATCGACAAAGTGGAATGCGCACCATGTACAAATAAATACAGAAACCAAATCCTATACAAGTTTTCTTTCGATAAAAATAACAATATCTACACTTCAATATTAAATTTACAATTTGAGCAATGTTTTAATTAAAGAACTTAATTGCTAGGCTTTGAATTGAATTTTTTACAACGCCAGCCTAGGATATCCTGAAAGAGGTTCTGGTATACTACAATATATGAAAGAATTTTTATTATTTCGCACTTAACCCTAAACTACATGTTGTAATCAGAGATATCTCCCAATCTTATATCATAAGGGATCGAAGCTCATAATTGGAAAGGATCACGAATATTGGTTATTTTTATTTGTAAGTTCAAATTGAGACGAAGGTTGGTGGTATAAATTCAATTTTGTGCTCTCAATTTAGTTAACAAATAAGGGCCATGTCAAGTTGCCCTTATATATCTAATAATGTATCAAATTTCTTAGAGATATACGACAAAACAGAAACATAAAGCTAAATTAGGCGCTTTCGTAAAAACTTGAAACGCGCTTTTCATCTTCTCAATAAAATTTCGGATTACAGAAGGGCATAAAGGGACAGCAATTTCGATACTTTACGCATGACCTATTTGAGTAGGTGTTGATTTACACTGCAGTATATCACACCACCAAAAGTTTAATTAACAACGTAATTTCAACTGCTATTTAACGATTTTAATTTCTCTCCGTTACAAAATAAAAAAGACCATCAATTTTGAAATGGAAATTTGCGAACAATTACAAAACAAAGTTTATTTAAATTTTCATTTGTAACTGAA
Organism: Pyrocoelia pectoralis; assembly: GCA_036250285.1. Classification (NCBI taxonomy): domain Eukaryota; kingdom Metazoa; phylum Arthropoda; class Insecta; order Coleoptera; family Lampyridae; genus Pyrocoelia; species Pyrocoelia pectoralis. The sequence goes on along the minus strand of CM070077.1, from coordinate 51,970,016 downwards.
CAATTTTTAACTAAATTTAAAGTTTTTGACAGTTAAAAAAGTGAAATATGACAATTTGATGTGACCAAGGATAAAACGGTATTTTCGTTTGCATTATAGGGAAAATTTGAAACCGATTGCCATTGAATATTAACGCACTTGGATTTGCGATGTTGAAATAACGTGATACCGATTTTGTAATGATCAGTTTCAACGTAATCAAGAAGTAAATTCGTTGCAGTAATAACATGTAAAACATGTCTTTCCGACAAACAAAATTTTTAGCTTATAACATCATGGTGCTTGATCTGGCGAATAGCGCCGTTGAAGCACAAACCAACATCGCAGTTCATCAAATTTCTCACGAACAATGCGACTTGTGTTTGAAAACACATTATTGTGATTGAAGGGCACACCTTCATGAACCATTTCCGCTCTTTTGTCAATATCTGCGACCTTTAATTTCTTCAAAATAGCAGGATAACGTGTACCTACCCTTAAAAATTTGGTCCCTTGTAAGGGCATCTTCTTTGTTCCCCCAAAAAGTATGCGTCCCTCACTTTCACGACTGATGGAAATCTTTAACCTTTTTAAGAAGGATTGTCACGATTTTTCAATTGCTGAGACTTGATTCTGGAATATAATAGTGGAGCCATGTCTTTGTCAAAAAAGTGTCACATTTGAGCTTTTTCACACTAAACGTCAAAAACTTCACAAAAACTGTATAGAGCCACTGTAAATTTCACCTCCCTTAAAACCATTCTAGCATTGCACAGCACAGGCGTAGATGTGGTATAAGTCCAGATTTGGTCAACATGAAACGTCTAAACAGGTGGACATCAAGCTCGTGTGAAGCAGAGAGGTACTAGATAACTCACAAAACTAATTTTATAAGGACATCTATTTTTATGTCTAAAGTAGCTTTCTATACTTTCATTAAATTTTCTTATTCCGTAAGTAATTGGGGGGTGTCTTGGACGGACATGACTACCATTAGAGCAGCTTTCCATTCCAGCATCCTTGGATACATCTCATGTGTGGAGTGGCTTGAACAACGTCATTATCACAATTATTTCTTTTACCAATTATGGAACTTTTTGAAATAATCATCGTGCATCTTATCGTACGACAGACTATTCGAGCACATATTATTATCGTGTCGATACGTATCCTAATTATAGCCACACTGAGGTTAATCTGCGTAATCTATCGAGGGTTCCTTAGCAGAGCACCCTCGCACAGTCAGTCTTTCAAATATTTGAGAATTAGATCTACCACAGAATTGGCGGTTGAAGGTAGGTGTGGAGCAAATAATCACCGAGAGTCATCTAATCTGCCCTATGTTTGCACCAACAATCAACAGGGTTAGAAGCAATGATTGTCCATTATTTTTATGCAAAAAAATTGTAATCCGCATTAGATAAATAAAATCAAAATAATATTTCTATAAATGTTTGTAAATAAATAGGATGTCTGCTAGTAATCGATAGTCCAGTCCAGTACAACAATTAGTAAACTGGGAAGAAATTAAAGGACTTAGGTATTTGCTGTTGTAAAGTATCGCCATTTTGAGCACACTGAGAACAAATTGGACATTCGGGAAACGAAAATTTTTCTTTGGTGCTGCAACAACTGCAACCATAAGTAAGCGTCGATAGTGTTAATACACCCAAATATAGAGTTCCTGTAAGGTGGGATAAAAACCAAGAATGAGATAAGTACCTATAATTCAAAATTTCCTCAAAACATTAATTCGTATTGGCAGCCTAGTATTTTAAGTAGGTTATTGTTTAGAAATTGTTTCGAAACATCTCGATTTTCTTAACATGAACAAGGTAATGTAAACCTAAATATATTATTAAAGCTCCTTTTGCAACGCTTATTATGTATAAGACCGTAAAAAGGGATTGAAAGAGTACGGTTCGCTGAATCGACAGATTGATGTGCTTTGTTGCGATCTAAATTTTACTGCGTGCTATTTGTCTCTAAGTACAATTTAAATGTGTCTTGACATACGTATATAAAAGGAGACTTTAACGAAATTGACGTGCATTTTTCGAATTATACTATTATTGTGAATGAAAAGAAACTTAGTAAAGCGTTTAAAACGTCACTAGTTTTCATTTGTGAATAGCGAATCTTTCATTATTCATTAACGAGATGATGTAATGCACTGTCTGAAGGTACCTTTATTCATAAATGAACGTCATTTTTCAAGAAAATTGAGGACGAAAGCTATTGAAGTTACGCGTGAATGAAGCTCCATGTACTTATAAATTTAATAGGGTGAAATAATCGTAAAAGTATTAGTTGTAATTAGATTACGGTGGTTTGGAGCGCTGTATAGAGGCGTGTAGTACTCGCTCTTGTAAGTTTACACCACCTCATCTTCAATTAATTCTCTTTTTACAGCTTCTTTCACTTAATCTAATGAAGTGAATACACTCATTTTCATAACAATTATTGCCTCTATTACCTTAATTAATTATATAGGTAACGTTTGGTATACTAGGTAAACGTTTATTTTCAAATCTCAATAAAAAGGACAGATAGCGTGCTCGGTACGTCTATACGTAGTTTAATATTATGATGATACACAAATCATAGATATTGATATAAGATCAAATGCAAGAGGTTACGCATAGAAATATGCAGGTACAGCAACCCTACAACCATTTCCACTAAGTTTGAAACAAGGCGACGCCGACGTATCATTTTAAATCGTCGATTAATTTTTGTTTACTTCTGTTTTGATTTTGCAAGAAAAACGCTGTACAATTGTCAGAAAACACTCAGTAAATAATATCGCATTATGTGTAAGAAAGATCTTCAAGCTAAGTTTAATGGCGTAAGGGTACGCACACAAGGAAAGCAGGTTAATCAGTGCCTATTTCCGGCACCGAAAAAATCAGCGCTTACAAGTCATTTGAGTACATAATTACATATGTAAAAACAGTCCCAGTCCCCATATGTCACCTGCTATATGTCATAGTTATCTATATCATTTAAAACGTTGTATAAATAACTTTGTAATTTTATTGTTCTTTATAGGTAAGTATGTTTTAATTATTAACTGATTTTACTATTAATTCAACTTTGTACTTCAGTACCTACTAATAATAAATTATAATATTGTTCTATATAGAAACCTAAAAATCTCTGTTATTTGCACAAATAAAATTACAAGTTGTTTGAAAAGGAAAAACGGGTGAGAAAATATTTGTGCATATAATTAAAAGAAGTGAAAATGGTTACGAGATCGCTGGATTATTAGAAGATAAGAAGACATGGTACATCCTCCCTGAGGAGTAAACCACTATAAAAGGAGCTGTTTCGGATATTAAACCTATCAATGGTTTTCGTAAGGTAGGCGTTATAATTGATGATGCTTTTACAAGCTGAATATTTCGATGAAGATGGAAATCTCAGTTACAAAAATTTTCCATTAAAACAGTCGAATAATCTCTTCAGACATAAGTAGGAAGTCCCAGGGTGAAATATTTTTAAGAAAAAAAATTGATGAGTTAGAAAAATCAAACTAAATGAAAGGAACGATTTTAAATTACACAAAATTGAAAAAAAAATTATCCTGGACAAATTTTGATAAAACTCAAAATCCGTTAAAGTGGTTAATTCGAGTCTGAATGTGATCGGTATAAGATTTCTAGTGCTCAAAACATGATAGAGATACTGCGTTTTTTTGTTACTGGACCACAAAAGGATTGGTACGATTTAAACATCAAAAAGATAGGTTTAACCACTTGACCTGAATAGAAAAATTCATTTATTACTGTTTTTATCGAAAAAGGTTGGGGTCTTGTTAGAAAAGCATTCAGTTACAGATAATTGGAGGCTCACTGATCGATTAAGCACGGCACTACTCTGAGACACCACAGGTAATGAAAATAGAGCTTGACGAAAGCTCTTTAAACTAAAAATCCTGAAGAATTTGAACTCATTGATAAAGATAAATGTTCCCATTGATAACAAGTTAAAAGTAAAAGCCGTTTACGATACGGGTTCTAATGCAAGTTTAATTAGTAAAAGTATCTTAAAAACAAACTTAATAAAACATAATAACGCACTTAAAACAATTAATGGGTTCAATTTCAGTATGGCCCTGGCGAATATAATATTAACAATTGGAAATATTACAAATAACTTGGGCACATTCGTGGTTAAAAATAATGCTTTCTCATATGACCTACTTCTGGGTCTTGATGCCATAAAGAAACTTCAGCTCATGCAAGAGAATAATTTAAATATTTTTCAAAAATCTAAAGGAGGAATGAATAAATGTATTACATTTGAAAATTCTAATCCGATTGTCGAAAATACGGCGACCCAAGACAGGCAATTCGATCAACATTTTCATAGGTTGATCCATGATGAAAATAAACAGAATTTCAAGATTAATTTTAATGAACCTATACATAAGCGGGATTGGCACCTCGGAGTGCGAGGCTTTTTGAATGAATCCATCCTCAGCGCTAGATAGGTCGTAGGGAAAATGAAGACCTTGCTCTACACTTCTGGCCACCGAGATTTCCTGATCTCAGCCCATGTCACTATTTCTTATGAGGTTATGTTAAGGAAGCTGTTTACGTTCCTCCTGTACCAACAACTCTGAACAATCCGCGGAATATACGCTTTCTTGTGTGTGTGTGGGGGGTCAATCCATGTCAAATCAACCAAAAAAAAATAGGATTTGACACCCATGATCTCAGATTTTGAAGAAACTTGGCATGTTTGTTCCTTTTATGGATTTAAGTAAGCGTATAAAATTTTTTTGATATATCTCAAGCGGTTTAGGTTTTACAACCTATTAAAGTTTTTGGAATTTCGCGGTTTTTATCGATCGGGCGGTGGAAACGCAATTATGTTTTTTATAGAAAATAATTTATATCTTCCTTGTTTACCAATCAATGTTGATGAAATTTTTTATGAGTATACATCAATATGTAAGGAATCTAGAAAAATATAAATTAAACCAGAAAGTATCTATACATGGTCAGAATAAAATCCTAAAGTTTTATTTTTTATTTTTTTAAGTTAAAAACTGAGTTTTGCGCCAAGTGGAATATCTTCAAAAGGGAAAAGGATAATCAACAAAAAATTTTTTTATACTCGTTCTAAAAGATATGCTGTAGCACATGAAAAAATAAAATGAATGGTTTTTTCGCTCCTTCACTGTTTTTTCGCACTTAAAAGCAGTGGCAGCATTTCAGTGTTTTCTTGGAGGGGGCAACGAATCGTTTTTTCTCTGTTGTTTTTTTATTTCAATAAAATTGGTACCTACCTAATATACACCTACCTATAAGCAAAGAGTATATATATATACTCTTTGCTATAAGTATTAAAAAGTAGGTATATAGGTAGGTATATTATTTTATAATAGAAAGTTTAGCTTAATTTTTTTCTTTTGTGTTTAAACAGACACTCCAATTTTATTTTATTGAGGTTTAATATATGGCCCTCACAGTCCAACCCACATTCTTGGGGGGGTCGGCCGCCCCCCTCAGCCCTCCCTAAATGCCGCCCCTGCTTAAAAGATAGGAATCACATAAATCGACATGGGCACTGATCAGTCAATCACAGACTGTTGCAAGTGTAACATGGATAATTGGTGGTTACGTTTTATAGGTTTTTTAATCTGATTTAGATTTTATGAACTGTGTTGAATTTTTTTGTACTGCTTGGTTAACAACTAAGTGTGTACAGGGCGGGCCAAATTGGACACTTTATTATGGAACCATCCTTTATCTTAAGTTAAGAGATAAAAAAATGAACCTAGGTGCCTTGAGCTAGATTTTAATGAGAGAATCACTGGAGAAACAGAATTCAGCTATCTCTAATCGTTTGGCCACTAGGGGGCGTTCTCGAATTTAGTCGATTTGTTTAATCCTCCATAACTTTCTTATTATTAAAGATAAGTGATTTTGGCAAAATTTTTCTTGCAGCACGTTTTTACGTAGAATGCATTGCGATGGACAATTTTTATACAGAGTGTTTGGTTTTTTGTGTATGACCCTTAAACTACATTTTTTCATACGGACCACCCTATATATTTTGGGGTTTTCGAAGAGGGTAAAATTTTGAAAATTTTGATGTATCATTTGTTATATTTATGTTAAATATTATTTTTATGCATTAAATTATTTTGCTTGCAGACATCTAGGTTTCCATGGTTAACAAAAAACGGCAGCATCATTTAAAACGACAATGTCTTAGGTATCTGGAAATTTTGATTGGCTCCAAAAATTTTTTATTTGAAATAACAATGTTAAATGCAATATTGCAAATAATATTTAACATAAATAATTATAACAAGTGATACATCAAAATTTAGGAAATTTTGCTCTCTTTTCGAAAACCCCAAAATATATAGGGTGGTCCGTATGAAAAAATGTAGTTTAAGGGTCGTACACAAAAAAACCAAACACTCTGTATAAAAAATGCCCATCGCAATGCATTCTACGTAAAAAAGTGCTGCAAGAAAAATTTTGCCAAAATCACTTATCTTTAATAATAAGAAAGTTATGGAGGATTAAACAAATCGACTAAATTCGAGAACGCCCCCTAGTGGCCAAACGATTAGAGATAGCTGAATTCTGTTTCTCCAGTGATTCTCTCATTAAAATCTAGCTCAAGGCACCTAGGTTCATTTTTTTATCTCTTAACTTAAGATAAAGGATGGTTCCATAATAAAGTGTCCAATTTGGCCCGCCCTGTACACACTTAGTTTTTAACCAAGCAGTACAAAAAAATTCAACACAGTTCATAAAAACTAAATCAGATAAAAAAACCTATAAAACGTAACCACCAATTATCCATGTTACACTTGCAACAGTCTGTGATTGACTGATCAGTGCCCATGTCGATTTATGTGATTCCTATCTTTTAAGTGCGAAAAAACAGTGAAGGAGCGAAAAAACCATTCATTTTATTTTTTCATGTGCTACAGCATATCTTTTAGAACGAGTATAAAAAAATTTTTTGTTGATTATCCTTTTCCCTTTTGAAGATATTCCACTTGGCGCAAAACTCAGTTTTTAACTTAAAAAAATAAAAAATAAAACTTTAGGATTTTATGCTGACCCTGTATAGATACTTTCTGGTTTAATTTATATTTTTCTAGATTCCTTACATATTGATGTATACTCATAAAAAATTTCATCAACATTGATTGGTAAACAAGGAAGATATAATTTATTTTCTATAAAAAACATAATTGCGTTTCCACCGCTCGATCGATAAAAACCGCGAAATTCCAAAAACTTTAACAGGCTGTAAAACCTAAACCGCTTGAGATATATCAAAAAAAATTTATACGCTTACTTAAATCCATAAAAGGAACACACATGCCAAGTTTCTTCAAAATCTGAAATCATGGGTGTCATGGTCTGGTTGAACTGACATGGATTGACCCTGGGACGAGTTTGGCTACCGCATAGATGTTTGCGATGCAGCAAATGGTGGACACATTTATAACGTGTTAAAAAACATTGAAACTTCCTATTTTCATTGGTATACAGATTGTTCATTTTGATTTTATATTTTAATAAATATAAATTTTTAAAATTAGCTCCATCATTTAATTTAGAATAACACCATATATTGCGGTTTTTAGTGTTTGCTACGTTGATTATTGTGTTCCAGTTCTTCCAACCGGTACAAAAGGTTTTGGTTTTCATAAGCATTCACCTCACGTTATTTGTGTATAATCTAAAAAAAATTAACCGAAATGGTAGTTGATGAACCGTGAAAAGTTAATGAAGCTTCCAATTCTGCTGTTCCGTAAAGGAAGCAAGTAGCAGACATCAAGTGTTAATTTTCATAAGTGCGAACAAATAATTTCAAATTATCAATAAATTTGGATCCGTTTCTCTATTCCTGGACAACTCATAATGAAAATAACTTTGTTTATCAAAATGTGTAAACAGACCAAAAAATACAATCGAGAGCAGCACATCGTGCTAAAATAACATTCAGACATACAAGTGTCCATGAATTCTATGTTTTCCGTTTTTCAACACTATCCCTTTTTTTTTTTTTTTATCGTTTATTGTCATTAACCATGAAAATGGTATCGACAGTGTCAAATTTACATGTAAGTAAATATAATACAAATACAATAGTGGGAATAATATGGAAAAAATAAAAACAAGAAAACAATTTAAAAAAACAGAAAAAAATAACGCTAATAACAATTCACTAACATACATTAATTATAAATTCTATTAAGGTACTCCTCTACAGTGTACGGATTAATAGATAGTAGTAAAGTCTTTAATTTTTGTTTAAATATGATCACATTATGACATTCTTTTATCTCGTCACTAAGGGAGTTAAATAATTTACAGCCCAGAAAATAAAAATTTTTTTGATAAAATGTGGTACGATGCTTGTCTGGTCTTAATATGTTCCTGGATCTGGTATTACGTCCATGCAAAGGTTTGTTTTTGTGAAATAAATCTTTGTTTTTGTAGACAAAGCAGCAAACTTCGTAAATGTATGTCGCAGTGAGTGTCAGTATCTTCAAGTCTTGAAATGATTTGCGGCAAGATGCACGGGATGATAGTTGTCCTAGGATTCTGACTGCATATTTTTGAATAAGGAAAACCCTTGATACCAGACAGCTTCCTCCCCAGATTAAAATTCCATAACGTAGAACGGAGTGAAAATTCGCGTGGTATATATTAAGCAGGATTGGCAAACTGCAATGGTTGGATAGAAACCGAATGGCAAAGCAGCAGCTCCGAAGTCTCGCGCAGAGAATATCAATATGTTTGTTCCAGTTTAGCCCTTCATCAAATGTGACACCTAATACATTTACATTCGACGATAAGTTGAGATGTAAGTTGTTGCTATTGGAGTAGTTAATCGATCGAGGCAGTCTAGCAATACTAAAGGCGACCGATATTGTTTTATTCATGTTTAATTCTAGGCAATTATGTTTAGCCCACTTAACAATTCTAGCATACACATTATTTGCAACATGCAGCGTTTCAGAAGCGTTCATCCCTGTAATTAAAAGATTCGTATCATCCGCGTAGCACACTATGTTAACGTTATGGTCAGCGATATACTTGGACAAGTCATTAGAGTAAATAACATACAGCAATGGCCCCAATACAGAACCCTGTGGAACACCTCTTGTCACACTACGCGGTTCACTGCGGGTGCCATTGAGTTCTACTATCTGGTATCGTTGCGTGATGTAGGATTCAAGTAGCTTCAAAGCTAGTCCTCTTATTCCATACCTTGACAATTTATGTAGCAATAGCCGGTGATTAACTAGGTCAAATGCTCGAGAGAAGTCAACAAAGAACCCGAGCGCAGATGACTGATTATCTAAAGTACTAACAATTATGTTTTGGTATGCGCAAAGTGCTGTTAATGTGTTTCTGCCCTTCACAAAACCATGTTGAGTGGGTGATAATAATTTGTTTTCAACAAAGAATTTCAACAGTTGTTCGCCAATAACGGATTCGTGAATCTTCGAGAAAGTTGAGAGCAGGCTAATAGCTCTGTAGTTACCGTAGTCGTTGGGATCGCCCTTTTTAAACAATGGCCTCACAAGTGATATTTTTTGTTGCGATGGGAATATTCCCGTAGTGATAGATAAATTAATTAAATATGATAATGGTTTAGAAATAAACGTCTTGATCTCTTTTAGTAATTTACTTGTTATATTATCTATGCCGCATGAGTTTGATGATTTGAGTTTGTGAATTTGCTCTACAATGTCACTTTCACATACAGGAGCTAAGAAGAATGACTTTTGTGAAATTGGCATCACAGCATCCGTGAAATCGAAATTAACCTGATTTAAACTATCACAGGACATTGTGAAGACGTCGTTAAATTTATTGGCAGCTACATAATCATCTACTTTCACTCCATCGATAATTATGTTAGTGGGTGAATGTTTCTTTGAGCTTCCTTGGAGTTCAGATACGACCTGCCACATACATTTTGATTTGTTGTTGGATTTTGTAATTCTATCATCATTAAACTTCTTTACAGATTTTGCTAGTTCCTGTTTGTACTTAACATTCAGCTGATCCCTAATCGAATTGAATATTGGATATGTAATTGCCAAATTTTGATAAATGGAAAGTTTATGTTTCAGTTGTTCTGCTTCCTTAGATAACCATTTCTTACAGCAGGCGCGTTTGTTGTGAGGTTTTATCAGTTGTCTTCTGTGAGGAAAGCACAAATTCAGGTAGTAGGACATAGTCGCACTAAGGCTTTCAAAGGCCGTCTCCACATCCTTTTCTGCATAAACCCCTTGCCAGTCCTCATTCACTATTAGGCTTTTGAAATACTGGATGTTATTAAAGTTAAAATTACGTTTATAGATATATTGGTTTTTAGCTGTGCTTTTCCTGTTATTGTTGTTAAACCTTAGGAACTGCGAGTAGTGATCTGACAAATTTAAGTTTATGTTCAAAGTATTAACATTACATATACTGGAGCTTACAAAGAAATTGTCTATACAGGTGCTAGTGTTGGCGGTTACCCTCGTAGGGGTGTTGATCGTAGCCTGTAGACCATAAGATGAGAGTAAATCCGTAAAACTCATACATTGATTACTATTTATCATAAAGTCAATGTTAAAGTCCCCGCCGATTATCAATTTATGCTCTTTTCTTGTCAGGTTTTCAAGTAGCCTATCAAATTTATTTAGAAACATTAGAAAATTTGAATTAGGAGGCCGATATACGGCTACCAGAATCAGATTATGAGCCAATAATTCTACCGCACAGCATTCTTATAGTTCATCGATTTGAAAATCAGTAATATTTTTTTCAGCTATTTTGTAGGAATTTCTTGCATATATGGCAGCACCACCATGTTTGGATGACTGCCTGCAGTATGAAGCAGATAAGTGTAAGTTTGTGAAATTTACACATGTGATTTCTTCTAAGCTTTGCCAATGTTCCGTTAAGAGAACAAAGTCACATTTATACTCACTTAATATTACTTCTAATTTTAGAATTTTGTTTCTAATAGCCCTAATATTTTGATGGTGGATTATGAAGTTTTTTTCTCTTTCATGCACGAAAAAAAATTTGCATCATTTAACGTCTTCTTAATGAAAGCTTACAAAGACAATAATTGGAAAAATATTAGACTTGTTGTGGTTTTTCCCTATTTTAACACAAATTACTAAAAGCTTTTTTGAAGGGAATGGTCTTGCCAACTCTATATGAGCTATAAAAACTCAAACTGACGGAATCCACGAAAAGAGAAAATAATAATCTTGACATGTGATAATAAAAATGGTACGCAATAAATAAAATGTGCTGAATTCTCTTTGACGTCGGTCGTTTAGGACGATTTTATTCAGTTCGAACGATGTCCACTGTTATTGTTCATTCGACAGTAGATTTATTTGGTTAAATACGTGCGAAGGTAAGCGAAAAAATCGTATAAAAGTAAAGTGATAGGTTTGGAAGATGGTTAAGAATTAATTGGGAAATGTGCGCTATAATTGCACAAATGGATTCCTTGAGATATCTGAAGTTTCAGCTCTATAAATATATTAAACCAATTAACATTTAAATTCATTAAACTGTCTCATAAAACTTTTATAGTCAATACAATTTAAGTTATACTTAAAGCAGATAGAATGACTACTTTTATAGTCATACTGAAAAGTCTCAAGGGTTTCTAGCTTTTATCTACGTAGTTGGTTGCTGTATTGCGTAAATAAAATAATTCTGTTATGTAGCTTTATGTATTTTCCGATAAAATAGTTCCAAAAGAACATCTAATAGCAGATGTATACATAAATAAATTGTATTTGCTTCAGGTCATTTTTGTTCCTTTTGTAGCTAAAGTAAATAAAAATAAAGTATTGACTTTACGGTACATTACGTATTATAAAAAGCTTGTTTAAAAACAATCGTAAAATTTTGGAGAACTTCGTTATATTAGAGAATTCGGCATCGTTACAACTTCCTGTAGTTCTCAGTTAAGTGGCGTTGAAACAGTTAATGGATGTTTTTTTGGCATTACTGATGAGAACAAATGCGTAGATGATTTCTCTAGTAACATTATAATTTAGCAACCCAAGATAATTATACATAAGATTGAAGCGCGTTAGGTTATTTTAATTAAAATCTTCACATTGAGAAAAGTAACGGGATTATATTTGTATTTTAAATGATAAGAATAACACCGAATTATATGTCGCATTGTGATATTTCTAGTTGGAAGAAATTGATAAGATGTCAACTGACGACGTAAGTAACCTTTTTTTAACAACGAAGCAGCTACAAGTCTCTATCATTTCGTTTACTGCAATTTACAATTTGTAATATTATCATAAGTAGTATTTGTGAAGGAAAGCTTTACTTCCTCATCAAAGACATGTTCGAAATCGTGAATGAAACACTTTCCCGAATTTTGAAATTATTCTATTCTAAAAATAAAGTTTTAAATGCCATTATTTAAAAAAACATTTCCCATTTTTCCCTATTTAACATTTTGACCATCTTATAATGATTAGGTACTTATAAAAAATAATTATGTTAAACAAATTTTTAGTAAAATAAATTACATTAACACACGAAACCTCCGAATACACATCATTGTAACAAATTGTCAATCATCTGTGAACACGAGGGATCAGCCACGTATTGACAATACGTGTGCAAATTTCAGTTAATACATGGAATACCCTGTCAATACTACCTGCAATTTATTTTCTCTAAAGTTGCCTTGTGGAACTCTATAATTAATTGTGTAACAAATACATTCCATTAATTTTTGGTTTAATGCGTAACTCGATGCATTTGGCCACTATGTGTCGTTATGAAGGATAATTCGCCATTACATCACATTCCCGATTTGGGTAATTAAGAGCTATCTAAAAATGAAACTGAAGTTATTATAGAAAGTGACCAGGAGGTTGAAGAAAGTAAATCTGTTTCTACAGATTTTTATTTGGGAAAGCACAAAACAATAAAATATAAGAGAGTATTTTATCAAAGTGAGGGAGGAGACAAAAGGGTGCACATCATATTTTCAGTTTAGGTTCGACTGAAATAGCATAGAATGTCCTCTGAATTGTAGGTGCAAACCTATGTATCAATTATAAAAGGGATACAGTGCAATACCAAGTAAGTAGGGATGATCGTCAGACAAATAAAGCAGAAATTTTAACATTGCTGGATTTGATATGTTTCGTAGGGATAATGTCAAAAAGAAAAAAGATAAAAAGGCAAATAATGAGTTATACGAGATTTCTATTCTTTAGCACATGCGGCGATCGCAATGAAAATGACAAAGTTGACGCGCTGTTCGAGATATATTGGAGGCTTTCGTAATAAATAAGAAACTTCCCCCAACAGTTCGAAACGAAGAAAATATTCTTCTGAAAAATTGCCAAGAAACACTTTTTTTTAGGCAGGTACTAAAATTTCATGTCTGTTTGCTTAAAACGTCATAACGGCGTATGTTAGTTTTGTAATCTTCATAAGTCTTTCTTCAAAGTCGTTCGGGGAATTAGGTTACTAATTTTGCATTGTTAGTAGTTTAAGTACAAATTAAAAAAATAACCACCATCATCATCATCGTTTTCATCGTCGTCATTAAAAATTGTTAAGGGGAGGTTTCGAGTTGTTCCATTTCCTGTTCCTTTAGTCAGGCAAAATTCTAGTAAGGGTAGTGCTAATAACCAAAGCAGTTGATGCGCGTAGAGGTGCTTGGAAATTCGCTGTTCCTAGATCTCGGCCCATCGTGGGTGGTTTTAACAAAAGTGCCTTTCACCATTTTAAAATTACGGATGTATACATTTTACAAAGAGCGAGAAAATCTTTCGTATCCAATGATGTAAATTGTCGTTATTAATCTGAATAAGCACCCATAAACTTTATAGTTATGTTCACTTAAGTTTGAGAACTCCATAAATAGTTGCACTTCCGCAAATATCTTTATTTCAAAACACCCCAACGCGTTTCAGACCCGTACGTCATTATAAACGGGTGTAGATTATGAACTTGGCAAGACCTCGCTAAGGAAATCTTTATATTATTAATAATTTGTGAGGAATGAATAAATAACTTGTGTTGTAGGGACCACAGTGACTTTATTAAGACATGTTCACGCTACTGCCTTATTTTCCATTCATTGTTGAGAATTGGTGCGAATATGGCGGATTGCAAAATTCTTTCCTTTACATAATAATTTTAAAGGTGTTGCCTTCGCTTCTGAGTGGTCTATTCTAAATTCAAGATACTTTACAGCCGAAATTTTGAAAGAAGTGGTTTGCGTATGAATTAGTTACATAATAGTAAAAAATTATGTTAATTCGTGTTTATTTGGCGATAAATTTTAAATTACAGGTTGCGATGTATTGTGTTTAATATTTTAACGTAGCGAAGTAGAAAGTTGTAGTGTAAGAACTTCTCCTCCTCTGTCGTGTCGACGTTTGTCTTTCCTTCGATTTCATGAGATTGTTACCTTACCTAGTTTCCTCTTTACGATGCAATGAATTCAAGAACCAATTGCCATTATCTTCTGGGAGTGAACTGGTCCACTTTACTTTGTTTGGATACGTTGTATCACATTGTTTAAGCTTATTGTTGTCATAGGATCATAACAACCGATCCATGTTCCACACCTATGCACAAGAGTTTCTTCACATTATAATAGAGAGTTGTTTGCACGGAGCAGGCTTCATTTTATTCTATCGCAGTCTAACCGCTTCTCTTACTAGAAACGGAGTTAATAAAATGTTACACTGGTAAAACAGCATTTTGAATAATAAACCTAAAACATAGCGACTTGGAATTTCATAGCGTCAAATAAACACGAATGAAGTGTTAATTTTAACTTGAAATTTTAACCTTAATTTGTATTTAGTAAAAACACTTTTTCCCACATTTCGATTACAAAGTATATTGAATTTATAGTAGAGCACTCAGAAACGAAAATAACGCGCTTTAAGACATGATGCCAACAAAAAAATTTTGCAATTCCCTATATTTCGTCCAAATTCTCAACAACCAATAGGAAATAGGGCAGTAATGTGATCACATTTTAATAAGGTCGCTGTAGTAAATACTACTATCATTGAATTATTTATTCAATGCTACTATTATAATCAAAGACTTCTGGAATGCAGTTCTTTCAATTTTTTTCGTTTCAATTGCACAAGAGTTAAACTTACAATTAGCTTAAGATATTTAAACATTTCTAAATGATACGTACTACAATAATAGTGAACTTAACTTTAAACTTCCACCATTTTCTTAACGCTTTATCTTATTTTGTGCATTACTTATAGCTACATAAGTGAATTGATGTGCTTAAGAAATATTTTTTTAGCCTTAGAATTGTAATGGAGAGGTTTTCGTAAATAAAAGCATGGTAATACTAATAATAATAAAAACAAAATGAACTTATTTGAGGTAACGTTGGAACGTATTATTATTAGTGTATTATTTAGCGCTTTGGATTTTTTGTTATTTGTTTTATTCAAAACAAGTTAGTGTATGAAAATGTTTGAAATGAAGTTACCTTTATTTTATAAAATGCGCGCGAACTGTTTAAAAAAACATGCTGGTTTCGAATTTCTTCCGTCTTTGAACAATTTAATTTTTAAAAAGAGTATTGAGGCAAGATTCAGATAAGATTTTTGCTGAAAATTTGATAAACTGATGTACGTTGCATGTGAGATTCTAGTCAGACATGCCTTGCACCATAAAAAGTCTTGCTATAAAGTAAAAAAGGTAAAATTCCCTCAATCAATATAAGTACGAACTTTGGCTTTCTTTCGCATCAAAATCAAGATGAAAGGTGGCTGAAAATGATCGTAAAAGATGTAGAGGAAACTAAGTGATAAGTGATAAGTGTCCTGAAAAGGACTACTTCGCAAACAAAAGGGTTACATTTTTTAATCTATGTAATGAATGAAAAGTATACCTTTCCTTTGGAGACTTAAGTACAATGAATTATAATTGTACAGCACTAGGAAGCAGCGTTAAATCAAGATGCACTTAGCAATCAAAGATTGTGGTTTACAACAAGGGTACCATTCAATGCCATTTATTTTTTCATAGAAATTGATGTTCTAAGGTTGGCATAAACTTGGTAGTCTTTATTTATGTTGTAGTACGTATCCTGTAAACTACTACAAAAACAAAATTCGTAAACCACTCCTAGAAAAGTGCGAAAAACTTTGAAATGTATGAGGTAAACAATTTCTATTGTCAATTAACCTCATAATAATTAATAAAATTAAGTGGGTAATTTTGTAAATATTATTTTTAAAATTAGGCATACCTACTAACTGCTTGAGAAAATTAAAAATCAACTTGTAACAAAAGTACTTACCGACAGGTAGCCATGGCAAGCACTCACCTAAAACAAAAAATTGAACATTAGCATTTTTTGAAAGATCAGAGTAAATATGGTTTCATTATTACAGTAATAATTATTATCAGGTATTATCATAATTCTTTAATTTACTATCTTACTTCGTCCTTATTGTGGTAGTATAACGTTACGGCAAAAGATGTAATATGGTGATAGTTGTGTGACATTTGGTGTAAACTGTATATTTTGTATGATTTTTTAAGATTACTTTGTCTCGGAGGTGTAAAAAAATAGTATTGTGAATCATGAAACCAGTTGTCTACCTTTATGCTCCTTGGTTAATTCTTTCAGGCGCTTTTGTCTACTTTTACTACCTCTCAAAATAAAAATTCAAAACTCAGTAAAAAAAAAGCTGAGTCCTTTAGCATTGTAAATTTGTAAATTTTAAAATTCCAGCATTAAATCTGAGAGCGAATTCTTAAAGAGGGGTATGATTTTTCCATATTTGCCGAAAAAAATAGTTTTTCTCCGCAACGAGTGGAGGAGTAACAAAAATATTTAAGAGCAATATAACAGTAACTAGAGAGGTTCTTAAAATGTAAAAAAAGTTAAATCACTTCATTTGAAAAAATGTAAGTCGTTTGTCTACTTTAGTGTTGGATCACCTTGTATACATAAAAATAATTTTAAAATACTTGCTTTTGACCACCATTAATGCATAACTTTCAAATAAATCTGTAAGTTTTATACAATAGGAATTATAGAACAACGACAGAGGTTTGCCCACCCTGTATAGTGTATTTCTATTTCAATGTTTTCTTATAGTGATGGATAATTAAAATTACTTGTCGTAGTAAAAACCAAAATGTTTTCTTATAATTTAGGAAATTAAAACTTCACAAAACCTTCCCCATAGACAATGTTTTTTTATGTCCTATATTTGTAATATTAATTTCTATTGAACATGTCTTTTGACTTCTTGTTATGATAATCCTATTCGCATTCATTATCATTTCCAATTTCAATTCTATTTGAATTTATCATAACATTAATGTATTTTCATTTTCATTTATGTTCTAACGCTACATTTATTTTAAAGTTTTATGAATCCGTATCCCATTTGAGATGCTCGTTTAGCATTTTTATTTCAATTCGATGTTTCATTGTAAGTTCATTCATTTCCATTCGACTTGAAGGTGTTGAGCATACACATAAGAAATGAAATTAAAACTTAGCTAGCGTCCTCTACTTTGCGGAGGCTAAACTACGAAATCACAAAATGCATATGGTGTGTAATTGCTAAATAAACCAGTTCGTAGTTCAAGATAAGGATGAACGTTTATTGTGGTTATTTCAATGTAATTTGTAAAGATAGGTAGATTGAATATTAATAGAGTGCTTTGGTGCATCTACATTGCTTATAATTGAAATGTCTTGCTCTTCTCAATGGAACATTTTGTGTTGCGTAACATCATCACAAAATTATCACAGTGCGGTGTCAAACTTTGAGCCGTATTTTCCATGATAACTTATCCATTAATTCGTTCAGGGAAATTCTCAAAAATGCTATAAGTTTGTAACGTTATATAGTTAGGCAATAACGCCAGGAAAATTTGTTTTCTTTTCTGTTTATCACAATGTGGCAATGCGGTCTATTTTTAAAATTAGTTCTTCTAAAGAATTATTTTAATCGCAACAATTTTTTTAGTTAATTGGGATAGCGCGTTGCGTAAGTACCCATTTTTATGTGAATTTGTAAAATGTTCGTCTAAACAGTGATTTGAGCACACACTGTTCTTCACTTAATTTGAAAAGGTCACAACTACTGCAATTACTTAGCCACATTAATTTCCTCTTTAGGAAATCAAAGAAAATTAAAATCAGAATTTTTACGGCGAAAAGATGTACAGTACATCCATAATAAACACAAAATGTCATTATTTTACTCTACAGATCACAAAAAGGAATTATAAAAACTCTGAACATTAAAGTAACGCAATAAATTATTGTTAACGAAACCACAATTAATTTGCTAATTATTGCAAAGCTATACGTAATACTATTGACCTATCTACATGCTTAATTACATTTAATGAAAACCGACTTAATAATAATTATACAAAGAAAAAGGGATTATTTATCAGAATTATAGTAGTATACACTATACAGTGTGACTCATTTAGATTGGAAACACACGTGTAAAATCTGAAGTTATTTACCGATTTTAACCAATTTTTTTTTAAAATGTCAAATAATGAAACATCTACTTTGGGACAAAATTTTAAATGTTTACTCCAATTTTCAGGGCATACTACGATAACTTTTTCGTACTGAAAATGGAGAATTGTTATTAGCGATTTGTTAATAAAAAAAATATCTACACCACTGGATTCAGAATGCTTCCAAATATCTGTCACCAAAATTTTACAAAAATATATTTATTAATAACAAAGTTATGACAACTTAAAGTTCGAAAACTTTCTACGCTAACAGTTACAAAACAACACTCTGTATCAATAGATGGCCATTGAAATTATGTTAATAATTCTTAAATTAAACTATTTAAACCATCAGTGGAGAAAAAAATATTTAAAGTAACGTAATATTTAATAAAAGTAACGGAATCGCGCGATTGAGTAAATAAAGACCTAACATTTCCATTTAAATCTTAGTTACCATGGAAATTATGTTACTGTTTAACTTAACAGTTATGATAGATTTTTATTAAATATTACGTTACTTTAAATATTTTTTTCTCCACTGATGGTTTAAATAGTTTAATTTAAGAATTATTAACATAATTTCAATGGCCATCTATTGATACAGGGTGTTGTTTTGTAACTGTTAGCGTAGAAAGTTTTCGAACTTTAAGTTGTCATAACTTTGTTATTAATAAATATATTTTTGTAAAATTTTGGTGACAGCTATTTGGAAGCATTCTGAATCCAGTGGCGTAGATATTTTTTTATAAACAAATCGCTAATAACAATTCTCCATTCCGAGTACGAAAAAGTTATCGTAGTATGCCCTGAAAATTGGAATAAACTTTTCAAATTTTGTCCCGAAGTAGATGTTTCATTATTTGACATTTTAAAAAAAAATTGGTTAAAATCGGTAAATAACTTCAGATTTTACACGTGTGTTTCCAATCTAAATGAGTCACACTGTATGTATTTAAACTGTAAACTGTTTAACAACTTACACATATAAGTTTAATTTCTATTAAATTAATTTCAAATTGTAATATCCGTGATAACAGAACAATTTTCAATGGTTACAGAAACTTACTATAAGGGTAACTATGTGATAACAGAGAGCCATCAAAATACTGAACAACTTTTTCGATTACATCAGTTACAATTAGAATTGAACTTCTATTATACAGAGTGAATGAGACCACCCGTATCAGTCTTTTATTTAAAGAACCGTGAGTCGTAGAGAGGTGGGGTAAAAAATGTGATTATAAAAGCCATAATAAAGAATCGAATGGTGATATCATTATTTCTCGGAGAAGTCAGCATTCCTCCAGAAGGCCTCCATCTCCAAAATTTTAAATGGCACCATAAGTATGTCGAAAAAGGTATTTTTTGAAAGATTGTTAAAAAAAAAGAAAGTTTTATAGGAAAAATTATTTTATTACTGCTACCCCTTTTAAGTAATATTCGACAGAAGTTATTAAATTTGAAATTCATTGTTAACAAGAAACATTGAAAAGTCGACTTTTAAAATCTAGTTACCAATGTTACATGTGTTCTTCCCTTTCAAGAAGTACTTATTAGAGCCACTGATAGTGTACCTAGAAGAACTCAACAGCGCTTAGCAGTAAATGGAAGATATTTTGAACACATGTAACATTGGTAACTAGATTTTAAAAGTCGACTTTTCAATGTTTCTTGTTAACAGTGAATTTCAAATTTAATAACTTTAGTCGAATGTTACTGAAAATGGGTGGCAGTAATAAAATAATTTTTCCTATAAAACTTTCTTCTTTTTTAACAATCTTTTAAACAATACCTTTTTTGACTTATGGTGCCATTTAAAATTTTGGAGTTGGAGGCCTTCTGGAGGAATGCTGACTTCTCTAATGCGTACTCATTAGCGCTTGTAGAACTACACATTCACACAAATTACTTACGAATTACATTTCAGCTACACTACTCTTACTGTAGAGTGTAGACTGTAGGGAAATAGAATAGTAACACCCAGACGTAGTTCAATTATTCCGATACCAATCGAAAAAGGAAATTCCAGTCATTTGTACTACACTTTTGTTGAAGTAATTTGCATATATGTAGATGTTGATGTAGTAGATATGCGGTAAATTTTAACCAGTCCGCTGATATGGATATGCATTTTCAGCAACCTCGAGCTTTATTTAATTAACATTATCAAACGAAACGGATATCAATACGGAATAACAATAGTCCATATCGTAACGTGTAACATCGTAATTTCTTGTAAATTTATAATTGCTACAGGGAAATGTGATGCATTACTAACTACAAATCACATAATGTTTGACTAATGATGAAGATCTATATTATGTAATCTATTCAACAGCATGATGAATGTATATAATATCAATAATTAGTATGCATTTTAGACCAATTTTACCCAAACGTAATACCGCTTTCATTAACATTAATAATAATTAGTAGGTTATTTACCTTTCAAATAAACGTTATATATAAAATGTAAACTAATGAAAGGAAAAGGTGTTTGAAACTATCGTTGTCAAATCTCAGACAGAAGATACAATCACAGATAAATGGCTCACGCTTATGAGGATTTGGTTGTCCCAATTCAAACGAATTGGAAACAGAATTTTTTTAGTATGGAAACGGTTTCTTGAATAAGGGGACGGCGCTATTCTCAGTCGGTGCTGTATCGTCGTCGACTACATAATGAAGCCGGACTCCGTACTTACTTTAATAGAGTGTTCAGTCACATAAATTATTACTTCCGTGGGGGTTTTGGTGTGACAAGCTCAAATTCACAAAAAAATGAAAGGTCATGACATACTGATTCTAAATGTCAAGGCCGTTCAAAATCGGTCCATGTATTAGGGCACAAAACACGAAAAACTAGTTAAGCACATGTACGGAAAGAAGAAAAAACATAGAATTTTTTCGTATATAGATCACAATTTTCTTTGTACAGTGAAAGTTATAAATAATTGCTAAACGTTGCCAATTACATTGGGCCTTACGGAAGAATGAAACTTTAAACGCGATTATCTCAGTTCAGGGTCCGTAAAAATTGGACAAATTTTAACCAACTTTTGCCTTTACATCGAATTATCTAATAAAGTAACGCTTAAATCAAAAAATTTTACTCTTAAAAAAAGTTTCTCTAATCCCTTATCTTTACGTTACACTTAGAATTATAATTTTATCTGTAATATTAAACTAAATATGTAATTAAAAGTAAAACATCGAACTTTTTACTCACTTCAGAACCGTCGGTGCTTTCACACTGTGAATAGAATCCATCTCTATATTTCACGTACCACCCTTTCGCTCTTACATCATAGGTAGGTACGATCTCGACACAGGTCATTGCCATTATAATTAATGCAATTTTTACATAAATAGTACAGCCAAATAAGTAAATATTTTCTCTAAAAGGAAAAAATTACAAATATGCTGTTCGTTGGTGGAGGGGTGTATTTTTGAGTTATATATAATTAAGGTACAAAAAGCCCATCCCCGTATCGTGTTCGCTACGAAAATTGGGTTTGAAGGTGCAAAAAATAGGTTTAACTCAAAGAAGAACACTTTTAGGGGAAAAAGTGAAGACAAAAAAGTTGTAGAGAATATAATTTTACGCAAAAAAGTCGTTACAAAAAATTTGTTTAGTTTAGTTTAGTTTAGTTTATTTATTTTGCGAATTTACAATACTTACAAATATTGATCTCACATGTCAAAAGATACGAGCACTTGTACTCGAGCTAGATTTTTTTAAAGCAAAGCAAGGGCTATTTTTTTTAATGAGAAAGTCTCGAACGCGTCGTGCTTTTTTGTCAATAACTCGAAAACGGCGCGTAGGATCGGAAAAGGATTCAAATGAAAGTTGTAGACAATTTAATTACGAACAATTTTTTATTTTTATTTTTTTGTACGATCAATATTGACACAGATATGAATTTTTTACTTAATTTTAACTACATTCAACAAACGATAATAAATTTTAAAAATTAGCTCGAGTACAAGTGCTCGTACAAAATTTTTGTAAGGACCTTTTTTGCGTAAAATGACATTCTCTACAACTTTCCCGTCTTCGCCTTTTCCCTTAACAGAGATCTTTTTTGAGTTATTGAAAAAAAAACCTATTTTTTGCACTATAATTTTCGTAGCGAACAGGGTAAGGGGCTGGGATTTTTGTACCTTCATTATAACCCAAAAATACACCCCTCCACCAATGGACATCCTATCTGGAATTTTTTCCTTAGAGATTAATTTTGACTGCGAGCTAAAATGCCAAACTGAAAAATACATCAAACTATAAATAAAATGTTGGATTATCTAGTGACATGCTTTAGTTTTACATCAAAAATATTTATGGTCAAGTATCTGAGTTCGATGTATGTAACAATTGCTTGTGTCAAATAATAAACTAAAAACGTGCGTGTGTTTTTAATTTAAGAATCTTAAGATAATATCTATTATTCTGCAACATAAAAAACATCTTAAATAGGCATGTATAAAAAAGTGTAGATACAGAACAGCACCTTAATTTATATATGCATATAAGATATAACATTACTTATACAAAATAGGATACAAATTCCTAAAATAACTTTTTAATTGATGTCATACTGAATCATAGCGGGTGCTGATCCAGACCCGTGCGCAAGGGGGGGGGGGGGGGGTTCAAACCCTCCCCATAACCCGTTGAAATATACGGAAATACAATAATATTTACGCCACTGGTTTGAGGCGTTGATTGAAATCATTCAATCAACGTTTGATGTCTTCCCTGTTCTCAACCCAACCCCTCCCATGGACAAATCCTGCGCACGGGTCTGTGCTGATCCGCCCGCTCGGTAATAGCAATTAGCAAATGCTCCTCTAATTATTTTAGGGCAAAAACATAATAGTACAAAATTTTTCAAAACTAAAAACGCTACCTGAATGGTATATGTTCTCTCCCACCAAAATTGTACTATAAAAAAGAAAATGAAGAATTAAATGTTGAATAAGAATTTGCAAAAACCACATTGCCATGATTATTACCGAGCGGCCGGATTAGCACCCAGTATGTAGCTAATAAAAAAATAATAAATCCCATTATTCCCGGGTGGGACGTAGGGCCGATATTAAACCCTTCCAGTGTGTTCGATTCCCTGCTATGGTTTGAAGTTGCGCTACCTATTGTTTTCCCGCTTTCTTCCATCACTGTCCTTCTCCAGGTTGCACACGGTCTTCCTACTCCCCTCTGACATTGGAAGGTTCCATTTTAAGGCAATTATAGAAGGGTCATGGAGACTTTTCCGCTTTGTATGTCCTATCCACTCCTGTTTTTGTTTTTCGACATCATTTGTAATATCACTCCGCCCTGTTCTATTCCAAATCTTCCATAACTTCGTGCTCACAAGATGTGTAAATATTTCGTAAACATCGATTAACGAAGATCTGGAGTTTCCGTTTAATGTCACTTGTCATGCACCACGATTCACAGCATCCATATAGATATAACAACACCGATTTTACCATTGAGTTGAACACTTACTTTTGTACATGGGCGCCGCTACTAAAGGGCAAGGGGGGGCCCGGGCCCCTCCCTGGAATTTCATAAATCGTGTAAATCCATTTTAGAAAATGTTAAAAGCTCACAATATAATCACGTTTGGAGTATAATGTTCTATTCCATCGGTGACTCTGCATAGCCTATTGATTTATACTAATTTAAAAATAGATAAAAATTTTCAAGTATTCTAATTTCTACTTGAAAAAATGTAAGGCCCCCCCCCCCTAACAAATTTTCTTCCGGCGCCCCTGCTTTTGTATATACAGTTATACTACTTGCACGCCATAATTGTGATAGGCCGGAAAAAAACTTCCTCGTGCTTTGCGTATCCTTTCTGTCACTTCCTCTCTGCTTCCTCTTTCATTTGCTACCCACATACATACTTAAAGCTAGCTACCTCCTTCACCTCTTCTTCGAGTGTCACCTCTCTTGCTACTGTACTATTTATACTGAGCAGCTTGGTCCAGTTCTTGTTGATTCTAACTTTGTGCCATTTTTTCTTGATTCTTCTATAACGTTGTTTATGTTTCCTTGCATTGCTTTTTTGCTTTGGCTTAATAGACACACATCATCCGCATATTCCAAGTCCTCTTTGTATTAGTTAAATCCCAAATTACACCTTCCTTTTCCTTGTTAACGTTTGTCATGATCTCATCCATAACGGTTACAAAGAGTAGTGGTAAAAGAATGCATCCTTGTCTTACGACTGTGACCAATATATTTTGTTATTATTAGGTACGTTTCTTATTAAGTGTCTTTTGCAATAGTTAAAGAAAATTTAAACAAATTTTGGGTCTTCGAGTAGAACCCGGACGATGGGCACCAGCGGGCAAACGTAACCTTTATGTATTTTTGTGACGTTATAAAAAATAATTGCATCACATTTTTTTGTTATTACGTTTCTTATTAAGTGTCCTTTCGAATAGTTAAAGAAAATTTAAACAATTTTTGGGTCTTCGAGTTCAACCCGGACGGTTGGCGCCAGCGCGCAAACTTAATCTTTATGAATTTTTTTCGACGTTATAAAAAACATTACATCACAATTTTTTGTTATTAAGTTTCTTATTAAGTGTCCTTTGCAATAGTTAAAAGATTTTTTTCTTATTTTTGGGTCTTCGGTTCAGGAGCATCGTGAAGCATCTACAAGCTCACGTATTTAAAGACTTTTTATTCATTTAATTACACGGGTAATATATAGTAAGTTTTACATGACACGAGAAAAATGTATTTTATCAAGACATGTGCAATGTAGTGTACTAAATTAAATTTGTAATATACTAAACCGTTGATGACTAAACTTTGTATTGTAAACAGAAAACGATCCTGTTTTTTGTTAGATAAGAAGCATAGGTAACTTGAGACTCTTTCAATCAACGCCGAAACACATTCCAGCATGTATTATTTTACCAATTCCGATCTGTACTTCGACAATTAACGTAATAAACCGTAACTAGAGGAGTGGTTAAAATATGTAAATCAACCTCGAACGCCTATAACATAGGCAACACGCACAATTTTAAATAAAAGCATTGATTGAGCTATCTGTAGTAACTTATCTGTTATCTGTGATACAATGTTTAGCACAAAATGTCGATAAAAATTCGCTTTACAACGAATTCTTAACGTTTCAGAAATAACAAGCCGTAAATAATTAAAGGATCAACCAAAACGTAAACCTCGTTGATAACTTTTTCCCGTCAAGAATTTCATCAGTTGCAGCATCATTGCCCTAATAAATACGTAACTAAACCGGGATAGATTGAAAAATTCTGTGGCTACTAAAAAAAAAAAGATTGATTGTAATTGATTACGTTGTTTAATACGGTAATTCGTTAAATGTAAAAACGCTATTTAGTGATAGACGATGTTGGATTACAGAATTACACAACCAACGGTAATGATTTATTTGAAGTTGAAAATTTGTTGGGAGTTAATTGCGGTTGGCTGGAGTTCAAAATTAATTAAGTACATGGGATTTCGGTCAGCAGGCTTTTTGTACCTTCTTACTTATAGAATTGAATTAATAAATGACTTTAACATTATATATTGCTGAAAATGTTTGAAGAAACGTATTAGTTCCGTAAAACGTACACAATTGAGTAAACTAAGTATGATACGTTAGTGTGTCACTGTTACCTCCAGTTGTAGACCGTGCCGTATGAACAAGAACGTCGAATTTCAGGCTGTCGCGTCGATTGCCTATAGTATGGAATTTGAATTGTGTGGCCTTTTCTCTTCAATATTTGAATGATAATGAAAGTTAAATTTATTATTGTGACCCACAGGACAACTAAAGGCAGCATCGACATTCCACTTCGAGGCAAAACGAAAATTTAGAATGGTCGCAATCAGCTAGTACTCCTTACTCTCTCTTGGGAGGCTCACGCCGTTCTTTGACCGAATATATTTCGAAACAGGAGTTGAAGGAATTTGGAACAATACGCTGAGAGCATTAAAGGAACACGTTCAACGTGTTCAGGACTGCAATGATGGATTTGCGACGCACTCAAGGCCACACAGTTCAAATAGCACCCTACACAAAAAGAGCCTGAAATTCAACGTTGCTGTTCACGCTGCAACTTGCACGAAATCGTTTAACTGTAGACGCACAGAGTATTAAATGGAAAAAGTAGCTTATAGCTGTTACTTGACCCTCTGTAAAATAAAGACCATTAAAGAATGTATTATAACGAGACTACAAACTTTAGTTTGAAAGATAAAACATTTCTCTGTTATTTACGTTCCACGTACCTATATTGAAAACATTTCAAACTGTTTAGCATCTGTGATAGAAATGTCAAACAAAGTGAGTTGAATCTATAATTTTTCGTTATAATTGTTTTTGCATACAATTTGATTAATGCCTTCGCGAAAAGAGAGTTGATTGGATTTTGTCCTTTTTTGCATTTTTCATGAGAATTAATACCAAAGACAACTCTTCTTTAATTTTAATCTGTTACGCTTGATAATGACTCATAGTCTCGAAACGCGTTGGGTTGGATTTAAAATAAAAAAATAACTTTCAAATGAATAAGTTTACAGTATGATTGTTCCACACCAAACGGCGAAATATCTGAGAATAATCATTGACAGAAGGTTAAAATACGTAAAAGAAAAGAGCGGCAGAACGTTTTCGTATTAATTCCGAATATAAAACGTGTAATGTATTGTCGCCTTCGACGATATCTACGTAAGAGTTGAGTACTAATGATACTATATAACTTTTTGTTAAGTTATTTTTGGAGCAAAGTTCATTTTTAATTTACGTTCTCTGCTTTTAGAAATTACAATTATTTAAAGAAATGCAATAATTGTACCTTTTCCATGTTAGAAAACCGAATTGGACACGTTTGAAAACCACAGAAATGTTACCATAGATAAAGGACTGACATTTGTACAATTTGTACATCAGTTAACAGGATAGTCAATATCTAGCAATTAAATGCAACAATAATTCATGAATTGTA
Organism: Pyrocoelia pectoralis; assembly: GCA_036250285.1. Classification (NCBI taxonomy): domain Eukaryota; kingdom Metazoa; phylum Arthropoda; class Insecta; order Coleoptera; family Lampyridae; genus Pyrocoelia; species Pyrocoelia pectoralis. Next base: position 51,942,489 of record CM070077.1, on the reverse strand, counting down.
AGGTAGATATTGTCTCAGGATTTAAAATGAACTAAACATAGCGTCAGTTTGCATACAGTGCATCGTAGGTCGAAAGAAGAAAGACTAAAGTAACAGTTTCTTATTATTAAAATTGTTACTTGAATACACCTCAAACAAATCTACAGGGTGTAGTATTCATTTTTTGCATGGGGATGGCGCTTATTATAAAAATCGGTTAAATAGGGAAAGTGGTGCGGTTTTTCAAGAGTCATTCATCTGTGTTTTGAGATTTTTGATGTGACGTTCAGTTTTTCCAATATGGCCGATAAACCAAAAAATTGAAATATCTTTAAATTGCTGTAACTTTTTTATTAAAAGAAATATTAAAAAATTGTTCAAACAAAATTACCTCAATTTTTGGTTTATAATTTGAAAATAACGGGAAAAATATTTTCCCATTTACTGTTTCTGAGATAATGCATCAAACTTTCGATTTTCAAATGGAACCCTATGCCAATTTTTATGCCAATGAAAAGAGGGAATTTATTAAGTTAATTTTCATACAAAAGTTTATTTTTCTATCTAAATTTAAAGTTGTAAAAAAATAAAATAGGGAACTCGAAAGAGTGAGACGATGGTTGGATCTTAATAGATTCTCATTGAATACTGATAAAACAAAATATATCACAATAAAAGAGTTCTCAATTCATCGATTTATTAAACATACAATTAAGAAATAATATTATAGAAAGTGTTCAAACCATCACTTTGGACATTCACATAGACCAACAATTGAATCGGAAATCACAAACATAATTCTTGACCAAAGGTATGAATGAGCCCACCTACGTATTTTCCAGACTGACGAATATTTTAGACCACAATACTTTAAGAACCGTGTACTCTACCTTGGCCCAGTTGATTCTGACCTACGGATTACTGTCTTGAAGTTCATAAGGGCAGGGAGATTCTGGTGGTGTTGGAACATTAGCACCGAACCAAGGGTGAGATCAGAGGATTGCCCAGGGTACCGAAAAAATTAACAACGTAGGACATGAGGCACACTTGTCTTATAGGGGTCCCGTTTGGTATGCTAAAAAAGAAAAAACACGTGTTCCATTATCTTTTGAAACCTATTCAGCCATGATACGTAAACGCCCTTTGGAGACTCTTAGAGGAGTCCATTCTTCCAAAGGGGGTGGTTTAATAAGATTAAAACAAACGCTAAACCATCCCCTTAAGCTTTTAATTAAGTAGAGATCGATGATTAATTAATGTTGCGACATGTTTCGAGATCGCCTGATCGATATAACGATATAACTTAGAAAACGTTTGCATGAAATCACAGGTATATTACATTAAACTAAATTGGTGCTCAAAAGAGACCAAAGATTAGCCTGAAGGGCCATGATAGAAGGCGATGACAAGTGCCACGATGAAATGAGTGAATGACAGGAAATGTAAGCAGGCAAAATCATCAACGTCATTAAGAAGCCCAGGATGATGTTTACAACAAGTAATTTCGAACATTTCAACACTATTGCGAAGCGGGCCTTTCTTGCAATTATGTAAAATACGAAAATCATTTTTTGAATCAAAGGCGTGCCCGGTAGTTAAGATATGTTCCACCAGAGCAGATTTGATCAGAATTATTGTTTTTTATGGCATTAATATGTTCTTTGAATCTCGTAATAAAAGATCTTCCTGTCTGCTCAATTTAAGGGAGTTACAAGAATTACAGTTCAGCTGAAACACGCCGGAGGAGTCAAGAATATTGAAACTATCTTTGTTTCTGACGATGGAAGAACGCAAAGTCGGTTGACTAGAAAAGGAAATGTGAAAATTATGGGATTTAAATATGTTCTGGATCGTATAGGAAATTTTGGGATAAAATGGGAGAGATTTATAAATGACGTTAGTGACGTCTGGCTTGATAGGGACCAAAAGGGTAATATTACGCGGGGAGTGGAGCGGGGGTGAGTTTTGTAAACTGAAATGAGAACACATATTTTTTATTGCACTTTTCCATTCTCCGTAAAAAAACTGTTCTCAAATTGCAAATTTCACCCTCAACTCCGAGTCCCTTTTTTGGGGATCGAAAGGTGTAAAATTGCATATGTCCCCAGAGGATTTTGCCCTTGAGATTAAAAATTTGCTCGCAATTAAATTTAATAATGCGATAATTAATTTAATTAGCTCATTTATACTGTGGTCAATATAATGGAAATGCTTACACCTGAAGAGCAATCTAGAGATACCATATTGATATTGTGTATTAACTGTAGAAATAATAAATATTATCCCAATATTTTTCCAGCTTCAAGTATTAAAGACAGAAATTAAAAACAAACAAACATTATTGGAATTAATTCTCATAGTATACCCAAGAACGGAAATCCACGAACTTTACTATTCATTCGTCCCATCGTAAAGCGATAAATACGTGAGCGAAACACAACTCCTGATTCCCGTAACCCCTTCAAAATGTAAAATCTTTGCCAACGCAATTTTAATCATTATGGATTGTATTTAGAGAACCATACCGAAATAACTATTAGTAGGTGTCCTCAAATTTATTACATAGGTATAACTTTTAATACGCTGCGTGAGAGATCCTAGTTTATTGTGCCTAACGTTACTTGACATGTGTAACTATACCTATATTACCACTCTCTGTTGAATTTATGTTTATATGTCTTTAATCGTTATACCGCGTTATTTATATAAGGAATGGGTTAGTTGTAACCGCATAGGTACTTTACAAAACTTACTCAAAGAAAGATAACGCCTAAACGTTCTGAATACTTTAAGATAAATTTTCGTAACTTTAAAGAATGTAAAGTATGATATGAATAATAAAATTTAGTCTTGGGCCAGGGGACGCCCTTAATTCCGTTAGATATTGACATCTAGAACTAATTTAAGCCTATAGATCATACTGATAGTTCGTAGTTTAAATCTAATGTAAGCTCCTCCTGTATTTCGTATTCAGTTTATAATCGTTGGCTTAATAGAGATATAACGCAAAATGTCGGAAAGATGACATTTAAATCCGGTTTAATTACCTCTCCCTGTATTGCATAATACTCCCTAATTTTCTCATAATTAGCCAATTCTATGCTTATATGCAAATATCTTAGAAACAGTGTATGAAACTTTTGCTATAAATTTAAGTTACGGAATAAATAAATTCATTATTTCAATCGTGCTGCATTCGTTGTACTTAATAGTAAATAGCAAAAAACGTAAAAGAAGGTGGCAAACCAGGACGTTCTTGAAAGAAAAATGTAACGGGTCATTTTTGGAAAAAATGGTTTTAGATAGTGGTTGGTTTTTCCAAAATTTTGCAAGAATTACTACAAATGGTTGCTCCAACGCCACAAACATTCATCACAAGAATATTATTCTTTATATGATTCCATCTGGGTCGAGACTCATTTGCGTCACCTTGGCATTGCTCCGTGCGCTCTAAAATAACGCACGCAGCAAGTGCATGCCTTTCTTGCATTACAGCGCATGTAGCAAGATGCATGAAAACAGGCACCGTGTAAAGCCACCTTTAGAGCCCATACATGACATCGCCCACTTCATAAATTATCAGGATATATTAGAAAGAAGAAAAACACAAACCTTTTACTTGATTTAAAGGATTCAAATGTGAAAATTTTAAATTGTTAATCATAGGATGCTATACAGTGCTCGCCAAAAAGTCGGCACCAAATGGATTTTTTTTTGATTTTTGATTTTTTTAAAAATCTTTTTACGGCAATAATTTGTGCTAGTCTGAAAAACTATTTACCCCATATCAGATATACCGAGTGATTTTCACTTAGCTAGGAAATGGCGTTTTTCGAAATTGTCTAGATTCTAAAAGTGCTATTTTTCGTAAATTAAGCAAGATTTTAATGAGATTTTTTCATTGTCTGTCAATTTTAGCTTACCGAACAATCTCGCATGACCAGAAAATATTTTTTTTCTTTAACTTCCGCTAAAACTAAAGTTTTAATTTTTTGGAGTATCTCCAAAGTTTCACATACCAAGACATGATTTCAAAATTCAATTTGATTTCGTTAAAGCCGTTAAAGATTTATAATTGGAAAAAACAATAGAAATTTCTAATTATTCCTTTAGGTTTGTTCATGATTCAGTCAATTGAATAATAAAACATTCCACAGCCGTCTCATATTCTACCTACTTAATTTACTGAAACATGTAAACTAAATAAAGAAAAATCTCCTTGTTTACTCAACTGTAAAAGAACATTTACAGGATTTTTGTGAGAGTAATTAATTAGAAACGGTAAATTAGAGTTTTTAGGGGCCACGTAAATAGATATTCATTATCATTATCAAAGTATCTTGCACCAAACACGTAAAGATTATGCAACAATATTACTTTTCTGTAAATAATAACAAACCTAAAGGAATAATTAGCAATTTCTATTGATTTTTCCAATTATAAATCTTTGACGTTTTTAATGAAATCAAATTGAGTTTTGAAATAATGTCTTGATATGTGAAAATTTGAAAGCAAAAAATTAAAACTTTAGTTTTAGCGGAAGTTAAAAGAAAATATACATATATTTTCTGGTCTTGAGATTGTTCGGTAAGCCAAAATTGACAGACAATGAAAAAATCTCATTGAAATCTTGCTTAATTTACGAAAAATAGGACTTTTAGAATTTAGACAATTTCAAAAAACGCCATTTCCTAGCTAAGTGAAAATCACTCGGTATATCTGATAGGGGCTAAATAGGTTTTCAGACGAGCACAAAATATTGCAGTAAAAAGATTTTTTTAAAAATCAAAAATTAAAAAAAAATCTATTTGGTGCCGACTTTTTGGCGAGCACTGTATATGAACCGACAGTCACTTCATATCACTTTCGTAAAATCCCACCGCTACTGTACTTATCTTTAAAGTTGAGTGGCACCCCGCACTATAAAAGATGTGTGGATAACAGTTTGAACTATTCCTCGAAGCTCCGTTATTATACTAACGAATGAATTAATCGTATTAGATTATGATCACTTCAATTTAGAAACTAATTTATCAAAATCAACCAAGGAGATACAAGATTGGAGTGCTTTTAAGAAACACAGGCGACTTGTAACGCTACTACACGCTTCATTTGTAACTAACAAGCGTTAACAAATTTTTATCTCTTGCTCTATGCCGTTTTTCAGAGAAAATTTCTAATCGAGTTCACTTGACAAAAGGGTCTACATTCAACGGAACCCTAAAAGTTTAATATTAAAAATGAACAAGCAGTTGTGCGTTATGTAACACAGAATGTTGCATCAGCATATTAAATAGAGGGAATTTTTTTCATGTTTTGCTGTTGAAGGTTGGTTTAACTTTCAGGCTATTTCAACAATAAGTACAACTTTTTAAGTTATTCGAAAAGTCGATTGCTACTATTTTCTTGTGGAACAATCTAATACACGAGCCTTGTATCTTGTAACGCATATGATTTTGTTACATATTTAGGTTACACAATCTCCCAACTACATTATTATAGTAAAAGAAGTGGAATTATAGCTAAACTATAGCTATTGGGGAAAAGCTGAAGAATTTCTACCGGGGACGGTACAATTTTATGCCCTAAAGATAAAATATGTACCTACACTGAGCATGTATACTTACTTGTACTACAATTTTTAATTAAGCGAAAAACACACAGTACCTACACAAACTTATTGGATTAATTTTAGGAGTTTAGGAATATTTTCTGTATTTTCTGTAAGCTTAACAACGATAGTGTGACTTTCGAGATGCAATATACATCCAAAAATGCCAATACATTATTCCATCATACTAGGCTTTCATGTACATTTCATACGAGTCTTCCTCGAAAACGTAACAATCTTCATTCGCTGATGTTTTAAGGGTTGAATTATAATTAATCGATTTTATGGGTATTTAACCCCTTCAATGCCGAATTAAACACCTATCAAGACTAAAACATACACGTGATACATGTTATACTTTGAAAAAGTTGAACAAATTAAAGTAAATCAATAGAGGATGAAGGAAAAACAAACGTCTTTCTGATAATGCATAATTTTAACCCAGTGCGAGATGATAATTAGACGGCCTTTAAAGAGAGGACGATACTACACCAACTATTAAAAGGCTATTGATGTCCAATTTTAAAGCTCCATGTTTTGTTTGGTCACAATGAAGATTTGAATTCAATCTGTCAAAAAGTTTCTTGTTGCCAGCTTTGCAAAGTGACCGTGTTTGGCTATGCATAATTTTGAGAAATGTGCCGTCATTAAATTTTTGTGTACTAAAAGTTCAAAAAAGACAGATATTCTTGAAGAAATGTAGAATACGTAATGGGCTGTTGGTCAGTCCCATGTCGTGCCCGTGTTTGTTCAGACGACAGTGGCCTCCCATGGCGCAAGTTTTAAGTTCGTCCTCCTGGACGCTGCTAAATCGCCGATTGGGTTTTTGAGAAAGATCTTGCAATTGTTCTGTCCTGGAATTGCCCGAATCTCCTTTTAGGCTGTGTTTATATGTAATCCCACAGACTCGTCAGCAACCTAGTTACCACGATTCGCGCGTGCTAAGGTTCCTACTGTGCCCAGTTGTTCAGTACCTTTAGCAGTTGTGTGCATTTAAGCCCTGAATTTACCACATATGAATCTACTGCTACAATCGCTGTTTTCCTTCTCATTTAATAGGTGTGTAATACACGATTCATCTCAGTTTCACTTTAGCGTTGTCTTAAACAATTTAGGAGGGCAAACATTTGGATCCGCGCTAAAATGTTCCAGAACGCAACTAAGGCAAACGAGTGGTGCTGGATTTTATTTCATACCATTGTACTTCTTTAGAGTTGATCGAGGAGTTCCTCGACTGAAAAATTACAATTCGTGGAACTCTAAGAAAAAGAAACCAACAATTCCTTGCAGAATTCTTGCCTCATCGGCATCGTATCGTACATGCTTCGAGATTTGCAGATCAACTAGAGGATTTCAGAAGGTGAACAAAAGAACCCGGAGATCGTATCTCAGCACAGTGATACTAAGGGTGCAGTTGGTATATTAGATAAAATTGTGACCGAATACATCTGTAAGTGACCATCAAAAAGATGACTAACTGTCTCAACAAAAGACTATATCTCCTTTTGGAGATGTATAAAGAACTTATAGAATTCTATTTGACAAGGAAGATAAGCCACACCTGCATGAGATCCAAACTAACTAAAAAGACAATTGAAAAGATTAAAGGAGTATTAGACGATATCGGTCAGCAAATCAAAAGGAACCAGTGCAGCCAGGGAGAAATTATGAAAAAGAGGAAGATGCCATACGTGTTCTAGATCAAAAGACAAAAAAATACAGACACGAGGCAAAAATTTGTATGCCCAGAACACAGTAAGACGACGTTATTTAACTGTTTCTTTTAAGTTTCCCAAGCAAACCAAAACTTGCTCAAATATTTCAAACAAGTAATGATTCGTTCATAGCTTTTTTCCTGAAAAAAATCGTGGGGGTCAGCATTCACCCTGTCTGGTATCAGGCGTCTGAAAAATGATCTACGCCAGGAAGATTAATAGAGTATAAGATATGTAGCTTATCTTCATTGTTATTCCTATTTCTAGACAACAAAATTATTTCAACATGAATAATCCTAATTGGGAAATTATTGCCTTATTTTCTTAGAAATGAATAAAATGTAGGGCGTTCAGATATGAACAATTTTCAAAAGATTCATACATTCTACCATCTTATAGTCCACATCGCCATATGTTTAAGAGATTAATCTGATCGAGAATTCAAATATTGAAAACATGTAAAGGAAATTTTTGTTATAAGAGAAAGAAATCGTCTACACACAAGCACTCTTTATGTGATGATAAAGCAAATGTTAAATATTATTAAGTATTATATTTATTATAATTAAAATATTTTTATATAATATATTGGTCTATAGATCTCCCGCAAGGACTGTTTTCTTGCATTAACTATAAGATTAGCAACTGAAATTTTCATTTTACTACCTCCAGGCTGCATTAATCAACCCATTGTGCTCTGTTTCAAAACTTATTGTTGATATCTCTGTAAAGGAATTAAGGCGACAGCATTCAGAGAGTCTTTATTTAAATGGGAGTTTTCAAGTTTGCATTGAACAAAATTAATGATGCCTTCATTGTTGCACTGTTACCAAGCTTCGTAACAAGGTTTAACGATACATTAGATAGAAAAAAATGCTTTCGTGTTTCAGTATTGTCAGAAAGCGGGCAGCTTAAATCGTTACTGCAGATGAGGCTTTCTGGATACAGCGTTTTAAAAATATTCAATCTCACCGCAACTGTGTTATTGCGAGAGTTTAACAATATTAGAGTAAAGGGAATATTTAAATATACGCGTATTATGCAAAAGAATTAATTTATAAGCAAAATCCTTTGTAATACCTTTTCCCTTGCAAAAGTTTAATCGTCGGGGCAGTTTTATTTTCACTTAATCAAAAAGGAAATTGGCCTAAAAACCTTTTGTAATCTTATACTTTTATTATTAGTTTTATTTATATACTTTAAGGGATAATAATGTTTGTACTTCTTCCTCATAAAGTTTTATGAAGTCTGCCCAAATTTAAAGGGTCTAAATTTGTTAGTACTGTGGTTATAATTAAACTTTTGTACTTAAAACGTAATTTATTATCTTCATTCAGTACCAAAATAACAAACAACAATCATTTGTCACAGCCCTTTCAAAGGCTCTTCTAGTGTTAGTAACGAATTACTGATATTAAATACAATAATTAAGAAATATTAGTTTATCCATTATACATGAAATATATTTCCATTTTATTAATTTGTTTGACTCTCCGTTATATAATTAAATTTAGAATACCCATTCTTTCAAATCTGAAGCATATAAAGGTATTTATATATTTACTTATAATATATTTAACCATGTGAATATTTTACAGTACGAGTACAGGACGACCCAGATCTAGTGGGATTACATGGGTAACTTTCTTATTATTGAAGATGGAATTTTTTTGTCAGGATTGTACGAATCAAACCAAAATATGATTAATGATGGCTGACTTTCAAATGATTGGAGAAATGGAGACCAACGAATTTAGAAACTACAACAGTTTGGCAGGACAGTGAGGTGACAGGTCAAGTATAGTGTTGACCACGCAAATTTTTCCATTATTTTTGGATGACAACGAGACGGTGAGTTTTTGAAAAGATTCTTAAAAGAGTATGCGGAGGGCCATATGCAGGGAACTGAAACAAAACGAAACTTGGTGTTTAGCAGCCAGCAGCATCAAATAAGTGGGAAGCGGGCAATATAGAAGACTGCGTGAAGTTTTTTTGAGAAATTTGGATGTGGGAGTGGTAAATTGAAAGGTCTATAAAAGAAAAGCGGAAAAGTGTCATTTTGTAGTATATGGAATGGAAGGAGTGGTAAGGGATAACATGGGTAGTGATTCTGATCTGATGAGGGTGAGGTCGAGGAAGAGCGGAGGCTTCCACGAGCAGAGTCAGTAAGATCAAGACGACTTCCGTGGTAGGGTTGTGTCAATGTTTCGCTCAATTTCGTAAGGGGCTTCATCAGGACAAAAGAAAACACAAATAAAAAACAAAATATGTAAAAATTCTCTTACCAAATGCACCAACGGGAACACACACTTTTACACTATATTGATAGGCAAAGAGTAGCAAATGTAACTAAACAAAACGTAATTAAAAAATAAGTGGTTCTCAAACTTGAAATTAAATTAAAGACGACGGTAGTTCTCAAATAGTTGAACTGTTAACAGGGCAATGACGTTTTAAAATCGTTCTATCCCCCTTCTCCTCCGACAGAAAAAAACTTTTCATAGGGAAATTACCGACGGTTAATAAATTATGATAATGGATGAAAAGAAAGAAAAAAAAAAACCTCTGAAACATCACCTATCCCCACATCCCAACTTGTCCGATAGCTCATTCGAAACCCTCAAATGCAGCAATATTCACATTCGTGACGCCGTTAAAAACCACCCATCTCAATAAAATAAAAACCCCATAAAACCCAACCCAGAAGAATACACCTGTACGAAGAATACACCTGTACGATGAAAACCGATCCCAAGACAAAAACAAAGATTAAAAGGCCAGACAGTAGTTGGTGAAAGGCTCTGATTTTCGAGCGAGATTAGTTTGAAGTATTAACAAGGACTGACCTTTTAAAATCGTTACATAATCGGTTGGTTAATCATTTATATTACGTTAACGCAGGCACGTAGGAAGGGAGCGGGGGCAGAGGGAGTCTTTGGGATCTTTGATAAAACAATAAAAACTGCGACTGTCCTGCAAATTACGCCACATCACCCCTTTGATGCTTTTGTCAGTACGCGATTCAGAAAGTGGAAAATGCAATTGAGTACCACCGTACTACACAGCACCACCAGACTACATCTGTAAAAGAAGATAAATTTCTGAAAATAATGACCAAAGAAATTGAGGAAATTCCTAACTTAGTTGACTAAAAGAGCGCAAAGAAAACAGGGTACATTTAAGATCCATTATAGGAACAGTGTTGGTCTGTGGAGAACATGAACTCCCCTTACGAAGTGATAACGACACTTAAAAGGCCACACCAAAAAGATGGAAAATTCCGGCTTTGTTAAGAGTTAGAGGGGAATAGCCGAAAAAATACTACTCACTTGAGCCCTGATATTCAAAATGAAATTCTTGATATGAGCTCGTCAATGAATCCGGAATTTGAATCAGATTGCTTCTCTATTTTACCTGACGAACCTATGGATGTGTCTTCCACTGAACAACTTTCACTTTGTGTAAGATACATATCTAGAGACGAGTGTGACGAGTAGTCCACGTTAAAAAAAGATTTCTTAGGCTGGTTATGAGCAAGTGGGATTATCCTAAAGAATTACACGTACACCGCACAAGTCACAGATTAAATTTAGCTTTGTCAAATGGTACCTATCTCAGTCATTTGAAATACTGCGGACATACTAAGTGAAGTACCAGGATTTTTAGAAAAAATTCAACTGACTGACTTCAACGTTACACAAGCGTTCAAGATTTTTTAAAATTAATCAACCCGTTTATGTTAGTGTTCAAGGAATTTCCAACTCATCACGAAAAAATGCAGGTTTGGTACTCGCTGTATATCGAGGGGCAATGGAAAAAAGCTCTCGCGGCAGCTGTAAGGTGCGTCAATGTTATTGGCAGCCGTACAAGGACTAAGGGAATTAGGTGACAGCGAGTTTACAGATATTTTCCAATGTTTCGATAAATAGAAAAACTGGAAGCACCAAGAATAAACCAAAGGCAACAACATCGTGCTAATCCGGAAATTAAATCTGCTAAGGAATATTACAGAATTTCTAACTTCATACCACTCTTTTTAAGGTTTTGCTTCGCGAGGAAAAGAAAATATGTTAAGAATCGTTATATCTCGAAATAAACCATATAGAAGTTTAATTCTTCTGTGTTTCAGAAACGTACATTCAAATGTAATTGCAAAAATTTGGAAATCGTACAATGATGTGTAACAAACATATACATTACAAGTCTACAAGGGACATCCTCGTTTGATTTTAGGCCATTTGTATACAGGCTGTATAAACTAGTCGTAAATGTGTTCCGTCACACTATTCACCACTTACTACATCCTTTAAAATGTAGTGTCGTCCTTTAATTAAATGCTTATAGGTTATAGAAGAAAACGAATGAAAAAGAAGGATATTCTGTACCTGCATGTAAAATTACGAAACACTTTACCAAACTGAATACATAAAGATAATGCTTTATTAAAGCTAATTACCTTACCTAATATCATCTAGGTACACGTACACGTAATGTAGTAGCTGCTATGCTTTGATAAAGGTGTATTTAAGTTTCAGTTTCCAGCGTAACTTAACTAGTAAAGATAAATACTTTTTAAACCATTATTGAAGCCTTACTTTCACCCCTTAACGAAAGATTCTCAAAAGCAATACCTCGACGTTAACCCCACTCCATAAATATGCATAACAAAATTTTATTACTGATTCCAACAGACACGCGTCGAAGATCGATATGTCAAAATTAAATTTAAAATTAAACCTACGGTGGACGACGTTAATTGAAATGAATCAGGGAGGGTTGTAAAGTTTCATTGAAACTGCGATGAGTGCCTTTGTCTTTGATTTATAACAACTTCACTGTGGCTCTTCACCAAATTATATACGATTAAGATAGTGGAAATTGTTTGACCTAGATTTGATACAATTGCATCAGAATGGAAATCGGCACTATTGTCTTTTGTGTGTATGTATAGATAGATACTTTCATTCAAACAAGCAAACAAGGTTTATATAATAATTTTTAAATTACAGGTAGAAATAATTGAGACGATTTGTGTTACCTATATATTATACAGGGTGGTCAGAAATTCACTCATCGACGGGTAAGGGTAGTATTGGGGACGTTGCTCTAACGAAATAAATACAAAAAAAATCTAGTAAAAGTCATACCGTTTCTGAGTTATCCGCAGATGAAGTTAGCCAATAAGAGCGCTGCGCGGGCGAATTCAAACAGCCAACCACAGGCGGTGTTGCCAAGCGTACTCGAGGCATGCATCCGCCAAAGAAAGCGAAAAGAAAAACTCTCTTCGGAAGCGGGGATCTAACCCGCAACCTTCAGATTGAGAGTTTCGCGTCTTACCGTCTACGCTGTCGAAGCACTACAATTGGGTGAGTTCATAAAAATAAATTTCAAAATAAATATCAGATTCTGCTTTAGAGTCGTGTGTGTAAACTATAGTAGTTCAAAAAAATTAAATAACCTGAACCATTTTCGAGAAAAAAAGAATTAAAGTGTTCAAACATGAGCGTTTGCGCTAAATCAGTTTGAAAGAGATAGTGACGTCACATGCTGGTATCGTTTGCTGTCAGTCGGCTAGCTTGATTTAATATGCCGTTACGAAAGTGATTTTTACGATGGTAAATGGAACTTATTTAAAAGCTAAGTCGAATACCCTTCCTCGAGTAGACGTTTTTATGTTGGCCGAGTTCTTAAAGAAGGATGATCGGTTTGCTTCAGAAATTCGTGGAGCCAAAGCGAAAATGTAAATAGTCATTGGCTCATTCCTAAACGTTTCTAAGCAACATTTTTCGGGAAGTCGGTGGTGTTTTTTTTTACCTGTAACTAAACGATTTTTGTACAAAAACTAAAGATTAATCTAGCAAGCATTATCAACTAATTCAAAACCAATCCCCATAAAAAATTCCTTTGGTCCCACCACCCACTTCCCGAAAAATGTCGTGAATTACCGATTAATTATGATTACTAACAAACAGTCCGCCCTAGTGGCTTCTAAAATCAAAGGAATTGTAGTACAAATAACTTAATATTTTGTTTATGAATTGTAGTGCTTCGGCAGCGTAGACGGTAAGACGCGAAACTCTCAATCTGAACCTGAAGGTTGCGGGTTAGATCCCCGCTTCCGAAGAGAGTTTTTCATTTCGCCTACTTTGGCGAATCCATGCCTGGACTAAGCATGGCAACACCGCCTGTGGATGGCTGTTTGAATTCGCCCGCGCAGCGCTCTTATTGGCTAACTTCATCTGCGGATAACTCAGAAACGGTATGACTTTTACTAGATTTTTTTGCATTTATTTCGTTAGAGCAACGTCCCCAATACTACCCTTACCCGTCGATGAGTGAATTTCTGACCACCCTGTATAACTACGATCTTAAGTTATATCTGATGAAACTTGCACGTTCATTGTAAGTTTGGGTAATTACGTCTTACCATCAGATCGATATTTTCATCCGAATCCTAATCTTTATGAAAACGATGACAAACGAAAGTTTTACAAGGAATTAAAGTTTGCTAAAACTACTAACGAACCATTATAGTTAATTTTAACGAAACTGACACAATGCAACTTACATGTTGAATTTCACATTTACAATATACAGACTGTTTCAAATTAACTTGGCACTATTGCTATCTTTGTTATTACTGATTTTACAAAGTAGGTTAAATTAACAAAGTAATAGTGTTTTTAGCGCTGATTAATATGTAATTAATAAAAATGCAATTAAATAACACATTTTCGAGAAAATTACAAATTTTGTATTTTTGTTAATGGATCACCCCGTATATTTTTATTGCAAACGAAAGAGAAATGAATTATCGACAAAAATCCTTGTATCTTGCATCAAAATATTTAAGATAAAGTAGATATTGACAACTGTATCACCTAATCTAATTTTTCCAATTCTGGAATGTTTAATCCTAAAAATGTCCTAAAAATGCTGAATACGTCAAAATTTACTTTTTAAAAAAATTTAAAAATACCATTTTCTTGCACGTATCGTCATAAATGTATAAAGATACAAAAACAGTTTGATAAAAATATTATATATAAAATTTTGTTATTTCTGTAGCGCATTTGTTTATGTTTGTTTAGGCCTCCTTCTGTGATATTCGATATAGTGTGTACAATCAGTCTTATTTATTGATTGTTTATGTTTGTTTAGCCATCTTCGACGTTTGTTTAGGCCCTCTTGAATCCAAGTCCGAAATGCAAATTGGGGTGCCGATAGATTCACGTTCTAATTTTCTATTTTTTACATATTATTCTATGGCAATTGTTAGTTTATCGTTTGCAATTTTCGTGACACGTAATATGGAGTACTGAACTTTGTATAAAATTAACTATGACTACATAAATCGTATAACACCGCGTATTCAGATCAAAAAATATATATCTACCTAAATATAAAGTTTATTGTTTATGTAAACATAAAAAATTGGTTAAAATAAAAATATCAAAGATTTTTGAACATACGTGGATTTAAAAAAATATAAATCGTACAACAATTACTGATATCGACGCTTCTTTCTATAATATTATATTTAAACGCAAAGTGATTACCTCCTCGTTGATTGAAATATTATAAATATTTTCTTCAAAAGGCCAACATGGATAATCTGTAAATCGCTGGCAAAACCGCCTATTGTAATATGTGTAGGGCCCAGGGCGGAAAGCTGCTATCCCAAGAAGTTGATGGGAAGATTCTGGAAACGCTATTGCTTAAGGAATTTTGTTTAACAGTATAATTTTTGATTTCTAATTTGCAGTTTCGTTCCTAGAAAATCCGTACCCACCAAGACATTTCTTTTAACTGTTTGTAAAAACAAAGTCTCCTGTTTTTAGTCAACAAATTACCGATACACCACAAGTTCTCTATAGGCATTACTAGCGATAGACACCAGGGCATTAAAAGTTTACAAATACGTCTTCCAGGCGACACATATCCCTATTTTAATAATCCCGCGGGTGGTTGTTTCGAAAAATTGGCGTGAGTTGCGCCGTCAGGTACTTTGATTTTCTCCTCGGTGTTGCCTTCTCTCCCACCTTATTTCTCTAGTTCTGTATGTGTTGTAAGTCACTTGGAGCGACGTCTTCCCGCTCCACAAATGTGCACGTAATTTCACTGATTCCATCAGTCCAAGCGCTTTGATTGCATACTTCCATCTTTTACTATACCACCATGATTAACGTTGTAATTTTCATCACACTCATCCATGCGTTTTTGCTTACTTTTCACATCATTTTTCTTATTTTCTTGTTTTTTCTCAATGTACCTTATTTCGTCCTTTCTGCTTGATTTATTACACCGGGGTGTACCTGTACATCTATTTATTCATTACATTAGCGCCAGTCTACATAATATACAATGGGAAAGCTAATATGATGTGACATACCACGGAGATGGCTTATAAAAGTTTCTCTACAAATTTGTGGATTACAAGGGGCAGGGTTTCTCCTTTTAAAATACTATTTTTTAAATTATTGAAAAATATGCAAAAAAAAGAAAATTAGAACGTAGATCTACGGCACCCCATTTGCATTTCGAGCGAGGATTGAAAGGGGTCTAAACAAACGTTGAAAGTGGCTAAACAAGCGTAAACAAATGATAAACAAATGAATTGTACACAACAATATTAAGTTGTCGAGTATGGGTCGATTTTACATATCGAATTAGCATAGAAGGCGACCTAAACATACGCCGAAAATGGTTAAAACAAACTTAAATGAATGATAAACAAACCAATGCGATACAAAACAACAAAATAAGCGTTTAAGCTCTTTTTCTGAAGTTTATTTGATAATAGCTGGAATACATTTTGTTGCACTTCCTTTGCAGTAGACTGTGCAAACATTTCATAAAAGTATGTCTGCAGTGGTTTCCTTGAAGATTCGTTTTTTGGCTTAATTTGGTTATAAAAAAGAAGGTGAATTCTTGGACTGTTATCGGTGATTGACAGCCAGAACAACTTATATAACTTATAAAAATTGTGAGGAACAGTGGAATATAATTGATTTTTCACCTATACTGCAGGATAAGACTGTATTAAAAATTCTAAGTAATTACAGCAACAGTTAACCAGCTAAAAAGTGTCTACAATTAAAATGAGGAAAACGCATGGCATTAAACTCTTAGAGAGTAGGTATGTCTTAAGATCACTAAAAGGGTTGTAAACACAAAAATTTCCAAAAATTACAAAACTTAGTGAGCCCTTTTTGAAGGCTTTCAGAATCGTTACGTTAAAAATTACCCAAGCAAAGTTTGCAAAAGCGAGGTGCGAAATGGATTGGAGCTGAGTATGAGTTTCACCGAAAATCCCTTCTCATTCCCTGAGTAGTCAGAAATGAACAATTGTATACTTCAGAAAAGTACACGTTCAAAAGTGGAACGTTACACTTCCTTCACACGATCCCTGCAGATGGCTTTGGATCTTCCGCGCCGGAACAAAAGGAATCTTAGGATTATCGTAGTACCAAGGTTCCTTGAGCGTTGTCGCTTACCCTATATGTATTAATGATGCGTGCTACGCACAATCTGTCCAACAAATTAGAAACGTGACATATTCTGCAGCTCCTATACGTTAGAATAGAAAATAGTCATACAACTCTTGTAATTTATTTATGTAGGAAAGCAGCAGACAGAGACTGCAATTAACACTAAACTCATTAAGAATACATAAGTATGTTCTGTCGCGGTAGTTCGAAGCTGCACGTAACATGCAGATACTATATGCATAATTCCTATTTGCTGCAGTAGACGTATGCAATTGTAAAAACTGTAAGTTTATGAGTATGATTTGAACCGCAGCGCAATATAAAAAGGCCAGCATTCCATACGAAAGCAGAGTAGCAAGAAAAAGGATAATAAAAGAAAGATAGATCAAAGCGACAAAAAGTAACGTTCTCTATTCTTTTGCAACATTTTTCTAATAAGAAAGATGGCAATTTTAAGAGCACACTTTGTAGCTCCATAAAGTTTTATTTGTGTTGGATTTCGTTCGAGTTTTTATTCTATTTGATATAACAAAGGAATCTTTAAAAATTGATAAAATGACGTAGGTACCGTTTTGATGATTGTTAGTGGTTTCATTACTTTTTTTAAAAACCTTAATTAGTATAGGAGAGGAGAATGCTATTTTCCTCCGAATAAACAAATCTAAAATGAACAAGAAAATTGTCTTTTGTGATCTTTTAGGAATTCGCAATACAATGAAGACTTTAATTCAATTTAGGGAGGTTTAGTTGAATTTTCTTTTGCGGTCTTTTTAGCTTGTAATCACATTTCTCATTTCTTCACTTTAGTCGGTACCGATGCAATTTGCATTTAACATACCCGTTAATATTTCCCTGGTATTTAGGGCTTAACAATTTTGATACCTCTTACATTTACTAGAAAGTGTGGGTGTAAGAGACACGTAGTAGGTATCCAAATAAACCATATAACATTCTATATAAGAAGGTCGTTTCTCGCCACGTTTTCACAAAACACTTTACAGAGACTATTCAGTAATAAGGTACGTGTACCACACATCGATTACCAAATAAATGAAGTATCAAAATTTCTGTAAATAATTAATAATACTTGTTATCGGCGCAAAAGGCTTATAGACTTGACAAAAAAAGGATTCTAATATACTTGTCATTCAATTGAAGGGCAATTAATTTATACGTCAGCACGCTACAGCTAAACCTACATTAACCCTTTCAGTACGGATGACGCTTATAGTCGACATTAGTGACTTTGCCCCACGGACGGACGTCGACTATAGTCGACGGCAATGGTTTTGCACTCTTTAAACCCTCCCTGTATATTTAAACATTAAAATTTTTTATGACGTGCTGCACAGACGGATGGCGCGTTAATTCGACACTCTAAACTGTTCCGTATAAACGGATGGCGCCTATAGTCGACACATTAAACATTTCCCACAGACGGATGGCGCCTATAGTCGATACATTAAACATTCCCCACAGACGGATGTCGACTTTACTTGCACGTCGACTTAAGTCGCCATATAGCGACTGCTGCAACGATTCGTCCATATTGGTCTTTTTGTGAATTTTCGATATTTTGTGCAGTATTGTTTCCTATGGGCAATATTATTATTATTAAAGTTATGTTTCTTGCTAAACCAATTTTTAATTACTTTATTAACTAGATAATCGAAAAAAAAGTGTCGACTATAGTCGACATCCGTCTGTACGGTTTGACTACTTGGCGCCGTCTGTGTAGCAATGTAAGATAAAATCGAGCCGTACGGAAAGGGTTAAAGAAAAACCATCCAATTAAATCGCGTTAAATTACTGTTTTCTTTATAAAATGAGCGTTTCTCCAAACATAAAATTGGCTGTAGTGGGCTAAACCGAAAAATGCACACATTTTCTTTCTTCGATGGCTGAAGTAGTTAAAACAATCCACAATAATAGTTATTTACATAAAAGTCAGAAAAATCTCAGATTACTAAAGAGGAGCTAAATTGAAATACGAGGCACTTTGTGTCGAGTATTTTAAAGCTCCGAGTCAAGTAATAGCTACTTATGATATAAGTGTTAAAAGTACTATTTTATTTTGTGAGTGAAAGGTTTGCGAAACGAGCGAGGCGAGTGGAGCAATTTCACGAACAAAATTTTTCAATTAGAGCTTCCGCTTCATAAAATAAGTTGATTGTTGTTATGGAAGGTTTCTGCGTAAGCAATAGACCCCCCTTGAGACTATATTGGACGTTGTTTGAATAAAACATAAAAAAAGATGCTGGTTTCTGTGAATTGTAAGTTAATAGCGAGGTACTCCAACATAATACTTTTTTTATTAAAGTATAAACACTTTCTACGGTAATAATAATGCTTAACATACCATTCAGGAAACGGAAAAAGCACGTTTAGTGGGTAAATGATAAATATACCAATATCATTTAAACTTCAGACGGAGCATGCACATATTGGTTTTTTACCCAACTCTAACACGGTTCGTGTGAGCGAAATTACTCGTTATTATAGGAATGTATTGTGAACGCAAAGTAGCTCGGCTTCTGACATCCGGTAGCGCGCTAACAAACGTGTAGCTAAACCGTACTTTACAAGGGATTATCGAATTGTTCACTTCATTGTTTTCATTATATTATTGTTTGTAGTGTGTCTATAGCTTTAAATCAATACCACTCTTTCACAAACTTCAACCTCCCAATCGGACGTAATAAAGTAATTACAATATAACCGATTTAATGTAAAAGTAATGTTTCCTCAATATATGTGAAGTTGGACATCTTTTGGTTTAGATTTCCACGAATTTCTGATATTTCTGAATTTGGTCCGTGTGCAATTGTACTCTTTTTGTTTAAGTTTCCACGGGCTTCTGTTACTTGCACTGTTATTAGATGGACGGATGACATTTGTTATTGATAAATTTGGAAAACTTTGAAAGTGAGTAGATGGTGTAGGAATTTTGTGAACGAGTAATCTCCAAATCATCTCGTTTATTGAGAGAATTTGGCCTCTTTTCTATCTCGGATGATTCCTTTTTCTGATGTATTGGGTTGATGGAGTAGTTTGACGTTGTTCACCTCAATCATGTGGCCAGTTTCAACCACATGCGTGGCTAATCACGAAGACATGTTTTTTTTTGCTTAAATGCTAACTTATGCTCAGCAGCTCTAGTAGATATGCTTCTATTGTTCTGTCCCGCATAAGATTTTGTACAGTCACAACACTGAATCTCGTATGCACCTTGATTCTCTCCCGTAATAATGTCTTTGGGAGTTAGCAGCAATTGTGATAAGGTTGAAATCATCCTTTGGGAATTTTTTGGCAATTTTGTCAGTGACATCTTTAATATTAAGCATTAAGGTAACATTAGTGGCACGACTTGCATGACACGTATATTATTTGCACGGTATTAATTTTTTATTCATATTTATTAATATTTTTTTCATATTCCAATCTTTATTCAATCCACCATGAGCTACCATACTCTGTCAGAATTGGATATCTCAACAGAAAAGCAGGAAACTAATACTTAGAGGGTGAATACTAACAACGAAAGCCATTATTTAACAATTGAGTTAAGTAATGCTCAAGCTCTCTTTGTTTAAGGGCGTTTAAATAGAATGGCGGTTGATAGTCCGAGCTGACTTTAATAGTACTTTTACAGATCCGACTTCTTTAATTAACACATCTCAGTAATTTTGAATAGGAGCTGTGGGATGTCGGTTTTTTTGTTCAATAAGTTTAAGTTTGTATTTAAAAAAAAACACTTCGTGACCGTAAAAAGAATGGAATATTAATTTTAGGATTCAATCTAAATGAAGCTATTCTTTCGGAAATATTAAGTAGGTATTAACTTTAAGGAATGCACTGCGACATTGAAAGTAAGATTTGGCATTACATACAATTTTAGCGGCCAAGAAAAGTTCGAATCTTCAGCAAAAGTATGAATTTGTTTATCGATGTTGTGAGATAGGTTTTATGAGAAACGTTAGAATATAATATGTGACAACTTTCAATTCACTTATTTTTTACTGGAAGAACAAAAAGGCTCATTCAATTCAGCGCAACCTTTAAAACAGTCCCTTAAGGGCAAACACTGACTTTATAAACATTACAAAGTTTCACGAAATTAAAACGGTTTATATTATAGCACGTAAACTGTCAACTGTACGTCATAATTTTTAATAACATTTCATGTTGAATAGCAACTATTTTAGCGTGAACGAGCAGTTCTATTCATGGATTATAAAGGAGTGCATAAAGATTTTGGTGAACATACACCTCACATCGTGCTTTCCACCTACTTCCTTTTGAGCACTCCTTCATAGTCGTAAATACTTCAGTTTATGAATGTCTTCACATCTGTAATAATAAAATCAAAATTTTTAGCATTTCATTGAACTACGAATGGAATTTAATAACGCGAAATTTTTGCAGGTGAAAATGCAATTTTCGTATCCTTTTTCGACAACCATAATATAAAAAATACACACACATCAACTACTTTAAGTGAAATATAAATTTTGTAGTAGATAGGTAATATTTTTTTGCAAACTTTTTCCATATTTTAATATAGTGGAACGGTTACGTCTAATTTTAAAAGTTGCTGGTTATGTCAAAGGGTAATGTGTGTTCAAACTTTTAATAATATCTGGTGTACGTTGTTGAGATAATGAAATGTTATAAAAAGAACATTAATATTTCATATTTTCTCTAAATTTTAAGCAGTACATCTTCATTTCTTTAACAATTCTTGAATTATTTACGTAAACAGATAAAACTTTTCGCAGTCGCGCAGATGTTGGTATTTATTTATTCATGGAATAGTGCAACTTACATAATTATATGAAAAAAGAAAATTTAGTGATACATGGTACCAACCACATTCACTAACTCTTCTGTAAATACACGAACTGAACGGTCTTAATGTTTTTAAATGTTGGAAATGCCCCCCCCCCCCCTTCAATAGTACAGCAACTGTTCAAATTGTGAAGAATATCGGGTGTTATTTCTTAATAATAAAAGTATACGTGTGCGAGGATTTTTTTATTTTCACATACAGAGTCGTAAACCTTGCCGCGCTGTTTTCGATGGGCCACCCTGTATAATACTAAAGTTGTTGATAGTGAGTAAAGAGACCGACATTATTTTAATTCTTAAGATTAGTGTTATTTAATGACATTTTTTGGATTTCTCTGACATTCATTGGCATTTATGTGGAATTTTTGACATTTACGTGACATTTTGGGTATTTATCTGGCATTTTAGAAATTCATCTGGCATTTTTAAGTTTAACAATTATGACATTTTCATGTACATTAATTTCATTAATGAAAGTTTCAGTTTGGAAATGCACACGATATTTTTATAGATTAATGACGATTTTGGAATTTATGGTAGTTGAGTTATTAAGCAAAATAACTGCAATTACTAGTTTCAATGACATTAGAAAATAGTTTATAACACAGAAATAAAATCAATACTCTTTCATCTCAACCCTTATACTCTTGTTATAATAAGTTAAACGTAAAATTCGCTGCCAATTTTTTTCAAGATGTAAAGGGCCATTCATTTCGTAGCACTCGAAGACCACTAGAAAAAAATATCTCCAAGGGTTTGAGTTCCTTTTTTCATTTTCTGTTGGTCTATTTCATTAAAATTCGCGGCGACGAGAATTACCGTATTTCCCCAACAGTTACTATTAACCATTCCCAATTAAACTCATACTGATCCAAATTGTGTCATACATGTTTTCCTTCCTTTTTATCCCACGTTTGTATTTCTAGCACGTTCATTTTCAAAGTACTTGTCGTGTACAAATAAACTGAACTAAACTTCCAAAGTGTATAACACATTGTAGGGTATTTTATCACTTGTCACATTGGATTTTTATCCACACTTTCCTAAAAATCGAGGCAGGTTTGCCCTAAACAGTCCAAAACGAGTAAAGTTAAGTTATTCGTGTTTACAGTTTAACGGTTCGTAGGATGCAGCACCAGCACTGCATTAAACATGTAGCTTATACCTCTCCAAATTACGCACTTCAGTGCCTCATTCGTACGCTTTGCAGTTTTGTCGAAATGCTCGGAATTGTAGATCAAATTAGTAGATATGCTATATTACGTGCGGCACCTGGCACACTTAAATAATAATTGCTCACAATTAAACCTTAAATTACTAAGATTACGTTGATACAAGATAATGCTTCACAATTACCTAATCGCTCTTGAAGCACGCAGTATCTGTGAGACATTACGCTTAGTCTTCCCTTGCATGGATACGATAATTAACCTTTTATGTCAATTTAAATTGCTGCAAACGTTACCTAAAACATTTTCATCGTGTTAAACCCTCCTAATATACCTCATTATGAGTTTTATGATTTAATCAGTTTTATTTGCTTACCTTTCAATAAACTCACCGAACGAGAGATCGTGTACTCTATTGCCGTTCCTTGCACGTACATCGTACACGTTTATCGTACATGGACGTAAAAATATTGTGCAACGGTTTGTTGTACCTTGTATTTATCAAGTTGATCTTCTACATGCATACTACACCGTATTATGTGTTTGGAAAGTTGAAGTACATAGGATTTGAGCACCTCAGTCGTCGTTCCTATACATACATAGTAGGTATTTCTTGATCGTTCAAGCTTTCGTCGAAGATTATTCAGGTGTGAAAGGAAATATAAAGAGTAAATAAACATGCTGCAAGAAAAACTTAGAACACGACTGTAACGTTTTCAGTTTGTTTGAATGCCAAGAGAACTTCCATGAATCTGTTCCGCGACATTTGTTATGTTCCCTAGGCTTTACGAATTCAGTGACTTTGTCGCGTTAGCCAATTCTGATAGGTGTTGCAGTGTTTATTTCGGACATGGGTGAAAATGATACATTCCCAAACAAATAAATAGAAACAGTGCAAAGGAAAATAGTAAGTGGAAACTGTTACGCAGAATTTAGTGAACATTTCTCTTCTTTTATTGATCATTACCTGATAGCTAACCGGTCTAACTTGTGTTCCATTCAGATAAATCCAAATAAATCCTTTGAATTGATCTTATTAGAATTGGAAATAATTAAATGGAATAATGGCGTTTTCTTCTCTGCCGAAATTATACGAAAGGTGACTTTATTAGAATGTTCATCTTTCTGTTTAGGAATGTAAGTGATGTAATGTCTTGGTGCAGATTGGCAAGAATAAAAGGGGGCTTATACTGAAAAATTGATTGGAAGTAGGTACATAGGTCTATGAAAGATCCTTCGGCGACGAACTGTCGAAAACTGTGTAAGATATTGGATTATTCATAAGAACAAGTGTCGATATTAGTTCTAGTGGAAACGTAGCTGTGTCCTTCTTTAATACTATCTTCCCTTCCCAAGAAAAACGTAGACTGTGTGGATACCCTAAAGGTAGTATCACACATCGCTACTTTTGGTGCGCTGCACATCAAAGAACTGCGCAACTTTTACTGCAGCAACTGTGAACACCCGTGCAACCTACAAAGTTGCGATCGCAGCCTGGTTGCGTGCAGTAATTTTTTGTTGCACGCAGTTTAAAAAGTAGCCATGTGTGAACAGCTATTCCGGAAGGTTGCGAGCGCAACAAAAGTTATTGAATCAGTTGAAACTTTTACTGCGCCGGCAGGTGCAGTATTCAATATCATTTTTCTACAAACGTCAAAAAATGACAAAGTTCGCGCATTCACAAAAATATACGAAGTGACCCTTTTTACTTCCCGAAGTGAGTGAACGTTCACTAAGCCCCCCACCTCTTAAAAACACCAACGGAGGATCGCACATTGGCGCATAATTAGGAGCTCTTTAGGAGCTTTTAAACTAGTGTAGTTTCGATTTTCGGGCTCCACTCCTTAGTACAGTCAATTTAAACACAAAAATATACAAACATTGCAAAAAATCCTATGTTAGGTTTGCTTTTTTCATGGTGTTAGGTTCGGTCCCAGTAGTAAATACTCAATTTTGCAACTTCGAAAAACTTGTGGAAACAGGGGGGGGCACCAAAAACCGCGATTTTTTCGGACTTTTTTCAGTTTTAGCCTCGTAGATCAAAAACTATGAGTTGTAGTGCAAAGAATATGATTATCTTTTTTAAACTGGACTAAATTTTCAACCATTTGAGCCTAACCGGAAGTCTGTAAGTATAATAGTTTCCGAGATACAGCTCTTCAAAAATAGGCATTTTTCCTAAATCTGTTTTTAACGTATCATCCATGATTCGAGCCAGATATTGCCACCACGACGTGCCCTACGATCGTTGTCATGGAGGAAAAAATTGTAGGACATTTTATCACCTTTTATTTAAGCATAGATGCATTCCTGTAGGCCTAACAGTTCTCGAGAAAAAGACGGAAAACCGGAAAACAGTGAAATCGCTACGACTCCACATTATATGTAATAGCATTAATATGATTAGAAGACATTTTCTGATTATTCTTATTTAGCCTAGCGAACGAACGCTCAAAAAGGGCTAGTAGACAGACTTTTTGATCCTAAAGATTTTATTTCTGGGATGTGTTTGGTGATGATTATACGAAAAGTAGCGTAACAAAATGTGCGGATTTGTTTGGTTTTCCGTTTACATCTCTTGAACAGGCCATCGTAGTGGGAAATGGCTAATTATAAAAAAAAGCTGATTAAATTTTCTACAAGTTTGCTTCTATGCGTTTTTTCTCTATCTCTATCCGTTAAAGAGATATTCGCTGTCAAGAATTGACATTTTTTTTTAAAATCGCTTTTACATGACGTTTTTCGGCAAATATTGTGTCCTAGCTCCTAAAGTGTTGAGTTTATAGCAAAAACTGCTGAAATAAAAGTTGTAGACCATAAAATTTCCAATAAAATACATATACCGTTTAATATTTTATCTCAAATAGATTAGATGTTATAGTTATTTAAAAAAAACGTTGAGTTCATGATTGAATAGAGGGCACCAGAGAACAAGTAATTTTGTGGGAGGTTTGGAGCTAAATCTGATATGTGAGTATTAAATACAGATTACCTGCATCCTTAGCCAAACAATTTCAGTCTTATGCGCCACCATGTTTAATGGTCTCTAGTCTTTTCCAAATACATTTATGATAAGGTTAATGTTTGACGAAAAGAACAAAAGTATTTTCTCAAGGCAGCTTTTATTTTATAATTGGCCATTTCCCACTACGATCGCCTATTCAAGAGATACAAAGGGAAAACTTAACAAATCCGCAAATTTTGTTACGCCACAGAGTTAGGTCATACGGTGGGGCCGGGGACTTTTCGTATAATTATCACCAAACACCTCCAAACACATCTTAGAAATCAAATCATTAGGATCAAAAAGTCTGTCTACAAGCCCTTTTTGAGCGTTCGTTCGCTAGGCTAAATAAGAATAATCAGAAAATGTCTTCTAATCATACTAATGCTATTACATATATGTGGAGGATTTCACTGTTTTCCGGTTTTCCGTCTTTTTATCGAGAACTGCTAGGCCCACAGGAATGCATCTATGCTTAAATAAAAGGTGATAAAATGTCCTACAATTTTTTTCTCCGTGACAAGAGTCGTAGGGCACGTCGTTATGGCAATATCTGGCTCGAAAGATGGATGATACGTTGAAAAACGATTTTGGGAAAAATTGCCTATTTTTGAAGAGCTGTATCTCGGAAACTATTATACTTACAGACTTCCGGTTAGGCTCAAATTGTAGCAAATTTAGTCTAGTTTAAAGAAGATAATCATATTCTTGGCACTATAACTCGTAGTTTTTGAGCTACGAGGCTAAAACTGAAAAAAGTCCGAAAAAATCGCGGTTTTTGGCGCCCCCCCCAGTTTCCACAAGTTTTTCGAAGTTGCAAAATTGAGTATTTACTACTGGGACTGAACCTAACAACATAAAAAAGTCAAACCTAATATAGGATTTTTTGCAATGTTCATGTTTAAAATGACTGGACTACCTTACCTTAAAACAACCCCAAAACTAATTTCACCGAACTAATAGAAAATACCATTAAATCTATAATATCTTTAATGCATGTAGTTCCAGAATTATTAGGCTACAAAAATATGTAACACTTCATTTCCAAGTTGCAACCCTTTAGCAGGAAATCCACTTCTTGTGCTAAAAATACAATAGGGAACTGTGTTAAAGAATCGAGAAACGAATCATTTTATGACGGTATATTTATCCTTCGATTTAGGAGCTTTCAAAATATGTATAAACTGACTTTCTAGTTGCAACCCCTTATCAGGAAAACCAACCCTTGTACAACCCACGCATGTTAAAGAATCGAGCAACGGACCAATTTATGACG
Source organism: Pyrocoelia pectoralis (assembly GCA_036250285.1). NCBI lineage: Eukaryota > Metazoa > Arthropoda > Insecta > Coleoptera > Lampyridae > Pyrocoelia > Pyrocoelia pectoralis. Next base: position 51,915,396 of record CM070077.1, on the reverse strand, counting down.
GTGAATCATCTTTCAATTTAGGAGCTGACTAAATATGTATAGACTGACTTTTCGGATGCGGCCCCTTAGCAGGAAAACCACCCCTTGATGTGTCACCTGACGACTAGAATGTATAATCAAGGGAATCTCTTCCAATAATACTGGAAGCTCATTTTCAAGAAAGTGTAGATAACGGGATGCGGTAACACATGCCCAATCAACTGATTGTCCATCAAGCCACTATGCGCACAAGGGGTTGCAACGTGGAAATGAAGTGTTACATATTTCGAAAGCTCCTAAATCGCAAGCGTCATAAAATGATACGTTTCTCGATTATTTAACATAGTTCCCTCTTGTGTATTTGGCAGAAGTGGTGATTTTCGTTTTCCTGCTAAGGGGCTGCAGTTTATACATATTTCGGAAGCACCTAAATTGGAGGATAATATACCGTCATAAAATGATTCGTTTCTCGATTCTTTAACACAGTTCCCTATTGTATTTTTGGCACAAGAGGTGGATCTCCTGCTAAAGGGTTGTAACTTGGAAATGAAGTGTTACATATTTTTGTAGCCTAATAATTCTGGAACTACATGCATTAAAGATATTATAGATTTAATGGTATTTCTATGAGTTACCTCTTCGGCGAAGCTAGTTTTGGGGTTGTTTTAAGGTGAGAGGTGGAGCTCGAAAATCGAAATTACACTAGTTTAAAAACTCCTAAAGAGCTCCTAATTATATGCGCCTATGCGCGATCCTCCGTTGCTGTTTTAAGAGGTGGATGGAAATTCCTGGTAAGGAGTTCGAGCTCAAAATTTTATTCTTGCAGATTTTGAAAGCTCATATAGCTTCTAATCCAGAGCTATCATTTTTTAATCCTCGTGTGACGGGGGGGGGGGGGGGGCCACTTGAAGGTACACATTTGTTAGCGCGCTACCGGATGTTAGAAGCCGAGCTGCTTTGCGTTCATAATACATTCCTCTAATAACGAGTAATTTCGCTCACACGAACCGTGTTGGGGTTGTGTAAAAATACCAATATGTGCATGCTCCGTCTGAAGTTTAAATGATAATGCTATATTTATCATTTATTTACCCATTAAACGTGCTTTTACCGTTTCCTCAATGGTATATTAAGCATTATTATTACCGTAGAAAGTGTTTATACTTTAATAAAAAAAGTATTACGTTGGAGTACCTCGCTATTAACTTACAATTCACAGAAACCAGCATCTTTTTTTTATGTTTTATTCAAACAACGTCCAATATAGTCTCAAGGGTCTATTGCTTACGCAGAAGCGTTCCGCAACAACAATGAACTTATTTTATGAAGCGGAAGCTCTAATTGAAACTCTAAATTAAAAATCTCCTTGAATATTCATAAGCCGTATCTGGTACAAGAACGAGTAGCCTAAAGTTTGAGCAAAGAAAGGCCAAATGAAGGACTATAATGTGAAAATTGGTTACAAAGATACATACACTTTGAGGATTAGAATTTAGGGTTGTCTACAACAGATTTCAAAGAGGATTACAAACAACAGCTTTAAGCTTGTTCCGTTAATTTATTTTGACTGACAGGTGTAACTCCGAAAACGCCTTTTTTTATAGAGTAAAGTTGTACTTACTTCGCCCTTTAACAGTCATTCGGGTGATGGATAAGAAGAAATTTGCGTGCAAATATTTCGCTTTACAACCATTCATTCCAAATACGTATAAATAGTTAAATACTTGTAATCTCATTTTGAATGGCATGTTCGTTGTAAAGAGGCCCTTTTACGTTAACATACGGGTTAAACGTGACTAAAATTCAAATTCCGCCCCAAATTTTGTTTGTTATTGCGTTATTTTGATTCCAACAGAAAGAGTGATGACAAACTTGGGCTTTATTAAGTACAATTACAAAGGAAATGTAGCGAGTAGCTCTTTAATTTTTTTACAGAGTATTCTTCTAGATCGCTGCTAAGATAACTTTTTAGAGCAATTGTATTACATTTAGTGTTTATGACTAACATTCACGTCCACTCGACAACAGCAACAGCTGAAAATTTTTAATTAAAAGGTTTGTAAGTATAAAAAGCTCAATTTAATTTACTAAACATTCCTGCCTCCATGGGTAGCAAAATAGGCAACCCTTGCAGACACGTAGAAACGTGAATCAGTTTTTGCTTTGGAAAAGAGCAATCTAACGTCAAGCACAACGTTTTCCACTGCATACAAGTTCCATAGTTTTCTAAAACGTATACCGAAGCATACGAAAAGGAAGTTAATTTTTATAGTAGGTAATGAAAAAGAAAAGGGCTACTATACACATTATCCAGTCGTAATTTTAGATTTTTCAACAAAATTCAAAGTCTACCAAAGTTACGTTTTGTTCAAAAATATGCTAGATAGTCCTTGCTACATTCCAAAGAATAGTAGGCAATGTGTTGATATTTTAGTAAGGAATTGAATGTTGTGTTTATCTTAATTATTTATACCGTTTCCATTAAAATTGACAAAAGAAAATTAACTGAGATATTTAATCGTTTAGACTCGAGTAACGTAATCTGGAATTACAACCAGCTAAGTGTAAATTTATCTGAAAGGATGTCGTTTATTTCGTACATTTAATATCTGAAAATGGAATTAAACCCAATACTTACTTACCTACTGTCGAAACATCGTAAAAGCGTAAAATTATTGCGGATTTATGTTTATTATTCTTGTTTTAAATTTGAAATTCACCTGAATTAATAATCTACTTGTGGCTTAGTTTATGGGCCAATGCCAATAACTTCTTGGTAATCTACACAACACCGCTGTGGTAGAATGAAATTTATTTATAAGAAACTGAATGTTTTATAAAAATGTCCTTTTTGTATTCTGTCTCCAAAGTAACCATTTTGCGGAGTGAAAACAATCCGCAAAATACATCTTTAAAGGACAAGTACGCTAAAGTCGCTATGACAACCTTAATGCTGGATTTTCATTCGTTTTGACGTATTTATTTTGACTTTTTACGAATTTACTTGTTGTTGCTATAACAACTATGTCAAAGCTAAATATGACGTTTACAACTGTTCTGTACGTACCAAATTAAATTTTTATGAAATTAATTTGATAATTTAGAGAATTCATGCAAAAAAATGTTGTATGCATCACGTACGCAAAACGTTTTAGTGGATTCGTCTAAGTTTTCGGACTCGGCTTCGACTCGTCCGACAAACTCGACTCATCCACTAAAACATCATTTTGCGTACTTGATACATAAATAACTATTTAGCAAAATAATAACATAAAATCATATTTATTTGATTTATTCCACATTTTCAAAATAAAATTAAGAAGAAGCTTCATTCTATCACGCTCATTGAAATAGTAGGCTCACCCCATTAAACTGCCCTTACAAAAACACTACTAAATTCTACACCTAAGCCATCTGTCTTTTGCCTCAAATATTTCGATTGGCAAGTAGTAAAATGTACAGTTCGGATTTTAGATAGCATATTTTTTGTTCTCAGTCAAATATTAACGTCATTTATTCATATCAGGTCAGACATAAATCATAGATTTTCATGTAACTCATAAAACAAAGAACATCGGTAAAGCAATTTATAACAGAAATAACAGCTAATGGTTCGTATCAATCAATGGCTGAACGATAACAGTTTCGGCTAATGTACACATTAAATTTCGCTAACAACGCTAATAAAATGAATTCAGTTTAACCAACGACTTATTAATGTTAGTTTCGCGATAATTTTAATTCATTTATTATTATTAATTAGTATTAGTTAATTAATCTGCAGCAATAATAATTTGTTTTGAATTGAGAAATTACGTCGTTATTTATATTTAAAATGATCTCTACAATCAGTTTGTGATAAATGTTACAATTATTCACGCATAACCAACTGTTGAAATTCTCATTGATGGGGCGCATTGCCAAGTCTAGACGGTATGGAGATGATTTAGATAATTTCTTATTGCGTGACACATATTAAATATAGCTACTTTTCAAACCTAAACATGTAGCAAAATAATACAATACAAATACAAAGTGCAGGAAGACCTTTCTGAAGTGTGTTAGCCGAAAAAAATATGTTGCAACCTTCCCTCACCTCAAGAGCCAAATCTGTATCTTTATTAATTTTAGAAATTTGCCAATGTGAATTATGCTACGGTCTGTTGTGGTAAATACTTTCAACCAATTGTCCGGTGTATCTTTCACGAAAGTCAATGTGAATGTGATGGAACATAATTCTTAGACGATCCAGCTGGATAATTTTGCATTGTACCATAAAATATATTCATTCGGTATAAAAGAAGTACTGTTGGGGTAACAAAGAATGGGACACTATGGTTTTACAAGTTCAATGGGCAGATCTACTTTAAGTAGGTAGTAGTATTCAATGTCAAAATCTCAATGGGCCCAACGGTACCTTGTACAAAATCTGTTACACGTCACCCTGTAACACTAGTTTTTAATTGTAAAATGATACGGCTATCAGGTGATGTCCTGCAACGGTTTTTGATTGGTACGAAGTCAGAAATGATAAAAATTAGAAATTAGAAAATGTCAATGCGTAGATATTCTGGAAAATGTACGGTCTAAATAACGGTTCTTCGGAATTTTCAGATAATTTGTTAGAACTCATACTTAACAATAGCTTACTTATGCACTCAACGGTGACTAAAGCTAACCACTAATCAGCAGTTGAGTAATACTGTGACAGTCCGACACTGAGCTATACACGTATGACGTAATGTGCAATGTGTTCCAACCTCACTACTCTTACGAGAGGAGCAAGAAGATTTTTGAAAAAGCTTGATGAAGCCTGGGAAAGCTTGATAACCAAGCCAAGCCTGCATTTGCAAACATGAAGCCAAACCAAGCTTTTTTTCTTAAAAAGCTTGCCTTGAAAGCCCAAGCTATTATATTTCAAGCACGCCTTTTCCACCTTTAAAACAGGTTCGTGCAAGTTAAGTCACATGTCGCTTTGTAAGAGCTTTTTATTAACAGTAAGAAAATGGGAAGTAAATGAGAATGATTTTACTTTTACTTCTGCATACATTTTTGTGCGTCCAAGTAAAGAACGCTAATTCGGTAATTATAATAGCTGTAATACACTTTCCGCTAACGTGCACTTCAAAAGCTACATATAAGTATATTAGCAGATGTCAATAAATTATTGTTAGATGCTAGATGCAATGAGTATAATAATACTGTAATATCTCTAGGGCACTGTTGCAGAAATTAATGCCAAACTAATTGAACAATAAATCCGCTTACACATGTATTTGTAGACAAATCAGCTTATCAGAACCTAATCTAGCTGAAATCCATCTATCTTCGTCGACGTATTAATGCAAAATAACGATGCTGTAATGCAATTCGGATATGTTCATGAAGCAATTTGCACATTCGGTTAAGCATTAAGTTATTAAAGTGGAATTGAACCCAATTTTCTCTTGTTTTGAAGCGGCAACGTAAATAAAAGAATGTAATTATCAGACTAAAATTAACAGGAGTACTCAGTCTAGATTACCTATACCCTTCGCATGCATATGCCTAGCACCTAACATATTAATAATATGTATATAATCAACAATATACTTAACAGTAAATAAACCGTAACGTAAACTTTAAAATGTGTCCGTAAATGTCATCTTTATAAGATCCGGCAATGACGCGACGTCTCACCGACGCCGACGTAAAGTTTGCCACTTTTTATTATTTGAAATCGTTTGTAGGTCGTTTGTAAGTCGCTAATCGGTTTTTAATATCTATAATAATTAAGCATTCTTGAAAGCAAACTCGATTATCTGCATACTCAGTCTAGAAGTGGAAACATTAGTTTTTTATAATATTAAAGAATATGTGGAAAAAACATGGGAAGGCACAGAATTAAAGCTAAGGCAAAGTATACGGAATGAATATTGCACGGTATTGAAAGATAGAGATGTTGAAAGGGCGCACAGATTCCGATCAAATATAGGTATTATGGTTATCGTTAAATTTAATCATTTTAAAGTCAAGGATGTTAGTATAAAACAGCCGTATAAATTGAAAAATGCGCACTACTCTTTTTCTGAAGTCTTCTGGAAACATATTTTATTGAAGAGACCTTATCGAATAGTAAAAGCAAAGAAAGCATTATTATTTTCAATTTGCAAAATTAGGTATGTATAAATTGATATAAATACACTTTAGATCTAAATTAAAAAGAACGAATGAGATAAGTTATTTTCAAAACGTAATTCTAAACCAGTACTACAAGTAAACCGAGTACTAAAGAATTATGCAAGCTTAAGATCAACACTGGTTGAATTGCAAATATTTATTAAAAATTTCAATAAAACAGTGAAAACGTAAAGTTTCAACATGTACAATTTTTATACTTTTAATTGTTTATTTGGTAGCCGGTTTTTGTGTTTATAATAATTAAGTTATTATCATGTGTTATATTTTAATACATACCTAATAGCAATTTATATACATACTTCCATATTTTTATCGAATAAAATTAATAACTACTCATACAAATATATAATAACAAATTATAATATCAATAATAATAAACAATAGTAACTAAATCAGAAGTTGTTAGTTGCACCACAGTTTTCAATGCAGCATGAAAGGGAGAAGACGATTGACAGTTTTGTAGCAAAGTAATATGAGATTAGCAGGTAATCTTAAAAGGTCTACGAGTTTCGAAGTATAAATGCTTAATGCTTAATGCTTAATACAAAGGAAGTTTTAGAAGTTTGTGCAAAGTGTGCCCGAATGTGAGGAAACTACAACAAATGACAGAGTTGATCATCCAAGAAACTAAACAATTGTACAGAACTGAAACTTATAACTGTTGTAGATGAATTAACATATAATCGTTACTGTATTGTTACAGAAAATGAAACTTTCTGTTATTTAGTTTCAAAAGTGCTTTAATTAGCAATTTGTATTCTCGATCAGTATTAACCCATATTATTTACTAATACTTCTATTTTATGTTTTGACGCTCGAACCGAAATTGCTTCTCTTAAAGTTTCATTGCAGTTCACTATGGCAGAAGTGTGCGGATTATTAAATTGCCACAGGCTGTAGTAGGACATTATTAATTCGAGAAATTTACATATTTTGTTAGCGGAATTTAAGAATTAAATTAAATTAAGTACTTGGATTTCTTATTCGTGCTACACATACAAGACCACTGCGTAAACCAAACAAGATACACTCCACTAATATACACAAATCATGTAGAAGCTAGAAGCACGGGAAATCTAACGTGCGCCAAAATAAAAAAGGATGTATTCACAATAGAGTAAATAAATAACATAAATTATTTACTGTCTAAAACGGGGTGATATTTACAGAGTAACTTCTACAGTAATAAATGATTTATCAGCAAATGTATCTACTAATTAAGAAATATGCGAGAGACAAGTTGGGGCACAAAACAGAGTATAAACGGTATTATTAGTATCCAATTGCGATTATTCCTTGGATTTATCGTCTAACAACATAAATCATTCTAATTAACGCGTGAGTTGTAGCGTACGATTAGTTTTAAATTAATCTTATAGGTTATTCCGCGTTACATTTAAATGAGGTAAAATAAATGTATTTCCTAAGCAGAGGTGTTACACAATTTTACAAAAGCACAAATAAAACGTATTGGTTATACTGTTACTATTCAATCATAGTAGGAAAATGAGTAGGTAGTTAACAGGTTAACACTCGTTACAGGCAGGACCAACTATAATGTGTACTGGTCCCGTCACAAGTAGTTTCAATCAGGCGTGGCACCCTTTGAAAAAGGCATTAACGAAGCCCTAACGTATTTACAGTTGACGTTTGTAACCACACTCAGTTGTACCGCAAGGGTCATCTTTGTTGTGAATCCCTGTATTTCCATGCATCGGTGAATAGTCATTAATTCATCTAAAATCGTCTTTTCCGGCTTTCGAAGGAACTAAATACAGATCAAAAGTTATAGAACAATGTAACGTTAATCAGTGTCTGTGGCTCATCGAAAAATGAAAATTCAATCTGTTATTATACAGTATGTCTGAAAAAGTTCGCAACATATGGGAAACATTTTTATTTGTAATGTTACGAAAAAAGTTATTCTTTATAAAAAGTTCTGCATGTTCTAAAAGCTAAAATACAATCATCAGATATTAAATTTTTTCAGTCGTGTACGCGGTTTGTCAAAAAATATGAATTTTGCTCAAAAGTAAAATACATTTATTTTTAACAATACATTTGAAAATACTATAACTATTATCTATTTCAGCAGTTGCACAACTTTCCCGCACATGTCATAAATGACGTGTTTGCATCTTTATCACTAACAGTAATAGTCCGGGAGCCAGCGACCTTTTCGAATGACCAAAACCACAAAAACTGAAAATTTTTCCTAACCTTTATTTGGCATCCCTAGTAAGTAAATGGACCGCCAGCTGGCGCACTTGCGGGGGGTTTAGCTGTGGCACCCCCCCAAACACGTAAAATAATAATTAAAAAAACTAATACCACAAAAGCTGAAACTTTGTCAACATGTTGATTATGTTATAAATAAATGGAAAAACGTAGCCAGCTGAATTTATGGTGGGGGATTATGCGCCAGTTTTTCAAGTAAAGATGAGAAAAATATGCGCTGACTAAACTGATACCTGACTGAATAAAAATGTTTTGAAAATTTTCAAACCCAACCATGTTTTGTAAAGTATGTAATAATAAATTTAAATAGAAAAATGTAAATAACTCTGTAATCATTGATTTTAGGTATAGGAACATGGTATATCAATTTAAAGGAAATTTAGTTCTGCATCGAATGGACTGATAATTAAATAGGCATTCCATTTAAAAAAAGAGACTTTTTAAAGTTTTTCTTAAGTCTGGAAATAACGTCAAATAGATACATAACCGCGGGAAATTTTTTATTATCCACTCTAAACGGTCACTGGCTCCCGGACTATAATATCGGATTTTTGTTAAGTAAAATATTTGTTTTATGTTGAGTTTATTCGCAATGACATTTAAGCTTCAATTACTTTTTGATTGTTTCATTCATACCGTTTATAACAAATAGGGGAAGGTTCACTGAAAAGTTCTAGTTCGAGTTTCTAGATATTCATTGGTTTGGCCTGGGCGTTGATAGATCAGTGAATGAGTCAGTGAGTCAGTCAGTTATCACTTTATTAAAATTAAAAATTTCGTAAATAAGTAAGCTTTTGTGAATAATAACCTGTAGTATAACGGATGCAATGTAAGTTAATTGGGCAAATAAAAATCTTGTTGTACTAAGTTGAAATATAGGACAACTTACCAATTAAATAGATAGATCAAATTAGTAGAAATCTTAACGGATTTATTTACACCAAAGAGGAAGTGGAACAAAAGATTACCTTTCGTATAAGGATGCGGAAGAACGCTTGAGCCATCACTAACCATTCAAAGGGCAAGTTTCCTGTTATATAAGAATAGTGAACACAATAAACATTAAAGCAGTAGCGAACTGTAATTTACGGGTGAAAAACTTTTATTGTCGAACGGATTTGAACTGCTGGTTAAAGCTAAATTGATACCATTCAATACAGAGAAACGCAATATTTAGTAATTGACGTAATAAAATAATATAAAATTACCTGTTCCAATCTTTCATTTTGCACTAAAGTAGCTTTGTAGCTTTGATTGCTCGAGATATGTTCTTAATATTAAAAAATTAAATGTTGTCGCGAGATTAATTGTAATGAAATGAATAGTTGGCGGAACATTATGAAAATTTCCCAAAGGTGCAAATATGCACAGCTTTACGCGTATGAAAGTGTTACTCCCTTGAAACCCAACTGCCAAGGTTCATTTACCACTGTTTATTGGAATACATTAATGCAGTCGCAAACTGTTATTTAATCATCCCATTTAAAAATATTCAAATGAATTCAATTTTGCTAAAGGTTATGCTGACAAACTTAAAAACACCAAGGCCCATCACGCTCTATTATTCAGTTTCTATTCATAGGATTTGAACAAAACTTCGCTTGTTTTACAGCATTCAGTATTTTTTACGACATTTAAATATAACGGTCGAAGGGTTATATTCTATGTCCTTTTTAAAATAGTCAAATGTTAGTTTTGCATTCGAATCATAAATCTCTGCAGAGTTTTTCTTAACATTCCTATCGAAAAGTTGAACGCGTATAAATTTAATCGACCTTATATTCGCTTTCGTATACATTTTATATATATATCAACTTTTAGACCATCTTTTTTATGTTGGAAAGATATGACGGATGTACCCTCAGTCGGCTGCAAAAAAGATGCAGTTTATATCTATAAAAAGCTCAAGGCAAATATCTCGCGGTTGTGTAAGTTATATTCCCATCGAATTTCTCATCAGCAGTTGAAATTTAATATTTAAGTTTTCTTCCGAATTGAAAAGCTATTTTCACGCATTTGTTCACATTTGCTTAAAATTTTATTAACACACTAATTGGAAATTGTTACAAACTTATGAGACAGATGGTTTACTTTTATGTGTTCGGAATTTAAACTAAAATTAGAGCATTTGTTAAGTTAGCAATTTTAATTACGCCGATAATTTCTATTTCGCTTTACAATTTCGAAGCACAATGCGTAGAAGTGAATTAACACTGTTTGGTAGCTTAATTGTTACATGTACCGATTCTACTCAAGTTTTATTTACCGTGATTGTATAATGTTTACCGTTAAAATCCAAATTAAAAACTCCCTTCAAATAGTCAAAATGTCAAATTTAAATAAAGGTAAGTCATTTTAAAAAAGTATAAGAGTATTAATTGTTACCGTTCTCGAAAAATGAAACATCACCGAAAAGCTCTCGAAATGCAGACATTTAGACACGGAACTATACTGCGTCTCACTTACAGTCTGCAGTACAGGCTTTTATATCTAAAGAGGGTGTCACATTTCTTTACCAAATAATTTAATACCGATGCACCGATTTAATCTCAATTGTTCACAATAGGTAGTTATTACCTTAGTTTTATAACTGAACGAGTGATTCCCAAAATAATTAGTAATTTGACTCAAATTTTGTTGAGTTGTATTTAAAAAAATTTGAGTGGATTTACTTGCTTTTATTATAATTACTTTTGGAATTTTGAATAGTGGTTTGTTTAGCAATATAAAATTACAATATTACAGTAAAAGGTAAATACAATTACAATACAGTTACGCACGGGATGAAGGATGAAGTATAAATGCTTGAGGTAAATATTTTTACATAAATACATATTTTATAGTCCAATCAAATTGTCATTTTGCCTTAAAAATGAAATAAAAAGCGATTTTCTTTTTCTGGGGTGTGGGAGGGTGGTTTGAAAAGCGTAAATCCAATTTTGCGAATTGATTAAGGTTGCGTTAATTTCTCTGCCCTTAAAAAACCAAAATAATTTTGTTTTTGCAATAACTCGGATTCTTTTCATCGGATTTTAAGTTTTCACGGCTCATTTTGTAGGTCTTTTCAAGCCCTACAACTTTCTCTTGAGCGATCATAACCTCAAATTAACACATCTCGAGTTATTGACACTTTTAAAATGCAAGAAAATGCAGTTACATACTGCCAGAAACTGTATTTGTTAAGTTAAAATTACTATTTCAAGCGATCATATGACTTAAGCTCATTACTGTGTTCAATTTTCAATTAATTTTAATGTAATTTGCGGCTAAAGGTAGGTATTTTCATCCTATACATGTTTCATATTCGATAGCATTTCTCAGAAAAGAGACAGCGAAGCGAAAAACGAACAGTTTTCAGAACCCGTGTTGCCGTGTCCCGCCGCGCTCGGTGCGAGACAGAATCGAGTGCGCAACTTCGGACGCTGCCTTCTATCTTAATTTTTGACGAATCTAAAATTTGAAGACGGCGATTTTGTTCATTTTTTCAAGCTCTACAACTTTCTCATGAAGCAAAAATTTCTATTTTGTGACTGAAAAGAGTTTTAGAAGAAAAACCATATTTTTCGCCTTTTTTCGCCAATAACTCGAGATGTGTTAATTTGAGGTTATGCATGGTCGCTGAAGAGAAAGTTGTAGGGCTTGAAAAGACCTACAAAATGAGCCGTGAAAACTTAAAATCCGATGAAAAGAATCCGAGTTATTACAAAAACAAAATTATTTTGGTTTTTTAAGGACAGAGAAATTAGCGCAACGTTAATCAATTCGCAAAATTGGATTTACGCTTTTCAAAGCACCCCCCACACCCCAGAAAAAAAAATCGCTTTGAATTTCATTTGTAAGGCGATATATGGAGAAGCCAAATGATATTTTTCTTTTACTAATCCGACTAACGTTTCTTTAATCATACAATAACCATCACTTCATTATTTTATATACAGGGTGTCCCAAAATTGCTGGGACACAGAGCTACTACGTGTAATAGAGATCAAAATAAGTTGATTGGACCCAATTTATGTATATACCAAAATGTACCGTTTGCCCGTGAGAAGAGTTCAAAGTTTACATAAAAAAACACATTTTTGTACGCTGTTCAGACATGAGTGAAACAAATTGAATGAAATTTGACAAAAGTGCATTTTAGAGGATTACACTCCTTTGGGTAATTAAATAAATCCAAAAGAAATTGTAGAAGGGTTAAAACCACCCTCACCCCCTTACTTTTTTTTCAGAACTTTCTTAGGGGTGGTAATACGATTCTCAAATTATTTTATGAAGAAGACTGATTAATTATCTTCATTTTGTTACTCTTGATAACATTTCGTATTCCGCATAGTTCCGAAGGAAAAAAATGTTTTCTTAAATAATGCTAACAGATATTCCTAGTACAAGTTTAATAAAATTGTAATACAAAATTTAGTTTCAATTTTTTACGTCGAATTGACCTTTGTATTGATGAAGGTGGCCGTCATATTGAACATTTATTATGAAAAAACGTTCTGCCTTTGTTTCCACTCCCAACTAAATTTTGTATTACAATTTTATTAAACTTGTACTAGGAATATCTGTTAGCATTATTTATGAAAACATTTTTTTCCTTCGGAACTATGCGGAATACGAAATGTTATCAAGAGTAACAAAGTGAAGATAATTAATCAGTGTTCTTGATAAAATAATTTGAGAATCGTATTACCACCCCTAAGAAAGTTCTGAAAAAAAATGTAAGGGGGTGAGGGTGGTTTTAACCCTTCTACAATTTCTTTTGCATTTATTTAATTACCGAGAGGAGAGTAATCCTCTAAAATGCACATTTGTCAAATTTCATTCAATTTGTTTCACTCATGTCTGAACAGCGTACAAAAATGTGTTTTTTTATGTACACTTTGAACTCTTCTCACGGGCAAACGGTACATTTTGGTATATAGATAAATTGGGTCCAATCAACTTATTTTGATCTCTATTACACGTAGTAGCTCTGTGTCCCAGCAATTTTGGGACACCCTGTATATTACGAAAGGATATGGGGTTAGTAGCCCATTTTTCCAAATTGGCTAATCCCTGCTAATCTATTCTCTAACAATTTACGTACCTACTTCTCCAATTTTGATTTCAATTACTGCTGAAACATCACTTACTAATTAATTCTATTTCCTTATTAAATATGTATATTAAATTCTAATTTTAGCGTATTTAATTCAATTGTACACAACTCTAATTCAATTTTCTTTGGTGTAACCCGAAAATGTTTCCTCCAATCTTGATTATCTTTCGTCAAATTATGTGTGAAATTATTAACTTTATTATACAACCCCTTTTCCCTTTCAAAATCGAACATAATGCTATCATACTTACTCTAAGAACACATACAGGGTGATTCAATATTCACTCCCAGCCCTCGGATATGTATTCTACAACTAAAAATAAGATAAAAATAAAGAAAATAGGAAAATCCCGAAAGCCTAACCGTTTTCTGGTAAAATTGAAATAGGTAAAGAATAAAACAATTCAAAATTTTAAATCAAATTGCATTTACTTGTCGTTACATATTTTGTTTTACTTTGACGTTTATTTGACTTAATATCATGTATAAAGTATTGAAAGCTGGAAAAGCTTTTAAATTAATATTGGAAAGGTACATACTAACTAGTCCTGCAGCTCACAACACTTCTGTGTGCAAGTCTTTGTACAGAGAAAATTCTTTCTGAATCAGTTACTCGGGTGTATAAAAAGAAAAAAAAACTTGGGTGGCCACCGCCTACCCCCCACGTTTTCTCAGTATGACTTCATTAAAGCTAGTCGCTACTACTCCACTACCCTTGTGTCAATTCGGTGTGCAGGTATTTGTACAGAGAAAATTCTTTCTGAACTAGTTACTTGGGTGTATAAGAAGTAAGAAAAACTTGGGTGGGCAACCCCCTACCCCCACGTTTAATCAGTATGACGTCAATCAGGATGACTGCCATTACTCAACTATCTTTCTTTCTGTTAAAGTAAGCGTTTTAAAGTGAAATAACACAAACCGCTTTTAAAAATATGTTTAATCATTTTTTTTGAAATAGAGTACACACATTCATTTTATTATATTGATTACAAGTTACTCATATTATGTAAAACATATATGTGTACAATGTATAGGTACACTTACAGATCCCTGAAAACATTGCTATTTCTTTAAAATGAAATCCCAAGAGACACCATTGTGTCGTATTATTTAATTTGAGGTAAAATGTTTTTTGTTCGTTTTTTAACACCAAATTTAAAATGGGTTCTTGCAATCAATTTTATCTATGTCAACACTGTTACATTTGCAAAACAAATAACATGGAATTTCTGCATCTCTACACACAATTCGATGTCGCGCACTTTATGCATGTACATGCCTCAATGTAGTCGTCTGGTAGTGGATTAATGTACGTTGCTGACTAATAGGTCTAGTCACCATCAAGGAATTCAACCTTGTGTTATATGTTTTTGTAGTAACAGCTTGTTTGCTGAAGAGTACTTAGTTCAAGTGTTGACAAAAGGCTCGTTTTGCAAGACACTTCATGAGTTCAGGCTTTGAAAGTACCTCCACGGGAAAAATATTTCTCTTGATGACCTACCTCCAACCAGTACTAGTGCACAGGGGCATCTTCTTCGTGCTTTCTTCCACACCTATTTAATGATACATTGCCTCGATGAAGCGCAAGCGGTACTGGATCCACTTCAGTTCGGCTTCGAAATGACGGACAGTGTTCTAATGCCTTCAACGTACATTAATCCACTACCAGACGACTACATTGAGGCATACATGCATAAAGTGCGCGACATCGAATTGTGTGTGTAGAGATGCAGAAATTCCATGTTGTTTGTTTTGCAAATGTAACAGTGTTGACATAGATAAAATTGATTGCAAGAACCCATTTTAAATTTGGTGTTAAAAAACGAACAAAAAACATTTTACTTCAAATTAAATTACATTACATTACATGGGTACTACAACGTACAATGTGCTATGTGACAAACTGGCACCAGAAGACCCAGAAAAAAAACCGTACAACGAAATGGTACAACTTCTTGAGGCCTACTATTCTCCAAAACCATTGGAAATTGCAGAAATTTACAGATTTCAATCAAGACGACAACTACAAGGCGAATCGGTACAGGAATTTTGCCAAGAATTGCATAGACTTAGTATAAATTGCAATTTTGGAACGTACTTAACGAAAGCCATAAGAAACCAGTTTGTGTTTGGACTACAATCCAAGAGAGCGCAAACGAGACTTATGGAAACTAAGGATCTGGAGCTGAAGACCGCAGTGGAAGTAGCAATAAGTATGGAAATATCCGAAAGGGACGTTCGACAACTGGGAGACAACATCAATACTGTAAAGGACATTCAGAAATGTATCAGTAAATCCAAAAACAAACATGTTTCTCAAGCGCAACAAATTGAACAAAAGGGTAATACAATTGTATGTTTTAGATGTGGTAAAAACCATCTGGCTACCAGTTGCACCTTGAGCAGAGACATCAAGTGCAGGGGATGCGGCGGCACAGGTCATTTACAGCGAGTCTGCATGAAAAAGAAAAGTTCTAAAGTAAATCAAATAGAACTTACAGAGCAAATTTTACATATTAAAGCAGAAGACACTCAATTGAGACAAAAATATTTTCTTAAACTGCAAATAGAGGGTAAGGACATTATTTTTGAAGTTGACAGTGGTGCAGCAGTGTCACTGATGAGTAAGAATTTGTTTTGTAGTCTTTTTCCCGCGCATGCCATTTCAAGTACAAAAATAAATTTAATAACGTATTGCCAAACTGCCTTAAATGTAGTAGGTTATGCAAGCGTACAAGTTTATTATAAGAATTCAAAATACTTGCTAAACCTATACATTACAGAAATAAATGAACAGCCATTACTCGGGAGAGAGTGGCTGAGACAATTAAACTTGTTCGAATTTGATACTATTCAGAAGGTAAATTGCACTGACAAGTTAGATCAAATGTTGAAAGAGTACAGTAATATTTTCAATGGTGAGGTTACAAAAATTACAGGCTTACAAGCCAAACTAAAGTTTAAAATGAATGTAAAACCGGTATTTATTAAATCCAGACGAGTACCATTTAAATTACGTCCATTAGTAGAAAAAAAAATTTACATCTAAATTTACAACAATTACTTTTTCAGTACAGAACAATGCCGCATACGACAACCAATAAAACTCCTTCAGAGTTAATGTTTGGCAGAACTGTAAGGTCAAGGTTAAGCTTAATTTTGCCAGATAAATTAAAAAGAAACTCTATTCCTTACAATGATAATATTACTGTTCGCGAATTTACAAAGGGGGAAAGAGTCCAGGTTCGAAATTACACTAGCAAAAATAAATGGGATTTTGGCACAATACGAAATAGATTAGGTAAATTACATTATAATATTGAACTTGATGATGGCAGAGTGTGGCGAAGACATGCAGATCAGATTATTGCTTCGTCAACTAAAAAATATGAACAGGATTTTGAATATGACCCAATTCAAAATACATCGGCAGCTGATGACCGTGCGACACAATGGTATGTCTTCGGATTTCATTTTAAAGAAATATCAATGTTTTTAGGGATCTGTAAGTGTACCTATACATACAGGGTTTTTCAACTAAGAGTAGCCACCCTTTATAACTTCTAACAAAATCAAAATTTGAAAAATCGGCGATACCCGTCTATAATAATATCGAGGGGGACACTTTTTGACATAAGCTTGAGATTTCATACCTTAACTCCCTGGGTCCCACAAACACACCCTCATATTTTTTAAATGGCAACATGGGTCATGTGATACGTCATTTGAAAGGTCATTTTATATCTTACATTACCGCGTTTAAAATTTTAAAATCGTTCAATTGGTTTGTGAGATATTTTAATTTAAAGTTTTAGAGAACTCATAATTTGCTTCAAAATGTTTGTTCTTTATTTTTTTTTTGTGAGACCCAGGGGGTTAAGGTATAAAATCTCAATCTTATGTCAAAAAGTGTCCCCCTCGATATTATTATAGCCGAGTATCGCCGATTTTTCAAATTTTGATTTTGTTAGAAGTCATAAAGGGTGGCTACTCTTCGTTGAAAAGCCCTGTATATGTTTTACATAATATGAGTGATTACTTGTAATCAATATAATAAAATGAATGCGTATATAATATTTCAAAAAAAAATCATTAAACATATTTTTAAAATTTCACTTTAAAACGCTTACTTTAACAGAAAGGTAGTTGAGTAATGGCGGTCATCCTGATTGACGTCATACTGATTAAACGTGGGGGTAGGGGGTGCCCACCCAAGTTTTTTTTTGCTTCTTATACACCCAAGTAACTAGTTCAGAAAGAATTTTCTCTGTACAAATACCTGCACACCGAATTGACACAAGGGTAGTGGAGTAGTGGCGACCAGCTTGAATGACGTCATACTGAGAAAACGTGGGGGGTAGGGGGTGGCCACCCAAGTTTTTTTTTCTTCTTATACACCCGAGTAACTGATTCAGAAATAATTTTCTCTGTACAAAGACTTGCACACAGAAGTGTTGTGAGCTGCTGGACTAAACAGAGAATACGTCGATATGATAAAAGTTTTAGGCGCTTGTAATGATAACGCTCGTGCTGCCGAACGTTTAGAAAACGGTCAGGCTTTCGTGATATTACCATTCTTTATTTTTATCTTATTTTTAGTTGTAGAATACATATCCGAGGGCTGGGGAGTGAAAATCACCCTGTATACACCTATTTGCCTAAAATATGCAAGGATTTGATTTTCTTCCCAAGATCCAAGATCCTGGTTTCTAACAACTTCCCTCCTAATCTGCCTTTCTCAAGCTTTTCTACATCTCACCCATAATACAGTGTGTCCAGGGATTGAGTTCATTATAGGTGTAAAACGATTTTTTTCAAATTCAACTGTTAGACCATTACATTAATATTCCAAAATTAGCAACAATGCACCGTTCAACATGTTATTGACAGCTTCCGGACCCCAAACTGACGACAAGAATTAAGCTGGGTCTAAAGGATTATACTTGTCACCATATTTATAGATTTATGGTTTTAAGTGAGCATCCCAAAGAGCCGCCTACGCCTGCAAATCTTTATACTGCAGTACCGACAAGGTACACTAACCCCTTCATAATTAATAAAAGGGCTTCCGTATCCACTAGGAAGTCAGTTGCTATTTGCATGTTGAAGTTTGTAGTAGTCAGCCAATTATATTATAACAATCACTCAATCTAAAAATCTAAATGTATAACTTGGCGGTTGGCAACTCATTCACTGAAACTGAATCGATTAATATTAAGTTAAATTGTAAATCTGTAGTTTAAATCTTATTATTAAAAATTCAAAAGAATAAATTCGGTGGTAACGAAATTAACCTGGTCCTTCGAAGATACGGAGATTAATCTAAGATCTCAAACATCAACCTTGCTTTATTGGAAATGAATTTTCATTATATTTTTAATTTTTTTAATTCAAAGCCGCCTTCCATGTACTCTCGAAAGAATAAGTAATATATGGTACTTGGGTTAAGAGGAAGAGCAGAACCAGGGTAACCGGGTATCTGAACTTCGCCCTTATTAAATTATGCAAGATAGTAGATAGTATGTTGGCTTATTATGTTTGTTTTGTATGTAAGTAATTTTGTTTTTTTTTTATTAGTATACTTTGTTTATTTTAAGTTGTTTATCTTATTTTTATTTCTATCAAATAGTTTCGTTATACAATTTTTTTGTTTTTTCTGCATAATTTATTATTACTATTACCTCTATTGTTTTTAACCTACTTAATAATATACTCCATCTACTAACTTCATTTGCTCGCAATGGCTAAAAGTAATGTACCTACTTACACATTTTATTTCAATTTAAACTTTTGAATACACGATTAAATAAATTTAGATTCAACATTTTCCTTAAAACGCTAATCTCACATCTTTTATGTAAAAGTTGGAACAAAACATTTTCTTTATTAAAATAAGGTGAGCAGGAAGAAAATCTTAAATAATTTCTGTGATGCGTTTAAAGTGTTCGTTGGTGTATTTATAAAATAATTCGGATTTTTTTTTATTTAGGAGTAGCATAATTTAAATTAGGACTTTGATGATTTTCATAAATTATTCTTAGACATCGAAGGTGCACATTTAGCAATTTATTTTTAAAGGTGCAGTTATGAGAAAATAATTTTTGAATGTTATTGCAGCATGTTCAAAAGCATAAAAAATAAAAAGACACTGTAAACCATATAAAACCATATAAAAATGATAGCAGTTGTCTCTATCTAACCGCAACCTTTTGTATACCTACAGAATTAATAACACTAATTTACTTTGGATTTAACTTGCCAGACGCTTAAATCCAAACAAGTGTTACCAATATTTAACATGCGGTGAGCTATCTGTAGTACCTATGTTTACATCTGTGGTATAATACGGTAGCTATTTTTCTCACAGGAACTGAACTAAGCGCGAAAAATGGTGGAGTACAATCTCCACTAATGAGAAGGGAATCTATTTAATCCCTTTGAGATTGAGCTACGCTGTATAAATTATGGCTATTCCAAGATAACTGAGGATTATAAAATACCAACATTGATAAAATAGGTCTTCGGACTAATACTACAATTTGAAATCTAATGATAGATCAACTTTCTGAAGGCATTTCTATGAAAAAAAAATACTTGGATACTTACTAGCAGCACAAACAGCTTTGGTTAATGGTTTTAAAATTTCATACATGTAGGTAGATGGCGTTATCGCATGTTAAAGATAATTACAACTTCATTAACTACGTTTCTAATATGATTTTGAAGCGATCATCTAACAATCGTAGATGCGTACACAATAAAGCTGCGGCACAGACTCATAAAAAGGTTATTAAAGCAAAAAAAAAAACTGCTGATGGCTATAACTATAATACTGTATTACAAATATTACGCCACAAAGGGCTATTATATGTATATCTGTGAGTAGTCGACGTTATCAGCGTGTAACATACTTTGGTTACTCTCCACCTCATTTAACCGGGCATAATTTTCCGGATGCATTTTCTTTTAGCTACTCAACACATGCCATTCTGTCAAATTCTTCACTTTTACGCTTTTATCTTTTTCACGTCTACGTATTACTTTAATTTAAATCAATACTGAGATAGAACTGAATGCGGTAGGTAATCGTTTAAATTTATTCAACTAATCGAAAAGTCGAAAATTCCGATAAACAAACAAAGTAGTAAAGTGAAAATGAGTCCGCATTGTAAGCACTACTTCGCGAAACTCACAAACGCTAAGTTAAATATTCAATAGCGCTCAAGTTACCGCATAACCAAATTTACAAATACGGAATGGTTTCTGAAATTGGATATAGTGTATGCTACCTTTATTATAGTTGATATCCATAGGGTGTTATTTATACAGATTTCGTATTTTTAGAAGGGGACGTATTACTTTTAACAGTGCCGTTTCATTTCGTTTATGAGTGCCGATGTCCATTCGGAAATAATCTAAATGTATGGTTATTGTAGTTTATATAGTGTACAAGAAAACTGCATTACGTCTGTCAAAAAAAGTAATATAATGTGGGAGAATGGTTTCAACGCTCATGCAACTGGAAATACTTTATATCAAACTTGAATCGAGATACATTTCTGTGAAAGTTCCGTTTCTTAGCTTTCATACAATTGAATTCAATGTAAAATTTTCGTTCAAGATAGATTGCATCTAAAGATAGATTGTTCGAAAATTTATTGATCACGCCCCATTACTCTATATTTTAAGACGAACTTTCGTTAGTCAATCTCCAAATTGGTCCTCCCATCACTATTTCTACAATTGATATGAATAGTTCAATTGATTTACTCCGATTCCGATTTCCTACAGTTTCATAACAATCATTTTTACTAGTAATAACAGTAAATCACATTTGAATCTAATATAGGAAAACTACTAGTTTTCACATTATTTCGGTATGAAAAGAAAATACCAATTGCACTCGAATTGTTATTATTTTGATTATAATTTTATATGAACATATTCATGAGTGACTATAACGCGAAATATTTCAACAACATTCACTTTAGCAAGTGTAAGTTCATAAATTAAACGGGCAAATTGTTTGCCAGTGGTAGTTACTTTATTTTAGAGATATTTCTCACTTACACTAATTGAATTAAACAACATGTTAACGAAGCAAACGTTTCAAGGTAAAATATATAAAAGTTACCATTTACAACAGAAAAACATTATTTTGACTAACATTAAACCAAATAATTCCAAAATATACTTTTGCTAATGCTATTTATTTAAATATTATAGTTATTTAACGTTAGTTTAAAATAAACAATAAGTTAGTTAAAGTTCGCAAAAACAGAATAAAACCATACTATGATTAAAATTACCGAAGTTTGTGTGGAAAAGCTAAAGTATCAAATTGCGAACACAGAAATTACAAGTTAGTATGTATCTCCGATAGGCTTTTCAGACGTCCCGATTTGACCGGGACAGTCCCGGATTTCAGACAAAATCCCGGCGTCCCGACTGGTTTACTTCACGTCGCGGTAAAAATTAACTATGATTTCATAGATGACCAAAACAGTCTAAAAATAATTAACTGGGAAGGATCATTTAGCATAATTACTTTGTCATTTATTTCTGTGCTCTATGAAAATGAAAAATATAGAAAGGTGATGGTCTACTAATAAATAATATTGTCATCGTATCGTCTTGTCTCGCCAATCGTGACCATGACCACATGCGAGAGGCTCTCCGCGCGTGTGCAATATTGTGCACTAAGGGGTGTAGCATTTAGCACCAAAAGAGATTTCGATGCACGCTACACCCCTCTTGTGTGCAATAATATTTGACTCGCCCACCTCGGCGCTAGCCGCTTGCGATACAGATAAGTCAGTTAGTTGTATGTGCCTATTGTGTTAGTGAGCTACCGCTGTTTTATTTATGTTTTAAGTTAAAGGGTATGCGTTCCTTGTTCAAATGTCAAAACGATCGTGTAAATTCACAGGGGATTTACAGAATGAATTCCCTTTTTTGAAGAAGGTATACACTGGTTATTGGTTGCTCACTGTGGTCGATCCGATATAAAAGATCATTTGCAGTCGAGTAAACACAGACTTTGGAATGTGCTGCGAGCTCATCAAAACTGACCGCTTTTTTTAAGACTGCGAGTTCTAATGACAAAAACATAGACTTAGCAGCAAAAGAGGCGACCTTACTAAGTTTCAATTCGAGTTCTTGTTGATCAAAACTAATTTATAAGTTTTTTGAACCTAAGTTCTCACTCGGAAAAACTAAGTGAGGCAATAGTTTTAAACGTCATAGCTCCTTTAACTCAAGAAGATCTTAAAGAAGACTTGACCAAGTCAAACACGTACCTATCTGTAAGTATGGATGCATCAAAGAGAAAGGGTATAAAAATTGTGCCAATTGTTGTGCGCTACTTTAATCCTTATTCAGGTGTGTTAAGTAAAGCTGCTAGATTTCAAATCTGTGACGGGTGAAACATATGAAATTCTTACAAATCACTTATGGGAAATCAATGGAATCGGATGTGGAGTTACACATTATGCACAACTGTGTGCAAGCTGCAGTACATAGTCTCCCAATCGATATTGAGGCCTTACTGATGAAGATTTATAAAATAATACTTGCACATATACACAGTACGTGTAACTAAACTAAAAGAATTTTGTGAATATGCCGAGAGACAGTACCGTAAACTCATTCAAAAGGGGAACACCCGAACACCCGGTATTCATCAAAAGAATGTTAGAGCTTTTTGAAGGTCTGAAAGCGGTTTTTTTTTAACCAAGAAATGTGCCCAACAACAATAAAAAACTTGTTTACTGATTTAAGGTGGCCGTTACATTGATGAAAATCGCACATTTTGAAATATAGGCAATCAACATTACATCCATTTTTTCTATCGATTCAAAGATGTCGCATAGATCGCAATTCTACAAATAATACTGGGTGACTTACTAAGTCACTACTGCTTGATTTCAAAATATGTAACTGTAAACTTTATTTCAAATGGTTTTTAATATACGTCTTTTAATAAATTGTCCCATTTGTCATACAACATCCATTTCAGTTGGGCACTAGAATTCCATACTTTCATCTCACTCAGTCAAAATGACCAGTTTACAGCAACACAAACAATAAAGGGTTATTTTAATTTTAGAGTAAACTTATTTGAAAAGGAAAACCTCTTAGAAATAAACAGATGTTGCAGGTATTTTACCTACTAGACCTACTGCAAATCAACGTACCACAAAAATGTTAAAGTATGTTACGCAAATTTATTCGTATGAACAAATTGATTCTAATATAAAATCATTTTTTTTCATAAAACAAAAAATATTTAATAATTATAAAATTTAATCAACGCTTTTAAGAATTCACTCAATAAATAGTGATCACAATTAAAGTTTTATAATCTTTCAGCCATTTTCAACCACAGCAGCGTTCGATGTTCGATCTTTGCTTATTTTTCCATAAATAATATTATTCTTGTATTTATAACGTAACGAATATCTGTTGGGGGTCTCTTTTAGATAAAAATAAAAATGATTGTCCTTGCAAGTTGCACTTGATAATAATATACATGGTTTTTTTAATTGAATTTAATTATTGAGAGATTACGAGCAAAACTTAATTTTTTCATTAATATTCCTTCTTCAGATGGAGGTACCTACATACCTACTACATTGTATAATAATTTTATTATGACCATTTCCAATTTTACGTATAGTTCATAAAAACTGCTTTTGAGCGATATTTGTAACAGTTATTAGCGCTTATTTGCCCAATTACAAACCCCTAAATAAAATCTTCCTATAGGTACACCTTTATTTGGAAGAGGTAAACGACCTAATGACGTCAGTGTCCTGCCTGTCCTCTCTCATTTATCGCCACTTTAGACGCAGTTGAGGAAACAGGAAGAAATTTTGCATTTTGTGTAATAGGTATTGAATTTGATTTTGTTTAATTCGAAATCTAGCTTTTTAAATTTAGTCCAGTCATTTTAAACATGAACATCGCAAAAAATCCTATATTAGGTTTGACTTTTTTATGTTGTTAGGTTCAGTCCCAGTAGTAAATACTCAATTTTGCAACTTCGAAAAACTTGTGGAAAGTGGGGGGGGGCGCCAAAAACCGCGATTTTTTCCGACTTTTTTCAGTTTTAGCCTCGTAGCTCAAAAACTACGAGTTATAGTGCAAAGAATACGATTATCTTTTTTAAACTAGACTAAATTTGCTACAATTTGAGCCTAACCAGAAGCCTGCAAGTATAATAGTTTCCGAGATACAGCTCTTCAAAAATAGGCAATTTTTCCCAAAATCTTTTTTCAACGTATCATCCATGTTTCGAGCCAGATATTACCATAACGACGTGCCCTACCACTCTTGTCATGGAGATAAAAATTGTAGGACATTTTATCACCTTTTATTTAAGCATAGATGAATTCCTGTGGGCCTAACAGTTCTCGAGAAAAAGACGGAAAACCGGAAAACAGTGAAATCCTCCACATATATGTAATAGCATTAGTATGATTAGAAGACATTTTCTGATTATTCTTATTTAGCCTAGCGAACGAACGCTCAAAAAGGGCTTGTAGACAGACTTTTTGATTCTAATGATTTTATTTCTAAGATGTGTTTGGAGGTGTTTGGTGATAATTATACGGAAGGTCCCCGGCCCTACCGTATGAGCTAACTCCGTAGCGTAACAAAATTTGCGGATTTGTTAAGTTTTCCCTTTGTATCTCTTGAATAGGCGATCGTAGTGGGAAATGGCCAATTATAAAATAAAAGCTGCCTTGAGGAAATACTTTTGTTCTTTTCGTCAAACATTAACCCTATCATAAATGTATTTAGAAAAGACTAGAGACCATTAAACATGGTGGCGCATAAGACTGAAATTGTTTGGCTAAGGATGCAGGTAATCTGTATTTAATACTTACATATCAGATTTAGCTCCAAACCTCCCACAAAATTAGTTGTTCTCTAGTGCCCTCTATTCCATCTTGAACTCAACGTTTTTTTTAAATAACTATAACATCTAATCTATTTGAGATAAAATATTAAACGGTGTATGTATTTTATAGGAAATTTTATGGTCTACAACTTTTATTTCAGCAGTTTTTGCTATAAACCCAATACTTTAGGAGCTAGGACACAAAATTTGCCGAAAAACGTCGTGTAAAAGCGATTTAAAAAAAAATGTCAATTCTTGACAGCGAATATCTCTTCAACGGATAGAGATAGAGAAAAAACGCATAGAAGCAAACTTGTAGAAAATTTAATCAGCTTTTTTTTATAATTGGCCATTTCCCACTACGAAGGCCTGTTCAAGAGATGTAAACGGAAAACCAAACAAATCCGCACATTTTGTTATGCTACTTTTCGTATAATCATCACCAAACACATCCCAGAAATGAAATCATTAGGATCAAAAAGTCTGTCTACAAGCCCTTTTTGAGCGTTCGTTCGCTAGGCTAAATAAGAATAATCAGAAAATGTCTTCTAATCATATTAATCCTATTACATATATGTGGAGTCGTAGCGATTTCATCGTTTTCCGATTTTCCGTCTTTTTCTCGAGAACTGTTAGGCCTACAGGAATGCATCTATGCTTAAATAAAAGGTGATAAAATGTCCTACAATTTTTTCCTCCATGACAGCGGTCGTAGGGCACGTCGTTGTGGCAATATCTGGCTCGAATCATGGATGATACGTTAAAAACAGATTTAGGGAAAATGCCTATCTTTGAAGAGCTGTATCTCGGAAACTATTATACATACAGACTTCCGCTTAGGCTCAAATGGTAGCAAATTTAGTATAGTTTAAAAAAGATAATCATATTCTTTGCACTACAACTCATAGTTTTTGATCTACGAGGCTAAAACTGAAAAAAGTCCGAAAAAATCGCGGTTTTTGGTGCCCCCCCCCAGTTTCCACAAGTTTTTCGAAGTTGCAAAATTGAGTATTTACTACTGGGACCGAACCTAACACCATGAAAAAAGCAAACCTAACATAGGATTTTTTGCAATGTTTGTATATTTTTGTGTTTAAATTGACTGTACTAATTTGTTTACGTTTATGGTTAATTCTTATTAGAAACTTAAAATATTAAAGTTTGTATATTATTTGTATAATACCTACCAAAATAACTTTACATCATAATTAATTAAGGAATGTCAAATAATATATCTATATACGAGGGCTGTTCTCTTCAGACTATGATAGTCTGCTAGATAGGCTCACTGAACAGAGAAGTGACTAGGTATGATTTGTCTCAACAAATTTTGATTTTTCTAAAACTTCTAAAATAGTATTTTTCTACGACTGTTTAATAGTATGCTTATTAATCGCTAATTTTGAATAGATAATAACACCTATCACCTACCCGCGAGTAATATTTCATTACTCACAGTCACAGGCTTTTTTTTACTAACGGGTTCAATTAATCATATGACTCATGCCTAGTGACATTACATTATTATAAGCGCTATTATGCATATTGTTAAGAAGAATATATTTTTATAATGATTGATATGTAGTTATGATCAAAAAACGTAAGTTAAAAAGTGTCTACATATAAAAAGAAACCCTAAAATCACCAATAAAATGTAATAATTATCACGCGATTGATGAATGTGTTTTTTTAATTTACCAATATAAAATTTGGAAAGCATTCTCAAAATTCAGTTATTCAGAGATATAAAGAACAGGGGCTAATATACCTAAATTATAACACATATTTAAAACGGGTTTCTTCGCAATGCACTAATTTCAAGGTCAGATTTAAGGAAAATTTTAATGCGTTCGAGTAGGGTGCAACCATCCAACCATAAATAAAACTAATAAAAGACTTTTATTTGTGGTGTGGGTGCAACGTTTTGAATCGTTTCGACATTGGCACCATTCATTGCAGAAATGCTGAACTATAACGCCAAGAATCACGACCACGTTCTATTACTCAATAGATGTCGCTAAAAAATAATTAATAATTAATTTCCTCAATAACTGCTTATTCAAAGGAAATTGTTACTTAGGAAAACATTCATTAAAATGTATAACGTCAGGGCTTTTGCATAAAACAAAAATTTTCTCATTAATCCTTACACTTTCGCTGTTATTTGAGAAATTAAAACATCAAAAAACGCCATTCTATACATGCCATTTTTATATCAAAACGGTAATAATTTCGCTTAAAATTTACTTTGTTCACAAGTTTGAACCTTTACCAATAATTGCTCTTATACAGATGACAATTTTATTTCTTCACAGTCAAGTTATTGAGGAAATAGTAAGCTCACTTTTACATTCGTGAAGCATACATTGTAAACGCCACCTTAACGGGCTAGCTCCACTTGTGTTTTGTCCATGGACAGCTTGCACTGTTTAACAAGATTGGACACTAGTAAGGACCTCTTAAAATAGTGTCCAGGAAACATTGTTTAGCTTTCTAGTTTATCAGGAGCGGGCTAAGCTTTACACATTGATACACAAATTTTTAACACACTGTATGATAAAGACTTTAACGAAATGAATGCTAGACTCAAAAAAATGTACTCTTGTTTATTTTCGATTAAACGAATCGTTTTCGAGATAAAAAATAATAAACGAATTCATATTAGACTTCACGAAGCCCTTGTTGAACTCTCTTATTAAGTTTTTCAATAATTTCGGTTTTTTTAGATTTTTTATATTTTTTCGGGTTAAACAACTTTACATTAAGCCATTTTGTTGTTTGAATGACTTTTGTATCGCACTTTGTTGTCGAGAAAATAAAAATGAAATCATGGTCCTGTTCATTAGAGAAACACATGAATTCGTTTATTATTCTTTATCTTGAAAACGGTTCATTTTATCGACAATAAACAAGAGTCTTTAGAGTATTTAGTCTAAGGTTCAAGCTACCCAGATTAATTTCTTTAAAGTTTTTACCATACAGGGTGTTAAAAATTTTAGCATCAATGTGAAAAGCTCAGCCCGCTCCTGATAAACTAGAAAGCTAAATAATGTTTCCTGGATTAAATTTTTATCAAAATTTCTCTGAAAGTCTCCGCAGAGAAGGCCTGTAGCGAAAAATTTTGTAGGAACTTATCATCTTATTTTTCCATGCCCTGTCTGAATTCGAGAAATTTCCCACATTTTCCCAGGCCTCCTGTATATTGTATATAGTATATGTCATAGTTACGGATTTGAAGTTGGTTGAAATTAGAAATCTATAAGAATTCGCGCCTATTGATGCTTGTTTTAATTACATGCAGTTTTAGAAAAAAATGTGTGTAAAACAAGAGAAGAAAATACTTTTTCAACTTTCGGTCAATTAAAACTCGCTATGCTCGCGTGTTTCACTTTGAGCTCCATTTGAAAAAAGCATAAGTTTCTTCTCTAATTGTTCAAATAACTATTACGTTGCGGCGAGTAGCTACCTAAATTGACGTTGCCATACTTTAGCTTCATAGAAACGCAATTATTTTTTTTTAATTTTCTTTACTTCTGCTTTATATTATTCTTGTAGAAATGCGCTTCCTTGTAGCGTCATTTGGTTTTTATAATACCGAAAGGAAAATAATACAGCCTACAGCATCATAATATCTTTCTAAATTATATTTTGTTTCCCTTCCCAAGGTTTTCAGTTTCCGATTTTGTCTTGGATATTATTTCAATGTCGTTATAAATTATTTCATAATACATTCATATGTTCAAGCCGAATACCATTTTAGAAAGCAGAAGAATGGAATCCAAATATATCGATGTTGTATTTTGAAATGTACAACTCACATTTAAATAAAAAAGTTAACAAAAGATTCCGTTACCATTGTTTGAAATTTGACCAAATGTCTTTCTGATGACTGGCGTTTGCAATTCTTTTTCCCTTATCCTTGAAAACAATGGAGACAAAAAGGCATTCGTCAGTAGATCGGGCATTATTTAACACTGTGCTCGTGATTGACCCGTGTGCAATTTCTAAATGTGAACGATTGGTAGAATAACGTCACTAATTATAAGTTTGCACATTTTTTTAACTTTTAATACATTTGGATTAAAGTTTGTCAATTTAAACTTATATATTTTAACTTTTCAATTATTTTGATTTGCAAAGATTTCTGCTCTAGATGACTAAGGGGTTGTCATTAAAAATTAATGCAAATATGTAAATGAAACATAAACAAAACGCTTTCAAAATACAATACGTATTTGTAAAGTTGGGAATTTGTAACATTTTAAAATCTCTCCATTTAATTTATATTTCCAAGGGACTCTTCTACAAATACCCAATAGCATGTAACTTATACTAACAAAATAAATCGGGAAGTTGAGTTGCGAAATGGACGTCTGTTGATTTTAATGGGAATTATTGAATTATTTATTTAGCAGCGCGACTCGGCGTATGAAAATGTTTGGAAATATCTTAAAATCCGGCTTTGTATAAAGTTTTCCGATTAAACGTAATTAAATTTGAAAATTGAACGATTAATACTGTGTGGATGCATCGGGATGTCAGTAACCGTTATTGTTATTAATTATTGCGGCGTTAAGCTGAGAGGCAGAAGTGCCTGAATTCCAACACAAATGAGAGAAGTGAGTAGTGAAATTTTCCATTATCGGTTTGTCCACGACAACAGCGTTTTACTGTTTAAATTTATACTTTACATTTATTTAAAACCTTTCAATTTCAATGGTGATATCAATGAAAACGTTGTATTACAGGTGAGCCGGTGTGATTTATGTAGCTGTACTTAGGTAATTTTTAACCAGTAGAAGAAAATAACCCGCTAAATTCACTTGATGTCAGGTTCCAAAAAAACATTTTTTCGTGTTATTAAATAAATAGAAATCAACAATTATTTATACAGAATGAATTTGATATTTAATTATTAAATCATGGAGGGAATTGTACACCTCCACTCTATTAAATAACATTTTGTAAGTCGTAAAGGCAAGCAATATTAATATAACGATAGAAAGTTTTGCAAATGACAGACTTATTGAGAAAACTTCACATCGGTTTAATATTTTTCTCTGTCATTTGCACTTAACTGAAAGTTCATATACATGCAGAGTGTACCAATCTTACGACAAAGTTCGGTGTATGGCTTATTTCAAGAGATATCAAAAAATGTTGTTAAGAAAAATAATAGATGTCTTTAAGGACCATATTTCGAAATTATCTTGAACTATACAGGGTGTTACATAACTCCGTTACAAACCAAACATATGATTTTTAAATGAGATCCCCTCCATATTATGCCAAATCCAGATTGTCCACATTTTTTCGAATCTTTTGATATAAGGTTTTGCTACGTTATACAGAGTCTTTTAAAAGTTATGGACGCGTTTATGTTAAAATCGTAGCTAAATTAACGCCCTCTAGCTTACTGTACGTTAAACAATTTTTTGCCTAACCGAGTTTCGTAACACTATCTAATATCCCCTCATTCGATTAAATTTCAATTATTTTCTCTTTTGTGTACAGGGTGGATCGAAACCCAGACCTTTCATTTCTTTCCTCTTTTAAATGGAACACCCTCAATAGATTATACTATTCATGTTCCCTTTTTTGTCAAACATATAAACCTATCAACACTCAGGTTAACGTCATATAACAACAAGGGCAAATTAAAGGGTCCCCACTGTGTTACTTTGCCAGCCCCGCCGTGGAATAACACAAGGCATTTAAATAGAATAAATACGATATATTCACATTTTTGGGATGAAAAAGTTGAACACGTCATGGATGGCACGACTGCTCACTTTGTAGCAACACCTGAGATGTAAACCGATTTTCCCAGCAGCATTTGGTAGTATTTAGAAGTAATCTATTATATTATAGGCGAACATTTGGGGGAAAGTTTATGTTGATTCCATTATTACTTCGGAGCTGATTG
The DNA here is from genome assembly GCA_036250285.1 of Pyrocoelia pectoralis. NCBI lineage: Eukaryota > Metazoa > Arthropoda > Insecta > Coleoptera > Lampyridae > Pyrocoelia > Pyrocoelia pectoralis. Next base: position 51,884,070 of record CM070077.1, on the reverse strand, counting down.
GTCTTTTTATGTTCCTTGATGATGACTCATTTTCAAACGGCTGATTTTACCCTGCGATACACAACAACCAACGTTAGATTGAAAGCATAATTGCCTAATCATCATCTGAAAGCCTATCATTTTCGTATAAAAGGTTAACGAATTCGGCCGTTCTATTTAAAAGAAATACGTTTGCAAATGGCGCTTTTATACATTTGCAATTTGGAAATAACAATGTCCTCCACTCCAAATAAGCAGAAAAGTTAATTAATGCTTGAGACAATATTTGCATAAGACCATAGCTACAACGTAGAGAAATTCATTTCAAACGTCTAACTGCGCAAGTTACTTCAAACTCACTACGAGTTAATTTGTACACATTATGCGTTCACTTGGGAGGTAACAAGTTAACATACACTTAAAAAGAAAACTTACCTAAGCCGATTATTTACACAGTGAAGCAACTGTTAGCACTTACCTGAAACAAAAAAAAACAATTATTAAGTACTTCAGAATAGTTAATTTTCTTCTAATCTTACATAACCGTAACTTATAGGTAGGATCCAACACCACGTAGCAACATTTTAATTTAGGTAAATAACGTTTGCGTAGTATGTACTTAACAAAGAACCAATTACACTTCATTCATGAAGAAGATCTGCAATTTTAAGTCTTATGAACCTCCACCGCGTAATAAAATATGTATGAAAATTCATCCTTCAGGTTCTGAAAGTAGAAATTGGATTTCAGATAATAGTTATATTAGTTATCGAGTTTCCAGTGTCCAGATAGCGTAAACATTTAAACAGAAAACAGAGAGGCTTATGATGAGTTACCTTTTCAATAGGGTTGACTTTGGTAAAATATTGCACGATAATGTATTGATTGCTACATTGCTTTTAATTTACTGTAATGATCGTTGGAACGCCATACTAACAGTGGCGGATTTAACAGGGCGGTAAGGACCAGTTGCGGCCTGGGCCCCCCGATAGAAAAGCCTCCGTAATCCCGTATGAACAAGAAAAAATTTGATTTGATAATGGCTCAGAGGTGCATTTTAACAGCATTAGAAAAATTAAAAGGGTTGAGAAACGAAGACACTTACAATAATTGTGTTCTGAAGGCGAAACAGAAATGGTAAAAAAAGGAATGGGAAAATGCCCATTCGAAAACGCAAAACCAAGAAAGTGTTTGATGAAAAAGCTGCTGATTCGGGTTTGGAAATACATGAAACACATCAGTTACTACGTGATTTTAGACATAATGTGCTGATACCTACTTTTGTAAACTTTGTTCCTTATGGTCACCAGTTTGGTATTTTTTAATTAAGTGACACAGAAAACGAGCTTCCAATAATCATTCAGCCAAACTTCTATAGTTTAAAGAAAAAATTTCGACAGTGTAAAAAGTACAAATCGAGAAAAATTAATCCAGTTGCTTAAAGTTCTGAGAAGGACCTAGATGGCAGGTCCTCCAATGCAGAAAATGCAAATAAGCTTACATGTCGATTTAAAGCAAACAAGTTAAGTGTCGTAGTTGCACTGTAAATTTTCCAGAAATGTTGTAAACTACTAGTTCAAAAATTTCAAGGAGGTAGAAAAGTTCCTTCAAAAGTTGATTGATTTATTGTTGATTTGATTGCATTTGGCGTCACATTAAATGGTCATGGAATATATCTCATATTTCCTTAAATTTTTCAACGAAAACGATTTTTCACTTATAATATCCCGAGGCGTCGATCCTATCCAGAAATTTTTTTGAGTGCATCGATCGAAATGTATAAATTTCATTGCCATCGATGCACGACAATAAAATTTATCGATGCAGAGGGATATTCGATAAGAAAATCGCACGAAAAATGTTACGTTCAAAGAAACTTATTTTTCTTTGCGGAAATATTTCCACTCGTACGCAGGACGAAAACTTTCCGCGGAAATATTTCATATTGCCATGGTTACCACCATAAAGCAAGGTTTTCATTGGCTGTTGAATCTTTGTGTGCGATTTTCTAAACTGAAATACCTTGGCGTCATTAAAAATCTCATTGTAGGGACCAGTTAACTATAAAGAAATTCACAAGAAAAATAAAAGTTGATTAATGAATTAGAGGACCACAGAAGTTTTCTACTAACGTGTAAGTTTAAAAAAGTTTAATTAGTCTTGCTAACCTTCAGAAACGGAATGAGTAAAATTTCAAAAACTAACGAAGGATAAAATGTAAACGTTATCAAGAAGTATTTAGGTTGTGGAAACATTTAACGATATTGTATTTGGAACGAAGATGCCAATATTGAGCACTGAAATTGGACCACGTATTAAATGTTTCCTTCTTTTAGTGTTTGTGTGACTCACTTTCGTATATTTAGACACCCTTACGGTGTTGTTAAAATTGGGATGGCCATTTTTCAGCACAGACGTATTGCAACTTGGCAACAAAGTAAATATAAATGATAATATAGTATGTTTAGTACAAGTTTAAACCTTAACTGTAAACAGAATGGTGTTCATTTATTATACTCTCCACGCATAAAAAAATGATAGGGGGATGATATCGAATTTCGATTTTTTCTCTTTCAACCACAACACATTAAACCTTCTAAGCTACATACCTAACTTCCTCGTATGAATGGTAAACCTTGTTATGGAGGATTCATTCAGTTGCTTTTACCAATTTTGCTTTCAGTATTCAATCAGCTTCTGCCTTTATGTGCAGCTCACCAACAGAGACATATGAATTGGAAAACTGTGATCGATTTATCCTGTGTTAAAACGATCTGGTCGTCCAGTAAGAAAGCACCGCGTACTCAAACGGCTTCCTTTTTATTCTATAGGCAAAAGCGTGGCAAACACCTAACAAAATTAATAATTTACACTAGATGTGGAGGTGTGACACACGAAGGGCGTTCTTTTCACCCTTGGGAAATCGAAAAAAAAGAAAATTTTCTTGATCAGTACAAATTTATCGGAATATCTAATTTAATCACCCCTTTGCATCTTTGCAAGGATACAACTACATCGTCCTACTCATGTACCTTCATTAAGTTACAACGTAAATAGGTCAATTACTTTATGTGTGAGTGTGAGTTGAATTAATTGTAGGTAAACCGAATAACTTCGTTCGTGCCAAAATTGTCGCAGTTTTATAAATATTATTCGTTGAAAACGCTTTTGACCTGCAAGGATAATAATTAGTGGCGTAAAACAAAAGTGATGGCTCAGTGGTTACATATTTTATTATCTAAAGGTTTTATATTTAGTTGCCGATAACAAAAACGGCAAGGATATTTCGGGATCGTCCTTGGTGTATAGAATGGAAGATAATTTGATTACACCTCACTCAAATGGAAGAAGTATTTGCGGGGAATGGAATTTATTTGCGGATCATGCTGGATTCTTGCCAAGCGTAATTGCTCTAAAGCAATACAAGCAGAAGTAAGCGGCATTGTATTTATGGAAGTAGGTAATATGGGAAAAGGTACGTTAGCAATGTTAACGAAATTAAGTAGCGTAAACTTTTACCAACTTGAAATAAAAAAGTTCTTCAAATTTTATATGCTTACTAAAAAGCTGTATATGGGTGGCATATGTAACTTCTATCCGTTTTTAAGATTTTGGAGATCGTACTGACCTAAAAATAAGGTGTTACAGCTCATATACAGTGTGACTCATTTAGAATGGAAACACCCATGTAAAATCTGAAGTTATTTACCGATTTTAACCATTTTTTTTTTAAATGGCAATTAACGAAACGTCTACCTCGGGACAAAATTTTAAATGTTTATTCCAATTTTCAGGGCATACTACGATAACTTTTTCGTACTCAAAATGGAGAATTCTTATTAGCGATTTGTTTATAAAAAAAATATCTACGCCACTGGATTCAGAATGCTTCCAAATAGCTATCACCAAAATTTTACAAAAATATATTTATTAATAACAAAGTTATGGCAACTTAAAGTTCGAAAACTTTCTACGCTAACAGTTACAAAACAACACCCTGTATCAATAGATGGCCATTGAAATTATGTTAATAATTCTTAAATTAAACTATTTAAACCATCAGTGGAGAAAAAAATATTGAAAGTAACGTAATATTTAATAAAAGTAACGGAATCGCGCGATTGAGTAAATAAAGACCTAACATTTCCATTTAAATCTTAGTTACCATGGAAATTATGTTACTGTTTAACTTAACAGTTATGATAGATTTTTATTAAATATTACGTTACTTTAAATATTTTTTTCTCCACTGATGGTTTAAATAGTTTAATTTAAGAATTATTAACATAATTTCAATGGCCATCTATTGATACAGGGTGTTGTTTTGTAACTGTTAGCGTAGAAAGTTTTCGAACTTTAAGTTGTCATAACTTTGTTATTAATAAATATATTTTTGTAAAATTTTGGTGACAGCTATTTGGAAGCATTCTGAATCCAGTGGCGTAGATATTTTTTTTTATAAACAAATCGCTAATAAGAATTCTCCATTTTGAGTACGAAAAAGTTATCGTAGTATGCCCTGAAAATTGGAATAAACATTTAAAATTTTGTCCCGAGGTAGACGTTTCGTTAATTGACATTTAAAAAAAAAAATGGTTAAAATCGGTAAATAACTTCAGATTTTACATGGGTGTTTCCATTCTAAATGAGTCACACTGTATGTAAGCATTTCGGGGCCGCTTTACTACCCAAACCTTTCCGTAATCTTTTGTGTTCTAAATTAAAGAATTATTTCTTTATATAAGTCTCTTTGCCACTTTAATAAAAAATAAGATTATTTTATTTTCGAACAAACTTATAATGGTATGAGACTAGGACAATAAACTATTTTGGAACTATCAATCGAGTTATTCTTTCTAAAACAAATAGTTGTATGAAAATCAAACTTGATTTTATTTTGGGGCGCCTTTAATCGGATCATTGTGTATTACCGGGTCAACAATAATCGAATAAAATCCAATTTTGTCCGAAGTGTGAACCTTCTTAGGTGGAATTCAATAATTTAGGAAAGCACTCAGAACCAGCGCAGCTTAAAACTGATTCGTGTTTTACACACAATGAACGCTTCTAATAATTTGAAATTGCATCTACATCCAGCATGTACTTTGTAAAAAAAACCACGCTAATTACTGTAATTATTTGTCGTGCGCAAACTTATTGTACACCGTAGCGTCATGGTTTGTTAAGCAAGGTATGCACATAAAATTGGCTAGAAGTTGAGATATTAATAATAATTGAACTGAGAAATACATCTCCACACACTTTACATTTGGAACTTTCAGTACTTAGTCTTAAGTTTTAATTACCTACATTACACAATTAAGTTGACTTTATATGTTGAATCTAAAGAGCCAATAAAAACTTATTTGAAAAAATCATACTTCTGCTTCAGTTTTAGAATCTTTCGCTGCATTGCAAAATTCATTTGCATCTTTAATGCATTTGGCGTTTATCTTTTTCCCTTCACGGAAAGCAATTTCAGATTACGCTTAAAAGGATAAGCGTCTTTAGTTACAGAAGGTGTTATCAAAAACATTGTCGCACAAAATTACCTTTTAATAGATAACGGAAATAACAACAAGGTCCTTTTAAATTAATTTTTGAAAAAAATTACTTTTCTGTATACTTATAGCATTTTCTTATAGAAAAGAACCTAAAATTGTGTTTTATCTACTGAAAATTGAAAAACGTCAAGTAACTTCAGTTTATCGACTTTTGAAAATTTATAAATAAGGAAAAGGAAATAAATTCGAACATTTATACTTCTAATTTTAGTTGACATATATAGCACGTCGCGATCACCATTGATTAGACGTTTATTTTGAAGTTTCCTTCAGTTTCAATTACCCCTTGACAACAAGACATTTTGATGGTGCTTTTTTATGAAAACACAAATTTTTGAGATTTTCACTTCCAATTTGCACACCAAAGTGGCATTTGAAAAATGTACGTATCGAAGAATCGAATTATCGAAATGCCATTTACGTGGATAAAAATGTATACACCTACAATACTTGGTGTTATGTATGAATCAGACATTTTTAGTGCAGCTTAACTATTTCATTCGACAGAGAAGGCACAATAATAGTAATAATAAGTTTTTTCCAAATTGTGCATTGCCGTCAATTAATATTTCAAGTAAATGTCCTTGATATATAAGTACTTAATAAAAATAGTGTTGGGCCAAGAACCGATCCTTGGGGAACACCAATACTTAATACTTCAGCCGTTAAAAATGTATCATTTATTACACCGTATTGTCTTCTGTTAATTAAATAATTCAAAATTATAGTACAACTGGCATTATCGAAGTTATAATGGGGTAACTTTTGGATAATCAGTCGGTGAGAAACACAGTCAAAAGCCTTATTCTGAAGATCACAAAACAACAGAAAACTTTGGATACTTGTTTATTTTGTTCAGTTTTTTACAATAATACGCACACTTTTACAACTTAAGTAATCCCTGTAATAGTAGATAGTTAAATTACTTTATGAAGAGATGTAACATCTGACGCCTGTTTTCATGATTCGTCATTTATCATTACAGTTTTGTAATTAAATTGAAATTTTACACGGATGAAATAAAAATGGAAAAGCAATTACTCAATCGTGCGTTTGACAATTTCAATCAAACAGGTTACTAGCCATATTATCGAGCACCTACATTTCTCTATTCCGTATGTGAATGTCGAACAAAGTTAAATTTAAAATTGCCTTACCAAATGCTTCATTAGTGACTGAATTAAACTATCTTATTAATATTTCACGCTCTAAAAGTAAGTTGAAGTAAAATTTTGAAGGTTAGTTGATGTAAACACATACATATTCATCAAAAGAATCTATCTCGACGCATTATAGGATATTTTAATCTAGTTAAACACTCCATGCTGTTGATCCACATTAGGTTGTGCCTATAAAATGTCAACGCAAAATTTATCCCCATCAATTTATCACCGTCGGCGGTGATCTACATCCATACATTACACCTTAAACGTTTATCTCCCTTTTTACACCATTTCCACGGAGCGATTTCAAGTTAACAATTCAAGCAAACTGTTGACATTTTCACGGTGGAATTACACGCAAATGAAAAAATGAAAATAGTCCAAGTTACTATAGCGAAATGAATATTTGAAAGAGGGTAATTTGCGTTTCTACAAATCGCTGAAGGTTACAAAGCGTATGTACGTACCGTCGACCAGCAACATATTTTTTAAAGAGATTACTTTATGAAAAATGACACTTTTACGTGTCATACCTTGTAATGGCTTACAAAAAGCCAATATGTTACAGTGTCTAAACCAAAGGGGATCATTTCTCAAGCTCTGACCACAAAAAACGTAGGTAGGTAACACTTTGAAGCGCGTATTTATTATTATGATATTTTATTCTTATTTTACGAATGTAACTTTTTCAACTGTAACGTTACTAAAATTTCATCCAACACATAATTTAACGTACAGTATCAGTTTTATGTAACATTCTCATATTTTTTTTGTAATTTAAATAGCATAGGGGTAAAAAAATTGAATAAATTTTCTCAGGGTGGCAAATATAAATTGTATAAGAAGTTAAGAGGACCCGTGAGTGATTTTTCGCCAGGTTTAAAATCCCTTTTAGATAAAAGTTTCCGGTAAATTCAAGAAATCGTTCGCAACTTATGTATTTTAAGTGGGATTAACCATTTATGGTTTTACTGTTACACAATTGACACAATTAGGTTAATATAGCAACAATAGTTGTGTTTAAGTCTTGAATTGGATATCTTGAGGTTTATTTTTCTAGCCGTGCAATGGGGTGGAAGAAGAAGTAAACAGCTAAAATATATCAGGAATTTATATAAATGCCAGTAGTTTATTCAAAATAAAATTTAATTTTTAACGTTTCGCCCTGACATTGCAGGGCTTTATCAAAAGTATAAGGGTGAAATCAAAATCAACATTCTAACAGAGTAATTATAATTGAGGAATTAGGTGCGAATTCCCTCCCTCAATTATAATTACTCTGCTAGAATGTTGATTTTGATTTCACCCTTATACTTTTGATAAAGCCCTGCAATGTACAGGGCGAAACGTTAAAAATTAAATTTTATTTTGAATAAACTACTGGCATTTATATAAATGCCTGATATATTTTAGCTGTTTACTTCTTCTTCCAACCCATTGTATACTTGAATTGGATGTTGTCGAGTCGCTGGGCATTGTACGATATTGATAAAAATGAATTTAAAAGTTTCGTCATATTCCAGCTCATAAACGTATAAGTACATATATAAAGATATACTAAATTTTTATATTTCTCTCCAAAATTGATCACCATCAGACATTTCAGCTTCTTCTCGACTTTAAATGTATCATTTTATCTGTCACGATAATCCGTTGAAGAGATTCATTTTCACACTGAAGACCTTTGATGGCGAAAAATTAAGAGATTTAAATTTTTTTTGAAGAAGGGTGAAAACTGTCATGAAAAAAATTTTAAATTTCATGATGCATGATCTTTAGATCAAATTAATATTTCTCCTCCATCGCCATATGTAATTGAATTTATATGAATAATGCTGTTTGAATCTTTTAATAGTTACATAGGTTACACTCAGTTTCACATGGACTAAGTTTTTCATTAGTTAGTGAAGTGTTAAAAAAATGTTATTATGAATGTAGTGGGTTGTTCTCTGCCATCACTTAATCACGTCATCAGACATTAGATAGTTATGCATTTACATGCGTGAATATACACACATGAATACATTGGGCATTTTCAAACGTTACCCAAATTTCACGTTTTTGAATAAACTAAGCATATTTCGCATTAAAAAGTTAAAAAAATTGTCATTTTCAAACCTTTTTCTAAAAACCTTTTTGTAGAATAGATGGAAATTTTACTCAGGTAAAGGATTTGTTGAAAAAATTACCCATTATATTACTTAATCAAAGAACCCTACAAAGGAGGAACGTGAGTCATTTATGCTTTTAACAATTTTGGGGCCGGGACACTACGCCGAATGCCCACAACGCCGACACGATTTTTTGATGGCAAAACTTAAACGTTGATTGCCACTAAAGCGCCTATGTTATTTGCAGATTTAGTATATTTTTTTCAATTGATACTTTTTCATAGTCAAGTGCAACATTTAATTACGCAAATAAGTTTAAAAATAATGATATTACGTTAGGTAATTGCAATTAAAATTGCCGGCGTTGTGTCCACAGAGAAAAATTCGGTGAAGTGTCCCTTGTACACTTGTCGACGATGTGGGCACTGTCGGCGTAGTGTCCGTCGGCGATGTGGGCACGGTCGGCGTTGTGTCCCTTGTACACTTGTCGACGATGTGGGCACAGTCCAAGGTTTATTAAGTGAATAGGTTACCTCAATGAACGGATTTACTTCGATTGGTTGAGTAAGGCTACGTCATCGTCAGTATTTTTAGATACGCCTACCATTAAATTTGAATGAGAATATTCAAATTTTAATATATTTTATAAGTGTATGAATTAAGTTCTTGGTATTATGTACATTTTTTTTTTGGAAGTAACTAATTGCTGTATTTTCGTTTCATATTTCTATACAAAAAAGTTGAAAAGTGTTACTTATTACAATAAATTATACCTACAAGTAGGTAGATCTTTTTAAATTTTAAGATAGGTAATACGAATTCCGTTGTAAAGTGATGTGGACGGTATATTTTATGCTTACTTATAAACAAAGCAAGTTATTACGTAAACTATTCTTATTTCGTGCCTATTTATTCTCTGTTGAACTCGTATTTCTCTATTTGTTAGTACAGTTTCGGTCGGTCTTGCAATACTGCATAACAGGTATGTATTTAGAAAAAGTTTTGTGGGATCAAATTGTAAGTAGCAAAGAAAACTTTCTTTTCGTAGATATTTGTAGCAGTTTTTCTTTTAAATATTTCATTCGTAGGTTAGGTGTGTATTTATTTGTGTATATTCGTAGTTTTTTTTTTCTTTGAAAACGTAGTCCTTTATCGAGTCTTAGAACAATGTAAAAAATGTGTAAATATGAGTGAACTATTTGAAAATACTAATGAAACGATGAAAAAGACGTATTAAAACAAAATACTGGACACGACACCTGACATCTCCTGCAAATAGCTACGTTCCTAGAGGATTTTAGAAATTTAGATCAGCCGGTTCGGTTTGTTTTGCCGCTTATGAAAAAGAAATATAAGTATGTATGAGGAAATGTAATTTGAAAGAAAAAGAAAATTTTAGCGTTATTCAAGTACGTAATGTAATAGAAAATGAAAGAATTTTTATAACAGTTTATGTAGTTTTTGTTAAGAAACACACTAATATCAAACTGCAAGTGTGCAACAGACAAATATATTACCTATGCAACAGACTGAGAGCGCGCTATAACGTGAATTGTCGCGCGACTGGCAGTGACGTTGCACCCTCCCTGCACGCTGCGAGCGATCACCTACAAGCTATGCGATTGAGGCAACCTATTCGCTTAATAAACCTTGGGCACAGTCGGCGTAGTGTCCGTCGGCGTAGTGTCCCTAGTCGGCGATATGGACCATCAAAAAAGCGTGTCGGCGTTGTGGGCATTCGGCGTAGTGTCATATGCCCACAATTTTCATTTATTGACGTATAAGAAACTTAATCCGCTTAGAGGGGTATTTTACAACTAAAGAATTCAAAGCCATACATATATTTTTAGCTAAAAATGTCGCAGGTATATACTATGCGGAAAACTTTGAGCTGATTAAAAAGGTTTTAAATGATTTCGATCCTACTGAAGCACAAAGTATTCAAGAAGAACAGGAAGCCATAAATAAAAAAGAAATCCCAGGAAAGGTTTCTATCAGATTTCGCTTTAGGTGTATTTGTCGAGAGCTTTGACTAAACGAAAGTATTGAAGTTGTAGAAGGTGTTTAAGTTAAATAAACTCCAAAGAAACAATTTATAAATAAAGTGAAGTTTTACATAAAAACTCTGAATTCCTTTAGCTAAAGTGTGTTAATACAGTATTATAAAATGGAGACGCTACAATAGATCATTTAAGTATTATAGAAATAGAAAATTGAAAATTCGCTTTAATTGTGTCATGCCGATGCGGTATTCAAAGAAATTTTTTTCATTACAAAAATGCTTTAGCAAACAACAGAAGGAAGTTTATTACATCATAATGGTCATCAAATGTAATCATGTATTATTTGAATAATATATTCACTCTCAATATCTTATTATTTCATTTAATATTAAATAAACCGTGATTTTCTGAATGATTTTGCATGCATATTTTGAAATTTTTTAATGTAGGCAACTATCCGAACCCAGTGAACATTTTCTTCCACTTACTTTCTCAATGAAGCCGAGATCTTCTCTAAACCAATCTACCTTTAGGGAGATCAGTTGCAAAATTTAGATTAAAACACGCTTGTCAATATGCACCTGATTTACACAGTTCAGTTTCTGTTAATATTCCAGTAGGACAGGTATACGTTTATTAATTACAATGTCGTTTTTTCTACTGCTTCTGTCGCTAGCAGACAGCTGATGAGTTCAAGCACATTGTTTTGCTTCATTGCTTCTTAAAATGATTATCATTTCATAAAAATTAATCGTTGTCAGTTTGACAGGCAGCTAGAATTTCGTAAAGCGTCTAATAATGAATTTTAATTATTGCTGGGATTGTACTGGTTTGGCTCTATTTATGCTGATCGAGCATTTTCGGTTCTAATATTTTGTTGTAGAAGATAGTGCTGATCTTTATTTAGAATCTTCGCTCCGTATTTCAAATTTGTCCCTCGGAATCTAAGTTGGAGTGGAAGGAAGCTATACTGTTACGTTCAGGACTTCCATTGATGATGTTCTATACGCACAAGCACAAGCTTGATTCCAGATTGTTTCTATTTTTTTGTATGCGATTTGTCAGAATTGAACGTTGATGATGATTTGAATCCACTCTCATTAGCCATTAATCGCCCGAAATCTGACTACGAAGTAGAAGCTCTTGGCGTAACGAAAAACCAAAGTGACTATAAGGCGCGCAATTGACTGTACGTGATTTGATTGGATTGGCTGATACGTCACAACAGTAACAGCAAAGCATTACTTTTATTACATTATTGATCAGAGATGCAAAACCTTCACAAATGCGCATGAATACGAATAATGCAGCCCTTGAAGATTATTTATTTTCATGAAACCGCAGTTTTTCATCGGACATTTGGATGTACCCATAACAAACTTTTAAAAGGCCATTAAATCTTATTTCATAAAATTTCCGAAGGCGAACTACCGGACGTCAATGTTGCACACATTTTAGTTACGTGTCCACACTTTCAATAAAATAAATCGTGTTTCGAAAGACACCAACATTGAAAATGATTAAAGTAATTGAACAAATGAAGTGCCAAGTTTACTTATAGCATTATACCTAAATCTTTCACTCAATGCTTATTAGTCCGGCGGAATAGGGAAAGCATTGTGCACTTCGAGGTAAAAGCGATTTTATTGCTGAACTTTGGTCAGGGGTCCATAAGGAACGTTTTCAGCTATGGAGGCACTCGGTGCGACCCCTGGTTATTTTTTTACAGAGCCCCAAAGTACCCCCTACGGGAAAAAAATACATTCATTTTTTGATGGCCGAAATTAAGGAAATGGGTGTCATTTCCCGATTTCCGATGTTTTTCAACATGTAGAAACCATTTTTGGGGTTATTTTTGATGTAAGGGAAGGGGGGCGGCGCTATAAGGGGGTAGATCGCAATAAAATCAAGGTTAAAGCACCAATATTTTGAAAACCAAAATTAATGAAATAAATATCATTACCCAGGCTATTTATTATGTAGAATTCATTTTTGAGATTTTTTTTGGATGTAGTTACAACGGTACGTATTTTGTAATTTTTTTTACGGCGTTGAATTAATTTTCTGGGGCGGTTTTGGCTTGTATAATCAAGGATTAATAAAATAAGCGTAAATACGACGATAATCAATGAGAAACGGCAGCAATAATTAAAAGAAACTAACAAGAAACGTAGTTTTACAGAACTGCCATCTGCAGTTTTCGATGCGGTATGTTGAATTGTGCGTTTAGGTCGAAATACTAATTCTCCGTAAAAGAAGACCGTAGCCTATTTTCTAATCTGTACATTGGGTGCCAGAGGCGTCAAGGAAATTTAGATGTCTTCGTCAGCCACGAGAATCACTCTTATCCTCCGTCAATTTCCGAAAACGGCACACTTCGGTTTGGGAAGAAAGTAGATCTCCTTCTGTGTTTGAACCCAGAAGAGACTTCACAGTCACAGAGCCTGGATTTTGAAATGGTGGTAATCGATGGAGCGGCCGCCGTCAACTATCTTGCTCCAGATCCTGGAAGTACTTTCGATGACTACGGGAAAAAGTTCGTCAACTATTTAAACAATCCTATGTACGCGAGAGCGCGACGGCTGGAGGTGGTATTCGACGTATACGTAAGTTCATCATTGAAGTCTTCTTTAAGAGTGAAAAGAGGAAAGGGCGTTCGACGAAAAATGGAGCCGACAAAAAAAGTCCCGAAAAACTGGTCAGAATTTTTGAGAAACGACTCAAACAAGCAAGAGTTGTTTGAGTTTCTCGCTACTTTCGTGAGTACATCGACATGCATCCGAAAAGTTCTTGTCACTCTACACCAAAAGGTCGTTTGCAACGTCGCGTCTGATTTAACAGGATTGATGCCTTGCTCGCAAGAAGAAGCTGACGGCAGAATCTTATTCAACGCAGCAGAAGGCGCAAGACAGGGCTGTACAAGAATCTTCATCCGAACAGTAGATCTAGATACCGATGTTCTCGTGTTGGCTACCGCTTTGTTTGGTGATATCCCTGGATGTGAACAACTATGAGTTGGATGGGTCTATATCACAACTGCCACTGATCATAACGGCCACCCCGGTTTTCGCTATTTCATAACGGCCACCTCGATCACAAGGGCCACTAATATTATTTGATCATAACGTGAACAAGGTGGCCGTTATGATCAAATAGTATTAGGGGCCGTATGTGATCAAAGTGGCTGTTATGAAATAACAATAACCTAGGTGGCCGTTATGATCAGTGGCCGTTGTGATCAGGTCCCAGTTGGATTAAGTAGGGGCAGGAAAATCCTACCGAGTTTTCAACATCAACGCAATCGCAAACCGCATTGGACCGGAAAAATGCGCTGGGTTGATGGGATTCCATGCCTTTACGGGCTGTGATACCACATCTTCCTTTAAAAGCAAAGGAAAACGATCCGTGCACTTCCCTGTGCAAATGTGGTGGCTGTGAAACCTGGTACTTACTACCTAAAATTATGTTGTTTTTTAGAAACACGAAAGTTTAATTGTATTTCTTTTCACGCTCCTGTAAATTTGTACATAAACTTATCTAAGCTAATCTAATTTTCTCGTTAAAGTAAATTTTTTTTTGGACAACAGTTTGTTCTCACTGTTCGAACGCTTCCGTAGATATGCCCTTTGGCACTCAAGGTATCCCGCTACTACAAAAATCACCCCAAATGTGAATTCTGCGCCCCTAAAAACCATGGAAATGACATGTAACACCTCAACTTTAATTTTTCCCCTTTAACCTTGATTTTATTGCCCTCAACCCCCTTATTGCGCCACCCCCCTCCCACTACATCAAAAATAACCCCAAAAATGGTTTCTACATGTTTAAAAACATCGGAAATGACACCCACTTCTTTAATTTCGCCCATCAAAAAATGAATGTATTTTTTTCCCGTAGGGGGTACTTTGGGGCTCTGTAAAAAAATAATCAGGGGTCGCACCGAGTGCCTCCATAGCTGAAAACGTTCCTTATGGACCCCTGAACAAAGTTCAGCAATAAAATCGCTTTTACCTCGATGTGCACAATTGGTTTCATATTTGGCTCTAATCGGCCGGACTATATGGTCATACACTCAAAAATACTTTTAATAGCTGTCATAAAAAAGATAATAAATGTAGATATTTTGCTATAGACGTCAATTACAAGAAGTCATATTGTTTTATGTCTTGTTTCTCATTTAAACATAAAGTGTCCTTTTTTATTTAAATTCCGTTATTACAAACTATTAATCAACGTCTACCGTCTAAGTGGCCTAAGAATAAATTATTCCAATAAGTTGACGTATTCAAACAATCACAGCAACGAAAATTAAACGCATTCACGCAAATAAACTATTAAAAGCTGAGAACCGGTTTTCTTAAAAGTTGTAATAATTTAATGGAAAAATGCGCTTAAAAATAAGACAATGCAAGTTTATGCGATGCATGTATCTTGAAAGCAAGGAATTAGTGCAAAAGATTAATGGAACGGTCTTTTCAGTAAAGGCAACTTTAATCCAACTTATTTCAAGTAAAGTAGCTACGTAAATACTTTGCATAGTATTTCAGCTTTTCCAATCCAATACAGTTAAAAGAACTACTCGAGTTCATCGTAAGTCGACACATAATCAATATTTGCACATCATCTACATATGTAAACAATTTGCACGAATCGAGTGAAAATACATTTGAATCGTGACATAAAATAAACCCATATAAGAACTAATAGAAAAAAAAGGTTTTACAAACTACAGAATGTAAATGACCGATTAGCAGTGCTTAAATTTGTTTGGAAAATTGTTTATCCTATATATCTTCCTTTAAGGACAAATTAACGCGGAACCTTTGAAGAATCGCAATAAAATGGTAATTCTACTTTACTGGCAGTTTTCAAAGCGATGCAATAAATGTTTCCGAATTGCACGCTTACGATTACTAATAATAGACTAAGCACTAAGACAATCAAATTATTGGATTGTATCCAATACTCTTAAAGGGAGTGTTAAGGAATTTGACAAATTTATTCATCGATGACGTTGAATTTTAAGAATTGGGGAAGCTTTTATTGAATTAATTTTAAGTGTAGGATGACTTAGTCGTCCTTTTCGTTTAATGTGTCTACGCATATTTTCTCCATGTTTATGAGCTCTCGAATGAACGCTTAAGCTTAACGCGCACTAGCCCGTCACGTTCCGTCACGTTGGCGACCGTCGACGGATTGTTCTCACGTAGCTTATGGAAGGCGACGGAACGGTCAAGTGCGCGCTGCATGATTTAATTCAGTTTAATCTTGAACTTTTTTTGACGATCCATGTCGTGACGGAACGTGACGGGCTAGTGCGCGTTAAGCTTTATAATCATTATTTGATGGAGACCAACTTCCTTAAGCGTTCAGCCTTTTTCTATTATACTCTTATTGCAATTAATACTGTACAGTTTTGAAAAATACAAAAGGAATATAATGCAAAATAAAGATTCGTGCAGGGAAGTCTCTAAAGAAGTCATAAACAAGGTGACAACAAAGATTGGGTTATACGGGGGTTGAAACACTTAGTGGCTCTATTGAGTTACGAAACTTTCACGTTTGCCTTTAAATACGTTCCATAACACTTTTTGACAGTCTATAAAACGTCAACCACTGACTATTTAAGTAAATAACGTGTGAGTAGAGGGTGTGAACTCTTATGACATAAATTGTTACTTGTTGTACAGGGTGTACAACTAAGAAAGGAAGGCGGCCGTAACTCAGAAACTATTTGAGATTAAGCAGTGAAATAAAAATCTTATAATAAATGTGGCAAGAGAAAATGCTGGAAATTATTTTCAATTTCCCGCCCGAGGGTGTTTCACTGATTTCAATTTAAAATTTCCATTTTTTGGGCAATTTTCTTCAGTATTGTATTTTAAAAAATATATTCATTGTAAACTAGTGACCAAATAAGTTATTAAAGTTAATTCATTCTCTCCATTTCTTGTGTTTTATTTATGTTCCCCGAATCGTTCTTTATAAGAACAGCACACACATCTCCATTAATTGCTTCATAACGTAGTATCCTGCCATTGACAGGTTTGTAATTGACGATCACGTGCCTTGGGGTTTCAGTTAGTTGGCAAGAGAGTTTGTTTTTGGTTTCGAGTTGCGCAGTCGTTCTCGATTGCATCTGGGTACACTACGACGTATAGATAAGTAACGGCAAAGGCATTTACAATGTCCCTAACGCGGTCTTGGTTTTCCTAAACGGTATATGGTTCAACAATAAAGTCAATTGCGAAAAAATTGAAATGCTGAATAAGGCCGGTGATAAAATGTCAAAAGACAGAAAAATATTGATGATGATGTACAAGATCACTGAAACAAATAAAAAAGAAAGGAATCCTGCTCATGGTCAGTGTGCAAAGTCAGATCGAATATAAAAGTATTATTATCACTATTATTAAACCCTTAGGATAGCATTTTGTGCTCGATGATATCGAATATAATAACAACGATTCTAAACAAATACAGATTTATTTTCATAGTTTCTTCCTTCTGTTGCTGTAAGAGAAAGTGCTCCTATACGTGTGTTAACTTCAAATAAATTAACAGTGGACTGAAAATTATTCCTTGTTCTACAAAATATAGCAAGATTAATTTTCTAGCACACATTCACCTGTGCTTTTTGTCATTCTTAATCTATCTGTATTACAATTTTTCCACAAGGATTAGCCTGCGTAAACAACCATGGACAGAGCCGGCTTTTATTAAGGCTCTCTAACAACGTACTTGATTTTGATTGTCACATGTTGCAATATGTGCAGGACTGTCCAGAAACGTAATTCTTTTATACAACTATAATAAAAAGGAGCTAAAAATGATTTAAAAACCATAAAGGGTAGTAATGATACAGCTAGACATATAAAAAGGTTTGTATCTTTTTATGTCAAGACTGTCAATTAAGGTGACGGCCGTGTCTGTGGTAGGAAACAAAAAACAAGCAGAGGATGATAAAAATAAGAAATGAAATAAAATAGCCGCCAGCGGTAAAAAAGTATTTCGCAGATGCGAGTCTTAAAAGAAGTAAATCTTTGCTTTATAGAGGTAGTCGTTGTTAATGATGGAAATAAATTTTCAGAAATAAAAGAATTTGGAGTAAATATTATAAATGAAAAAATTTGCTGTTTCTTTAAGTAAGTTGATTGTTATAACTACGACAAATTGCACAATTAAGAATAATCCCTAAGGTAAGTGGGCGAAATTAAAATGTCTACTTAAAAATAATTAGCAAGTTTCTTTACGTTTTCTGCTTTACTTATCATTTCTTATAACTTATGTACCTATTCAGATTTCTACAGCAGAGGCCTTTGATATTCAAATTAATTTCTTTACTTACATCGGTAATCTATTCTGAATTAGTACATAGTCTTCGGTTGTTTTAAAAAAATTGGTATCAGAAGGCGTGAAGAATTGACGTAAAAGCTTTATAATCTACTATTTACCTATTAATATGGAATTATGGATCCATTTCGAATGATACCATGTTTATGCTTCGACAGATGCTACTTTAAGTAAACCTGAACAATAGTTAGGTTCAAATTAATCAGCGATAGTAATCCATGTTTTGCGATAGAAGATTTTATTAGAGCGTTACGCTATGATACAAAAAAATAAAAGGAGAAATTCTAAGTATTGTATGAAAAGGCAAACAATAAAAGACATATTTAAAAAATTCCATCCCACTACATTTTTCCATGTCAGTAATTCCTAACCTTGTTTTCATTTCGCACAATAAATATTAAATACCTTCACAAAATACCATTCTCAAATAAAATGTACTGGTGGTATAGCTTAAAATATTTCCAAGGGAATTTTCAATATTATATTACAGAAGGTGATTTATGAATAATGTTTACTAATACCTACCTTTTGTGGTAAAGGTAAAACAGCAGCAATTTTCGAAATAATTAAAACGAGCTTTTCTATATCTGCCAAGGAATTCTCATATTTCAAATCTGGGAAACGTTCGAAAGCAAAGTGAAACAAATGACGAAATATGAATTATTCATCAAAATGGAGAATGTCATAAACATTTTAAACCGACTCTTAGAAGGTGACAAGGGTTAGTTGCATTTTTTTATTATCTCCTATGTATTCATAAATAAAACATATCTGGCTATATTAGAATATTTGTTATATTACGGTAGGATTTACGCCTAGATCCCTTATATCATTTCCCAACTTTTTGTGGAGAAAAATTCACTAGTATCGACCTTTAGGTACTCGTACGACAAAAGCCGCTTAGTTGCCATACCAACGATCCTATTAGCAGAAACTGAAAATTGAGTTTTTCAGATTGAGAATATTCGTAAATAATCTTGCTTTCTATTGTGATTAAGAGGCATAGTGAAGGTGATGTCTAATTTAACTTTAAGGGATATTGTAAATTTTGAATTACGTAATTACTTTGATGTTACCACTTGCTCCAGTTAAAAACAGATAGGAATTCTAAACAATAGTCGTTACAGTTACGTAGAACTGCAGTGAGCGGCTTAATTAAGACCTTAAAGCTTAAGGTGAATATCACTGCGTTCAGCCCGCCAATGTAATGTTAAATAAAAGGGTTAAATTTTCCTTTATCTTAGCATCTACAAAGTTCTCATTATCATTTATAAAACGAGCAATTTAGTACTTACTACATTGTTCGCCTAATACTACATTGCTCGCCTAAAGAATCATGATACCTACATTAGGATTATGTTAATATAGAGGGCGGGAGAAACGGAAAAGAGCATCCTAAGAAAGAAATTGTTATATAATAATAAGATGAACTTGATATCAATAACGAATTCAACAAGAATTCTTGTAAATAAATTAGAGAAGATGCTAAATCACCTTGATACAAGGCAGTGAGAAATATAACATATCTACATGTTAGAAGGCTGTCCCTTTGAGCTTTACCTGGACACTATATTTTATTAATAGAGCTTTTCAACTTGTGGTATGCCATATCCGTTATACAGAGATGCTTTATGTCATATGAGTAAGATAGATGTTAAACGAGATTGTTTTGTATGAGAGTGACGCTTGCTGAAGGCAGAAATAAAACGTAAACAGGTTTAATTGTATAAGGGTGGTACAAGGGAAAAGGTGAAAAATCAGGTTTACTACTCGGTCTACGTGTTTCTGTATTCGTGCGCATTCGTGCAAATAAGGCTATAGTAAATCGAGTTAGATCATTTCTAAGTAAATAACAGAGAAAAACTCACAGCCTCCCCTTTAAAACAGTTTATTTAAATGAAGTTGATGACGATGGACGAAGATGAAGTTTATGTTTTTAGGTATAAGTACCGAAGTACTGAAACTGACGCCAATTCAAAACGTCAAGGTTAAAATGTTGAAATTGGTTAACCCTGACGTTTTGAATTGGCGTCAGTTTCAGTACTTCGGTACTTATACCTAAAAGGATAAACTTCATCTTCGTCCATCGTCATCAATTTCATTTAAATAAACTGTTTTCAAGGGGAGGCTGTGAGTTTTTCTCTGTTATTTACTTTCAAACCCCTTTTTGTGGTTACGAACTAATATCATCATTTCTAAGGTTTTAAAAACCATTGGTTCCTATACAGTGTGTTTCATAAATATACCGACAAACTTTTAGGGGTGGTAGAAAACAGCAAAACAAACATTTTTTGTTTTATCAACATATGTCCGGGAACGTTTTCGTGGTACAGGTAGTTAAAGTTTGAAAAAAAATTGTTTTATATTAATCTAAAAAACCTTTTCGCCGATTTTAATGAAATTTTCAAAGGTTGATCGGAACTTTATGAAGCATTTTTTGGATTAATTACAGTTTATACAGTAATTGCAGGGGCGTGTTCACGGAGCAACCGGTTTTTTTTGAAATGTTGTTACTTTTGTTATGTAGATAAAGCAACTAAAAACACCACTTTTTTTCCACTTGTGTGTTTTGTGTATCTTGCTTCGTTTTCAAGAAAAAAAATTGAACCATACAATAAATATTGTAATAAATTATCTAATAAGTAAAATGTAGGGTCTAGGACGTTTGGACGCGACCGTTTGAACGCGACCGTTTGAACGCGGCCGTTTGAACGCAGATACGGTTGAACGCAGGGACGTTTGAACGCAGGGACTTTTGAACGCAAAGACGTTTGGACGCAGGCCATTTGAACGCAGGGATGTTTGAACGCAGGGACGTTTGAACGCAGAGACCTTCGAACACAAAATTTAAATTATTTTTTAAATTATTACCGTTTAAGTTTAGTTTAGAACACATTGCCAAAAACTGAGCACCTGTAAATATGTAGTCTAAAATGATTGTTTTTGTTAAAGACTTAGTTAGATCGTTGAACTTTCGCGATAAAGACAAAATTCTATTTAGAAAGTGCTATCTTACTATTTTAGATTGTGTGACGTTTCGTCCATTCCATTTCGTCCACTGGCCGCTACGTCCACTAATTCTTTAGGCCACCGCCCTCAAAATCCATTAATTCTTTTGTCCACCTCCCTTAAAATCCACTAATTAATTGATTGTTATTAGGTCAAAAAAAAGACCTACGTCTTAATATTAAAAGTATTTTTAGGTGCAGGTTCGCCTGTTTTAAAAAAAAACTGAAGAGGTCCTAACAACGATTCAATATGCTTCGCCCCCATGTACACAGAGGTCCGCCCTCACACGAATGTGTTCTAAACTAAACTTAAACGGTAATAGTTTAAAAAAATTTGAAATTTTGTGTTCGAAGGTCTCTGCGTTCAAACGTCTCTGCGTTCAAAAGTCCCTGCGTTCAAACGTCTCTGCGTTCAAAAGTCCATGCGTTCAAACGTCTCTGCGTTCAAACGTCTCTGCGTTCAAACGTCCCTGCGTTCAAAAGTCCCTGCGTTCAAACGTCTCTGCGTTCAAACGTCCCTGCGTTCAAACGGCCGCGTTCAAACGGTCGCGTTCAAACGGTCGCGTCCAAATGGGCCATTCCCTAAAAGGTAATACATAATATTATTATACACGCTTTACTGAATAGGAACTGCTAAGAATGGGTTAAGAAGCTGAAGGCTGACAAAATAAACGTTTCCTCTTCTTCTTTCAGATCCTAATAATAAAAATCAAATTCTTTACAGGCACTTAGTCTGCCATTTTTGAAGAGACCGTATCAGATGTGATGCAGGGAGCTTTAAATTTAGTGGAAGTATGGTGCGGAGAAGAGGGTCTATCTGTTAATCCAACAAAAACGAACCTCATTCTCGTCTCTCCAAGAAAAA
Source organism: Pyrocoelia pectoralis (assembly GCA_036250285.1). Classification (NCBI taxonomy): domain Eukaryota; kingdom Metazoa; phylum Arthropoda; class Insecta; order Coleoptera; family Lampyridae; genus Pyrocoelia; species Pyrocoelia pectoralis. The sequence goes on along the minus strand of CM070077.1, from coordinate 51,862,024 downwards.
GGCCGACAAAGCTAAATGACATAGCAATGTATGGCACCAAGTTACAGGTGGTATTCGAAAGCAACTGAGGCTTATCTCCAATGATGATCCACTGGATATTCACCAGAGTGATCAGACCGATCATTACGTATGCTTCACTGGTGTGGTGGCATAAAACCTTCACCCAGAAGAACATACAGAGACTTAGCAAGGTGCAGCGTAGGGTTTGCCTTAAAATTACGAGGGAAATGATAACGACCCCTACGGCAGCTGTGGAGACCCTCTTGAACCTAGTAATTAGGGCAGAGGCGCTCAAAGGGGCATACCAGTTGAGAGTTAACGGCGATGAGGGATCGTCAAGGGCGAAGCACTCGCTCATTTTTGACGAAATCGCCATATGATGATAACTGAGAGGATGCCCAAAACAATTTGCTGACGAGCTTGCGAAAATGGCAAGCGCAAAACCATTTATAGGACCCGATCCGGCTTGTGAGATTACCTATAACACAGCCAAAAAGGAGGTTCAGGTAATACTCACGAAAGAGCATTGCAGACATTGGTCGAAAATCCCAGGACAGAATCGTTCAAAAATGGTCACAGGCCACTATCGCCTGAACAAACACCTGCATAACATGGGACTGACCGATAGCCCTTATCCTTATTAATGAGTACGAGAAAGTCTCTCGATGAGGGAACAATCATATCATACGAGCATCTATTTACACAAAGAGCCCCTGATATATGCCTCCCTCGAAATAATATATTATGCTTGCCGTAGACAGCACGAAATAAACAACTACCAAAGGGTAATTCCCAAAAATCTCTCAAATCATCAGACTGAAGCGGCTCCACGTTACCAACATAGTCAATTGACGAAAATATTTTATAATTGAAATGAGGAACAATTGGTATTTTCAAGATGCCGTTATTGCGTTGGCAAGATTTGTAGTCCATAACGGTCCGTTTGGGGTTATACTGCTTGAATTGGTCCGGTATTTTGCTACAACACTATCATCTAGGAACCCAAAGGCAAACGATCGGAATATGAGGAGAGGCGTTACCTCATGTTACTTATCCTTTATCCATGGACCTCAGTCAGACGAAAAAAGCAGGTTCTTCATCATACGATCTGAACCTTCATGTTCAGACAAAGGGACTGCGAATGATATTTACATGAATCTAATTCCGATAGAGGGAGCACAAAACAAAATCTTTATAATATCATGCCATACCAGTTGTGTTGGGCAGTCAATATGACCACACTCCTTCATTCTTTGTGGTACGGTGTATCACGTCAATATTGTAATCTTCTAACGAGGCGTCTGAAATCTATTGCAAGGGTTCGACATTGCCCATGTCACAAAAACCAATTTTTAGCGAATTTATCATCAAATCTTCTTCTTTTTTGGAATTCATCGCGTGGGAAGGCTTCCTTAACTGACCACTAAATCTACTACACCAAAAATGTATCAGACACCTCGTAAAATGACACTATAATTTCCCTACCAAACCAAGCCATTCTTCACTAATCTGAAGTGGTGTTGTATCAACGTCTATCTTTTATACAAAAATTAAAAACCTATGTAGCAAAAGTGTGAGATCTCGATGTTTTTATTGATCCTAACAATTTCGTAATTTGGGAATTTGCAGCGTCACAACGCTATAAACTGTTCGCAATTATATCCTTAATTATTTTGAATTATTTGTAAGTGAAATGAATTGGAAATTGTTTAATTCCGTTTATGTTTAGATCAAAATATTATACTATAAAACAAGTTTGAATCGAAATTATATTTGGCAGAGGGTACTGAGAACCGAATGAACTAACATTTTCATTTCCAGTTAATATCGTACGTACGTACGTACATAGAAAATTCAATTAGATTAATTGGAACAGAAATAGTCTTCTCTACGACTCTACTGCTGCAATCATTGTACACTAGAGAATTAGCAATCTTAAAAATGGTAATACGAGAAACTCGAGTAACTTGTCCATAAATTACAAATCCGTTGTGTCCAATAGAATCAAAACAACAACAAAATATTGTACCAAACTTATTGTATCTCAAAGATAAACCGGTTACAAGCTGATTTAATGTTACGTTGCTTCCGTTTTTATAGGAAATACAATTCATGAATTATTTATATGTTGATACAAATTCAATTTGTGCCCAGTCTAAATGCTTATTTAAATTTTGAGCTAATAATGCTCTCCGATTCATTTTGTAAACCATTTGCCTCGACGAGATTTAGAAATGAATGAAAAAGTAAATATTTCAAACCCATATTACCTTACAATGAAAGAGTTATGTTTCACCGTCGGCGTCGTGCAATAAAATTTCTACACATGTATACGGTGACGTAGTATATCCTAAGATGGCTTTCTTTTAAATTTGATTTAAAGCCACTTCTCGGCTAAGGTTTTATGAAGTTTACCATAGGGAATATCTTCCTCCTTAATTTATACATTTATCTCGTGCTCTATTGAAAATTCAAATTTCATTTTCCGCGTATTTTGTATATTATAACAATATTTTATTATGATGAAAGTATGAAATACAATTTCATATACGTACTGAAAGATACTAAATCTAGGATGGTACGACACCAATAATATGGTTTATGGTAAGATTGATCAGTTCCATAAACTACCTTTCTCTGACATTAAGCAAATTTGAAGAAATTTTGATAGGATACCTGCCCTAGGGACATAGATACAAATCGAACAGAAACTAAACAGATTTCGATTTCGATTTTAATTTTAATTTTAATTCACGATGTAAAATGGTCACGCGCGGTGAGGTCTTTATTGCACATTGTCCCCACAAGAACCCTACAAGTGGAAGTAGGTATTATCATCTTTGTACTGTATGTTCTATCAATCCTTCAATCTTGCTTTGCAAGTGGGGTGTTAGTATACTAAATATTTGACCATTTGATTAAATAACTCATAATTTATGTAAATTATTTAAAAATGACGTTAATTATCAAGGCCTAGTATTTCAAATGAAGAACTAACGTGGAAAGCGCACAATAGTTAGGTATATGGTTTGAGGTTTGAATTTTTTTGTTCAGGCAGCGCCATTATTTTCTAAAAATACATCTGGTCTAATTAATGGTTGTATTTTGTATGAGTCGGCCTGTGTTTCATATGCTTAATTGTTTAGTTGCCAATTTACTTTCTACATACTCAATAAACAAAGTTGCGTGAAAAATTGGTGTCCTTAAGTAAATGTTGATTTCCTTTGAGCGATAAGATGCGATTAGTGCATAAATGTTGAAAAAATTTCTGTGTATCAAATGTAACAAGGTACATATGCTAGCTAGTGTAAAATCTACAATCGTCAAACACTATTGGCACAACTGCGTCGATTACCCCCTTTGGCTACACCGCGGTTGCTAGAATAAAATTTGAACATTCATGCTACCCTCAGTATCTTTTCCAAATTAATGCAACAGATAACGAGAATTGTGAACACTGTGGAAAAAGGGCAGAGTTTGTACATTTGCTTTTTGGGTGTGTAACATAAAAACGCTGTGCGAAATTATACGAAATTATCCGTTTTTTGAATATCCAAGCAACCTTCCCACACTGAGAGAAACAGGTTCATTAAAAACCGAAAGAATTCCTTACAGTTTTGAAGCTGAAAAAAGCTGTTAAAACTACCTCCATTCATATCAAGCTCGTTAAATTAATGATATAACGTGTAACCCAAAACAGAAAAACTGGTTACCACGTCAGTAACCATTTCTTAGATTTTATTAGTATAATAAGTAAGCCAGTGTTGTGTTTTTTGAGATTTACTCGACCATTTTTTTTAGTGAATGGCGCACACTTTACGTAGGATTATAACAGACTATCCAACAACACATTTTTTCAGCTTTGAAAACCAATTTTATTAATTGCATTAATAAGAATAACTTGAAAAATTTCACAAATTATTTGTAAATTATCGTAAGTAATACGATATGAAAAAAATCAGCGGTGAGCGAAAATAAGCAGGAAAGCTTGCAACGATACACTCACCACACTACAGATGAAAGAAAACCTAAGAAAATAGATGGCAAGAATGAAAATGGCTTAGTTAGAAATCTAAAAAAGATAACTAAAAGAAAAGGTGGAAACCCCAGAAAAGAGAATAAAGAGAATGAAAAATAACTACAAAACGAATGAGGTATACGGAATATATGTATAAATAACAAAGCTATAGCAAGTAGAGTGCAAAAAAATGCTAAGAGATGAGGCACAGCAAGGAAGGAGGAAATGCACTAAACCAGAGAATAAGCGCGAAGAAATTACTGAAAGTGAAGAGGAATAGGAAGTAAAAGAAATGAGTATAAACCAAGATCCTATAGGCAAATGGCAGAGCAAAATAGTATCAAAGTATGGTGAAGGAAAATATCAAGCAAGATCTACTGAGGGGATGTGATATGTGATAGATATGATATCGATAAGAAGATAAAATCAAAAAGTATAAAACCGATTGTAGCAGCAGTCGTATTTTCCCAGCAACTCCGATGTTTATTACACGGCAGGGAATATCGAAAGCCAATGAGGCAGAAAGGCACAAAATTATTTAAAATGTCAGGCGCGTTTCAGCATTTTCCATAAGTAGCATAAGCTTCCCTTAGGGAAGGAGGAGGAATAGTTTTCCGTACTGGTTTAAATACCTTGAAAGCTCAAAACATATTAAATGTTGGTATTCAAACGTAATTAAAGACAAGCAACGTTTTAAGCGAACCGAATCACATTACATCACGTTACGAAGAAAACCGACCTTCTCAAATTTGATGAAGTTGGTTATACATAATTACAATAGAAACGTATTGTGAAAGAGGAATTATTAAAACCGAACCAGAATACCGTAATATAACAAAACAAATACAAACAATTGTATCTTATACAAAATTAGCAAACCTTGTTTGACTTTACCTGAAACTTAAAAATTAATTTGTACACTCCCTTTGTTAGAAATTCAGTCCGAAAGTTTTATTAACTATTTTGGTTTGTAAACAAAAGCTGTATTTATTCAAGTTATAACTTACGAAATAGTGCTTCAAATAGCGAGTATTATGGCATTATACGGTCAGGAATGAAACCAGACTATTTCAAATGTATAATTTCAGAGGAATCAGCACTTTACTTTGGCAAGAATGTGAAGTACCTAATTTATTTTACTTGATAACGGATTTCTGTTGAGTCGCTTATACGGTAGAGTTTATATTATTTTTGAATCAACAGCAATTATAGAATATTGAATGAGCAATATTCTAACAAGGATCATTGCTGGATAAATATCAAGTTTCTTTAAGGAACAGGCTGCTCAGGGTGAAGATTACATGTATTGGTGATATGATATCTTATTCCGCTTATAACTACTACAATATACAAGAAACCGTGTTTGTAAGCTTCATAAACTTACTACCAATATAGAATTTTCATTTTCTTTTTAGACGTTGTATTTGTATATGCGTATCGTAGAAGTTTCTGTAACTATTTTATCCGAGATTCCGAACTTTCTGCAGTAAGTATTTCCTATAACTTGCAGAGAATATAAAATACCGGTGAAGTTTCAAATCCTATCAAACATTTACGTTATGTTCTTCGTATGTAAATTTCAATAAAGCGTACAAAAGTAGGTTAAACTAAATATTTGAAATTGATTTGCTTAAATTTGATGCTACAACATTCTGTTTCTGCGTTCGTGTATATCGTTCCGTTAGGTTAGTACAGCGTAGTGTACATACTTCATCCTAATTTACATTACAGAGAGTGTCAATTAAATCGATCTGACTAATTCAAAATATTTAGTTTGTCAATTCCTGTTACTCCAATTTGAAGTTACATAGAATTACAAACTTTAAATTAGTTCGAAAAACGGACGTGTTGGCGAAATTGAGCAAATTTAGTTTGTATGTCTTTTAATTACACTTTTCGGTCATCAACAAAAAAAGCTATAAATTGATGGATCTACACCTGAAAATTTCGCTACTTGGTTCAAAAACTAAGGGCGTTGTCAAATTAATAAAGCTGTGTTGATAATACGAACCCAATAAGCAAAGACGACACAACGAGGAGAGCAGTATATTCCAATCAATGGTTAAATAGTGTACTAAAACAATTTCACAGACAGTGGTTAGTGCCTGTGGGAACACTACCGAGGGTAATGAAATGGGAACAGCTATTACGCCGACAAGTTACTGAAAATACACACCATATTTTACTTTAGAATTACTGGTTTCGCAAGGAACTAAGTGACTTGTAACAGCCATGCAGGACAAGTAATTGAAAGAATTCTACTAATATAATCGAAATTTTAATACGCGGCTCTATGCAACCTCGAAAATGTCGTTAGTTTTATGAAACGCTGAATATCTGCTGCGTTTTCATTACATAAATATCATTAGTACCAAATGTAACTGCTTGTTATTAATTTGTCATGTCAAGTAACCTCTTTCATCACATAATTGGACATTTTCTTCAGATAATAAATTTAGCATTATAGCTTTATTAAGTTAAAATTAAGAATATATGTTAATAGCACATTCCTGAAAAGATGAAAAATGTTAATTGCCGCGAGGTAGCAATGGTTCTCAGTGCAATATAATGTTGAAGAAAATTATAACGAGCGAAAGAAAAGTTTGGATACTTTTGAACGAATAGAAAGTTGAAATTTGAGAAAGCAATATTTTTGAAAAAGTTCGTTACGGTTTTCCAATCGAAACTTGTGATCAACAAATGAACATTGGCATTTCCTTGTTTATTGCGTTACACACGGTTAACAAGCTCTACGGCGTAAACGTAATCTGGAAAGTATTCTTCAACAATTAGCTGCCTCACAAAAAATACAAAAATTTAAATTAAATGCAATGCAAATAAAATTATTTCTCTCCATGTAGAACCGTCAAATTCTGAACTGTTTTGAACATTATAACAAAAAAATACTTTCCCTGACAATTAAACGTGCGTCTTGGATAAGTCAAATGAATGCATCGTAATGGCGTTCACAAAAGAAGACCGCATTACACTTTCATGATGTGAGGGTATGGCGACGGCGAACGGTCATTTTGAGAGGTTTGAGACATACTTGATGCCGAGTTTCGGCCAGGACGGAAAGAGATTTTTGTAGTAACTGTACAGAAAACATGTAATCGTTTTCGAAATACAGGAAGATGGGCAAAGATGGAATAGACCGAAGATCCCCACTAATGAAGAAAATTTAGGAATAGTACAATCAGTTGTAGATTTCCATACATCTATACGAAAAGATGACCAGACACATGATTTTTTACGTGTACACAAAAATCAATCCATACAAAATAAATCTAGTTTAGGAATAAGGAATTTTTGTGATGTAATGCATGATGTAATTCATGATCAATTGCAAATTCAAAACGGAAAATGGATGAGACAATCTAAAATTCAATATCCGCAGATTTTAAATGTTTTTTCCAAATTTTTTGGTCCTAATTTTGATTCAATTCGCCTGCAATTCGGAGTAGAGTACAATTGCGGAATCTTTCAGCATTTTTCTTGAAAGTTGAATAGTAGTGGTCATCCAGATCACTGATCTGCCTTCCTTGTATTTTTTCGTCTGGAGTTTGTGATGTACCCGCCTTTGGTAGCTCGATTTTGAACGTGTCCCGCCGTAATTTGCCTGTGTTTAAAATCGTCTCGAAGTGCCCATTATTTATAAAGCCTTTTTTGCTGATGATACCGGAATGTGCTGACGCTGAAGAATTACGGTAGCAAAGGGAAAAGTAATTAGTTACCCTACCCGGGAGACGGGACAGAATGAAAAAGAACGTGTGTAAATGACTGCAACGCCGTTATTAGAAAATGTTAGTATATTTTATTGATTTGTAATAACTAACTGTTCATTTAGGTAGGGTGAATTTTGAATTAACATTTGTACGTGTTCCTTCTTTTTGTAGGTCTTTTATGTTACAAATTTTGATTTTACAGGATTTATTCAGGTTGCGAAATATTGAATTACTTAGCTTAAGTATGTGACATCAAATTGATTTTCACATTTTTCATTTAGGGATAACTTTCCTTTACTGGTTAAATATTGTTAGGGTTGATTTGGGATGTTTACTAGAAGTATTTGAATTTTAGGGCATGCATGATTATTTTGCGTAGGTGTTTAGTTAAGCAGGAATTTTCCTGAAAGCCTAGCATTATCGTTGAAAACGTAATGTCATACATTGTATTACTCTTGTTATTACGGTAAAGGGGTACGTTACAAGTTATTACAAAAACCGAGTCTACAGAATTTCATTCTCAAACACTCCTGATCCTGGGACACACTGTATAGGTACGCAACTGAAGCTCTCCAAAAATAAAGCGGGATTAATATAAAAAGTTTGTATTACTATTCATTTATAATGTGTTACATGTTCCAGTACTCCAGTTTTTTAGAACTTTACCCCACCCAATCCTACTTTGGACTGTACCACCTACCCGAGGTACTACCTTAATTTATTATAAGTTAATAATACCCCAATTTCGACGGATTTTATTAGCTAGGGTTCATGTTAAAAGAGCAAGTCAAAGAACTGTGAACGTTCTCGAATTATTATAAATTTTATTGACGAAAACGTTTTTATGACTAAATTTGTATACCTATCGTGTGATCACACATTTTTCCAGGTTAAGTACATTAGTAATTTTCTTAATTTAAGTGATCCATAAATTAGAATTATAACGTGAAGTCTATAATGCTTACACAGTATCATGTACGTATGGTTTTTCCAAAGACAGCTCTAGATTACCTATTCTTTGACAAATTTTTAAATGAACCACAATTTTTAAGAAAATTAAGTTTGTCGCAGTCTGCGAAATCGTGCAGCTCTACCAAACTAAATGTCACTCGTACATGAATGAGATTTTTTTATTATTTATTGTGACATGAGAGCCCCCCTTATATTTTCCACTAAAATTAAGAAAAATGGACTTCTTTATTGTATACATTATATAAATGTAGAAAAAACTGCTATATATACCTTGGTTGTGAAATTTCGAGATTGTCTTTCCTCGACGCAAATTTGCTGTCATTGTACGTTAAAGTATTATTCCACGCCCTTGCTATACAGATAGCTATAAATTATGTGGTATTTTATTTAAAATCACCATGCAAAGTAGTCACAAAGAAATGTTACAATCCTTAAAGGTAGAAATTTAGGACAAGAAAACGTAAGTTATTTTCACTCTTGTACGATTTTTGTCTTCAGATTCGGTTCTTGAAAGTTTCAAAGGACCGTGTTATTTTTCAGTTATTAATATTCGAATTGAATTAAAAGTAAGAATGTAGAGAAGTTGTTTATTGCTGTGCCAATCGACTCAAATTGAAGAATTACTCATTAAAAGTTACAATTGTCAACTAAATTCGTGTTAAAAAATATTCTTACACGTCAAAGAATTTTATCTCACAAACTCACTGTGAAGGGGAAGACTTCCCAATTTCTCATCGTGAAACTGAATGTTCCCGTGTAAAGTTGGTATTATCTTTATTCGAAAATACCTTTAAATTGTAGAAGGAAAATCATTATATGCTTTGCATTTTCATTGCCATTTAACTAATATTCTTGTAAATGCAAGCATAAATGCCTATAATGTAGAGAAAGACATCATATGCTCAACAAACTCAAAATTTAGTTTAAAATTTAGTTTTTTTATTAATAATTGGTCCGAATATGCAAAAACAACTCTACCGCAAGGTTTCCTGAGGATTTTTTCTCCGAGGAAAAATAAATTATAGACAAACTTTAAAATTCAAGGAGAGTGGTACAATATATCAAATTATCAATTGACAGCTCTGTTTTTAATTAGGTATTCCTTACCTTGGTATTCCCACATTTTGCTCATTATGTTAAATCACGCGAAATTAAGAATTATCAAGTGTAGTTAGAATTGCAAAGCTGAATTAAGGTAATAAATCGTTGTTTTCTCATCCTAAATGTCTTCGCCACATAACCATTACTTATATACTAATCAAGCACTAAGGAACTAAACTTTGATAGCCTAAAGTTGCGCTGGATCTATCAGTTTTCATAAATTATTAATACAACTCTCATGTAGACGTACACTCACTTTGTTTGAGTAATACATGTTTGCAATATTTAAATAATATATTCGATATATTTCCAAAGTTCGTTCAAGTTGAATACTATAAAAGCCAGTTTTTCAAACGAACAAGCTTCTAAAGCCAAAGAAAGCTTTGAAACTTAAAATTTTAAAATCCATTAAAATAATAGCAATAAAACATGAACCCCGCTAGTTTTTAAACAAGAACGAACTGTTCTTGTCCGTTTTTTATTTTGAAACGTTATGTGCATTAGAGCGTACAATGTATTATAGATAAGCGTAACAAAAAGGGATTCCTATTAGAAGAGCTTCGATAAAAGTAAACATTTTCGTACTTTTGGTGATGGCACTCGCACAACGCATCAACAAATATTTTCCTCAATTTCTATTAAAAAAAGACAATAAATGAGGTAGAACGAAGAAATGAAAGTACAGATAAGAGAAGTTTCACAAGGAACGTAATTGCTACGAAAGAGAGGAAGACAAATTTACATTTAGATTACAAAGAGATGGATACAAATCAACCGCTATGGTTCCGTGTCACGAATCATAGGCTAATAATGCAATCACACTTCCAATAGAGCGCGGCTATTCCCCTGCTAGCTAAAATTTCAATTACTGTGGTAAATAAGAACCTGCGATCCTATTTTCGTAATGCGTAAAGGGAAGCACAACGTTAACCGTGAATAAGTACGTACAAAGGACGTGACGGAGTTATTTGCTCATAGAATGGATTTTTATCCTTCAAACTCTAACAGATTTGTAAAATGACATTTTCTGAATACGAGTAATCGTACAATAGACCGGCTTTCAAGCGTACAATGTAGTCTCGTTTTTTAGTAACTATCAAAATGAAATTTTTAAAGAAGAAGGCCTACAATAAATCTTATTTTAAAGTGAAGTGGTCAAATACTCCTATTACTCTTATAATAAGTAGTTGTATTGCCAAAATTAGCATATAAATAACCTTTCACAACAAAATCGTGCGTATTTCGAGAGAAGCTTGAATGTTTAAAGCATATACATTATACGCCCTTCGCAATTGGCTTCGTTATTTGTAAAATCTGCCTGTATCGTCCATTTAAATTACTATGTTCCTTTTGTAAACCTTGTTTGGTTTACAATCAATTCATTAATTTATTTTGTATCCCATAGTTTCTTCGAATAAGAGTAAGACCATCCATTTTGGTTTTAATACTACCTAATTTATGATTATTCATTACAAAATCAACGATCAACGACTCCACCTTAATAACTATCAAATGCATAATTATGTAATATATAATTTTAGCACCTAAAACATACCTTTCCTCACCTATGGTAAATCAGTAGGGTTCATCTACCAGACAATACCCTATAAAAAATCTATCGGTTGTATGCAATCTAGAGGCTCCAATGTACTAACAAAAATTTGAAATTTTGTCGGCGATAGTAAGAGGAAGAGAAAAATACGTTTACTAAAGGAGTTACGCACGCACAAACCAGATTTTTAATAGGGAAATATTTTAAGAAATGAAAAACTTGGTCTGCGCCTGACACGGGCACTAGGTTTACTAGTAGAGAATGTCCTGAAACATATTACTGCCAAATATTTTGAAAGTAGTACCCATAGTGTGGCTAAAAAAAATAAGGCGCTTACTCTGAAACAGGCTGTATAAGTATAGTCGAGTTTATTCAATTGGTTGGAATACTTAGCCCTTTCTAGGAAAATCTCTAGGCGTTTTATGAGTTTTCGAACAAGTATGCATTTTATAGACAATCGATTTTCTTAAAAATGACAAAATGAAAAATTTAAGTCGACAATGTATTGGGTAGTGAGGGTGGGTGGTGATGGTGGAGGCCCCAACGTTACTTAGTGCGTACTACTAAATGACATGTAAACCGGCGCTGATCCCGCAAAAATTTAGACGTCCGTCGATAAATTTCATTGCCATGGCAACAACCAATCATATACATATTTTGAATTTTAGAGGCTTTTAGGTAATTTTACTTCTCGAGTAAGAAGTAAAAGAGAAGTATTGTATACTGTTCCAAAAAAACAATTGACCTATGCAAATTTTTACATATTTTTGCGTTTCTGAATATGTAGATTCAAAAAATGAAAAAAAAAAATTCCGTCTGTCGTCTGTAATAAAACTGAACGCTACTTATTTGCCTTTGCAGAAGTTGGCTATAAATTGCAGTGCGAATACATTACGGTCTCCTTGGTTTTGAATCCTAACTTGTGCTTTATTTTAAATGCTTAAATGCTACTTGCACAAGGGTGGTCTGAAAAGTTTCCGACCGCAACGTAAAGATAGGGGCACTCGTCAATAAAAGCTAGTAAATCTAGTTGTGCATCTTTTGACAGTGCTCACCAAAGTTTCAGCCATTTTGGATGCGCAGTTTTTAGTTGACAGTCGTTTGAGTGAGTCGATGTGAGTGTTTTTGTGAAAATGGAAAAAATTGAGTATAGAGCTATTATTAAATTTTTGTTTTTGAAAGGCAATACGCATACGCAATTCAAACGTGAGTTGGACTCTGTGTATGGGGACTCTGCACCATCATTTACCACAGTGAAATTTTAGACAGCTGAATTTAAACGTGGCTTTAAGAGCTTCGGAGATGATGAACGTGCGGGATGTCCAAAAATTGCGACTACTGACGATAGCATTGCTAAAATTCACAAAATGGTGTTAGACGATCGCCGAATTAAAGTGAGAGAAATACCAGAGGTTATGAAAATGTCCAAAGAACGTGTTTGTCACAAATTAAATCAAGATTTAGGCATGAGAAATCTGTCCGCGCGTGGGTGCCGCATTTACTCATGTTAGACCAAAAACGTATTCGAATGAACATTTCAAAGGCGCAGTTTAGGCGCAAAAATCTGACTTTTTGCGCCGATTAATTACTGTAACTTGAAAATACCATTATACCCCTGAAACAAAAATACGGTCAAAACAGTGGACTGCAAAGGGGGAACCGGCTCCGAAAAAAACAAAAACTGTTTTTTCCGCTGGGAAAGTGATGGCGACTATTTTTTGGGATAGTCATGGAGTTATCTTAATCGATTATCTTCAGAAAGGAAAAACCATTATAGGAGCATACTACGCATCATTACTTGCCAACCTGAAGGCAGAAATTTCGGGAAAGCATTTGCAGAAAAAGAAAATACTGTTTCACATGATATGGGCCGTGTCACACCACAGCGGTTGCCATGGCGCAAATCCACAAATTACGGTTTGAACTGCTTGGCCATCTAGCCCCAAGCGACTTCTTTTTGTTCCCTTATCTAAAACCTGCGCTCGGAGGACATAGAATTTCGTCCAGTGAGGAGGCAATCACCTTGGTGAACAATTATTTTGCAGAGAAAAACGCCGAGGACTATTTGGACGGGTTAAAGAGATGGGAGCATCGCTGGGAGAAATGTGTAGTTACAAGGAGACTATGTAGCAAAATAAAAAAAAAATTTGAGAAAAAATGTCTTGTAAGTATCATTGTTAGGTCGGAAACTTTTCAGACCACCCTCGTGTTGTGCTATACTTATTTTTTGAAAAAAGTGTTAATACGAAGGACGTCTCGTGGCAACTTGCCAGAATTTTTCTTAAGTGGCGCACCATGTATTTTATTACAAATTGAATAGTCGTTTCTACGAGTTTTAAAAATTACATAATAGGCCCCTAAGAGCGATAAAAATAAGTTTATTCCGGTGTTTACGCGTCAACGATAAAAAGCTAAAAACAAGAATGTTAAATAAGTCCGTTAATAGATATTTAATTTGTTTTTGGGCACTTTAAATAAGGAGACTATGCTATGCTATGCGTTTATTTTTCAAGAGTTAATTTACGTTGAATCTACGTCGACGCATAATAACATTATCCACTTACAAACCACAATGCTTAATTAGAAACCAAGGACAATGAAATGTTCTAATACACGATAAAACGGTGAGATAAACGTTATTTTACAAAAAGAAATATAATTTTTATACAGTTTGTCTTGGCCCTCTTAACGTCAATTTGGACATCTGCCCAATATCACGATTAACAACGTTTAGGACAGCACAAACGCCATTAATAAATTACCTTTTGGCTGATAGTTACTTCATAATTACTACGAAAAAAGCAGAAATATGACTATTTAGGCAATGGAAAACCAAAGCGTTTTCTTGCCAAATTATTACATAATATAATTTTACTTTCTGTAATAAATGCTGTGATGGAAATTAGTTTAAAATAATTTAAAAGTTGTACCTATATAAAATATTTAGAATTGGTTTACAAATGTAAAGGGGTTGTTCAATTCCGTTAACAGCTGTTAGGTAATTGGACAATCTTGCAGTGTGCCTGTAGACAAAAGGATACGAAAAATTTCCCGAATATCCCTAATGTGAATTTATACCTTAGAAACAACAATTTCTGTGTAAGCGCTGGGCGATGCACTTCACTTTTTTATATGAACCGTCAATATAAAATTATTCTTCGTCGATGAAACATTAGTTTTTCAACCCAGATATTTAAACAATTAAATTAATTAAGGCGTGAAAAGTGCAAAAAGTATTTTATTCCACAAGCAACATCAAGCAGCTCATCAAAGAGGAAGAATCATCCTGGCGCGTCTAAACTCTTTTGTTCTAATCTCCATCCTTAATTTAATTAATCCTTAATTTCATTAATAATTCGTGTAATTTAAATACATGTTATCAAATCATGTCTGTAGGTATTACTTACTGGAGGGTCTTACAATTAAATGCAGATCGATAAAAGGCTGATGCCTTAACAGTTTTGTAGAAAGCTGTGATGTATCGAAACAAAGAAAAGGGCAATTGAAAGGTAGGGTATCTACCGACTTAAATCAACTTTTTAATCAGTAGATAAAGTACAAGAAAAAATAGTTCGACCGGCCGTTCATTGAAAAATGGAAAGGATTTAGGTCCTCAAAATCTACCATCCGTCAATGAATGGTATGAAAGTGAGATTATATCTAAACAAAACCCAAACAAATAAACCATAAATTTGTGATAAGTCACACAGTAACGTTTCCATTAACACTAAACAAAGCACATACAATTATTTAACTACAATACAAATAATGCGATATGCGGCTCATGTAATAAAACTGTGTCATAACGTAACTTACTAATGTCCCGAACATTTAAGTAAATAAAACGACTAAAACAATTAAATTTGTGTTTCAAATGTTTGGGGAAATCATCATCAGAATAAATGTAGGATAAAAGGGTTGTTTATATATCGACAAGCCCTTAATATGTTATTACATAATTATCATAGCACTAAAAGTCTTCAAACAATTCAAAGCACAGAACAAGAAATCGCGAATGTTTTTTTTTAAATAATGCCGTTGCTAAAATTATTTAAATAATTAAAGAGGAGATGTATCGTGAGAAAATAAGTGAAGTTATATAAAAATTTTATTATTGATCCTGCCCGACAGTGAAAGGGAATATCTCACGCCAGCGATTTGAATAGATACATTTGGCAATCTGTACAAGGATAATTCTCCTCCTTGTGCGTGATGGACATTCAAATTACAATTCGTTCCCAGAAATTGTAAAATAAACGTTTGGGCAATAAACAAACAAAAATTTGAATAAGGTGGTTTACGAATGTAAAATACATGATTATTTCAAATTTGTTGTTCAATCCCTTTAAATCGTTAACAGCTAAATAAATGAATCAAAGCAACCATTATGTTTTTCATTTTTTAATCATCACCCCCCCCCCCCCAAACAATGCCGCAATTGTAACTGCATAAATATTATTCAAGTTAAGCGCTACATGTTTCACTTGTATTTTAAAATAGAATGAAAAACTTTTTGTAACAAGAAAACTCACCGATAGCTTGCACGAAAAACACCCACCTGAAACAAACAACAATAAGATATTGGCATTTTTTTAAAAATGGGGTGCAATGAATTTCATTATTAAAATTTCTCTACATTCTATATTTTTTAATTAGCAAATCTTACCCCAGCCATATGGACATTACGCACCACTTCTACAACACACACGGAAACGACACCACGATCACTTTTGAACCGCTTCAAGCAAAATTAATATCGAAACTAAATTAAAGAATTATTTATTATAACACCTTTTGTATAAATCGAATGTTCATTAGTTATAAAACAGGTGTGCGTCGATGGCCGCTTCTTATCGCGTTGACCAGCCACATTTGTTTTTAAACAAAATGAATTTAACATTATAGCGATCTTAAATATGAAAACTGGTTTTCCCTTGAAAAAATTGCGCAGTTATATGTATTGCGGGAAATTAAGATCTGGTTGTTGATGACGTAAGGAAATGTTAAGGCAAATTCAAAAGAGACAGTAGACATTTTTTTAAAACAAGTTATCGAACAATATTTTTGTTAAAAAAATGCGTGACTGTAAGAGAATTTTATATATAGTATAAAGTTCTTGCTTGTAAATTTGATAAAAGACTAAAATTTTGACATGTTCCGGTATAGACAGCAGAAATGGTAAAGTTGGTGGAAGACATACTATTTTTTTTTGACAGACTTTTAGAGAAATGTAACCAAAATATCACATTATGCCGATATGATTGATTCTAGTAAAAAATAAAAAATGTGCAGAGACATTTGACTTTCAGTTTGGTGGAGAAACATACCGGGATGGTAGTGAGAAATTTTCAGGAAATAAGATGAACTGAAAGTGCACCAAATTGAGCTTTTAGTACACAGAACCTTCAACTCCTGTGTTTGGATAATTATGTAATGTACATTCTAATTCTGTTATTCCTACAGCATAAGTAAGGGAAGAAATTAGAAACCACCCCTAAGAATCACGAAGTTAGATCGTGTATCCTCTTAAAGGAAGAATTAAGACCAAGATCACGTAATTTTAGCATAATAAAAGATAGGTATAAAACAAAAGGCTACAGACGTTCGATGTCATAATACTAGTAGTAAGTATCCTTGTGTCTGTTTCCATTACTATTCCGAGCAGCACGTTTGGAATATCTAAACTCCATACCTGCTCTTTTGCCCTTACGACACCTAAATGCATGTATTGTAAATGTATGAAGGTATTTTAATAACACCACTTACCGTCTTATCAGAAAATAAAATCTAACACCTCGAAAGTATTTACAAAAGTAAAATTATAAGATAAAATATTGGAGCCAAGTGAAAGAAAAGTAAAACGTTCGATTGCTTTAGTTATTCGCCGCCACGAACGTGTCAAACGGAAAACGGTATTCCTTTTATAACAACTTAAGGCGAGAGAAACGGTCTTATTTGTATTTTCCATTAAAGCACTTCTAGACGGTAGTATCGTTGTTTTTTCATTATTTACTTTAAGCTTCATTATGCCATCGATTTAGTTACAAAACAAACTTGGCTTCACTTCTAGAATGGAATAGACATTCACAATTAGCTTATTGCTATGCTCATAATATAAATATACTTTGCCTAAAATATAGGGTACAAAGTAAATTCATTTTTCCATTTCGTACTAATTAAATTTACGTGGTGTAAACAATGTGATTTGAATTGAATAAAATTATAATGTGTGTGTGTGTGTGTGTGTGTGTTTCCATATCGTGTTTTCTTTCAAGCCTGACGAACAAACAACGAGCAAAAAAATTTACACGCGTTCGTTAATGCAGTCGACGCGGGAAATTTAATTTAAACCTTCCCCATGATACAAAAAAATCGTGTCATCGTTTTTCCAAATTCTTGAGTTATTTACTTCCTTTTTTATACACATATAATTTTATGAACAATGGTTTCTAACACAGTGGGTTTATGTTTCATTCATGCAAATTGGAGCAATAAACTAAATAAAGCTGGGTCTCAAGAGGAGGTAACTGAAATTCGTTTATCTAATATTATGTCACTTGAAGGCGAACACGAAAAGAAATAAGCAACTACTAGTAATTTACCTATATCAAGAAAATATTTCCAATATAATGACAAGGCATTGAATCTTATTAATAATTATACACCGAGTTTGCATATATTTAACCACTTGTTGACTGACACACCAAGGCATGTTTTAAATATTCAAATCGTCAACCTTAAATACCTAATACGAGAGCACGTGTAAAGCATTTACACATAGTTGATTCATATGAATGTGAAAAATTCATTACTGAATATCCGTAAAACCGCTCGCTGTATAAGTTATTCAGTAGACGAAAAAATATACTTTTAAATGAGGGGGGAAGCTTTAGATAAATCGAAGCTGAAAATTACCACTTCAAAAGCACAGGAGATATTGATTATTTTTCTAATCCTTCTTTTCAAAATTGAGCTTTTCTTGATATTCTCTGTGGTTCGTTTGATTTAAATAAACCTTAATGTAAATAATGGCTGCATGTACTATCCTTATCCTACAATTTTTTGGTATTTAAATACTTTCAACGACATTACCGAAGAAAAAACAGTGAAAGCTTTGTTCTTAGCTTGGATATGTCCAGTGCCGGTTTTACATGTCATTTAGTAGTACGCACTAAGTAACATTGGGCCCCTACCATCACCACCCACCCTCACAACAATTTGCATACATAGCAAAACTTCGAATTTGATACAAGCCAATTTTTTTTTCTCTACCTCCGTTGCTTTTGAGACGATAAAAATCAGAATCATTCAGACTAATACTTATATTTTAAATAGCTCCATAACATGAAAAGGGCAAGTCTGAATTCTCAAGAAGCTTACAATACAATAAATACGGCGCATCTCTCTTTATTTATGGTTGGTACGAGTACAAACAACACCGCACGTAAACGAAGTGGAGGCCGGAAATTATGGCAATAAGAATTTTGTTCCATAATTGGAATGTTTCACATTATTGTTAACTTGCTGGAAAATAAAATTTACATTTTGCAATTTTTTTTAAATACGTTTTCAGCAATTTAAGAGGAATGTTTACGAAAATACAAATATTAGTGCCATAACATCCGGGTCCCATAGATCACAGGGCCAGGTTCCGCGGGGCTGATAGTTACCATGATAGTCACGCCCCTGATTCACAAACCACTCTTGTGTCGGCATAATTAAGTACAAAGGTTATTTACTTAGAAAGGGACAAGGAAATGTTCAATCTGCAATAAACTCTTTTAAAATACATGACCAGTAATAAATTTTAGTCTCAAACGTGTTAAAGGGTGTCTTCTTATTATTGTACCTTCTTTTGAGATTTTAACTTTCCTGTTATTTACGATTGTTGTATCTTACAGGGAAGTCGTGAGTGAAATAAATACCTACTTACACCTTAATTCCTTAATATAAAATGCATTGATTGATACCTATAATTAATAAACTTAAAACTTTAGATTTGTCCGGGCCCTACGCACGTGCGTAGTGTGCGTAATGTATAAACCGGCACTGGATATGTCTTTCGGTTGACATATTGTCGCCCACGCGCCATTTTGTAAAAAAAAATTAAATGAAAAAGGGGGTCATGTGGTACATCGTTGGAAAGCTCATAACAATGGAAATTCAAATCCCAAATTTGAAAACAATCGATTAAGGTATAACAAAATGGCGACCTTTTCAACGAGTCACCTTTCACCTTTCCGGAACGGTAAAATTTGCCTTAACCGGTAAGGTTGTCCTTACTCTTTCTTTTTGGAAAGGTCGCGACATGCATTGATGAGGAAAGAAGCTACAGTGAAAACGAAACGATACATCAAAACACTGAGAGTATTAAAGAAACGTGTTTCTTGACCTGTTCGTGACTACGATCGTGTTTTGTTGCACCATGATAAGGCAAAGATGATCGATAAGCGGAAATGGATTAAACGTGTTATTTGTGTTTTTCATTACGAACTGATGCATTGATCTTAAACTATTTAGTGTGGCAGTGACACCTTTGTTTGCCATAAAAGGCGTACAGCAAACTGAGCGTGAGACATAGTATAGTAATACGCATTTGCAGTTTCTATTATCGATAGGGAATTGATTTAACCCTAACATTATAACTTATAACAGTAACTTTTAGTACATAACCAATTTGCTTTCGAGGTGATTCGGTAATAATTGCAAATGAAAGGTCTAGTTTTATGTTTAATCCCAAATATCGCAAGTGAAAACTATTAAACGAATCAGATTCTACGGGTAATGCGATAAGTAGTTAATGATCGCCAACGGTACTCTTCACAAAATTATCACTCATCGTTTAATTGGTAGTAAAAGATAACGACTAGCAGTTACAATCAACTTCACGTTAGTACTTTATATTTATGAGCCCTAATTTTTTCGAGTAGGTAATTCATGTATATCCGTCCTTTCAACGCAAAATAATCTAGCGTTTATATGTATACGCTGTTGTAAAGTAATTTAAGGAAAACTAAAAATCTGCATGTTTAAATTAAGTAACCGATTCCATCAACTAAACGAGATTTTCACTTCCATAACCCTTAAGTCATCCTAAAAACAGGATTACTTTACTCCAATAAAGATAAACAATACGGTAACAAAAGCAAAATGAAATAGCGTCAGATATGGATTGAAGTTATAATAATTCTCGATTAGTTGCAAGCTGTAACGTACCGCAACTAAATAAATAAATTCATTATGTTTCATCAACAATGTTGTATCATTTCGATACATGGACAAGATTCATACACCAAGTCCTTTTTAGACCCATCAGTATAACTCTTTAGGTGCTGGTATTCGATCCCATCAGGAAATACTAATGTGCACATCAACCAAGTAAATCCTGTAAACTTGGCATCCACGTTGCTTGGCTTCCTGTGGCATTTTTAGGTATAGAAGGACTTTTAACAAAACCTCTCTAAAATCAATTGAAATTGCTGTGGAAAGTACAGCTATATTTTATTATAGATAGACACACATGTTGAAATTGAAACACAACAAGATCATGGCCTCACTCAATAACCACTCTGCAACGAGTTGCACAAGGATGTCCCCAGGAGCAGTTTATTCATGTTTGGTTGTAAACGTACTGCTAAGGTGACTTAATGAGGCAGGCTGTATCACAATTAGCTAGGCCTAAGGCAGTGATTGTATTACTTGGCAGATTTCATGTAGAAGAATAAGATTTAGCTAATGCTCACAAATGAGCACTGCAGCAGACATTGGTGGAAAATTCCAGGACAGAATGATTTTATGATCTTCCTGGAAAACCAAAGGGAGAATTAAGTGGTATCCACCTTAAAATTAAGTAGAACGCACATAAAACTTTATACAAGAGAAAGCAAGGGAGCTTCACCCTACCAAAATCCTGGACTTTTTAGAGATACAGCTATCTTTGAAGGGTAGAAAATGAGGGAAGAGAGGGGAAAGACCAGTGGCGGCTCGTGAACTGCGTAGAAGGTAGTGCCAATCTGTTCCCCCCCCCCCCCCAATGTTTTTATAATTTCAAATCTTTTGTTTCCATATTTTTGACGTTCACTGACAAGTGCCTGCTACTTACATTAATTAAATAATTATGCATTAATGTTAAAACTTTAACTTTCGATGTTATCGCAGATAGAATGTTGAAAAAAATTTTGAATTGTAAATAAACAATATCGAATATTTGAAAATTATGTTTAATCCTAAATATCTTTTCTTAATAAAAATTTTCGATATGATCAAAAATGAAGGTACTTTACTCTTGACAAAAATCATTTTTATGACAAACCTCGTATACGACTGATTTTGTCCCAGATGTGCACTAAATCTGTAATACCGTGTTTCGTCCACCAAAACCGCAAATCCAATTATGTATTCTTTAAATAAATATTTCGATTAAATTTTCTTGTTGTTTCTTTAGAATTAGAAGATTCAGACACATTTTCTTTTTTAATATTTAAGTCCGGTAACGGTCTACCTAATTTCTTTACTTGAAGCTTGTCTTCCAGAGAATGCATACAAAAAGGTTTACTTAAAAGACTGTTTATTGTATATATTTTACGTAGAAATTAGTCCGGTGTAAGTATGGGGACACTGTTCTTAGTAAATTATCAAATCAATTGCTTTTTTTTTCGTTTTAAAATATATGTTCTAGTGAACAAAATTAAAGTTGTTAATTATATTTAAAGAATTGATAATTAGCTGATTTGTTGAGGTGGTGCCATGGCTCCTTGGCTCTTTATAGAGAGCCGCCCCTGGGAAAGACACCAATCACTCGTACTGTGGAACCATTCGGAACCACTAGAAATAATAATGACCGGAGTAAAATTAAAACGGAAGAATAGAAATTCGAAAGAACTGTTTCAATGATCAACAATGAAAGATAATCAGCACAGTGGTAACAGTAACATAGCACAGAACGAAAATCTCAATTATTATTATTTTAATGGAAGGTTGCTAATGAAGTACATACTAGTGAAGGATAATGGCGAGAAATAGAATCCTTTCCTTTCATTTTATTAATTAGTAAACAATTGTATTCTGTATCAGCTACACTTCTATCTTAAATTCTAACCGCCTTAGTGCCGTGGAATGAAGACAGAAAGTTAGTAACACTCCATCTACTTGGACTGTTGTTCAATTTACTATCAGATGAACCTGTACAATGTCGTTTCTAAATTTTATTTCCTTTGTAGAAACAAATTTTTGTCACGTGCATGGTTCATTTAGTATTCATTTACTCCGCATTAATTTTATATACAAGGGAAGTTTTAGTCGTTCATAGATTTTGAAAATGGGTTAGGTCGTTTACTTAAGAATTGCAATTAGCTATTGTAGAAACAAATTGTTACAAACAAAAATGTTCCTTATCCCACTTAGAATTACAGTTTAACGTTAACAGTCTTCTGTACTACTTACTATAGCTAACTTTGTACCACAAATGTAATCAAGGGTTAACCGTGAAATATTACTTTACACAGATGAAATCATAGGGAATGGTACATAACACACACTTCTGTACACCACAGAGATATCTAGAGGGCGCCCTCAAAACAGTCCTAAAAACAAAAAGCTCTTCTCAAACATGTCATAATTAATAAATAAATTGTAGTAAAGGAATTAACAACTTAACGTCAGGATCATGTCGCATTTATTACAACGCACGCACTTATAGTTTCACGTCTCCTTCATTGCCCTATTCAGTTTGCGAATGAGTAATTTTGAACATAATTAGGTAACTGAGTTAATCAATTGACTTAAATTGCGTTAAGTTCGTTATCCGTAACTGGGCCAGCAAATGGCCATTTAATCTATTTAATCCGATAAATTAAGCTTATATGGACGCCGATGTGATCTAAATGTAAAATGGTGAGAAACAAGCTTTTGCTTTTAGAGGAAAAATTTATAATAACAACCATTCATCATAAAAGTCTTGAATGTGTCTTTATAAAACGAGAAAGGATATCAAAGAGGTTGGAAGAATTTATTTACTTAATCGAACTAACTTCAGTTGTACGAGTGATCCTAAAAAAGGATATGACAAACAACGTGATTAATTTTATCGTCATCATTAACGAGGCAGTTCGATATATTTATGGAAATTGTTGAAACTAATAAAAATTGTTAAAAATGTATTGTTTTCCATGAAAAAAACCAAAAAACATTAGTGTTACCAACTTATCATTCATTAAACAAACTTTCAATTTACATTTCTTATAAAATTCTTATTTTTACTTTCCCGTGCATATGAAAGTATTGCAATCGAAAAAATCCCAATTCGAGATTTTGATGCGGTTCAACGTTTTGGGCCCCCCTGAGTCCAAATCCACGATTTTTGAAAAATGTTTGTCTGTAGATGTGTAGAAGATTGTAGCCAAAGTATAACCAGAACGTTTACATATAATTTATTGATAATGTCCAAAAATTTAACGTGGCCAAAAATTCAAAATCTGTACAACACACATACGATTCTTTTAATTGAGTGTAATAACAATAAGTATACCAATTTACTTAACAAACACCTACACACTTTTTGGGATGTACTCCCATGCTTTCTACAGCAGTTTTAATTGATGCACATTGTCAAAAGCCCCTCTATATCTAAAAACTCTCCTAAGGCTGACAAGTTTACAAGATGAAAGGCACTTTGGTGTTTGCTGATGTCCCTAATATGTCGGTCAGTAAGTTTCTCCAGCAGTTTACGAAAAAACGACGTGAGACTGATGGGTCTAACTAACTTCGGCGTATGAAGTTCGTCCAGGTTTCGGTATGAATACGACATTAACATCCCTCCACGCCATGGGTATGTGTCCTAGGGCAATGCTTGTCCTTAGTAACGTAGATAGTGTGGATACTACCAGGACGAGGGGAATATCCCTTAGACAGATCCTTCAGTGATCGTTTGTTATTCTTATTACTTTTGCTGTTCGATCTTCATTCATTTGCGTTCTTTAATTTTTTTAATCAAACTTCAATAATCGCAACACCCACTTGGTTGAAAGCTTGCTTGGACATGCTTAATTTCACGTACATGTCACGTGAAAATTGTGATGTACGTATTCTGTTGAAATATTTGTTACTCTAGCTAAAATATTCAATTTGCAATGATTTTTTGAGTTGAAATTCAATTTAAAAGAACAATTCAAAATGATTTTGTAATTTGTGAATAGAATTCCTACATTAATAATAATAATGTATGAAGTAAACACATAATATTGTACATTTGCTTCAGTTTCCATTCGCTTGATATTAAGCATAACGTAATATTAAGCTATATACTTCTTTTATGTAACCCAAGATATAATGAAATGTAACAATTTTAATCAGAATAATATTAAAAGTATTTCATTTTCTTTTTTGCCGTATACGTTCATAACTTTTCAAATATTACGAAGGCATTACGATTAAGGCTTATTGCATATTCAGTATACTTCTTGTTCACTTAGAGATTTGTCTTACAAAAATATCATTATACTCATATTTGGATACAGGTTGTTTGCTAGACTTCGCCTGTGTCTGTGTTACAGTGCATAAGACAGCATTTGTAATTCGGTACCACGTCATCTTTGAACGCACATTTAATTTCCAATGAGCGATTTTTTTTCAGCAACGTAAGCAAGGGTCTTTTAATTTTGCTGGCTGCAGCATCAATAGATGTTAATACGATCTCCATATGATTGGAGACGATTTAGGTTCGGTTTTAACTCATTGGTCCACTAACCGAAAACTCATTTGCACTGACTCTATCATTGTCATCTTTGACGCCTATGGGAACAATATAGGTTTCTTGTGGAAAAGGGTTAT
This sequence comes from Pyrocoelia pectoralis, assembly GCA_036250285.1. NCBI lineage: Eukaryota > Metazoa > Arthropoda > Insecta > Coleoptera > Lampyridae > Pyrocoelia > Pyrocoelia pectoralis. Next base: position 51,836,829 of record CM070077.1, on the reverse strand, counting down.
TTTCTGCCAATTTACTTTCTTTCTTCGCTATATATTTATTAAATGAGCAAAAATTCTTCTTAATTTTAGTTATTAACATGGTTTTTTTGTATTTTTTGGACGACCTTTCGCCTTATAATTAGGCTTTTTCAAAGTCTGATCTAAAAACTGATCCTGACGAAAGAAAGTAAATTGGCAGAAAACAACCCTATTCCACAAGTTACTTAAACAGGCGTACTCCGAGTACCCTTTTAAGTCACCTTTCACTCATTAATTGACAATAATTGCTATAGTCGCCACTGTACTATCCCGAAGTATTTATACATATATTATTTACTGAAGGCAACGACGTATCACAAGTGCAAATGTCTTAATAATGGTGGAGGTGTCAGTTCCAAAATTGCTTGAAACTGAGCCAATATTGACCTTTTCATCAGTTGGGATGTTTATTATTTGATTACTTGCAGTTATTATTACAATTCAAACGTCATCAAAATTTAAACCGTTCTACATACGTGGTACAAGGTTACGTTTGCATACATCCATGACGTACTTTAAGTGGCAGACAAAACTTCACACCGTCAAGTAAAGAAGGGTAACATCGTATAGGTATGCAAAATGTAAGAAGTGTACGATTCTGTGAAGAGTAAAGTAGAGCGAAACGGGAAACTTTCAGCGATTGTGGTTAAAGTAAATTAAACCATTTGTTCGTTAAAAGGGTTATAAATTAGGTTAGAGCATTTAGTTACTAACGTAAAGCAACGAAACAATGCAGAAAATAGCGTACGAAATTAACTTAACGGGAATCTTTTAAATGAATGCAATTTAATTATAGAAACAAAAGTGTGAGATAATTTGATGGAATTTTGTTTGTAATGTTTCGGTCAGTGGTTCTAAGGTATGTTATTTCGTTAGACCATGTTCTAACAAAGGGTTTATTTAAACTGGAGGAATATAGTATATGTTACGTATATGTGGGAAGCCAATTTTGTAAGTATTTGTATCTCAATATTGAGGTAATATTAAAGTTTAAAATATTTCATCCCCTACCTATTTGTAATTATATCTTCATCCAGAGGTATATCTAAAATATTGCGCTAAGAAAAAAGATATAAGTATAGGTAGGTCAAAATTTCCTGCACGATATGATCGATATTAACGTTGATCACAGTTCGGCTAATTGATTTCTGCTTTAAATTCGTTCTATATACTAGGTCGCACAATTTAAGATGATTCGGGTCGCGCAGATACGTCATCGCGTTCGGGAACAATCGTCAAGTACAACAGCTTAAAATTACTGAAATTCTCGAATTGCCGCGAGTTGAATATTTGAAAACGGACGAATGCGCATATGACCTCCAAATCATCTTAAATTGTGCGACCTGTACCAATGTATGGTCAGCATAAACAAATTGAACTAACTGGAATTCTTGAACTACACAACACTGCAATCGCCAAAAACCACAATGCAAATTGACGAAATAGAATGCGTTTCAACGGCCAAGCTGTCATCATCAGCGAACAACTATCTTCACAAGTTGAAACGCGTTTAATTCAATAAATTTGTATTGTAGTTTTTGGTGATTGCAGAGTTGTGTGATGAACAAGCTCATATCCTGCCAAATTGTAAAGTTTAATTAGGCAAAGAGAAATATTTTTTATATTTAGGAACTTTGTCTAGCCTACGTTGCCAAAGCAAGGATTTTTTGGATGATTATCCATCCTCTTAGCTCTCGATGGTGGTGAGCTGTTAAGTCTAGGTTTGCCAGGCCTGACTGCTGATTGTGAAACCAAAGGTTCTGACGTTTCGCAAGACATTGCAGCTTGTTCAGAGTGATAGTGATTCCTGTCACTCTGAACAAGCTGTAACAAGATGCAAGGTGTATCTTTCTGGAGTGGTGTAGTGAGAATAGATCTGAGGTTCATTGTTTTCCTTAGTTTGGTTTTTTGGAAAATTTGATTTATGTTTTCTTTAAGTAGTGCTAATTGTTGTATCATGTGTTTAATTCTATATCATAGGTTTTCTACATCTGTTGAAGTCAATATGACTATGGACAAGTATGCACTCGTCCTCTTCTCAGTTTGTTCGACTGCACCAATATCGACTGAAAGAGAACTTTTTATTTTTGACCCAATAATCATATTTCACGATAGCGAATCTAACCTAATCAGTTTAGTTTAACTGCATTGAAAATGAAACAATATATTGCGTTAGAAGAAATGTAGCAAATAACGATAAAATATAACGAAATTGTCGAAAGGACGAACAAAGAGAAATAGAGAACATTAAGATACATTGCCTGCTGTGCACAATTTCTGTTATCTAATTTTTCACGAAAATATTATCTACTAAAGCGAGACGCACACTTTTCTCCTTTTAAAATGGTTCGTAATCAAATGCACTTTAGAAAGCTTTCAAACAGCTCGCTTTATGCAATCTTGTAATACAAATAATCGGCCAGCTTTTAAATTCGTTTAGTTAACAACAATCGGTTCATCGAAGTCGAGATTTAGGTAAACAATCTAATTTATTTACCTTCCACGAGTAAATAAAACGTAATTATTGTTGTGTTCCTTTTTATTTTGATTTGATTCTTGGGTCTGAATTAAATATTTGCTCAATTTGCGAAGTTAAGATAAATTTGTTTGTTAGCGGAAATAAATAAATTGATTACCTACTGTGGCATTTAGCTAATTATATCATTTTGAAAAGAATGGACTTTCCTTGGGAAATTAGTGACTTTTAGTACCATGTTGGTTTGGCAGTGACAGTTTGGTCACATTGCAATGAGGATTAAACTTGGCTTGCAAGCTTTCCATAAGTTATAATGGAAGTGGTAATATTTGTAAATTAAGGAAATATCAAGTGATGTGAGACACAATTACTTCGCATGAAGAAATTTTTACTATAGGTAGGTGCTAAGAGCTGAATTGTGGAAATGTAGTGCTTTACCTACATGTTTGAAGCAATTATTCGTCGTTCGATGATTTTTATAAACAATGGCCAATTTTAAAGATTTTTGGTAAAGTGACAGTATGTACTACTTTATACTTACATATACCATATAAAAGAAGGACGCATCGATGCTTAATTTTTTCGAAACGTTTCGAGCTCTGGTTCGATACTACAAGAATTTCAAGTGTATGTTTAAAGCAATTATAAAGATTCGGATTGTTTCCATTTTCTAGTTAACTTTACTCACATTGCAGAACAGTTACGAGTACCCCCACTGAAATCTTTAATTAATGAAATACATATTATAATTTTTAAGGTATAATTGCTTTTTCGACATTATTTTGGAGTTATTTTTCATGAAAACTCGATATATGAAGGTGAGTTTATCTACATTTAAAAAAGAAGAGATAACGAGAAATCTTATTTCATGTACGTAATTGTTAATTCTTTTCCAACAGAAGAAAATTTACTCAATACATAAGCTGTAGTAGTTAAACCTATAAGAGCCCACAGGATCTCTCTAAGGATTCGAACATGGCGAAGAATAGTAATTTTCAATGACCCTTATATGTATGAATGCAGGGTTCGAGATGTTCATTGTTTTAAATTCCTTTTTTATCGTCTATCATTGTTTTTAAACCTCTTATTTTAATGAAAAGTATACTCACAATGAAAATGGTATTCGGTAGAAAAGGCTTGCGATAATTATTCAAGTTTATTCATTTCAACGTTGTGATTTATGTTGGATAATAACAAAAGCTCATTTATATTGGCTTCCGGAAATTATTTGGTTGTTAGCTTAACTGAAAGTAGCGAGTTTACGACGGGTCGCGTTACGAAATGCGCACTAAATTCTCAAGTCTTTAGGTAGGTATATCTAATTAACAAATGTAACAAAGTTTTGCCAAAAACCCATGGCTTAACTAGCTTACCTTTAATAGTATAGAAATGTTTCTTATTTAAACTTCCGAAGCAACTGAATGCCATAAGATTGTTTGAGATTACGCGATTATGGAAAAACAACACAGTTTGTCCGTTCATTGGGTTCGTTTTAATTGGTTGGTACTACACTACAGTATTGGGAATTTAGAGCGAAATTTGTTGAAATATGTGCACTTTTTTATATCAAATGAATATTTTACTTGGTATAATAGTGTTTGTCGTCATTAATATTCAATACAAACTTTTGATCTCCTTGAGTGAACCTACATTTAACAACTTAAATAATAATAATAATTATATACAGACTTCGTAGTGAAATAAAATGTAATTCCTCTTGGACTCTACTGCTATTCTTCTATATATTTCTCTTTGTTATAGGTTCCAGAAAAAATCCTGTTTCTCACTTTTTCTCCCAATACCATTTATATATTTCTAAAGCGTATCCAAAACGCGAACTACAAAATGTAAAAGTTTTACCTACTCTTATATCTACTGTGTGGTGGAAAAGTTTCAGGACTGAATTCGCACATGTATAACAAATAACAAAAAGAAAACTTATTGTTACTGTTTGACTAGTTTACATAGTCTGCCATAAACTGAATATAAAATTGAAATGATGATATAGATCTCGAAACGTTTATGAGAACAGAAAGTTTCGTTTACGCTTCAGTCGCATGGCTAACCTTTGCTCACTAATATTAATGCTTTGTGGTAAAAATTGATATTATGCAATTAATGGTTTTGAAATAACTTATTTGTGGTGTAGAAAAAGCAATAATTCCAATTTCTCTCCTGACACATGCTTGCAGTGACCGTAGATCTCAAGGATGTGGAAACTTTCGACGAATAAGCACTGTCTGTGTTCGTAAATGTGAACAAAGAATTCTTATTAGTCACATGCAATCGGCTTGTTCACCATTCTGCCATTTTGTCTCAGAGATTCAGCTCAGATAACACTATGTTTTCTAAAACTTACAATGAAAATCAAGGAAAATGCGAATAATATAGCCATCCGTTTAGCATGTGTAAAGTATAAAAAGGAGAATCAAGCATACAAGATAAGGAATCGCAAGGCTATTGTGAGTAATGACCTAGGAAATAGAGACCCAAGCTTATAGAAACGGAGAATATAAATGTAATGTATAGAATAGAACTGAAAAACTGAAAGTGTCGTGAATACCCCTGAAATCATTCTGAAGAAATTGGTAAATGTAAAGGCAAGATTATTATAGGTTAAGGGTTGATCATAGTTTACGAGCTTTCTAGATTGCGATTTTCTTCTTTCAAGTAACATCCCTAATTCTAATAATAACGTTTAACTTTTTAGTCAATTAGGGGATAGATAATCACTCAAAGATTCAAGAATCAAAAATTTCTTTAATTTAGTTTGCATAAGTTAAGTGAAGCTGCTTGCAGTTTACGTATATGCGGGAATTTTATTAACCACGAAACCTACTCCTTATGTTTTTATTAAAAAAGTGATACGAGTGAATATTAATAAGATAGTGATTGTACGATGTAAAGAGAGACAATTTTCAACAAAGGTCATTCTCAGGCTGTGGAAAATTCGAAATTAGCATTGAATTACAGTAGGTAACAGAAATTGATCGTCCTGAGAGTATTAATATTTATTATCTTTATCTTTTATTATTTATAAATTAAGCCTGGTTAAACCAAATAAACTAATAAAACAAAGCAAAAACTTTGTGTTAGATATTTGTATAAATAAATAAATATGTATAGCCATGCACTACCTAATAAGATGTAAGGGTAAAGCCATTATTTAAAACCGAACCCTGTCAACAACTAATTTGTATGTAAATTGATATTAGCATACGTTAGTTATGGGACACCCTTCCTTTATGTACGTAGGTATCATGAAGTTTAAAAAATTTTATTTCTTAGAAAAAGATTCATTCAGTGCATGGCATCCCCTATAAGCCAAATAAGTCACCTTGTAATAATAACTTGAAGCAGTGACCATACTTTAGTTGTAGAGGATAATGAATTAAAATTTCACATTTGCCTTTGAGATTAAGGCACAAGTATAGAAATGAGAATGCAGAACTTTGTAGTCTGTTGACGGAAATATCATAAACAACGGTAACAACTAAACCTCATATTTATATTGTACGAAAACTTTAGGTAATATACAAACGCAAAACAATTAGTCTAAAGTTTCTAATTATTTTACCAAACATCCCACAGTTGACACATAACTTCAGAACATCTTACGCATTCATTACACATATCCTATTACAACTAGGTATTTGCATAATAGTAAAATTTTGCAAAATGTTACATTTCACGTTCATGTTCATGAAGTCTGTTCAACTTTAAAACAAATTTTTTCTTTATTCCAAGTCGAATAAAGAGCAAATACGAAACATAACGAGAAGTTATATTCAACTTTTTTTCTAACAAGATATAACGCGTTGTGGACTGTGCAGAATTCCACGGGCCGCACAGAGGTATTATTGTAAAATATGTTTAACAATCTCAGAAATGTGGGAAATGTGTTGTTACTTTATAGTTATAACGAAGTGACTTTCAGCAATGTTAATTAGTTTTTTGTTGTTAAAAAGTTATTCAAGTTTACGTATGAAAACTCATGAAAATGTCAAACGACGTTACCTGAATAAGTCACTGTATTAATCTAACTGATCCACAGCACACTTAACTCTTATATTACTGTTTGGTGTAGCCGTAGGAGCTGTCAAATTAGTCCAATTACCATCCTAAACTATTCTACGACTATTATAATACGATCATTTCGTGGAATTGGAATTCTTGCATAATCATCATCAAATATCAAACTACAATAAATTTGTCATCATCATCATTGTTGGCATTTGCTATGTGTAAACGTGAGCTATCCTTGTCATTAGCGTTCTCTTTGTAGAGTTCCATTCCAACAAATGCATTTGAAAAGATTTGTTGGAAAATAGTGGATGAATATAAAAGATAGAAAATTAGAAAATTTAAGCAATAGCAAATTTCAAAAAGGAGTGAAGAAAGTTAGGGGTCGAACATACATCTTTACAAGTTTTGACATACATTCAAAATGGAGGAAAATGTAAAACAAAATCGGTCGGACCATGTCAAAGTTGATCATTTCCAAAGATCCAAATCCCTCTCAGGAGTTAGGGTGCAAGAAGACAATTTAACGATAGTTTCCTTGGGATAGAACGTTGTAGAAGATCGTTTATGGTTCTTCGACTGAGAGTTTAGAAACTGCAATAAGATTGGTTTGGGTGGTAATTTGAAAGTTATCCGCGATTGCCCAAAAGAGTTTCCGTCGAAATTAGTCCAATGGTCTGCGGGGAGAATGTTCGAGAGTTCGAGACGAAGACAAAGAAATTCTTTGGATAAAGAAACGAGTTCTCGGGCAAAACCTAAGCTTATACGCTGAAGGATAAAATGTGTGTGTGAAGACATGGGTTGTATGTGAAACTTGATTTTGAGAAAAGAGGAAATTAGCTTGTAATCACAACAACGAGACACGAAAGAAAGAGCGCACTTGGAAACTTTGTGGCGAACTTTGCGAAACTGGGTTACTGTAGAAGAGATAATCTCCTTGTAAAGATTTTCAATTTTCCACGGCCAGAGTCGGTACAATAAAATCGACTGTGTTGTAATTAATAGAACTCCAAATGTTAAATTTCTTTAACAATTAGGTAAATATTTAATCATGGAAAATGTGTAACTATTGAAATTGCAGAAACATTTAGTTAAAAGTTTTCAAAAAATATAACTACAGAAATGAATTGCTATTTCATGTTTTCAGAAAGAAGTCGCCGCAAGCAATAACCACTTGTAACAAACAGCTTGTTAATTTCCATCCGGTAGGTTCCCAAATAGGTTCATAAATATTTATAACATTTGTTAATTCTAATTGAAGGTTCAACAAAACAAGCAACATTAAATTCACGCGTAAAGTAATTTCTTGTAACTCAAATGCTATTACATATTTAAGTTTTAGTGACGAGAAGAACACAAATATGTGTACATGATATATTTGACTACTTGAAAATGGTTTCACTTCATTTATCAATATGAGTTAATCACGGTGGATTTTATCATGTTATAAGGGTTGAGAAACATTGGACGCTTCGAATACCAATTTCGTTAAGGTCAGGGAAAATTACTTGAAGTCGTTAGTCCAACAAAGACCCGAACATAGCAAAGCTTGAAATCGGATTCGTTAAGAAAGTATAATAAACAAAATATTATGGGACGGAAGATCAAAATTCAATGACCTTACTAAATTGTCGTAGATTCGAGCATACGAGTAAAACTGGAAAAATTTTCTTACTATGCCGATGGCGCAACGTTGATAACGTTGCCTGAAGGTACCTGCGTAGGAATCCGCTTCATTACAATTTCGAAAAATTTAAGTTCCTTACAAAACTCTGTGACCCGCCCAAAATTTCTGAACTTGGCTGGGAAACGTAACGACACCCTCCATATTTTCCTGGCATTTCGACAAGTGATTACCACCTTTTTTATCTCTTGGCAACAGAGTTCAAAACTCGGGTTAATGTAATTAATGCAGTACGTCAATTTTTTTATTCAAAATCCATCAGACTGGCATACAAAAATTGGTATCATCATGAGATCATTGAGTGTAATGGTAATTATTTCAATGTGTATTATTGTTTCTTAATAAATATTTATATTATTTATATGGAGTCACTTCTTTTTCAACGGTTTAGATACGTGCCCATTATACGAGAGAAGATTCATTCACCTTTATCAGAAACAATTAAAAAGAAATTAAAAACCCTTATTAGGTCATTATTTCAAGTGAACGTTTAAGAAATTTCCATTTTTGCACCTGTGTCTAGTTTTCCGCAATATTTGGAGCAATATAGGTTCAATATTAATTAGAAAATGTGTTCTTATTTCTCCTACGAAAATTCTTGTCATAATAAAAGTTTGAATTAAACCATTAACTTTCGAAGTGGACTTTATTTCGAGTGGAAAACTCAACTTTGTAATTACTTTTCTTGAAAGGGTGTGTTAAATATTGTGTGCTAACTCCTCCAGTAAAAGGCAATACGAAATTTTTAGTTGACTTCTGATGGTTGTTTAGAGCCACAATTACTTTAAATACAAAGAGAGCTTCTAAATTGTGTGTTACAGAGACAGGTCATGTTAAGTTCACCAAATCAGATCTACAACCAATTTCAGTACGGATTGGCATTAATCCTTAGTAATTAGTGATCAGTTGGAATACTACGTTATGAAACACGCCCCTTCTCTATTGAATTAACTAGTACGGACGGGTAAAGGTAATGTTGACGTACTAATCCTATCATCGACGCGCTTGCATCCCTCAGTGAAATGCGTTATCATTTCACGAGCGTTTCTCTTGCCAGATAGATATGCAGAATGCTTAATTCTCTCATAACTATTTCATAGAATCCTATCGCGTAAGTAACGAGACCTGGATAAATTTGTAAAATGCATGGAGAGCTCACCTGTGTTAAATTTGGATATGATTAATTTTCTGAAACATTCGTTTATACCTAGTGTTGCCATTAACTTTTTGTATTAATTAAATTGTTTCATACATTTCTGTTCAATCCCGCCATTGAAACTTGTAGTTTCTTACTTGGATACAGAACGTGAAAGCGTTTGTTTTGCTTACTCATAGCAACGGGTGGGTGAAAACAGTGAGTGAAAAAAATTTCGCCCACTGGTTTTAAAATTATGCCAATTAACTAGATGGCGCTTAGTTATTTACAGTAAGAGTGACGAAGGTAAAACTTTCGTTGACGCGAATTGCGTGTTCGTCATAGAAAAAGTTTTTTCTATGGTGTTCGTCCACGAAGCTGCGCAGCGAGTGGACGATGCAATTCAAGTGAACAAATGTGACCTTACTCTCGAGTGCTGTATTTGATTTTGTTCGATACCTCTTTAGAAAGTGACTCTGTAACTTTGTATTAGAATTGGAATTATTGTATGTATTATTTAGCTTAGGGTTATATTTCAAGCAAGTGACACAGTTTTGTATCGTAAGTTTGGCAAAGTTCATTCCATTTATAGGCCAATAGGTTTGCCTAACAGAATTTGGAAGAAGTTGCGCTCCTGCATGTAATAACCGTTTATACAAATGCAAAAACAATAACTCCATAAATTTATGAAAACGACGATGTTGTAAAGATCCTGGCCATAACTAAAGGTACTGAATCATACAGACTGTTGCACAATTAAGTAAATGTTACAGATTTAGCAACTGATGTATCAAATGAGATATTTATCTTTCCGAAACGGAAGTCTTCAAAAGGTATCCTTTTCATAAAATTATAAAAGTTACAAGATTAAAGCGTTGTAATATAATTAATACTTGCAGGTGGGTGGCCCTTTTCCGCGTTCTACCTTCTATCGCAATGTCATTATACTATAATGTATAAGCTCAGTAGAGAAATCTTATACAGTTTAAGTTAAATCTCTCCAATGAAATCAATTAGTAGATATCAATATTAGATTTTAATGAAATTTAAAACTGCGTGGAGGATCTCACGTAAATGCGTTCATTTGGTCTCAGAATTATCGGCAGAATATTCGGATTTGAACCTTGAAACCTTTTGAAATGTAAATGAATGCATCCTATGAAAGATACTTAATTACTAAAATAATAGCAGGCGGCTGCTTTCACTTCTAAAGTACACATCTTAGGCTTTACACTGCGACTTTGAGGTAAGCTTCGGAGTACTTTCAGTGTGATTTTTAATGTAATAGCTTTTCTGGCTTGTCTCGTTCAAAGGGCCCAATGTGACGATCTTTCCTAAATTAACGAAGTTAAGACTACGATTAATTTGACGAGCGCGCTTTTCATGAACTTAGTCTAGTCAATGAGGGTGCCATTTCTGAAACGTTCTTCACTTTCGTTATAATAAATATGTGTGGGAACCGCTACTTTCAAAGATTTATTGTCATTTTTTACCCTTAAATATTGAAGAAATTGATGATGGATTTGAATATAAAATTATGATCAAAGTCTAAACTGTAAATATTTAACGTTACGACAGTACAATAATTGTTATCTTTCGTCGTAGTTTGTAGTGAAGATTGGCTGCGTCCCACTCTTAACAGCATTATAAATTTTCTGGATTTGTGGTAGTTATAGTTTTCAAAAGTTCGCCAAAGAACAGATTTTCAACAACTTGTGTTAGTTTCGCTATCATTTTTTTGTCGAATTCGGGCACAGCGGGCCACCATCGTCAACTTGTCGTTGAAAGAGACGCCCTCGTCATACACGAAACCGATCTTTATTGGCGCAATTGAAGAAATGATTAAACTGACAAGTCGCCCACTGAAATAGGTTACTTAAAAATCGATAAAACTCCTTGGAAAACAGTCTGTTCATGAACTGATCACTAATGATGTGCTCTGTACAGTCGGCGTGCTTATCGTTGCTTTAGATTAGTGATTTTATTTGCTGCATAACAATGATAATTAATTAACCAGAAAGAACTCAACCCTTGTTTAATATTACTTCCACTTCTTGTGGTTGTTTTCATTACACTCTTTGACTCTTACTTAGGTTACCGGTCACACTTTTACTTACTAATGCTACTATTACCTTCATTAGTGGTTACATTTCCATTTACACTACTAGTGGTATTACCTACCCTATTTCCAATTTCTTTCTTAACTAAATTTTGCTCTACATCCTTTTAGGGTACATAATTAATTATATTACTGTAATCGTTACACTATGGTTTGTCGAAACTCGAATTTCTGCGTAAAACTACCCTGATTATCTCTTATTAAATAGGATCTGTGTGTCTCCTGGTAATAGTTGCTGGCTCCCACACTAGGTATATCCTTTTCTAGGCAATGTTCTATAGTTATACTCATAACAGTATTTATTTTCACTCTGTCTATTACAGCCCTCATAAACCTTTTTTTTGTAATGTTCTGCTTTAACAGTTCAGCCTGCACCGGACGTTTAGTTCTTAATCTTCTGCTAAATAATAATGGAAATGTTGATACATGCAATCCTGTTATACGAAAGTTTCTATACGAAGGCTATGTCATCTCCATATCAATAGGTATATTGGCAGATTTAATTATCCCTTCTCTTGAAAATATCTGTCTTAAATACCTAACCTTCTCTTGTTCTTATTAAACACTACCTACATCTACTTGCTTGACTCTCGGAATAACTTTTTGCAAAATCGTATCATATCTTTTCCTGCATTAATTATTAAATCATGATTATAAATTGTTAAGACCCCTACTATATCATCAAAGTTATTTTCATGAATGTCCTGAAATTATTCAGGAGCTCAACCTGTCAGAACTATACGATCGTCTACCATACTAATGAAATTCATTTAAACATATCTCTGGCCCTAAAATAGAACTAAAATTTTCTTTTGCTAGAGCTCCGCTATCTAATTTGAATCTCATATACCTCTACTTATCTACATTTTCATTACACGATATTTAATTTACTTTCTTGACTGTGAGAAAAAGTTTCGGCAAGAGACTGGTCGCTTAGCTCAACGTCACCTAATTTTAATCACCATTCAACTTTAATTACACGTCGAATAAAAACGTTCCATGGGGAATGTTTAGTTATATTAACCATTGTTGTATCTACAAGTTCTGCTTCATCATTCTAACTCTTCCCTATATTAACTCATTACCTATGGTCAATCTACAGCTCACACCCAATGATGGAGATTACCAAACTTTGCACACTTTTCTCTCGAACCATGAGTTCTCTAACACCTTCTTCACTTAAATTCTTTCCAATTTGAGTACTTTCTTTCTTCTTAGAAACTCTATTAAAATAATAATTTGTGGTTTCTTGAAATATCTAATTTCCTCTTTTATAATGACATAAGCCTTACACACGGCCATCTGTAAATTTGGTCCTTCTGTGCTTAAGAATTTTCCTTGCGGATTTTAAGCCTTATGTCTCAAAGCCACCAAAGTCAAAGAGGACGCTGCAGTTTCGCCACCTTCTAGATGTGGAGATCTTGGAGATCTGTTCAAGGAAAACCTTACTACATGAGCACGTGCATTATCTTGCTGGAATAATGGATCTTCGAGTTCTTGTAAGTATGGCAGAAGGTGTGTTCCAACGACTCCCGCAATGTACCGTTGTGCTGTCATATTGCCTCAAATGAACACCTGCTACCATAAGTAATCGCACGACAAGCCATAGCACTCACAGTGCGATGTACATACGCATACCTCTCAACCGTCAATTGAAGATTGCGTCGTTCAACTCGTCTTCTTCTGACTCTCATACGACCGTCGTCTATTGGCGTATAAAATAAGGAACGCATTGACAAATTTCAACTTGTTTGTGTACATTATAAAGTTAATGAGGCACTAGAGTGAATAAATATCATGAAATGAATACACAATTATGAGACTTTATAAGAAGCTTTATTGATAAAATGACGAGAGAAATCCATTGCTAACAATGTGTATGATCTCTTATTTAAAAAAGTTGTAGTTAAATATAAAAATATTTTCGAGGTGCTACATTCATTATTGATTTATTTTATTATCATTTTTCCAAATATCTCCTAATTGTTTTGAGCAGTGTATTTCATATACAGGGTGTCTCACGGTGACCGTCGGTTAGAAGTATATCAAGAACTGTAAAAGCTAGAAATTTGAAATTTTGCACATGCGACATGGAGTGTTTAATATATTAAATAAAAATATTTTCCAAATGGCAGCACTTCCGGAAATACCGGAAGTGACTATCAACTTCTTTCTTTAAATACAAACCAGGCAATTTTTTTTCACATTCTGATGTGTCATAAAATGTTTAGTAAGTATGCTTAAAATAATCGGGGTATCAATTTTGATTGTTGAGAAAAAAAATTTTTTTCACTGAAAAATGTCAAAATCTTGTTTAGGAAATAAAATTGTAAGTCGAAAGTGGTAAAAGTTAGGGAAATGGGATTTTAGGTTCTCAATGTCAAAAGATTGAGACACAATTGTCTGTCATGGATTATAAAAAATTTCCCGCAGTTACGTATCTATTTGACGTTATTTCCAGACTTAAGAAAAACTTTAAAAAGTCTCTTTTTTTAAATGGAATGCCTATTTAATTATCGGCCCATTCGATGCAGAAATAAATTTCCTTTGAATTGATATACCATGTTCCTATACCTAAAATCAATGATTACAGAGATATTTACATTTTTCTAATGAAATTTATAGTTACATACTTGACTAAACATGGTTGGCTTTGAAAATTTTCAAAAAATTTTTATTCGATTGTTTCTTATGATGACAGTTGTCAGTTGGCTATCAGTTTGAAAGTCTACGCAACATTTACGTTTGTTATCAGTGTTATCTGTTTGAATTTTGATTTTTGCGCTTGATATTTGTTTTTAATTGGGAAATATGGAATACACAAACGCTGATATTCTAAATTTGTTTTACATTGATGGCGAGTCTGTTCGTATTACTTTTCGAACCTGCAGAACCTTTAACCATTGAATAAAGAATCACTCAACACTTTAACGAAAGATATCCGCATTTACCTACAATGACAGAACAAAAAAATCAGGATGATTGAAAAGAATATTCTAAATTTGGGCGAAGTAAATGCGCCACGAAATTTGGCAAAGCCAATTGTCCCCAATGACGCTGCTGAAACCAATGTATTGGGATATTTTAATGTTTTCCCTCAAAAATCTGTTCGTTCGGCGGAAAGAGACATTGGATAGTCAAGAAGTTGCATAGATAGAATTTTAAATAATCATAAAAGCATAAGAAACATTTGAATAAAAATTTTTTGAAAATTTTCAAAGCCAATCATGTTTTGTCAAGTATGTAATTATAAATTTCATTAGAAAAATGTAAATAACTCTGTAACCATTGATTTTAGGTATAGGAACATGGTATATCAATTTAAAGGAAATTTATTTCTGCATCGAATGGGCCGATAATTAAATAGGCATTCCATTTAAAAAAAGAGACTTTTTAAAGTTTTTCTTAAGTCTGGAAATAACGTCAAATAGATATGTAACCGCGGCCAATTTTTTATAATCCATGACAGACAATTGTGTCTCAATCTTTTGACATTGAGAACCTAAAATCCCATTTCCCTAACTTTTACCACTTTCGACTTTCAATTTTATTTCCTAAACAAGATTTTGACATTTTTCAGCGAAAAAAATTTTTTTTCTCAACAATCAAAATTGATACGCCGATTGTTTTAAGCATGCTTACTAAACATTTTAGGACACATCAGAATGTGAAAAAAAATTGCCTGGTTTGTGTTTAAAATAAAGAAGTTGATGGTCACTTCCGGTATTTCCGGAAGTGCTGCCATTTGGAAAATATTTTTATTTAGTAGATTAAACACTCCATGTCGCATGTGCAAAATTTCAAATTTCTAGCTTTTACAGTTCTTGATATACTTCTAACCGACGGTCACCGTGAGACACCCTGTATGTATAAGGAAATTGCTAAGGAAATATGCTTGCAGTGCTGAACTTCAAAAACCTCCCCTTCAGTTTTGAGTTTGAATAATTAAAGCCATTATTGAAAGTTAATAACTTAAACTTCTTTTCCCCAACCCACTCGAAGAGGAAAAATAAAATAAAAGCTTCAATTACTTATTGATAAAAAAACCTCCAAAACATTCTTTGAAACAAAAAGATTAATTGGAATATTAGAAGAATAAAATGTACCTATTAATAATCAACGAAATTAAGAATAAATATTGCCACAAAATAACCAAAAATGTTGAACCATCAATAGTTCATAGCTTCGTGAACGAAAATGGAAACTTTCTTAATGTAACATTACTCAGTTCCTACAAATTATTAAGTGGATAAATTCAGAGAACATTTGCACCTTATATTACATTAAAGTACAAACTCGCAAAGTAATCTGTTTTCTTTAGAAATATTTAATGGATGATTCAGTTAAGGATCAGAAATGTTTCAAAGTTCTTGTGCTTACTTCTCTAAATCCTTTATGAGCGTTTGATGCCTAAAATTTGTTAAAGCCGCCGTCCCAACGAAATAATACATGACGTAAGTAAATGAATGATGATGGGTAAGAAAAAAATTTATAACCTTCGAAGGATTTTTGCACATAGCCTGAACAATTTTTTGTTTGGGAAATCCGTCGAATTATATAAATAATGTGAAATATTGTAAACCATTATGTTGAACTGCGACCTAGATTTAAGTAAAACTTTATAGAAATACGTGGTTATTTATTTTGTTTAGTTTTTTTGATTTATTAGCTGATTTCCGATTGTCTTATAACAAAACATTCCTTTCCTTCAAATGATTTGGATACTCCATCGATATCGCCATACTGGTACACTTTTTGGCACGAACTCAACACTGACGTAATGTTAGACAACCCCTTTCTTTTAGCGACCTGTACAACTTAAAAAGATATCTTAGCTGTCACAAAATCAATAGAATTTACGGACTTTAAACTTATATTGTACGAAATAAACGCGTTCCGCTTACCTGTGGCAGAAATCCCGTCAAAATAATATCCGTTTTCACTAACTGCAGCGCTTTACTGGCGAAATTTGATTTGACATTTATTGATAGAATTGTACCTTTTCTCTTTAGACCTTTTTTACCGGTCACAGAAAATCACTCCACATTATTAGACACCCCCAATTTTTTGAGATTACTCAAACGAAAATAAAATCCCTCGTGTACATTAGGTTAAACTTTATTTAAAGGAAGAAAATTAGACGCCCTCGCTATTTTTCGATCAAATCAATTCTAAAATTCCTTTAATTTCACACAGGTATTGAAGAAGGGTTTCCCAAGCTAGCAAAAAAAGGGGGAACTGTTAAAATATGAAAACCACAGCGAGATGCTTTTAAGTTTTCATGAAAATTAAAAGCTTTATTGACAACATTATTGACAAAATGTAGACTCCTCTTAAAGTTTGGCTTATCATGTGTGCTGAATAACGTTTTTTTTTATTAGAATTACATTACACGTGTAAATGCCTAGCCCAATAATCGATAAATTGCAAAAAAATAATGTACTACATTCTTAATAATTACCTTCATTCTGGAGATGTCCGTAATAAAAGGAATAAATAATTGCAAGATTTAATTATAGAAAACAAATGACTTTAAAGGGAAGTTTATAACTGTACCTTATGTTGCGCGTAAGCTTCAAAATACAAGGTAAATTTTGAGATTACTCCATATTTCACAGTTACAGCAATTCTCCAAAGGGATCCTAAACTCTAAATGTGGTTTACTGCTCTTCGCGCATTTGTTCAACCCTAGTGGGTGGCAGTGCTTTTGTGAAAATTTTTCTACAACGTCCTATTCGATAAGACATTCTTTTGGTAGAGATTACCAGTACCAGTAGGTACCGTTCTTACAATCCTTCCTTCGCGTGTTGTAGGACCAATATGACCATTGCAATTATTGCATCGTCGACGTATACAGTCAAGACAAATTTTTCAGTCTGGAGGGGGAGTATATATTGAACAATTAATTGTTCCACTATGACTTGCAAAGTGATATAAGTACATATCTACAAAGACGGCTTAGCTTGTTTCTTGTTCATTACCAACTATAAATGCTGAATGGGGGAGGTGGAATTGCCGTCAACATATACTATACCGGCTATAAGAACTGGCAACATTTCGTAGATGCAATTAATGCCCCAATTTAGATCAAATTTCACCCCCAACTACAACCCCTTTTTTGGGGGTGGAAAGGGGGAGAAAAACGATCTTTTTTTATTTTTTTTCCTCCAACATTTTTTCGTGATTTACAAATTGTCCGTCACCCTCTTCCCTCCCATTTCCCTTAAGGGTGGAAAGAAATACAATGGCTCATTTGTGCAGAATCCGGTGTGCTTGTGTTTGAGGGGGAGGGGAGTAGTTATATACATATATATTGTATATAGTACATGCCATAATTAGTTACAAATTTGAAGTTGGTTGACATTACAATTCTATGAGAATTGGCGTCTTTTGATACTTGTTTAATATAAGCGTGTAGTATTGACATACATATTCTATCAACTGTGGTGTAATTAACATAAAGGAAAGATTCTTTACATCCTGAACGTGGATAACGTTTGTCACTTTTGTGATTTAAGCTCCTAATTTTTAATGTAAAACTACATATTATTAATTTTAATTCAAGAGAACAGAACTACAGTGACTTTATTACAAACAGTGACGACAAGCGGCGATTATCCGCCATTAAGAGGCAAAATTGTGGGCGGGTTTATATGAACTCAACGGTGGTATCCTAGCAACTTGCTAAATCAAAATAAAAATCACACGCTGATCAAAGGTAAACACAGTCAGGCCGCCATTAAGATGCAAAATATACCACGGCCAATCAAAATAGATACCACGCTTGTCGTCACTGTTTGTAATACAGTCACTGTAAACAGAACTAAAGTCACTAAATATTCTAAAGTACCGCAACCTTATGTTCCAATGAGTTAGAGAGAGAAAGCTAATTTTAACCCCAAAATGGCGGAAAAATGACATCTGTGTTTGACATACGATGAAAATTAGTATTTTACTCTTAGACCATTGGTCTAAAATTTTACTATTACTAAGTTTGACGTTTATTTGACACTTGGTTTGAAACGCGGCAATTTGAAAAACATCATAAACTTGTAGTTTTCCCATAGACAGGCTCGTCTTCTTATTCTTACACACTACTTGCTGTATTTTTTAGTTATCCTTTTCTGTGATTTAAATAACGATTCTAAATGAAGTATTAACACGACAAAATAAAATGTCAATTTTAAAAACGTATGTTAGGTTCGTGTGGCAAAGTTCCAAATTTTTTATCTTTCAATTAAACTGTACCTTTTAATAACAATGACAACTAATTTTTAAGAAATATATTGATAAGTATCTAATGTGAGTTTAGTTTTTAAGAAACACTTCATAAAGTCATTAAATTTTCTAGCGACTAGGTCTTCAATATTTGAAATTGCCGCCATAATTTTAACCCCAAAATGGCGAACGTTGCGGTACTTTAGAATATTTAGTGACTTTAAACAGAACGAGCATTAAACGCCATCTGTAAATAGTTTCCCATACAGCTAACCAGATCAATAAATTGTGGTCTAAAATTTAATATGTGGTTGACAATTTCCTCCCCACGTTGTCTCCAAACATACCTATCGATGTTGACATAATAATCATATCCTATGCAATGAATAATTAGACCATTTCGTGGCTGAAATAAGTTATAGCATAGTAATTCCATTATAATTTTTATTTTTCAAGTTATAAACTTTTATTAATTATTTTCAGTAGGTAATGATAAAAGCGTAGATTTCGAAAATTTGTCGTGCACAAAACTACATGGCTTCATTATAGAAGTTTTCCTTCATCAAAAAGACAGACAAAGTTGAAGCTGCGGCAAGACACTTTCAAAATTCTTACTTCAATAAACTTAAATGGTTTGTAATTATTATGAATAGGTATATAGAAATTTAAACAATTTTTCAATGCTGTCAGTGAACAAAAGGAAAAGTCAGCTGCTGTATCTTACAATTCTGCGATTGAAACTTAGAAATAATCTATCAATCAAATTTGACGTGTTTTTAAATAAACGAGAACGATGTTTTACTGAATATAACAGAAAGATTATTTAATATCGAGAAATTACCTATGATAAGTTTAATAGATGACCACAATGCGAGCTTTAAATCATAAGAGATTAACCGTTTAATTACAGAATAACACCTTTCTACTGTTCCGATTTTATTGAAACGAATTAATTAAAATTACATCTCGGTTTTTTTACAAAGTTTTGTATTTCTGTCTTCCACACACCTATATTTGACCTTACAGACTATTGCTAAAGTACTTTACTTTACTTTACTTTACTTTACGGTAAAATCAAACTTTGAGATTGCTGAGTTTCAAGGAAAACATGCAGAACTGAGAAGGAGTTTAAAAAACGTAATACTTTAAGTTTGTCACAGATATACATGAACTCCCATTTTGAAGATCCACAATTTTTTCAAATACTTCTTACATAAAAGAAGTAATGTTATTATGCTGCTTAATATTAACACTCCCATACAATTAGTGGCACCTTCTGCATTAAAAACTCTTAATTTCAATTTACAAATAGTTGGTCCCTTTTCCATTTTTTATATTCTGGAACGACTTACACCTGTAAGTTTCTATAATACCTCATTTCATTATTTAAGACTAAAATACGAACTTGTCATTGTTTTTGAAACAACATACAAAATCATAAGAGTAGTTAGTAAAAATACTGAATGGTAAAACGCAAAGTTAAATCAAGCAAAATGTGAGCTTTAAAATGAAATGTATTCAGAGCTCATCATTTCGTTAGAACCGAACTTAAACGTTATCCAGGTAGTGGGAGAAGGCAAATAGGTACTTGAGCATAACGTTTGACCAAGGACTGACCTTCAAACCACACCTAGAAAAGACTGCGAACAAAGCCACAAACTGCAGCTGGGGAGGCCCTCTTGAACCTACCGACACTAAACCTAGTAATTAGGGCAGATGCGCTCAGAGGGGCATACCGGCTGAGAGTTAACGGCGAGGAGGGATCGTCAAGGGAGGGGTACTTGCTCACCTTTGAAAGATAAAAAACTTAGTATGATATCTGTGAGAATACCCAAAACAGTTTGTCCCCACTGGGCATGACTGGGAGAATAATTCCAGTAAAACAAAGCTGAATGGAATCGTGTCCTACACAGACGGCTCGAACACCACTAGTCCTACCATAGCTTCTTCAAATGAAATGTTCCAAGGTCACGTTTTGCTTCCTTAAATATTCGACATTTCAAATGATGAAAACTCCATTTTTTTAAATGGCAACAAATGTTTTCCACGCACCATACTTTATGGGTACCGAATGAAAGCTAGTGAAATTCTGCGTTCAATGATGAAAACAAACCATGGGCTTTCCATTTAAAAAAATGGAGTTTTCATCATTTGAAATGTCGGATATTTAAGGAGACAAAACGTGACCTTGGAACATTTCATTTGAAGAAGCTATGGTAGGACTAGAAAGAGCACTTATTCCTCTATAAAACCATGTGTCACTTGTATTTCTATCTTAAAGTGTTCAAAAGTTACAGCCATTGGCGTGAACCTCTGCATTCCATAAAATTTTCATTAAATCACTTATAAAGTCAAGGTGGCGATGCAGACATTTGACATGTAGGGTGATTTGGAAACCAAATAAAAGGGGTAATTCGAGTCAGAGAAAAAAAATCGGGGTTGCCATTTAAAATACCGAAGTTACGGCCTACTTCCGGTATAACCGGAAGTGCTACTTCCTTGCAAATATTTTTAGTCGATTGTAAGTGAAAAAGTAACTTTGGCCCCAAAATTTCAATTTTTTGTGACATTCGGTTTTCAAGATACGTCTAGCGTAAGCTCCGCCTGGGACACCCTGTTTAAATGATGGAGCCAATTTTAAAAATTCACATTTATTAAAGTACAAATTCAAAATTCAAAAATATAAATGTGTCCACCGTTTGCTGCACCGCAAACATCTTACGCGGTAGCCAAACTCGTCCCACACACAAGAAAGCGTATATTCCGCAGATCGTTCGGAGTTGTTGGTACAGGGGGACGTAAACAGCTTCCTTAACATCACCCCATAAGAAAAGTCACATGGGGTGAGATCGGGAAATCTCGGTGGGCAGAAGTGTAGAGCCAGGTCTTCATTTCCCCTAAGACCTATCCAGCGCTGAGGAAGGGATTCATTCAAAAAGTCTCGTACTCTGAGGTTCCAATCCCGCTCATGTATAGGTTAAAAAAAACTTTGAAACTTTCTCTTTTTATTGGTATAAAGATTGTTCATTTTGAATTTGTACTTTAATAAATATGAATTTTTAAAATTGGCTCAATCATTTAGAATAACCCTGTTTATAAACTGTATCTATCTATTATATTAATAATATCACCCGCGACTACTTTACGCGTACCTAACTCCATTATTGTTTTTAATGACTATAACTTCTGATGTGTTTGGGATAAAATATTAAACTATATAAGAATTTTATAGGAAATATAATCTTTTATTCCAGCAGTTTTTGCTATAAAACCAATACTTTAGGAGTTAGGACACAACATTTGCCGAAAACCGTCGTGTAAACACGATTTTTTAAAAAAAAGCAATTCTTGACAGCGGATATCTCTTCATACCTATAAAGAGATAGAGAAAAAACGCATAGAAGCAAACTTGTAGGAAATTTAATCAGCTTTTATTTTATAATTAGCCATTTCCCACTACGACGACTCGTTAAAAAGATACAAACAGAAATCCGCACATTTTGTTACGCTCCACAGTTAGCTCATACCGTAGGGCCGGGGACTTTTGGTATAATCATCACCAAACACATCCCAGAAATAAAATCTTTAGGATCAAAAAGTCGGTCTACAAGCGCTTTTTTAAGCGTTCGTTGACTAGGATATATCACGTTAATTGCCAATGTGAGGCATTCCCAAAGGCAAGGGAACAGCTACTTGGAAAGGAAAGATTGCACAAGAGGAAGTAGATGACGAAGATTCGCCCTACTAAAATCCTAGACTTTGTTAAAGATACAACTATTCTCGAATGGTAAACAACAGCGGGGATCACAAAAGGTCGCAGTGCAGGAACCAATTGGGACCACCCCTAGCATAATAATAATAATAATAATAATAATAATAGTATGTTATCCCCCATAAATTTAATTAATGTACCACTATGTACGTGTGAATGAATAAATAATAATAATAACAATAAACATAATACTATTTCAAAACACATAATTATGATGTTTTTTTACAGCAACTTCAAATTTATTTTGCATAGGTATACTTATGTATTACTACTCTCCATTTCAAACTAAATTCAGTGTAGGAAGGATAGGGCAGTGCAAACTAAATGAGGATTTTCTTGAGGACGTTGCCGCTTCACGGCAGCAACCGTACAACCTGTGGTAACATTGCTACCTCACTAAAATGAAGTTAGCTTTTAGCGTCGACTTGAAGCGGAAACTCATCAGCTTCATTCTGTTTTCGTACATAGTTGAAACAACATCTCTTTTGTGTAAACTGCATAATAGTTTTGTACATTTGTTTTGTAACAATAATTATATGTAGTTTGTTTGTTATCTCGTTAAGACTGAATTTTACTTCAACCTTCAACTACGTGAGTAGCGCAATCCCAGATACGCTACATTGGTGACTCCGACAACGAAAATTTGCAAAACAACAAACAACGCATGCTTGCAAGAAGACGCCATATTTGCTAGAAAACGCTACACTAACTACACCGTTTCTGTCTATTTCATCGGGACCTTAAGCACACATCGTGGTGGTAAGCAAATTCCATTCAGAGCTTGTGTTTCTTTAGCCCGAAATTTTTTTACAGATTAATTTACTCAAATAATAACTTTTTGTAATTCAAAATGGCGACCTCACCTGAATCGGCCGTGTTAGACGATCCCGCAGTATTTTCCGTTGTAAAGCTTCCTCCATTTTGGAAAAAGAATGTAAAAGTTTGGTTCATGCAAATTGAATCGCAATTTATCACGCATAGAATAGTTAGCGAGAAAACAAAATTTCATCATGTGTTAGGTTGCATAGACCCTGAGATAATTGAAAATGTAACAGACCTATTAAATAAACCACTTTCCGATATTCCGTATTCCGACTTAAAACTTAGATTAATTAATGAATTCACTGAATCTGAATCAAATAAAATTAGAAAACTTCTAACTGAATTAGAATTAGGAGACAAAAAACCTAGTTTTTTACTTAGGCAAATGCAGGAATTATCTGGTGGTCAAGTGTCTGACGATTTTTTGCGAACTATATTCTTGCAACGATTACCAAGTAATACTAGAACTATCCTTACGGCAAGTTCTGATGGCCTTCAGCAAATAGCCACCATGGCAGACAAAATAATAGAAATGGCACACCTTCTCAATCATACGTACTAAATCAAATTGGCGAAGTAGATAGATTGAGCAAATTAGAGGAATGTGTTGCACAACTAACTGCGACAATTCAACAGCTGCAAACAACATCCCGCAGTAAATCGCCACACAACAAGAAATTTAGATCTCGTTCCTCAAGTAACAAGCGAGAGCTTTGTTGGTACCACTATAAATTTGGCGAAAAAGCCAACAAGTGTGTCACACCTTGTCGATTTGGAAATAATGACCCGGAAAACCACTAAGCCGTGTTCTCTCGACGGCAGAGAACTATGGCGCGAAGCAAAGCCGCCGTTTATATACAATAGACCACAATTCCGGTTACAGATTTTTAATAGATTCAGGCGCTGATGTTTCGGTCATCCCTCCATCTTCCGATAAGACACATCCATCTTCCAACAAAACTTTATTCGCAGCCAACGGCACACCTATAGTTACCTTCGGTCCTTCAACTACGTGAGTAGCGCAATCCCAATGCCGCCTTGTTGACTATAATAGTATGCTGAAATATGGCAAGCCCGCCTGCCATTTAAAGCTATACTGAATTTAATGTTTGAAATGGAGAATAGGACTAATCGTTACTTGTTATACCGATCCGTGCGGTTAGTTAACCAGGCTTGGCCTGAGTATCGATCAGAACCGCAGTATAATAATAATAATAATAAACTTTATCCAATTCCGACAAGCGCAGAGGAGACCAAATGATTATCCCAAATTGTCCGGAACTTATGCATGCAGTTCAATATAAGAAAATCGAAAGGATTTGATTGGGATAAATTTCCGCAAAAATCGTTTGAAACATTTTAAACAAATAAATCCAACAATGCCTATTATAGAACTTTTCAAATGTCCCATTGAGGAATTAATTTACATTGCAAATGAATTCGATTGGTTACCTAATCAGAGTAGATATTTGATGAACTAATTGTGTGAGCGAATGTGGGACATTAGTCACATTAAGCAAAGCAGAAATTAATGTGCCGCAATTGAGAAAGAGCTTTTAGATATTTTATGGACGGTGAAACGTTTCAGAACGACCCACTATAAGCATATTTATTTGTTTTAAATCACTCCCACTCTAAATGTACGCAGTGTTTATTTATTACCAGTGAACTCTTCTATAATACAGTTCACTGTCTATTACTTATACAATTTTGTGTTAATTTGTCTCTCTAGTAGGTATATCATATTTTTTTGTAGAATCGATACAATAAAATAAATGATACTCAAGGAGCGTTGCTGTATAGTGTATATATCTGTTTGAGTGTTTGGGTTATGTGTATGCACTCTGCCGTACATTCTACCATCACGGTACCCTTAAACAAGCACAAAATTCACAGAATTTATGTAAAAAAAATGAACCAAATACGAAATCTGGTACCTAACTAATATTTAAAATGCCACTTACTTTGTTTCTTTACCACCGCCAGCTTCCGTTTATGTCGTTACAAGGTACATCATAATGTACGAATTTCCCGACACGAATAAAATTCACTCACAATTCAAATTATTTATAAAAATTCAAACGAAAAAGTTTCAACTGAACCAACATAACTGACCGACTTACGTGCTGCTCTCTAAAAGGTTATATACCTACTCCGATCGTATTACCATGGAGCAGTAAAATTAGGAGTACACCGGAAATACTCATTTACATATGAGTATAGTAAATCAAGGTTTGTGTTTTGAAAATTTCGCAACGAGTAACGTTATAGTTATTTATGTTGTAAAAGTCCGGTGGGTTACTTGTAACACTACGAATTGGGCATTATGGACGAGGCGAGAATTCAAAAACCCTATTCAACGGTGTATTATTTCCTGGTATTATATTTTATACTTTTGTTAATATTTACGATTTTTAAAATTTCACGTAAGAAAAATTTGTTAAAAATAATTTGAATTTAATTATTATTATTATTATTATTACAAAATACAAATAGTTGGTATCAACGCAAATGAACAAAACTCAAATCGTGTGACTATCTTAATTTCTAAATTATATTGTCATGTTATACATTCAATCAAGGGTGTCCGTTTGTAGAAGATGATCACTCATTTTCGAATAAACGTTTGAATAAAATCGACGAGACTTGGTCATGCACATTTATTTGTTACCATGACAACGAATTTTTCTTTAATTTTTAATTAAATTTAATTCATTCGCAAATCTATACTAAATACTAAAAAAAACTGAAGTAAAATGGATATTCCGTCTATTTCTAAAGAGCAGTTAACATTAACGCCACCCGATTCTCGGCAAGCAGCTGAAATAGCATCCCTCGACTTATTACCGAGTAAGTCTAGAAATATTTATATTCATAGACAAATAACTCTCATATAAAAGGGCTATTAATCACTCGAACCATTTGCTCCACTCGCCTGCGGCTTGCTCTGCAAACCAATTCTCGTGATTAATAGCCTCTCTTATATGCTCGTTGTATAATATACTAATTTTCTTATTATTCCAAAAGCGATAACTTTAATAGACAATACGTAGTTGTGTATGGTAACTTCCAAGATATATACAAATAGAAACGAAACCGTTAAACAGATCAACCTGATTTGCTAAAAGCACTTTTACATTTAGCAATAATAGCGAACTGAAAGGATAAGATGACACAAAGTTACGTATAATATACATTAGGGACTGTAATTTATCAACACCTGCACCAGATACGATGTTGAATACTTTGTTCATATCGAGAAAGTAATTTTACATATTTTAGGAATGTTTTTTTTTTTTTTTTTTATTTGTATCCTTTAATGTATATTTATTTAATATTTATTTTAAGTATATTTATTTAATATGCTTTGACTACCATAAGTAGTTTAGCATTAGTCAGGTAAAATACAAACTGAACATAAGTAAAAATAAAATAATAAAAACAATAAAAACACTCCACAAAGTCATATTACAGTTCAATGCCTAGACATAAACAACTAGCAACTAACATACAGACTAAACATCAGCACTGGTAGTGGACTGAAGGCAGCACCTTATATGGTTTAATCAACAAACTACGTAATTTTAACTAAATGAATGCGCAAGATACCCTATATTACATTATGTATTAGCAGCTTAGCTAGACTGGCGTGGAAAAAGAGGTACTTAAATATTCCTCCATAGAGTAAAAGCAATGGCTTAGTATGTGTTGTTTTACTAAATTTTTAAAACGAAAGGCTGACGCATCTCTGACTTGTCTGGGAAGCAAGTTGTAAATATTGGTTTTGATTGTGTTATTTTTCGACATGGTTAATCTGAAGTACGGGGTTCGCAAGTCTTTAGCCCCTCTTGTATTATAATAATGTGTACTACCATTCGTTGGGAGAGACTCTTTGTTTTTATGAATGTCCAAAAGGGTACAGTAAATAAATATAGAAGGTAGTGGCATGATTTTATATTTGCGGAAGAGACTTTGACCGTGTGTTCTGAAATGCACATTTGCTAGAATCTTAACGGCCTTCTTTTGCAAAGAGAAGGCTTTAATGGCTTTGCATGAGTTACCCCATAGAGTAACCCCATAGAGAAGATGTGAGTGGAATAGTGCAAAGTAGCATGTCCTGAGTACGGTAGCGCTGATACATCGTTGTAGATTTCTTAGGACAAAAAGGGCTTTAGCTAATTTGCCGATAAGGTAGTCGACATGCTGCTTCCAACTTAAACGGTCGTCTACGTGGATTCCAAGAACTTTAGCGCTGTTGAGAACTTTAGCGCTGTTGTTGTTGAATGAAAGGAATAAAGCGCTTATATCGTTTAGGAGATGAAATATTGAATTTCTTAGAAATGTAATACTAAGGTAAATTTCATTTAAAGCCAGAAGAAACGCGAGTTCATTTTAAATTATCATCATATTCTCCCTACAAGTGAGCATTAGGAAGTGTCGGTTTTGTGTGTAGGAAGAAATAAATGAACAAACTTTATAATTAGGTGTTTTCTTTTTGCATTTTGTGGTACACTTAAGGCACCTCTGTCAATACACACCATTCGTTTTATAAAAATAATTTGACTCAGTTCTCAATAACCCTATTCGTTTTAAAAGCTTTATTTAAGTTTTATATTAACCTGAGGCAGAAATGTCTTATGCCGCAAGGTACTTCAATCACGTGATAATTGTGCATTTGCCTAACCCTGTGGCACACCTGTGGCGGTGCAAAAAGAAAACACCTATTGGAGAGCCGGCGATGCTGAGCGGTGGTTATTAAAGCGTCATGGGAACCTATTGGATTGTGAAGATTAGATCCTAAAACGAAAAGAGTGTATGTTACGTTTGCCATTTTTGTGAGGAGGAGAGCGTGTACAAATATTTAAAATGTAAAAAAAGATAACAAATGCTAACTTTGGAGGCCCAAAAGTCACCAAAGCAATTGAAATCGAGCTTTGTCGCCAGCAACACTTTTAATCTACGCAAAAAGATCTATCAAATGGCATAGGTCTCTTTACGGCCTGGTCTTAGCCCAGCTCCATAAGGTTTTGCATATGGCTCTTTGCTA
The DNA here is from genome assembly GCA_036250285.1 of Pyrocoelia pectoralis. Lineage (NCBI taxonomy): Eukaryota > Metazoa > Arthropoda > Insecta > Coleoptera > Lampyridae > Pyrocoelia > Pyrocoelia pectoralis. The sequence goes on along the minus strand of CM070077.1, from coordinate 51,808,515 downwards.
TTTTATAAATTTCTGAGGGTGCATATTCGGAATACCAATTTGATTCCATTTATTTATTTCTGGAAATACGAGAAAGGTTCAAGTGTTGTGTGCGGGGGTGTATACAATTAAGTGCATTTATTCGTTTGCGTTAACATTTATGGATTTTCATTTTCATTAATTTATAGATTATGATTTTGGAGAAACTATTTCTCTATTTTCCATGAACTGAGTTCCCCTTTCTAAATATTGAAAAAATTCAAATACCAATAAGTATAATTAGTTCTGTAGTTACCACTTAACGATTACAGCTTTCTAATTTTTTCCCACTTTTCCGAATTTAAAGGTAAGCGTGTGTATACCGGTTTCCTAAAGCGTAGAAAAACCAAAAACACACACTTTTCGAATCTGAAGTAAATGATACCGAAAAAATAATATAAAGTTTTCAGTAATAACCAATCCAATCAAACAATTTAATTATCCTTTTTCATAGTTTATGAAATTTTTCTGTTTTCACCTTTTAGGCCTGATTAATGTAAAACGTTTACAATTTAAAAAAGCTCTGCATGTAATTTTATTTAATAATTAATTGGTCTCATTTGCTATTTTAGCCCAGTCAAGAAAGGGCGAAAAGTGTCATATGTCGCAACAAATTAGGGGAAAGCTGCATTTTTTATATGTGATACACCGTTATGAGACATGTATTTTCTCAAAATTCCCCGCCTCTCCCCCGTGTGCTTCTCCCCCAATCACCCCTAACAGCTTACAAATGCATAGTTTCACTAGATTGCTTACAAGTTCTTTAATATTCATCGTAGAGAATTAATTTTTTTTTCAGTTTGTTCCTTAATACCCATAAAAAGTATCTTATAAACTTTTCGTTAAAGTTGATATTAAGGGACCTATAAAACAACAAACACAAAAAAATGGTTTCTCGAGGCACGTGAATTTACTTTATTACCTATATTTTTGTTGTTAATTAAAATACACAAAAATGGTTCAAATAAAACTTTTAGTATGTATCTTTAGCTTCAAGTTGATGTGGTTCATTGCTTGTTTAAGTTTATCGCTTGCGCTTGAGACGTCGTCATAGATAGCGCTTGCACTCCGCTTCAGTTGTCCGACGTATACGTTTAGCCCAGTAAAATGGGAAAATTTGGATGAAATTAATGGTTACAGCTTTGAAAATTTGGGAAGAGGCTTGTTTTTTGATCCCTTTGAAGTGTTCAAAAGTCCCCATCCGTACCTCTCCTCCGAGAGAAATGGGGGGCGAAAAAGTGTCAAAAAAACATATTTTCGTAAATAACTCAAAAAGTATCAATTTTATCAAAAACAAAAACGTTAAGAAAGTTGTAGCTGACAAAATTCCGCACATTTTCATGTTTTATTTTTGTCTCTACGGCCAATAGGAGCCGAGATAGGTTTTTTTTAAATGTCGACTGTTTTGCGGCGAAACGGTAACACGTGCGCGCATCGCGCGTATTTCGCTTATATCTCGAGAATGGACATGCGTATCGCAAAATTCTCCAAATAAAAGTTGTAGATAATTTAATTACAAATAATTTTCTTTTTTAAACATTTCCATACGATTAATATTGACAGAGATATAATCATTTAAACCTTTTTCTAAGACAGAATCGCTGCTCGTTTTGCATAATAAAATCAATAATAAGTCGAAAACTATTGATTCTACGTACATAGTGCATATAATGAAAGTTGTAGAGAATTACATTTTGAATCTATATGTATACACGAAATATTATTTTGGTAATCTTTATAAGGCGATGGAGGAAGAAACAATGAAAAATTATCATTTTCAAGCGTTTCTTTGCAAATGGGTATTTCTTTATGGGTATTAAGGAACAAAATTTAAAAAAAAATTAATTCTCTACGACGAATATTAAAGAACTTGTAAGCAATCTAGTGAAACTACGCATTTGTAAGCTGTTCGGGTGATTGGGGGAGAAGCACAAGGGGGAGAGGCGGGGACTTTTGAGAAAATACATGTCTCATAACGGTGTATCACATATAAAAAATGCAGCTTTCCCCTAATTTGTTGCGACAAAAAACCTTCACTGACTGGGCTTCTAAATAGTTATTCTAATGGATGCAAATAATCAACTGCATTCAATACACATTGGGTGACGTTATTAATAATAATTTTGTCTGTAGGTACGTCTGTTCATAATATAAGTAAGCTTGATAAATGTGTAGATGTACTTGTAAAGAGTTAAGGTATGTTTTCCTAAAAAGTTACTTTGAAAATTGTTTAATGTGTGCAGAACAAAAAAGAATTAAATGTGTTCCAGAGGAGTGCAATGAAAAATGTATGCAGCAGCAGTAGAATCGGCACTTATTTATGCGCATTCGCATTCATTAAAACAATATCAAGCTGTACTTATTTATATTTATTATTATTGTACAGTGTTACACACTCTCGGTAGTTATATTACATACGTACTTACACAACCACCGTGAATGTAGTACCTACAACATCATGTTTGTGGATATCAAAGGTGTTATCTCGTTCTCCATTAATTCAAACGTAACGCCTTCTGCTTAGACCTGTAACTTATCCGAAAATTATTTATTACCTCAGCTACCATTTACATTGATTTCATGAACATTAACGATTGTAAACACCTGCTCTACGCAGTATGTTTTCTCCCATTTCCATTTCTACATTACATTGTGTATCAAGAGTCTCACACGTTAAATAACACGTACATTCAACTTTCCAAAGTAACAGTTTGTGAATACGAATTAAAATGTTACCTTTAATCTTGTCATATAATGTCACTGTGAAAACTCAAAAACGTGTTCTTTCTAACGAAACCCTCTTCTTACTACCTTCTACATTATGTTAACCGAAAAAAGGTAGAATATTGCATTATTCGGGTCTCATCCACATGAAAAGATTCACGGATGGGAATACGTTATCTCTTCCATACTTCAATGAACAATATCATTAATCAAAGAGAAATATTTCATTATTTCATTTTCCTATTATAATTAAGAAATATTTTGCTCCCTTGGAATACAAACATAAAACCTTTATTTAGGTCACGATTTGAATAAATTTATAAAACTACAACGTCGCGTCGATCGAGTTTTTAATTTTTATTTATTGTTACAGTTCGTCGAAATACTATTTGATATAAAACGAAATTTGACCGACCAAAGACCGTGAGATTTTTCTTTCGCAATTCCCTTGAGCGGCAAAATATTTATTTCGGGATATTAAAGGAAGTTCATCTCGAATATAAACCTAATTTTATCGAGAGACATCCCAAAACATATAAACATATATATCTAAGTTGGAAAGAAAGAAGTCAAGGTTTTCAAAGTTTCAAACGGTAGTTTTATGAGAAAGTTTGCCGTTCGATTTTGTGTTGAATTTTTGTGTTGTTCGCCCAAGTGGTCGTCACTAAAAGGTAAACAAGGGCGAAAATCTACATGCCTGGGAAAATCGAGCAATTTTATTAGATAAAAAGTTTCATACTCATGCATAAGTTGTTACCTTAGGTATAACAATTTTGCCAACTAGTGGAACATTCTTGGGAAAGTACAGTTTAGTGTAAGTGTACGTATACACACAAACTTTACATACGACGATTATAATAGATATTTAAAAACAATTAGCGAATCATTGGTGATCTTCCATTGAACATAAATATAAGATTTACGTTTGATAAATGTGCTTATAACACCTTATAAAACTTTTCAGTAAGTATCACGAAAGTTAACCCGAACTTTTCCGTCATTACCGAAAGCTGCGAAGGCGACGAATCCTTGTTGAGCACTAGATTTGTTCTGTTTCACACAGTTCGCAAGCTAAGGATCACGGATGAAAGAGGGTATACAGAGATTCTGCGCTCAGACACGTGCCGGCTCGCTGATAAATTTTTCTTTTATTTGCGTGTCCAAATTGGTTGACGATAACCCACTAACATATTTAAACTTAATCATAATTCCCTTCTCTTTGCCTAACAATTGCCACCAACAAAATGCTAATAAAATCTACTCTTACTACACTGCTACACAACATATTGCAGGATCCGTTTTAGTGCTATTATGATGTAAGATAGCTATTTGAAACATATAGCGCCAGAAGGATAAAGTTCTATAAAAAATCAATTCCCAAATATTGAATTTCATATCAAATAAACTTTCCAGCGTACCTACTTCAATATGTAAAGGCGTTCAGTTCCAGAAAATGAAAATATCATGTAAAATTTAACTCATCTGAGATTTTGTTCGTCATAGTTCTTTTGAAGATAATATTACACTTACAGTCGTCTTGTTTCGAAAGGTAATTGCTCCAGTTTTACGGTGAGGATATTAATAATACTATTTGCACAGATGCGAGAATAATTTTCGTTTTCAGATGTCAGAAATTGGAACGGACAAAACTTGCTACTTTTTCTAGTACGGGGACGTGACCACAGAGGTACTGTTAAAATGGGTACCTACGTGTTACTCTATTTGGAAGAATTATCCAAAACTTAACCAAGGACTGATGCGGTGTTTTATTCGGACAACCTTGAGGAGCAGCGAAAAGGACAGGTTACCTGTTAAGGAACTGAGTTTTCAAATTGTTTATGATTTGAAGGCCTTATTTGATGAGCAGTGATAGACTTGTTTTAAACAATTAGAATGGTACTCTGTTGAATTCAAAAACAAGAAAAACATACGATCTTCTAATGAAAGGACATTTCAAGACGCTAACCTAACGCCCATCTGCACCAACAAAATTAAGCTCTCTGAATTGAGGGAAAAATAGTTTAGATTTTTAATGAATAAAAATCAAATACCGCCACTTCTATAATTCACTATTGTTATATTGTACCTAATAAGATGGCGACTGGTGATTCCGGTCCTTACGCCTTAACAGAACTTGTAAACTTTCACTATAACTAGTTATGCCACTTCTACTTTAAGTACAAGTAGCTCAGCTTTGTAATTTAGTTTAAGTTTTGCGGCAGTGATGACAGCTCGTTCCATTTGATAAATTTTTATTGTGGTTTTTAGTGTTTTCGGTATTGTGTAGTGCTTTGTGTAGTGTGTGAAGGAGTTACTAAAATTGGAGCTACAATCTTTATAAGGAGAAGACCAAGTAAGTTGAAACAACAAAAATAAGAAATTTTACTAATTTTGTATTTTAAATCATTAAATGTAAATAACTCATGGGGAATACCGTCAAAATGGCGATCAAAATATAAAGGTTTGCTAAATATAGACATATGGATATGATGTATCGATTTCTAGGTGATTTTTAAGGCTGAAAACGAATATAACATTTAAAACTTATTTTGACGTAATTTATAAAAAAAGTTTTTGTATAAAAGATAGCCGTGATTATTCCGTGAAAATTTATTAGTCATAACTATTGCAGTGCAATTTTCTCGGTCTGGCGATGATAGAAGAGCATTCTCAACTTGTTATTTATCATGGCTTTCATCCTTCGATAGTTAATTGATTGAGCTCATTCTTAGAGAATCGTGCTCAAAGAGTGTAAATCAAGGACTTTGTGTCTACAGACATTGTGGTATCATTTGGTGTTCCGCAAGTCTCCCATTGTGGCCCTATAGTATTTTCATTATTTGTCAATGACATTAACACTTGTTTGAAATATTGTCAATATTTGCTGTTTGCTGACGATTTGAAAATCTTTAGAATTGTGAAATTTATTAATAAAGGACTGTAAATACATAGATACAAAATGATCTACACAACCTCAATATCTGTTGCATCTTAAACAATATTCGTTTAAACATAAATGAATGTAAATCTGTAAATTTTTGCAAAAGTATCTCTGTCGTGCGATACAAATTTAATTTTTTAGACGTTGCACGTGAAGGTGTAAGTGCAATTAAGGATCTTGGTGTAGTATTTGATTTGAAACTTAATTTTAGCCCTCACTGATTATATTTTCATAAAAGCATTTACAATTTATAAGGCAGGTTGAAGATCAGAAAACAGCTAATTGGTTTGTAAGATCTTGGCATCACCAATTAGCTGTTTTCTGATCTTCAACCTACCTTATAACCATACCACACAGCTAAAAAAAAGAATACATTAAATTTACAATTTGTATACAAATTTTGAAAACTTTTAACAGTGAATAAATTACGGATCTTGTATTCCTTAATTGAATAATATGCTTCTATCATCTGATCCCCATATAGGAGGGTTAAAGCACAGTTATGTTTTTGTGACAAATTACTCACTGTGATCTTCTTGCGAAGTTTAATTTCTGCGCGTAGGTTTCACTCGAGTGGGTAATGTGTTTGTGATTTGTGTTAATTAATTAAGAAAAGGGACCCTTTTAATCAAGTGTTATATACATGCATTAACGTTCCAATCATATTCAATCCTTTTACTGCGATTACTGCGAAGCCCCAAAGAGCTCCCCATTTACCTATAATTTTCGGCACTTTGGACACTGTCTGTTCAGTGTTCGTTCTGAACCGTCTATTAATTGTGTCGGTGTTGTGATCATTCCGCGCAGTATCCAACCCCCTTAAAGTTCACTAAATATAAATACTACATCTTATCAAGGGTGGCAATATCTAACACTGTAATGCTTTATGTCATTGACTTTTCAATGTTTATATTCATGTAGGTAGTTCATATGAATTAATATTTTGGTAACGCCGAAACGTCGCTATGCCGAAATGGCCATCCCCCATAATATTCGCGCGAAAATGAACGTGCCCTAAGTTCTCCATACATTTTACTCGCAGAATTAGATACTGACTTTACTTTGTACTTTGACAGGAGAAGCGCTTGGGGTATTTAAAATTGAAATAAAGGATCTGGCGTAGGAAGACTAATATCAGGTGAAAATGTACACATCTTATAATCTACAACAGTTAAGAAACTTTATAAATAGAATGCACGTCCTATGCGTAATAAACGTCTTCCTCTTTGTACCTAAGTAAAGACGCCTGAGGTTATACAAATAATAAATGAGTAATATATTGTAGATACCGCGTTAATTACGAGTCGGTTATACCAATGTCGCACGTGGGACACATAATTACGAATTGAAACAGTTTTCAAATACAATTACCTACGTATTATATAAGCCCATAAATAAATCCTATTCTATGCGAATTTGTAGCACGTTAAGACAGAGATTAAGTGAATAACCCACGTTTCAATTTGATTATCTTATAGCTTAATGGGTAATCAGATACACATATTTTCACTTTGATCATGATCGCAACGATATTCTTTGTTTCTGATACTTACCTACTGTTATTAATTCAGTTCACTCTCGTCCATTTTAATTATACATTTCCATTCAGTTGATGGCTTTTCACAGTTACGTTGTGCTGCCATTGCAAATTAATGTATACAAACACTGTCAATGGACTGTTAAGTGGTCGACTGGATGTAACTATCCGTTCCACTAACGTAAATGAAACAATGAGATTATGAGAATTCAATTGTGTATTTTTGTTCTCATGATGAATTCTCCTGAATAATAGTTCAAAATGTTATGTATCATAATAATAAACTGGCGTTTCATGAACCATCAATCCGTTTTGTGATTTTATAGTCTTTATAGACTTTATAAACAATCATTTAACCTTTAAAGGACTTTGAAAATCCAATGACCTTGAATCTAAAAAATCCAACAAGACAATCTATTCAATGTCTATAATTTGAAAAACCAACACCATAATCCCTATTCCTATAAGTATTTCTTGGGATCTTCCACCTCCTATGTAAGATCAGTAGTAGTCCAGTCCAGAGACCATCGAACCAGTTCTTGTTCAATGCCACCGAGCCAAGCGAGTGATCTTCAGGAGATAAAATATTTTGAACTTATCAGATCTTCCAGATTTTTCACTCAAAAGTATACATAAACTAATTTCTACACCTTCAAGGCATAACTCGAATCATACTGAAGTCATGCTCAGCAATTTAAAAGAACCAAATCCACCTGTACATCACCTATCAACATCAACACTATCGCTTCAACCCCACCCTCATCCCTACTTTCCCTTGCGCTGCTGTTGTAGTTATAGTTCCCACTATATTTACCCCTACAAATCTACGTCGGCCACTTTCCCTACATTTTCACAAGGAGAAGAATTCCAATTCCAAGTGGCCTCTGTCTTCCCCTCTGTATGACTAGTTTATGTGAGATACTTTTATTGCATAGATTATAGATCAAGAAATAGAAACACAGCTAATGGGGGAAAATTTAATTTAATGATGAACTTATGGTTATATGTTTACAAAAAGAACACTGTATCTGAACCTTCTATAGTGATGAACCTTTTTTTCTTAACATGCGCACGTCTCTGAAGCCATCGATCATTTTTACTCTTAATAATTTCCCTTCGATTTTTTCCCTTTTATTTGGCCAATCCGTTTTCCAACATGCGTGTCACCCTTCTGCAACGCTCACCGACGTTGGCCTCCGTCGACCGTGTAATATTATATTATAGTGAGGTCTTATCAAGATACATAAATATATGTCATGTACTACGGTTATTAAACCCATAGGAAAATATCAAGTCAAACAACCAACAATTTGGATTGATTTTATTGTAAATACATATGCAATGGCTGTTCAGAAGGAACGAAGTTATAGAATCCACAGCAAAGTGTAAACCTTCTATTTACGCATATTTACCAACTAATTTATGTAGTTTTCCTAAACCAAGTTTAACAGTACAATTAATAGCACAAACTTAATTAAATTCAAAATAGATAATGTTAACTATAAGAAAAATTATCCAACTACTCATCAAACTATTTGTCCTTTAATTAGTCCTTTTTATGCTTAAGTATTGCCTTTTCGAATATTGAGATTGGTGACTCAATCGTTAAGTGTAATAACAGTGCTACAAAGTGTGTTATTACCCATATTCCGCACGTTTGGCAAAACTGTAAATTAAATCGTTAGAAGGGCATAACAGATTTATGGATAAAGGCGTTACAGCTTCGAAATGTGTAAAATATGGAGCCGCTCGCATGTTTCCTTTCATTATAAGTATCAATGAACTGTGCACCAAATAAGTGCAATAATTGAGCTTTGTGAGTATCTTAAATACTGGTAAAGACAGGAACGTGTTGATGATATCTAAAAAATAAAATAGTTAATTTTACGAATAATAGTGTAAGTGTAATTTTTTAGAGGTATGGCAAAATCTTTCATTGATAACGTAGGCACTGCGTTCAAGTTCCATGCTGAGCAAATTTTTGCTCTGAACGGTTTCAAACGTGATGTCATATTGCTTCCGAAAAACTGATTAAAACATACTGAGGAATTCCTGAAGAAGTTGTGTGCGGCAAAAAGTCGATGGGCAAATAAAGATTTGGTGATTTAGTTGAAGAAGATAGGAGTACGCCTTTTAAAGTTTGTGCACCACTTGCTCTTTGTCATTTCATGGAATGAGGCAGTACGACAATAACTGCCGAAAGGCACAAAATTGAACCAAGTGTGACTTTTCTTTGCTCCTGCTTACTCAATATCAAAAGAAGAAAGACGTGGAATGGGGTCGTCGGCGCTGTGGCGAGGTACCTGGTTAAATTATCAGTCGTCTTTCAAAGTAGAGGCTGAGAAGCTGCTCCTTGTTTAGAATGTTATGATCAAATTAACCCATTTAGCTCAGAAATGGAAATAGGTACACGACACGTAAGATAACATTTGACGTCAAATATTTCTATATGAAGGTATCAACATAAATAAAAGTTGAAGTGAGAGTGTACCAAACGTTAATGAGATCCATAACCATTTCACTCCTTAATAACAATACACGTGCAGATGACCAAAGCAATGTTATTCTGTTTTCAATACAATGGGAAGATGACTTGGAAATTTTAACTGGCACTTACTTGCATATCCAAAATGGCAACTATATATAATCCATGACTGTGCAAGCACCCACAGAAGCCTTCTGAGGGTATTTTCAAGGCACGTAGTTATGTTATCGGTTAGATTCGCCAAAACAAATTGTAGAATCATTGCTAACAACCAGAGTAACCAACATACAACAGTTGTTCCCTACAATTACGAAAATGAGTTATTTGCGTTGATGAGAAAGATACTTACTTTATTCAACATTTTGGGTTTCCCTTCAGGACGCGTTGAAAGAATGTATCCCAAGATAAATCCAATGAACCATGGTGCACCCCTCAGATGGGTCAGGTAGTAATAATCAGTCAGGTAAGAAATACTAAAATCAATCAATTGTATACAAGCAGTCACACTAATATGTAGAGTACCTGAAAAAAGGCATTTTCTTATACCAAGTGACTATAAAACCCGCTACCATACAACAGAATGAAAGGAAACCGACAATCATCAAAGAGAACTTGGGAGCTCTTAGCAAACATATTATTAACATGGGTGATAACAAGTATAATTGCATATCCACAGCAAGGTACCAACTCATGGCGAAGCACTAAATGACAATATTTATTATAACAGTTTGATAAGGTTCGTTAGTGAAATAAGAAAACTTAACACAGCTTCAAGGTGCTTCATTTGAATGCAACGATATTAAAATAGTTTCTCGTGTAACTAAATAACTATATGTATATCATTTCAAAAAATGAAAAAAAAGCTAGGAGCACATTTTGAGAAAATCGATTTTCAATTTTTTTTGGGCACCAATAAATTGCCGAATTGGCCGTCATTTTGAATTTAGAAAGAATCGAGAAACGAGGTCTTATTTGTAGCCATGTCTACTAACTTTTCACCAAGCGAAATTAATTTGGGTTATTTGAATGTTTGCTGCCAGAGTAACCCCGCTAGTTTGGGCCCCTTTGGGCCGATTTTGATGAGAAGCTTGTTTTACAGAAGTTTTTTTATAGTTTCATCATTTCATCAAAATCGGTCTAGCAGTTTAGGCTCCACAGCCATAACGTAAACACCCACCCACACACGCACCCACAGACAAATATTTTTCAAAGATGGGGGTTTTGGACTCAGGAGGACCCAAAACCTCGAGATCGATTTTTTTTCGATTACATTACTTTCCCTATGTGTATATGCACGAGAAAGTAAAAATGAATAGTGCTGCTAACTAAAGTTAGCGATACTTTCACGCTGACAAAGCTGTACAAGTAGAGGGCAATTTTCTTTGGGCAATATGTTTTCTTACCATACTTAAGGTGTTCCTGTAGTTATGCATAAACAAAAGGGAAGTCCACCAATTCACTTTACACTGATAGATTTCTATATACGTGCGCATATCGGTTATTGGACCATATGTGACATGTTCCAACAAAAAGGTATAGGTTAGCACAATGACAATTAAACACGGCATTATCCTAAAATATTATGCAGTAGGTATGGTGTTAGAGTACCTAATAATCGAACCTTAATATTCTGCGCAAGTAGAACTTCTTAATGTTAAATTCGTACCCCCTTTTTGAATCATGAATAATACCAGTGGTTATCATCGCCCCTGATATAAGAAGAAATGTATCCACATTTGATGTTGATATAACTTCCACTATCTGAAGGAAACTACTGGATACCTAAAATCAAGGTGTGATTGCAGGATATTGCTTCCTCCCACATCTTACTTCGTGAACATGAGCAATGTTCCTTGTAGGATAGCGGTAACTGTATAAGAACACATGGCCGTATATAATACATGCAATACTGATTACTCTAATACCATTGACACAAGATACTTCATTTACACGACTCGTAGTATCCAACATTTTCTTCCCATTTTTTATTGCAGAGAATATGCTTACCAACCAGCTTGAAGAAACTAGAAACTTTTCATGCCAAACATATAACCGTACTATATAACTTACATTTCCCTCTGTAATACCCAATACCGTCAATTATCGTTGAAGCAAGTGTTAGAAAGATGAGGGCACCAAGGAAACATCTAAATAATTCGTCAGCATAGCTACAATTTTTTTTAATACTTACGTACAGAAGAGCTTTTCCTCTATAATCTAAAACCGGGTAAGTGTCCATCGTTTTGCACGCTCCGAATTGAACCACGACATCCATTTGCAGCCTTTGGAATAGAATTTCAACATCTCTTTCTGAGCAAACATGTGGAATGCAAATGGCGACCGATGGTGCAGGCCTGAACCACAAATCGGGATCTTCTCTTACTAGGTGATATATTTCGAATTTGTTCTGTAGGATACGCGCTTTAGACAAATTTTTTAAATGATACTGCGAGTGTGGCTTACAGTAACTTTTTCACGATTCAGTGTCAAATCGGCCCGACAATACTTTCCAAGGATTTTTCCGATACGTGAATGAACATTGATATTTATGCATTCATCAAATGTGCCAAGATCGATTAAGTTACCCTTCAGTAATCCCGATGGAAATCCAGATGAAGCATCTAACACTAAAACAAATCTATTGTTACAGCTGGCTCAACCTTTTGTCTTTTGTAGCGTTATTATACCAAAAGCTGCAAAATCTAGAAATATACTAAGCAATTAAACCTGGTAGGTATACGTAATTCCTTTTTTGGTTATTGTTCCTAGTTAATGTGTTTTTGGTGTATTTTTTTAATGTTAATGTTTAGAAATGGGAATTAGGCCCGCATTGTGATTACGTTTTCCTGCTAGTTTGAAATTATTTAAGACTACACTGAATTATTAGTATTGAAATTTTTTAAATTACCAATTCAAAGGACGATTAAGAGCTGGACAAATTAATAATAAATAAAGATTCTATCCCCTTTCACCATGTCACACATCAAACGTTTGTAATGTATACTGTCCTGTGGATTCCCAAACGCCGCAAACTATAATTATTATTAAGTCAAGATCTGAAACAATTGTTCAAATAGATGCTGTTAACACAGAGACAGGACAAGGACTTTAATAAAATTCAAATTGTCGATGGCGTATCCCAGCATAAACTCAAATTCAAAAGTATCAATATCAACTCTAAACACCAATGAAAAACAAGTCATTAAACAAAAGAAATAGCTTTCCCTCAAAACCCTAAATATTCCACCTGAATTGACAAGGCTAAAAGTTGGATGTATACAGTGCGTACCAAATGTATGGAACCGATCTCGTTATTTCAAAACTATTCAAGATAATAATACCTTGTGATTGATTGTGTAAATTATTTGTCATTTAATAGAAAGTTTGATTTTTTTCTATAAATTGAAAGTTAATTAATGAAATATTGCATTCTTTGGTTTAGTTATAGATTTTGGCAGAGTATTTTTTTATAAACATCCTGATTTTTTCTTAAAAATTTATGTCATTTTTTTGGTAAAAGACATTTCCCCTATTTACTTGAAATATGAGCTGAAAACGAACAAAATTATTATTGCGCAATCCTAACATTGCAAAACCTTAATAAAATTTATATGAAATCGAGCGCGTTTCGACAGTAAAGTTGTCATCATCAGCGATCATCCGGAATAATGACAGCTTTACTGTCGAAACGCATCCGATTTCATATACCCTTATTGTGGTTTTTGTTTTTTGCAATGTAGGGTTTAACCGCCAGCCCTTTCAGTTATTATAGTATAACAAACACTATGTATTTGTAAGATTGGAAACAACATTGACTCAATTTCGATCACGAGGTCAATCTAAAATATGTATGTTTTTCTACAATTTCTTAAGGTTTTAGCACAGATAAGTAAATATATCTGTGGTTTTAGTATATAAAACGAAAACGCACTGTATAATAAAAAATGATAACGCTTAAATATTAACGTAATTATATCTTACACATAAAATAGGGCACTTTGACAACAGATTAGTTAATTTCTCACATAAAACTGGATTAACTATATTGTCATTAATACTGAAATTACACATTTATGTATTTAAATTTTTTACGCTACAAAACAAGTGCTGTGACGCTTTGACATCATGAGTTAGTTAATTGCAGATAAGGCGTATTATATTCTCGAGTAGAAATAATAATCATAATTTTTTTCTTAATTAGAGCATTATAGAGAAAAAACGTAGTTCTTATAATTTAGTACCCTGCTCACTATCAAACATAAGACTGGAAAGGAAACTACTCACTTTGCATCGCCCACATTTCTTCTTTTAGTAATTCTTCTTTGAAAAACTTCAAATATTTCGAGCACTTGTTTGACACACTAACGCGGTTTGTTACATTGATTCTATTGTTAGTAAAGAATATATGTCTCAAATTGTAATCCATCTTCATAATGGACTCAATCTGGCCATAAGTATCTCCTGAAAATAAAATCACTACAAATATAAGATAAATAAATGTAACCATTGCTGAATCTACAAAACTACGTTGAAATTAAAGCGATTGTATAACGTACCGCCATTAAGTAGCGGTTTTGACGTCAAATATTTACATTGTGAAGGCCCATTTACAACCATTTTATTCTCGGCACACTTTTAAGTTAAAGTCACGACAGTCACATTTTCACTGAAAAGTGTGCCGAGTATAAAGTGGTTGTAAATGGGTCCTGAGTCTTTATATTACCTGTAAAAATCAGCTTATGTTTATAAACCCAATCCGCACTTAGCCATAAGTAGGATGTGTGTCGCAACATAAACTCAAAAAGTTTGCCCTCAACTAGCTCACTGGGGAATAAGCGCGGCTTATTTTTATTAAATCTTCCTCTGCAGGGAGTAGTTTTTAGTGATCGTCTACTAGCTCAATGTCTAAATCAGGGAGTTTCCGACTTTCCGTCTAAGGGGCCACTTGCTAATTATTTATCGGGACTTATAGCTTGTGCAACTTGTAGATTATTCAACAGTTGCTAATTTCGGTATAAAGCTTGTCACTCTTATTCAGCATCTGAAATTAATGCTTCAAGAGGCAATTTTTTTCTTGCAAATTCACTTAGGAACGCAGTTTTGCGACCTACATTTTCATTGGCACTTTGCTGGATTATATACAGTTGTCATGTTGAACAAAAAGGTAAGTATGTCCCTGATATACCCATAAAAAAAAATATTTCGAAATTTTAAGGATTGTGAACAAATTCCTTTCAACGTCATTCTTCAAAATTCAATAAAAGTTGACGTACTGCATTTATTTGATCCATTATCCCATAATTGACATAGTTACTTTGAGTATGAGGGTTGTGCAGGATTTAACTGCCTTGGAACTTGTAATAACAAATATCATCTTAAATTTTGATCAACATTTCATTTTAGTTTATTAAATTTTGTGGAGTTATTGTATTGACGGAAGTTGTAGCGTTATTGTTATCACTTAGCGTCGAATCACCTGTACTGGCTATCGAAAAAATGTTATTCAAGAAGAAGGAACGCAAAAATTTCGTTGAGGAGGTAACATGTGATTCAAATTTTTCGTACATCATAATAATTTTATCATCCGTTGATCGTAGGCTTCATTGGAGGTTGGCAGCCATGGGAGGATCATCAAGACTGGTGCTTAGTATTCAGTTTTTAGGGTAAACAAATAATCGTTGCTACAAAATTTGTATTGTCCATTTATTGCCATAAATTACGTACCTACACGATACTTCAATGAGTAGGTACACAAACGTGCCACAACCATGAATGTTAATATACAATAGGCTTGTTTAAGTAATTCAAGTGGTGTTGGTGCATTTTATGATTTTGTCTTAAATTAATAAACATTTAAAAGAGACTTTACCATTTGAATATCTTTGGGGATTCCATTTCATTTCCGTTAGCACGGTCAGTGTTGATTGGAGAGGTGATAAGGTGATAAGGATCCGATAGAAGGGAAGAAGATGTACGTTAACTGAATAAGGTAGGTATTCAAAATGAAGTACCTACTTATCAAATGTTAATATTAGGTACTAGTTCAAAAGAGCCTTTTTAACGGAAATAGACACTTCTTAGAACACCTCACAAAAGTTTTAAGCTACACGATCATTGTTTAAACAAGGAATCACACGTACAGAGTGTACAACTAAGAAAGGAGGGCGACCATAACTCAGAAACTGTTTGAAATTTAAGCAGTGAAATAAAAAATTTGGAAATTATTTTCAATTTCCTACCATTGCCGCAGCAATCGTAAAAATTCGTTAAACATAGTTTTACATATTGATCACTAATTTACAATGAATATCTTTTTTTAAATACATTACTGAGGAAAATTGCCCAAAAAATGTGAATTTCAAATTGAAATCGGTAAAACGCCCTCTGGCGGCAAATGGTAGGAAATTCAAAATAATTTCCAGCATTTTCTCTCGGCCACATTTATTATAAGATTTTTTATTTCACTTCTTCATCTCAAATAGTTTCTGAGTTTTCTTAGTTGTACACCCTGTACATTTAGCGGTGTGGAACCCTCAGCGTTCACTTCGCTTCTACGTACTCTCAAGGCGGCGAACCTGTGTACGGAAAATCTTCACATATCTTCGGCGTATCGAGCACATTTCCCTGTGGTAGCATCT
This sequence comes from Pyrocoelia pectoralis, assembly GCA_036250285.1. Lineage (NCBI taxonomy): Eukaryota > Metazoa > Arthropoda > Insecta > Coleoptera > Lampyridae > Pyrocoelia > Pyrocoelia pectoralis. The sequence continues at coordinate 51,792,172 of CM070077.1, read as the reverse complement.
CTCCGCCAAGTAATCACATTGGAGCAGTCTCGTGCAGAGGAGTACTTTAGAGTTGTTGCGCACATCAATGACTCCGTAAAAAGAACACATTTGTACTTTGCGACAATGGCTTCGTGAGTATCAAACTGTCCTGCAAGCGGTTTAAATCGCGTCTCTAAATTGTCGAGAGACATCTTTTTTAGAGATTGTACGTTACTTACCAAGCGTGACAGAGCTGTTTGAATTACATTTAGGCAAAAATCGGCTGATGCTTTCAGTAGGGGTCAATCGCATTTAATCCGCATACAGAAATGGCAAATGTTGACAACCTCTTTTTGTACGCTTAACATTACTATGAAAAGTTAAGGACCACCTTGGATGCCAGAAAGTCTTACCGCATGTTTAATGTTTTTTCGGTTTTTTAGTTTATTGGTCGAGAGAGGTGTTTAGATGTGTTCTTCTTACATGCATTCTTGAGCGATACCACATCTGCTTTCAGGGGGAAAGAAAAATGAATAGTTCTGGCGACGTGAGAAGATATTCTTGCTAGCTTGCCAAAATCCCCCTCATTGGTTGAAATTGGACGAAAGACAATATGTCGTCATAATGTTGCGAAATGGCGAAGGCGGTTCGTTTTTACTTTCTTCAACAAAGTTTGGACATTCCAAACGCAAAATATTTTCGCTACATTTAATTCCTCCAGGACAACATTAATTCCGGTAGGATGGGCGTCTCGTGTTTCTGCAGAACTGTATGTAAAAATAGATGCAACTTTGGGAAATCCCAACTACAACGCATCAGGGCAAAGTGCCAAATTGGATTTTAAGGTAACATGGCCCTTTACATTCTAATGTAAGAGTGGTAAGGTCACTTACAATTTTCAACCTTGGAAAAAGTATTTGCTGTACCTGGTAAACAACTGTAACTATATGACTAACACAGGTAATATATCCTTGTATTACAAATCAATAAATGTCAGCGGTGTCACTGGACCTACCAAGCACTAAGTGTTCTACGAAGAATTAATCATAAATAATAAAAAAACAATAAGTCTTGTTCGATTTTGACTTATTCGACATGAGGGAACTAGCAAAATGTCAAGGTGTGTTCTATTAATATGTTTTATTTTAAAAATAGTTATGACTGCGATGTAACACGTCAATTTTGAAGAGGATCTTACAAATTCTACTATGGATTCCCTCTCTCAGATTCATGATTGACTCCATTAGACACTACTCCTACAATTGAAAATGGTACAAAAATATTCGCAGTGCCATAAATATACTTACTTGATGGTTTCCTCAGTAACCTTTTCTCAATTGAAATAAGTGGAGATTCTAAAGCCAACGTTAATAAAAGAGATGCAAAGAAAACCATAGCGTAATTACTCCATATAGTTTCAAGCTGAAGTAAAACACAAATGTAGGGTTAATAAAAATGGATTGAAAATTTGATGTTACCACAAAAGAAGAATTGATGACGGGATTTATTTGATGGCTTTCAAAAGTTAATGCTTGAATAAATATATGACATAAGTAGCCACTAAATGTCAACCTTGATAACACTTTAAATATTCCGCAAGACAGAAATCCATTTATCACACCTAATAAGAACATTTAATAGGTTTTTGGAAACGTTACGTGAAACATTTACTTACCTCCATATCCAAATTGGCAAGCATAAATAACCCAACCAACACAAATTGCCCATGCAGACCGCTGTAAAGCATTATTAAACGCATATGCCAATATACTATTGCGTTTTCCGGTAAGCACGTCATATTCCGGAACAAGACAAGTGAATAAAATTGCAATAGCAGCCACCCAAAGTACTACAACATAAATCTAAACATATGTTTCGTTACTCTGTACAATTGAATTGTAAACTTGCTTTAGGTATAACCATAGCCTTTTTATTTTTCGTACAGTATATCAGGTACCCAAAAATAATTCCAAGTAACCAAGGTGCAGCTCTACAATATGTTGTCAAATAATAGTACTTCATGTATCCATTTCTAAAACAGGTTTTTAAATAATCTGGCGTGTTACCGAAAATAACTTCCTTACGAGTCTTTCACATGGTCTACCTTAAGAAACCACGTTACCAAGAAACTTATCACCATACTGCAGATCGCAACACACCCTGTTATAGTTATAGCTAGTTTTGGCCATTGTAATAATGGTAGCAGAAGAAGCGGCGACAGTATATAAAGCTGCATATCTATACTGAGAAACCATGTTATGTCCAGGCACTAAAAATTCCACAATATTATAGGTTACACGGCTACTCTTTCTGTATCTAAAATACTGCGTAAAGTGACTTTTATTACAAATGTGGTGATGCTGTGGGAAGTTTACAAGAAAATTTGCGAACACCACTTAAAGTTTTACAATCGAGACTTGTAATGAAGGGCCTTGGTAGACCAATTACTAGAAAGCAGTTTAAATGTGATCCTTACAAATTGAAATTTTGTTCCATTTTTTAAGCAGAAACAGCGGACTATTTTTTTTTGTAATCATGTCTATTGACAGAAAGATTTTTGTAATTTCTAAAATGTCACTTTACGGTATTAAAAAATCTAAAACTCTATTTTACTTTTTTTATTTTTTATGAAAATATGAATACCGAAAAAATCTTTCTGTCAATAGATAGATATAGTCACTCTTTTTCAAACGCCATAAGAAATATTTTTTCACAATTCAAAATAGTAAATAAAATTGTGGAAACATCGGAGAAATTTCCAGTTTACAATTTGGCATGTAGGCAACACAAATAACAGTCGTCCACATAATAATTTTATTTGTCATAATCTTTTAAGGTAGTGAATGATTTCGCATTCTTTTTGACAATTTGACTGGACATGTGGAATAGACAAAAATGTACTCTTTCGCAAATTTTTTATAGAGCAGTTATACTAAATGACCTTTTTCTTCTTGTTGACATAATATACGGCAATATTTATTTTTTACGCCAACATACAACATTTTTTTAGTTCGCCAACCAATAATACTTCCTATACCCGATAAGGCATTGTAGTTTGAGTTATACAGGGTGATTCATTAAGAATGTCCAATCTCTGAACTGTAGATTCCAGACCTCGAAATATGATGATTCTGCCCAACATGCCTTATACAAATATTGATAGTTTCCGAGATACCGGGTGTTTAAAGTTTAAATATGAATTTTGATTTTCGCAATAACTTTCTATTTTTTCACAATTTCTTTTTGAAAATTGGCAGTTTTACCTTTTTTTGCATGAGGATTGCCAATTTGGACTCTAATTTAGCATTGCTAATGGAGGGCGCTAGTTATACTTGGTTGTGTTTAGTAAATCTAAGCAAAAATTTTTTTCGGCTGAACTATTAGCAAACTAATAATAAAATATGGAAAAGCGTTAGATTCTACAAAAAAAAGTTACTCTTGTTTGATTCGTGTAACTCGATCAGTTATCGAGTTATTTGCTTCTAAACAGTTCAATAAATTTTAATTTAAAAAAAAAATTTATTCTCTAAATGTGTAACAACAATAAACTATTATTTATGATCCGTTTTCGCAAAGATCTCTTCATATCAAATAACCCTTGTCTATTATTTTTAATCACATTAATTAATTGTTATTGCGAAAATCAAAATTCATATTTAAACTTTAAACACCCGGTATCTCGGAAACTAGCAATATTTGTATAAGGCATGTTGGGCAGAATCATCATATTTTGAGGTCTGGAATCTACAATTCAGAGATTGGACATTCTTAATGAATCACCCTGTATGATCGTTTTGACCATGCCCCATCAACAGCAACGGTAATTATTGGTACCCCATTGTCAGCAAGTTCATTAGCTTCAATAGCCAGTTTTTTCTTCTTTTCCTGCTTCTATCATTTTATCCGATGCTAAGGCCATTATATCAGTGCTTTTTTTTATGTTTGAAAAGGTCCGACATGATACTGGTGGAATATTTAGTGCTGAAGTTATTTCTTCCAAACTTCGGTTTTACCATTGAGTGAAATATTTATTCAATGGTTTTACCAATAACGGAAAGTTCCGACAAAAAGTGATAAACCACAGTCTGCCAAATGTTAAAATTAGATAAATTAAAGGGATACGAAATACAAAATATGAAATATTAAAATACGTCACTTCCGATATAAGCTAAAATGGCGGCACTCATTTTTTTTAAGAAAAAGGTGCAGTTTTTTGGTACGAGGGAAGTCTCGTGGCAATCGATGCCAGAATTTTTTTTTAATTATTCCTATACAATTAATAAATATTAACTTACTATATCATTCATCAGATCATAATTTTGAATATACAATAACGCCTTCCACCAGTTTTTTCTACAGGAGCCAGAGAGGAGGTCAACAGTAGTGGGCCACAATGGTCCAGACCCCAAATGTTTCAACACAAATACATGAAGAAGGATCATAACTCCGACAACAGGCGTTAATCTAACATATCTGTGTAAGTAATACACCAATAAATTAAATTTCATAGCTCTTTTAGAGTAAGTCACGAAAACATATGATAATGTTAATCCACTAATAAAGAAAAATGTGTCAACTGCGTTCATCCCCCCAATAATAATCATACTAACGCGTGAGTTAATGAACTGTAATAAAAGAGCGATAATTTACCACAACAGGTATTAATGCAACTCACATCTAAGATGAATTTTGCATTTCGAATTGGTTGCCTCGTTAGAGCTATGCATTGGTGACCCAATATAATCCACATCATACTTATAACTCGAATTCCATGCATACATGAAATCTCATCATCGTTTTTGGTGGTTGCAAACAGCTTTTTCCCATTTGTATAAAACGAAAATGAAACAATAAACCAGTTCGATGGCACTAAAATAATTACTGACAATGATAGTGGTTACATGCTAATATCAACAAACCTTTCCTTAAGTGTTGCATTGTCATATCGTATACGGTGCAGAATAATACCCAACAGAGCCAGAGCGTAAGTGAAACCCTAAAAACGCATAATCTGTTGATGCCCGTTTTCCCAAAAAATACATACAAAACGACGGTAGTTCCGACATCAATCTGGTGTTGAGTCTCTTTGGTTTGGCAAGAACTTTCCGCAACGGTCATTCCAATACCATTATAAATATTTTGAATATCTGCGGCTGTGCACGCGCTGGGTGAACATAGTCCAATACTTATTGATAAAGGCTGGCTCTGAAGCTGAAAAACAGAATCATCAAATTACGGCAAAATTTAATTTTGGGCTCTATTCTGGGGATGGTATGGTAGGGTATTTTACCTTATACATCAATTATTGCCTCAATTTTGGTGGCACGACTACTATAGCCTCAAAATGATCTAATTACTGTTTATATCTATGGGAAATTATACTAGACTAAGAGCTAGCGAGCGATTTGGTGAAGTCAGTTCCAGATGAAGAATTGTTATTTTTCACATTCGGTACACTACTCGAAGATACCGAAGGTAAGTCTGGTACCTTGGACCGGCCGGGTTTGGGGGGTGGTGGACGTTTGAAGTAAAATGGAAGATGGCCTACTTTACCCAACAGCCAGATGGTCGATTTTGGTGTTATTTAATTCGTAGTCACGTACTGTGGTAGGAAATGACAATGCCAGACATTTTAGTACGGACGGACCTCATGGATCGAATGCTACTTAGGTACACTGCAGTAGTGTACGGATGAAAGTATATTATTCTATTCCAATCACGTAGATACAATTGTATATAGTGGCCGTCACGATAATTCGAACTGGCGATGTAAAGAGCTATTAGCTCAAATCCTTTATTTTGAAAACAAGCCCTACAGGTGACTCAGGCTTACCCTGTTGTAATATACTCAAAGCGGGGAGTAAGAACTGGAAGCAAACAATTATGCTACAGTAGTCATCCTAAAATTATCGTCTAAATCTAAAACTCGATCATTTTGGGAATCGGCAAACCTTTTGTCGTGTACTTAAAAATTTTTTAAAGTAAGATGAGCATTGTTCTCAGGCATCATTTGAATCTATCGCTATATACTTACTACAAGATTTTGAGCGTTTGGGAATGGAATTTTACCAATACAGTATTTTCCAACAATTTTACTCTCTAATGTATCCTGTTCGATATTTATACATTCATCGAACGATCCTAGTTCGTAAAAGTTGCCATCTAAGATCCCAGATGGAATCTTTCCTGATGCGTCGAACACTAAAACGTTGGGTTGACTACCATTACAAAGAAATTTTTACTTACTCCTTAACGCCCACATCTTCATTTCAGAAAGATCTTTAACATATTTATTTAACTGTTGTAAACAATCCCCAGACATATTTATACTTTGCGTTTTAAGGCCGGCCATATAACTCGAAGGACCAAATTTTTCCAATACATCTTTTGTTGTAAGTGCTTCAATGTCCAGAAAATGCGGAAATAAAATACTCACAAAAGCTATTATAGTTAACGTCGGTGAAAGCATGACTATGGTATCTGTCAAGTATTCAATCAGAAATTTTATAATAAAGGTAGTTTATCGTGGGATCTTTGGTAACAACATTCTTATCAATTCGATAGATGTTACGTGTCAGTGTGTTAATTGTTTACGACATAATAGTTAACATGTGTTTGCTATCATACTGATAACGCAGTATGAAACAACCTTACTGACTTACTGTTGCATGTTAATTAAATCAGCAAAGGTCTTCTGGGTTGCCCAGGCTACGGGTGAACTCTTTCCAACTGTATACGTTAACAAAATTCCAAAACTGTTTTCTCATTGCGCATTATGGGATATTATATTAGCCAATCTTTATCTTTATCTTTGTAGGTATCTAAAATTTTAAAAGGTTTGTTTTTTAATAATTGAGCAGTTTACGAAATTTTGTCAGGATAAGCCTTATAGAATACTATATCCAACAATATTGAGCTTAAAAACATCTCTTACTATCTCGGTACTCATTTATTTGGTCGTTTCATTTTCTTTTTAAATAGTGCCACATCTCTTTATATTGAATCATAAGTATATATTTTTCTACACGAAGAGTATTCTCTCCGGCGACATCTGAACTGTAAGTTTGGAAGAGTGGTTGGCACCCTCCTTTTTATAAGGAACGTACTGGACCCTTCCCCCCCCCACTCAGAGGTATGATAGAGAATTAATGAGATTGATTATTGTATACCAAACATTTTTTCGAACAACTTTATAGTTCCTTTGGTCAGATACACATCTGCGTATTCGTTGTTCTCATTCTTGGGCTTTAACAGGTATGGCTATTGACGAGCACATTAGTTGACGTTCTCCAAGTCCAAAAATGATGCCATTTTAAGACGTTTTTTAGTTTGGGGAAAAGTCATAAGGACTGAGATCTGGCGATGGAGGTGGGGGTGTGACATGAAGCGTTGTCGTGATGAAGCATCCACGTGTTTGAAAATGTTTGAAATGATTCACCCTTCTTCTGAGTCTTTCAAGGACATCTCCGTAAAAAATTTGGTTGGCGGTTGCCCTAAAGGAAAAAATTCTTTGTGAGCAATGCCTCTACTGTCAAAGAATTGAATGATTTGATCTCTGATTTTCTCATTCGACTTTCCTTCGGTCGATGAGATGTCTCAGTCTGCCACTCCTGACTTTACCGCTTTGTCTCAGAGCCGTAATAAAAAATCCATGATTCATCACCAATTCAATTAAGACACACGTTCTGCTCAATTGTGAGGTTTTTGGACACTATTTTAGCATAATCCGTTCGCATGTGCAAATTTATAGTTTAAATTGTTCAATTTTAATTAGTCATTCATCTTTATTGTTAAACGACACGACGGTGAAGTTAGAGTTTTTGATTTTGACGGTCTCCCTAAGCAAGACTCATCTTATAAAGCCGTCCAAAAATGATTTGCGCCAGTGAAAAACTTGGGCTCTTGATGAATAATGTTCCCCATAAGTCTGTTTCAAATTTTCAAAGTAGTCCAGTCAACGAACGGCTGAAATCGAAAAGCGCTTCTATTATATTTGATCAAGATCTGCTTCCTATCAACAATTATCACGAAGCATCGTCTGAATTACAATTAGCATAGGTTTCGTTAGCGATAATGTTGGAGTTAATAAGTTAATAACAGCGCATAAATACAAATTTTAAGTGCAATGAATCTTTAACACGTGATAGTTAATAATTAGACGTTTAATTAAAACAAATTATTAACCAAGGGCGTTTTGTAAGGTGAACGCACATAAACATAAATAAAACTCGGTAAATCATTTTTAATTATAACCCTCACAATTTATTAGGTGCATAAATATTTGAAATACAGCCATCCTTCACAATCCCTAATTGTCGGGCAAATTAAAGGTATAAAATTCCCCTAGCAATTTCCTATATCACGGATAAATACAAAAAATTGGGAAGCTCAAATTGAACACCTCAAATTTCGGAGCAGCACTGATCGAGCCAGAAGATTAATGCCCGAATGTATCGCGTTTTAATGAATAGAGAATCACAAACGGTTGTCAGCCCAATGTAATTTAATTTGGACACAAAACGGCAATTTAAAACGGTGGCATCATTAATTAATACTTCCATACCTTATTTTATTTACTGACTTTCGGATAAACGGTAATAGAATTAATAATATTTAATGATGGTGCGTTTTTCAAGGGAAAATGTTAAGTATAGAGTTTGTAAGTTGGTTTTCTTCTACAGCGCAGCGTATAAAAATTGTAATATGTACTGTTAATTTTAGATATATTTTTTAAACATCAGTTTTTGTTCAGTGTCTTATTATAAGTTATTACCGTTCACTTTAAACCACATTTCAAAACTCGACAAGACGAGTTTTCATCTCCGGGTTATCTATAGGTTGTAAGTATTGTTTTGTAATATTAACAACTGCCAATCAGGATGCTTTATGGCAATACCTCAATGTTTATATTTTTATAGATAAAAAAATATGCCTCAACTCGCATATTGTTTAGCTTGACTTTGTAACTATAGATTCTATGTGGTCTTTAAGGAGTAATGGATAGATAATCCAGTAATATACGCTAAATTTGCTTCTCATTTAGAGAGAAAGTGAGAGACCAAATGGTATTAGCCGATTCCTGGCATTCCTGACTGGTGACGAAACTATTATGATAATTTAACTTCCAAGGAAGCCAAATTATGAGTGTTGATGAAGAACCGCCCAATTTACCCAAGAGAGAAGTCCATGTTCGGTATTTTTTCGGTCAACCGGTTTAGGCAAAGTTGTCATATTAGAAAAGGGTCCATAGGTCAACGCTAATTGTTACACCATTGTTTACCTACCGTAAGTCTTCCAGGCTGTCCAGGAAAGACGCCAAATCCATACCATTATCTTTCATGAAGATAATGCTAGGCCCCACACAGCATCAGCAACATCAAAATTTCTGGAAGAAAGCCAGGTCACTTTGATGATTCACCCGGCCTATTCTCCTGACCTGGCTCCCTGTGATTTTTGGCTGTTTAGAAATCTGAAGAAATTTTTATGAGGAAAAAGATTTTCAAGTGAAGAAGTGGATGCTGTGAATGTGAAGTGAATGAATTTTTTTCAAGCATCTCCCAAAATGAGTGGCTATAAGTATTTACAATGTGGCAAGAAGAAATGAGAGACTACTTTTAATTTGTATGTAATAAAATTTAAATTTCTGGAGTCCCCCCCATTTAATGATCATCCCAGTATTTCCGTTAACTTATTACCTATCTTAATGACTAAATTGGGACCTTTGTCTTTAATCACTTTATAAGGCCCGTAAAATAATTTGTCGTATTTGTTCACACACGGGTCATTTTTCAGTAACATTTCATCACAAACAGAAAAAATGACACAGATTTTGTCAAACTTAATGCTCCTACGTATTTTTGAATCTAAGAAGGCTGCTTTGCATCATTCCAATCATGCTCTTTGCAATCTATATTTTAATTCATTCAAGTAATTATCGGAATTGTATATCGGTTCAATTACTTTACACAAAGTAACTGTTACCCTGTGTTCCAGTGTAACGAGTTGTAGTAGTATGAACACTATTGTTACCACGTTTACTCAACGTTTTGGAATGTTCTTGGCAATGCATTCTTAGAAAAGCTCCGAGGTGTTTATGAGAATTTTCTAATGACCCTATTAATTCACGGTGGTACGGCGTTGAATTTAATTTATTTATTTTAAGTAATTTACGATTTTCGATAAATACCTACTAATGAGAAATAAAATAAATTCGCTTCCTTGATCAGTTGTAATCTTATCAGAGATTCCGTAATGTAAAATAAATTGTTCAACAAAACTGATTTTTTATTTAATAATTTTGTTAATTCGTATTGTAAGATTAATATACACGTTGTTTCAGACCACCCGTATCTCCCGAATATCTTGCGAAATCCAAAACGCATTGAGAGAAGAAATAATACGCGTGGAATTTTTTTTAGGCTCATTGACATTCAAGGTACGTTTAAATCTAAAATGGTTTCGTTCTGCCATCCTCGGTTAAGGGTCATAGGCGTGGGGAGGTTTTACATAAAGCTCCCTCACTTCCTTTTTTATAAAGCATTAACATTTCTGATTCTCATTTAACAAAACTGAGATCAAATTTTGCGTAATCAGAAAATTAAATCTTTTCGCGATTACAGCCCCATCTGTCATGAACTTCAAAAAAAGTTGCTGACAAAAAGTTAATTTTTAATTTTTAACGCAGAATCCAAATCTGCATAGAAACTGGGGGTTGGCGTGGCGACTTCCGATTACAATCATTCAATAGGGAATAGAGTCTTACCAAAATTTCCACCCATATTTTTTCTTTTCAATACGTTTTGTATTTCGCGAGATATTCGGGGGGGGGGGGGGGGGGGGGTCTGAAACACCCTATAATTTTTTCGAATTATTTAAAGATCTACCAGCGTATGCAATCGGTTTATCATTAAAATTACATAATGCTGCACCTACTGTAATGTTTGATGTGTCAGTTTTAAAAATAAATTTATTTTGTATTGAATAATGAGGGTAATTTCAGATTTGGGGGGGTTATTAGCAAATTTCTCCATTTTTCTAAAGCTGATTGACATTGTTGCGCCCAATTAAAAATAACTTCGTTTTTTTGTTTAACGATTAAAAGGTGAAGCTATTTCTAAAAAAAATTAATTAATTTTATCCAACAAAATATTTCACTTCTGCTCAGTTTGCTGGAACAGGATAGTTAATCATGACTTGGTAATTATTTAGAATTCGGGTCCATGTACCAACTTTTCCCCTATAAGAAAGTATTACTAGGCAACTAAGAAAAGTTATAACATAATGACTGAAAATCACAAAATTGTTTAAAAATTCAGTAAGTAAATAATTGCAATTAGTAGCGAAATGTCAAAACTTGGCGTAATTGGCAAATACCGTTCCGTAACAAGATTTGGCAGGTTTAAGTCTCATTACGGCTCTTAAGGTTTTCAATTAATTATTTTGTAAATGATATACCTAACTTAAACGTTTATTTCAATTTTGAAAATTTAAATCAAATTGGCCCAATGGTTTACCAATATTGTTAATTACTTTTATTCTTCTCCATTAAATATGTAACTGCACACTTATAAAAATCTTGACGAAAAAATATTTAAAAGTTAGTTAAGGCGATAAGTACTGTAATGTCATTAAAACACTTCTAGTGTCTTCCCAAATACTCTGTATAATTATGATCCAAACGTGGACATAGAGCCATTGGATAACTTCAACCTGACAATATTGCCATGGCTAATAATATAATATGTACATGAGAGCACTGTAGAATATGTAGAACATGACGTAGGTACATTATGAAAATGGCAATATTAATTAAATTATTCAAGCTTCTAGAGTTTTTGGAGGGTTCCAAGTATATTTCCGTTGCCATCAGGTGGAATAAAGTTGGGGGTTCAGTTAGGAAGGCCACTCGATTTCGATTCTAAAATATTTACAAAATCATTCCCATGTACCTTCTAAAATATCGACACTTACCTGCTGATTTCCTGAACAACAGTTTTTCAATGGATATTATGGGTGATTCAAATCCCAATGTTAAAAGTATCGATGCAAACAAGCTCATAATGAATTGTACCCATACGTTCTGTAACTGAAATAAAATTTCTGTAAGTCAATAGAAGGATCGTAAATAGTATTACCATGGCAGCATTGCTTTGCACTGGTGTCGTCTTTAAATTCAGTTTGGTTATGGCTATAATTAAAATGTGAACCAAGTACAAACTGTATGTTAACTTTGATAACATTCGAAATGTTCTACATGATAGGAACCAATTTATCCATCCTATAAGAAAGCTTGTGTTTAATTATGTCCCCTTGCTCAATGTACTATTTTGGTCATAAGTAATGTCCCTTGGATACTGTGATTTAGGCAATCAACTTACCACATAGTGAATGGTAGACGATGTTTAATAAAAGAATGGAATTCGTGAATATGCTAAAACTAACCGTTTCGCTTATACTATTTGATATGTTGGTTGCCTAAGTCAAAATATTCGATGGACATTACTACAGACCATGACTGTATGTACCCATGATACTTATAGTATCATGGTATGTACCTCCATATCCGAACTGACAGGCATAAATAATCCATCCGACTGCAACTACCCAAGCAGGCCGAAGGAATGTGTTATACAAAGCACTTTCTAACGTCTTATCCTCTTCGAATATTAAATCGAAACCTGTGAAGACGCATATACTTAACGTAACAAAGGACACAACCCAAAAAGTTGCAACCAGAACCTAGGACTCGTTTTCATTTACACATTACATATCTAATCTCCAAACTTACATAGTTTAAAACGATTTTTGAGCCATTTCTCTTTGAAATATATATGAAGTAACCCAGTATCAGCCCAAGTAGCCATGGAGCAGCCCTAGTGTGCGTTGCCATATAGTAATATTTCAAAAATTGCGGTAATCTTCGAAATTGATACTCGTTAGATACATAACATTAAGTAGTAAAATTCACCTGTTCTTTGAAACAAACGAAATGCTCAGATTGTAAATCCACGTGACTGCGAAGCAGGACGCCATGCTACATAAGGCCAAAGAACCCGTGACGAACAAAGTTACCGTCGGCCAACGTAGTAATGGTAACAGTAAGAGGGGTGATAAGATGAAAAGTTGCATATCGACACTCAAATACCACGATTGAGGTAAACACTGTTGAAATACTATTAGCGAAAAACCATTTGAGATTTTTCCATCTTACCGGACCGATATCGTCGACATAATTCTGAAAATAAAGCAAAGCCCTCCACCAACCTTGTTCGCACGAACTCACCGAAAAACTTTGAATGGCGATCGGCCATAACGGTCCCGATCCCATGTACTTTATCAGAAATATGTGAAACAAAATCATTACTGCTAATGCAGGTGTTAGTCGTATATACCTATGAACATAGTAGGTCAACAAATTAAACTTAACTCCTCTCTTGGAGTAGGTCATAAAAACGTAAGATATTGTTAAACCTGCAAGTAGCAAGAAAGTGTCCACTGAAATTGGTGCAGACACTATAAACATGTTTGAACGTGTCGCATACCACTGAAATTAGAAACAGGTCAAACCAATTTTAACGTTAACTCACTTACGTTAGCAACGAACTTCAAGTTTTTCATGGGAAGTTGGTTCTCGGCTAGGTAGGTATGACCTAATATAATCCACATTGTACTAATCACACGTATTCCGTGTAGGCAAGAAATTTCATCGGGGCTCTTTGTGTTCGCTAAAAGCTTCCTTCCATTAGTTAAGACGGAAAATGAAATTAGTAGCGGATTTAAGGGAGCTAAAGTAATTCTTTTTGTATATTTGGGTGATAAACTTCACAAGTTACCTTTATGTATGTGTTGTATTATGGCATCGTACAATGTGGAAGTAATTATCACCCATAAAACTAACGCAAGAAAACACCTGCAAGTAAGGGAGCTTTCAATAAGAAAGTTTTAAGTTCAAAACAACACGCACAGTACAACAATTGCACCTGTATCCAACTTTGGTTGGCTATCTTTAGTTTGGCACGAACCATCGCCAATCTTTACGTTATTTATTCCGGTAGTGTTAAATAAACCTTGAATTTCGGCTGCGGTGCAGGAGTTTGGAAAGCATAAGGCCAAATTTAGCGTTAAATTCGCCACCATAGGTGCAGTTAGGTCAATCTGAAAAAAAAAAATTGATCTTCATTTGTTTATAATATCTAATACGTATATGAAGAGTACACGAAGATGAAATAATGGAATGGCACGGTTGGTAAAAAATGTAAGCCATTGATCGAGCAAACCTGGAATGAAAGTGATAAAAGGGAGTTTCAATTGGTATTTTGTTTGTGTTTACAAAGAAAACAATACGCCACAAAGAAATGGTCTAAAAAACGCCAATTGAAAGCACAAACGGAAAAAACTACCATCAGTAGGAATATGTCTCGATAACCGAAATATTTTTTAGTACCCCGTTTGGTATACAATTGTGCCGTTTCACATTTCTCAATATCCCTTAAAATTACGTAGATATTTAATATGTGGAGTGGCAAGACGATTTTACCAAGTGGCGAACGTAATTCGAATGCACAAACGGGAAAATTGATGGCATTTCTTAGCAACCCTTAGTCTACATTTTATGGTCGTCAGGCATCTCTTAAAATTGTGGAAATATTTAATATTTTAAATCACATATGGCTCAAGTACCTAATTGAAAGCACAAGCGGAAAAATGGGACCGTCCTTTAGTGCTCCATTACTATAAATTTGGGCCGTTACATGTTTATCGCATCCCCTTAATATTGCGAAAATATTTAAGGCGAAAGGTGATGTATCAAGTCCATACTGGATTGAAATGCAACGGAGAAAAGGGTAGGGAGTACATTTGAGTGCCTCATGAGCCAATAATGGCCGGGAGAAGCAATGCGCAACATGTTTCCAACAGCATTAATTGTTTGTTTTAAGCACGTAGACTCACAGGCGTTGTCTTCCGTCATGTTGTCTGGATCTTAATCCAATCGAATGGATCAATGCCGTCGAGTATGGTAGTTTTGTCGCAAGAAGCTCTTCAGTTGGAACACCAGATAGTTTTCGGTTTCGATTTAAGTCTGGGATAAGCCAAACAAATGGATGCATGGACTTCAATATAATTATAAGTATAACAATGATAGTTACATTACTCGCTTTCAATTGATCCCACTTCAGTATTTTGGTGATGTCCTGCACGATGGAACTACGATGGGAAGGAGCATTGTCGTGCTGCAATATCACTCTAGACGTTTAACGAGCAATGCATGGTTCAAATTGATCGATTGTGGTCGGTAGCAATGTCCATTGACAGTTTCGTGCAAGGTTTAGAAGCTCAGAGCACACAATTCGTTTTTGGTCACACCAACGCAGAGCATTGTCTTCTTTCCGAAGCGATTCGGTCTTGTTAATGCTTGGCTTGGAAAACCACGATTTTTGCGATTAGGATTCTCGAAATATACCCACTTCTCATGGCCAACAGCAATTCGATGCACAAGGATGCAGGAAACTCTTTCTTTTGTTGTCGAAAAGGCCAAATTTCCGAAGTGGCCCTTCCATTTTCCATCGGTCTTTCAGTTAACTGCGGCACCCATTATTCTTTCTTTTGAATGGTTTCCACGGCATGCAAACGTTTGGAAATACTTTGACGAGTCATGTTTAATCCCTCCACAAGTTGATCTTCTGATGTCGTATCATCCTCATCTAATGACGCTTGCAGATCGACGTCCTCAATTGTTTTTGGTATTTCGGAGCGCTCTTTCTTTTTAGTTTCGCCACTTCTTCAGTGTTTAAACCAATCTTCACAGATGGTTGTCGATGGTACACGTTCGCGGTAGGACTCCTTAAGCAAATAACTTGCCTCAGCTAAATATTTTCAAGATAAAGCAGAAAACCTTCCTGGAAATGCTGCTATTTTGGCAAAAAACTGGACATCTGAATAATGATTGTGTATTTCTTTAACGTTAAGTAGAATCCTTTCAAACACTGGAAAGTGATGGCTTTCAAAAGCTAAACTGATGACCAGTGTCGTGAAGTCGGCTTGGATTGCATTGATTTAATAAGTAGTTCAAAGTTCTAAAAGCGCGGCTTCGTAGACATTGCAAGTTATTTTGTCAAGACGATAAGATAAGTTATTTAAGTAAAATTACTTATTGCACACAATTAGTTTGATAACTATATTTACCAAGACTATCATTTTACTTATCGGTTAAACATTCAATCAAATTCCAGGTTATCATAAAAACAATTGTAAGTAATATGCGATTGTCTTTAAGATTATTGCCACTATCCAACATGATGTCATATTTGGTTTAAAAAAAAGTTGCTCGATCTTTTCATTCATTCGCTTTTTTGTAATTTGCAAATACTTCAATATCCCATAAGTAGGTATCAATTTCATCAATCGAAACATCTGGAACATTAGCGTTTAATAAATTTCTCCATTTTTTGTGGCTCGTTTTGGAACATTAGGTTCACATGTTCTTATTAGTGTGACGACCAAAGCCTAAAGTTACTAGGTAACCGTAATTTAGAAATGTATTCATTCCTAAGTCTTGGTAGAGTCTGTATAATCTTTATCCATTTCAAAATTCAGGGTGCTTGAAAATTTGATCACGAACATAGTTACTAAATGATAAGAACACAAGAATTAGATTAAACGACAGTAGGTAGCACAAACTTAGCAGAAAAGTTCATACCAAAATATTCCAGTTTCTCTCACACTTTGAAGTGTCATTATTTGAAGATCTTTTCGAACTGTTTCCCTTTCAGCGCGATTATGGCAGTATCACAAATGGTAGTAACTGATGTCCTATTGTATTTATTGTAGATCAATTTTGTGCTATAATTTTGATGACAGCACTTATTCTTCAAATTAGCAATATATTGAATATGAAACTGTACCATTCGAATCAGGTAACGATTGTTATTGGACGGGTCTGTCATAGGAGTTACTTCAATATAGGTTTGAAGTGTCTTACATGTATTATTTATGTAGGAGAGCAGCCGTGCTCCACAGAAGATAAATAATCTATGTATTGAATGACCGAGCTCCGTTTGTCAAAAACCGCACTTTTCCGAAACTTAATCTCAAAAAAAACTTAGTTTGGGAATCGTGCACAGAAGTTACGAGGTGGAAGAGTGGAAAAGGGTTGGTAAGTAGTCCATCCTTTTCTTTTCCTTAATTTATTTTAATCTTTGTTTCTAGTGGATCGTCAAGACGCTTCATCATTTATCACTTAATTAATTACTACCAATTTTACGACAAAAATGTTCTTAGTTCGGAATTTTATATCCCGTTTAATTTAGTTTGTAAGTATTCAATTATGCTTAAGTCTCTTATTTAAGTAATCTATTTTAGTGAGAATAGCCCGATGGTGATACTTGGTATCGAAACATGTCGCTAACCACTTTTAATCCATTAGTATCAAACTTTAATTCGAATTATATAATTCATGGGGAAAGTTTTGAGTTTTTAGAGCTGTCGATTGATCGATTCCAACCACTATGGTCCACACAAATGTTTAATCATGGAAGCAATGTTATATAGAAAATTAGAGTTGACTTACTAAAGGGACAAAACAGAAATGAAAAAGCAGAATTTGAACCTAAAATTTGATAACGAATAGCTTCAATTAACTGTGGCACAACAACAGAATCGATACAACCTGCGTAAGTTGCAACACCTTCTTATTCATGGTGCATATGTTTTCCTTTTAGGTCCAGCTTGTGCAATATTTGCATCGCTCCCTATTTTCCTCTTTGGGGGCTTACCTCCACTATCATTTCTAACCGGACGACCCACCTCCTCATTCCAGTCAAAGTTGGTATCCTTAATACTGGACGACTTTTGTGCAAGTCTCCTCCGGCCAGCGCTGTCAATAGCTCATTTTGTAGAGAGACTGTTTTGTTGCATGTAGTTCGCGCTTAACCCACTCTCGAGATACTTTATGACGAACGAATCGCAGATTCTTACTCGTCACCCTTAGGGCCCATTTTCACGGGTCGATCTGGGTTGAACGATTTGAGACGATTATTGAATCAAAACCTAATTGAATATGTAAACCGCCTTTCGTGAGTCGATTCGACGCAAGTAGAAAGACCGTCTACTTTTTATCGGCGGTTGTCGCCGAATCGAACCTAGTGTTATATGAAGTTTGTGTTTTTGTGATAAGCTATCATTTTATGCAAAAATGTTGGAAATATGGTCATATGCGGACATGGCGAGATTTTTGGATGTTTACCTCCAGCAAAAATAGCTATATTGGACATTTTGGTACTCGATACAAGGCTTCGAGTGAGACATAATTGTCGCCAGTGTCTAAGAACCGAAGAGTTATTTGCATTTTCACCTACATCAACAATTTCACGTGACGCCATTTTATACTACAATTATTCAACATGCATCGCCTATCGTATAAACATTTTTGCTTTCAAGAGAGATCGAACTATGGTCGAACGACCCAAATCGTGCAACCCAGATCGACCCGTGAAAATGGGTCTTTATTTGACAAGCGTCGCACTTACATTCCACAAAGTTCCGAACGACTACCAAATGGTACTAAATCATACCGCTATTTACAGTTTACACGCTCAAATATACATTGATGACCATCAAAATCTGATACATATACTTACATTCTATGATATCGGATGGCAAGTAATCAAAAAACGACCTATTTTTAAAGCATTGATTGATTATTACGTGAAGGTCTTAAAGAACCGCCGTAAAGAAAACCGTTCGATTGTAAATAAGGGAATGAAATAGATACTTGTGATTTCATGATCATGTTGCAAAATTCACATAGTTTACAACTTAAATTACGTTATCATTTTCGACATACACTCTACACTAATTTCAAAATCGAATCGTACAATCGATTATATTAAGTCACCTTGATTATTGTGATGCCCTTTACAAAATGATATACTTTGGACAGAAGGATTTCAGAATACTTCCGAGGTACAATCGGGTTTGAACCGCTTCTTAATACGTTTGAAATTTGTCCTTAATCAGATTCAGAAATGGAAAATATTGAAAACAACGAGCTCTGTATACATTATCCGATGATCATTATTTCATTATCATCGTTGCCACCATTTTGTTTGCTTATGTTAATTTGCTCTCTCTAAGGTCCTTCCTACAATTCGTTGTCTCCTCTCTTTCAGTGTTTGTTATCTGCTATCGATTTTGTTAAGAATTTGTGGTAGCTTCACGAGAATTTAAGATTGAACTGAAATGCCCAAGTGATTCGAACCCAATTTTCTTTCCACCCAAATTAAAGCAGTAACGAAATGTGACAGTTGAAATTTGAAGATTTCACCACTCTATCGTTGCGAATCCGTAACAACTATTACGTATCCATTAATAATAATTAATTGGAAATGGTGTACTTAAATTATAAATGAAGTTTAGTGGCACCTAACAAAGTTATGGCTCAACTATACCCAACTTATAGTTTTCCCGAAACAGTTGGTAGGTAATACAATTCTTTCAACAGTGTCTGTTCGCTAAAGTTCTAGATCTCATTAACTCTTATAAGTATAAATTATTAATATCTACAGATCTACCTATACAAAACATATACGGAATTGCTTCCACTTATTGACTTTGATATAAAAAGTATCTCTGTGCAGTTCCTCAATATTTTAATGAGATCCAAAGGTGATCTAACTTTTATAATTAAAACTTTCCAATGAAAAAGTTTGAAATTAATATTGAAATTTGAAGTAGGTAAAGAATGAAACATTTTTCCATATAAACACGTAATTGCAATTTACTCACTTTAGGAAGCCTGATTGCTTCGCCGGGATTATCAATCGAAAACTCGGCGAGACAGTACTTTCCGTGTATAGCATTTTCCTCAATATTTATGCACTCGCTGAAGGATCCTAACTCGACAAAGTTTCCGTCTAGAATTCCCGATGGTATCTTCGCCGACGCATCAAACACTAAAAGCCGTAGGTAATTAAAAGCGGACGGACGACCCTCTTTATACTTCTTAACGCCCATTCTTTAAACTGCTTAAGGTCGTTAACGTACTGAGTTAATTGTTTTGAGCAATTTTCTGAAACCTCAATGTTTTCCGAAACATATCGCTTCACTTCCGTTATAAATTTTCGTGGAGATTCTAACAAATTTATTTCTTCTAGAAATAAGTTTGCACGCGTTTCTGAAGTGTACATAAGTAAGAGGCCAATTAATAGTGTCACAATCTTCATCGTGTCACGCAACTATAACTCTAGTACGCTTTGTTCATCAAACTATATACTAAATGACACGTTATCTGTACTTGAAGTTATAGAAAACATAAATATGAGTCAGTAAAACAATTCGATTTCCTTTGAACTCTAGGCGTCACGCTTACATTTCATAATATTTTTTTCAGGAAGCCAAATAATCCTAGATTGTAATGTATCTCTGTAGATAATAACAATATCAATTAAATGATGAAATCGAGATAAGGACTGATTAAAAAACAACCACCGGCTACCGACAGTGTTCAGTAAGTTATTTTTAAAAAAATGGATTGAAGGCGATTTTAGTTAGTTTTGTGACACAAGAACCGATTTTTGGCGACTTACACAAAATTCTTCTGCATGCGAACCACGATACGGAGGCTTTTAATGGTGCTTTATTGCCATAGATCGAATAAAATTCATCGATGTTCAGATAATCCACGTAAACAGTTATAGTCGTATGGAAATGTTCAAGATGTAATTCCAATTTTTGGCAGAGATGAAAACGTTTTGACTACGTTCAGATTAAAATTAAATGACCAGTAAACTGGCACACAACTTGCCCGTGTTTATTACAATGACGTATTAATAAAGTAGTTTTTGCGTAATAAATGAAAAAAAATAAATATATAGTGTGTAGAATAATTGTAATCAGAAAACGATTTCTGATTTTCTCATGAAATAATATACTTACAGGGTATGTCATAAGTATTTTATTTTGTTCATTTCTGGCTAAGATGGAAGTAAATTGGTACACTTATTATACTCGATTAAAAGAGCATATGTCCCCTACTTCACTGTACAATTTTACTTTCTTTACATCTTTGTTAGCAAAAAAGTTATGATTTTTTAAAATTTTCAACTTCAAACATTCATCCCCCTTCCCCTATAGGAAATAAAGAAATAAATGTAGTGCCAATAGTTTTTCATGAACTATATATATAAAAATGTATAAAAAAAGCTTGGAGCAGATTTTGAGAAAATCGATTTTTAATTTTTGACCAATTTTGGGCACCAATAAATTGACCACGTTAAATTTTTGTTCTTTATCAAGTAAAGTAAAAGTTCTGGCCAACCTTTGGCTACAATTTCCAATTTTCAAATTTTAATTAATTTCAACGGTTCTTGAGCTACACCCTAACTTGGGGAATTCCTATATTGGCCGCCATTTTGAATTTAGAAACAAACGAAAAACGGCGTTTTAGTTGTAACCATGTCCACTAACTTTTCACCAAGGGAAATTAGAATAGGTTAAAATTTGAATGTTTGGGCCCCTTTAGGCCGATTTTGATGAGAAGCTTGTTTTACCGATGAAGTTTTTTACAGGCCTTAATTTTAAATTTTATTAAAATCGTCCTAGTACTTTCCCTATGTATCCCTGTGTATATGCACCGGAAAGTTAAAATATAATAGTACATATTATAATAAAACGTTTTCCTACCTGACGACCACTCGCAATACACCTGAGTATCAACATGTGCATGCTCATTTCAAAAAATCACAATTTCAGGTTCGCAACCCTCCGCGCTTTGGTTTCAGGGAAAAAATGTTATAGCTAAAATACCCGTTTTTCACACCGTTTAAAATTAGCATAGATAACTAAAATGATTGCTATCCAATATGTGCAAGTATAATCCAACTACATGCATAAAATAAAGATCTTGATGCTCACTTTCGGTATTTCCGGAAGTACTGCCATTTGGAAAATATTTTTATTTAATAGATTAAACACGGCATGTCGCATGTGAAAAATTTCAAATTCATAGCTTTTACAGTTCTTGATATACTTCTAACCGACGGTCACCGTGAGACACCCTGTATTTATAATAGAAACCCTTATAACCAAACGGAAACCTTTCCAGGTCGTCAGTAAAAATTACTAATGAGTAAATTCGTAAAATTGTGTACAAAAACCCTCCATAACGGATGCACAAGTCATTTATGGGTAGAGGCATATTTAACCATCGCGTCCTTTTTCTGTCGCACCGTTTCCAAAAAAAGACGGCTCATTTACTACAAAGCTTTGACAGATTACATTTGATAACAGTACACTAACACATTCAATGTTTGGGCTATCAGGGCTTAACAACAATCCTCCCAGGAATTATCCAAAGCTAAGAAAACTGCCATAGATTAAATAAGAAACTTTTTTTTAAATTTATTTAATTAATGGTGGAGTTAATTTTGCCCTGTACAGCGTTAGGCACTCTTTTAAACGAAAAGGGTTCCAGTAATAAACTATCTATAACCCTTGCGATTTTATTATTACTGTTGTCCTGACTTTTCTTCAATAATTTTTACCTTGTCCGAAAAAACAGAAAAAACAAGTTGCTCAACGCATTATAATCAAATTTCTAGCAAAAGACGATGCGGTAGTTCAAACAAACGAATACATCTGGTATTGTTGGTGGAGGATCAAATGACCAAATAGAATTTAGATAAATTTTTTACAGATTGAATACAGTTAAAAAACTGAAAAGGCTTCTTCTTATTTTTGCCTTTTTGTATATGACTGCATATTTGTGGTCCATTACATGAAGATGGTTACTGGTCATTGCTACAAATTACGATCACTCTGATTCAAACTGCGAACATGGAGCGCTTTCTCAATGTATGTACAAATGTGTCAAACACTATAGGTACAGATGTTGCCATCTGCTCCATTACATCCAAGCTGAACAAATTTTAGAATGTATAGAACTATTCCATAACGTTTCGAAATTAAATATATAAATAATCAGCTAAAGGGTGCTTTATTATCTTTGTTATGCTTATATTCACGCTCAGAAGCAATCACGTAAACTGTGTAGATAGTAACTTAGACATTTTGTAGTTTTTAAAAGGGAAAGATGTCATACAATCTCAAGTCCCTTCATCTACAAACTGTGATAGTTGAAGTTTGAAGTACTGATTATGATAAGATCACTTTATCGCTGTCTTTATAGTGTAGTAACTAAGGATCACAAAATACAATTCTTTGTAAAGTGTTCCAACCATATGTAGTTTTCAATATGTCTCTGATTGGTATTACCTTCCTATTCGTTAATTTTTTGTATATTAGTGCAAGTGCAAGTAACCCTGGTCAACACTATCTACCGGAAGAAATACAGATACTTTCTAATCCGACAGTATTAGGAAGACACATTTTGACACAACTGGGGAAAAAGGAAAGTAGAGGCTTGTCCACTACGTGTTTCAATCAGCTGCTAGAATATGGAAGTGGGCTACTGGGATTCAAGATGTGGGCATTGCAATGTAGGTATTGTGATGCTAGCAGTTGCTAATCCTAATGTCCTTTATAGTATTCGACGCAAGTGAAAAGTTGCCCTCCGGACTGTCGCTAGGAAATGGAGGAGCTTTGGGATCATTCGATCAATGTTTGGGAGTCAGTGAAAATACCTCGGTGGGAATAATTAATGGAAAATATTGCATTGGAAGTATTGAACTGGTAAATCTCGATGGCCTCAACTTCAATATTCAAGTAATTATCTTTCAATTTTACCTAACTTTACATAATTCATTTGCAGACATCTCAGCGATACACTCCAAGGTTTCTACACATTCCTAAGAATAAGATGATTATACCGTGGGGTATTTGTTTACCTGATGGTTGTGCAGCAGATGATTTTCAGTTCGTAACGTTATTCCTATTTAAATACTATGACGATATGTGCCAAACCGCCCAGTCTCAAATTTCAACCTTTGATCTAGGCGATTACATTGCCATGTAACACAATAATTGTTTATAACTGTTAAACCTTATAATTATTCCATTTTAGAGCAATACTAAGTGCAATTGGATTTCTGGTGGTCGTTAGCACAGCGTTTGAGAGATTTACAAGATCAAAACCGGAAAGTAAGACCTTACATGTACGGGTATACTAAGATAAAGTAATGACTTTCAGCACCTCTAAGAGAGATATGTAACTCGTTTTCCATAATTGCAAATTATAGCAAGATAACTTCCCATAAAATCGACGAGGATGAAATTCGGTGCTTTCATGGTCTACGTATTATTAACATGTTTTTTATTATGGCTGGTACGAGATTTATATTGTATCCATTATCGCCCAATGATAATTGGCTAAGTTTACTAGATGTATGTTAATGACTATCTACCACAGTTATTTAACAACTTTCGTTTTAGTTTGTCACGAAGAAATACAGCTCTATTTTATTGGAAGGGTTCATCTGTATGGACACCTTTTTAGTTATTTCAGGAACCTTAGTCAGTTATAATTTTCTTTGCAAGAGAAGTAAAGGTATCAAGTTTAATTTAATTTTTTACATTCTGAATCGAATCGTTAGGTATGTCCTTATGTTTATCTTCATCTCACTACGAAATATTTTTAGGTTCACTCCGGTGCTTGCAATTGTTGTTCTGATACAAACTACTTTACTGAGACATTTAGGTTCAGGACCACTTTGGCCTGTTACCAAGGATCTTTTTATTGTAGATTCCTGCAAGGAATACTGGTGGACTACTTTGCTCTATATTCAAAATTATTTCAATCCAGGATTTACGGTAAGCTAGGTATCTTTAGTAATTACTACACAACTCAGTAGACCAGAAAACTATGCTATCTACAGCATATATAATGAACAATCAAAGTATTTACTGCTGATATAACAGTATGGACAAGCACAATCTCGCGTTTTTTGAAATTACTTTGCAGCCGCATTTCTTCTTTATTTGAAAAATCTAATAGTGCAACATCGATCACGCGTTTGGTAAATACTTTCATCATTCGTGATCTAAAAACTAAAAAACTATTCACTTCCTGAATGTCTCTGTTGGTGAATCACGTTATATCTTGGGGCCGTGATGTTGACGATGTGATTTGCATACATTCAACCAATGACCTGGAAACGAACCGATTCCTTCAAAATATCAACCGCTCCACCATCATATAAAATTCACTATGGAAAATGAACATAACTCTTAACTCTCTTTCCTTAATTTGTTGCTTCATAAAAAACCTTCCAAAATAGAATTAAGCATTTATTAAGGAACTGATACTTTGATCTCGTGTGATTCAGAACAGTCTTCCTCCCATAAGATGGCTGGTTTGAATCTATCTAGTGGAGAAGTTATTCCAGAACATACCTTACGTTCCTCCATTGTCAGAAATAAAGATCGACCCTTGATTCTTCTGGGGTTTATAAGCTCAATTGTAATTCCTGCCCCTCTTTCTATATTGGACAAACCGGGAAATTTAAGGAACACCTTAACTCTATTAAAAATAACAATTTTGATCATAAATCTGCTATGGCTGAACTGAACACATGCTATCTACTGGCCACTCCTTCGGCTCAAAACGCGATTTTAATATTCTACATAGATGTAAGAAAGGCCCTCTACTTAACACACTTGAAATGTTTGAAATTATGCGTCATAAACACAACCCCTGCTGGCTTAATGAAATAGTTGACTTCCAAAACTTTCTTATTTCAATTTTGTTTTTACCGTTTCACCCTAATCCGCCTTGGTCACGTTGGTTGCCTGCGTCTAAGATTTTTTGTACACTTTGGCTTGAAAATGAGATTAGATTATCCCGAAACATGTCGCCCTACGCTTTAATAAATCAACCCCATTACATAATTTAATTAAACTATCGTTTAAGGGGAAGGTTGGGTGTATTTTTACCAATTAATTCGATCCCCCTTAGAGATTTCTGGACTTTCTTATTGTAAGTACTGTATAATCTAAATGTGCTGGGTCTTCTTACGTTTTTAATAAACAAAATTTTGGACTACAGTGTTTTTGCGGTTAATTTTACGAGTACCCATGCTTAGCCTTTGGCATCTTGTCGATTTATTTAACACTCCCTTCACATTTTTCTTGAACTGAACGCTACTTATTTGTCTTTGCAGAAGTTGGCTATAAATTGCAGTACGAATATATTACGGTCTCCTTGGTTTTGTATCCTAACTTGTGCTTTATTTTAAATGCTTAAATGCTACTTCTACGAGTAGCATATACTAGGTTTAAACACGCCTTATTTTACCTTTCGATATCTTTATGCAACAATTTTGATTGAATTAAGTAGACATATAATTCTTTTTCAGTCTATTTGTGTGCTACCAAGTTGGTTCATATCTATAAACATGCAACTATTTATAATATCATCTCTACTATTGTGGCCATTGGCAAAAGCACCAAAATATACCATTGGATTTGTTAGTTTCCTTCTGGTATGTGCAGTTTGCACTGCGTTAATCACATCTTGGATATATGAAATTAAGTCAATTTTCATCCTTAATATAACGTGAGTATATTTTACTTAACATGTAGTTACGCTCTCATACATGAAAATGACAGGCCATCTGAATTGAATCACTTTTTAAAAAAATTCTGTTACCCGATGCACACTCGTGCATCACCATGGATTATTGGATTTATTCTGGGATACATTATATTCGAAAGTAAGAAACCAAAATGTCGCCGAATTGTTACAAAGGTAAGTTTTAAGGGTCCAATCCATTTCTGATAATAATTTCTAGATACTGTCACCGTTGGTGGTAACAGCGTTCTGGCTGTTGGCCATGGGAATGCTAGCGTTCAGCATGCTTATAAGCCAAACGTTCCTGAAACTGGAATACAATTGGGTTTACCATTCATTGCAAAATGCGTTCGTTAGACCTATATGGGCCATTGCAATTTCGTGGATAATCTTTGCTTGTGTTCATGGATACGGAGGTATTGTATATGTGCGGTTTCTTAAAATATTACTGTCTTTTAGGTCCAGTAAATGCCTTATTGTCATCGTCAGGTAACCGAGTTTTATCAAAAATCGTGTATAGTACCATGTTGGTCAATTTCACACTAGTTGTTGCACTTACAGGACAAACAAATAAAGGACTGCACTTTTCGATATCGGATGGCGTAAGTACCTACTACCAACAAAAGTTTCTCAGTGTGAAACAATTTCCTTCTAGCTCACTAGGATCTGGGCTGATTTCGCTTTGTCATTTACAGTGGGATTACTACTAACTTTGTTAATTGAATATCCATGGATGACCATTCTGAAAACAATTGGCAAAAAATACTGTCGTAAGTCATAGCCGTCGTTAAGTTATCCAATAAGTAATGATTATCACTTTAAGGAGAAGAGTGTGCAAGAAATGACGAGAACATCGAAATTGGAAAAATGAAATAAACGTAATTATTCCAATTAATGGGCAATTAAAATAAAAATTTAAACGTTTTACATTTATATACTGAAACGGTTTTGGAATCTGTACATCTCAAACGCAAAATATGTTTAAAAAGCTTTCATTTACTGCAAGCTTTCGGATCTATACTTTAAAATGTCTTCAATAACTCTAAGGCATGTGAACGCTTGTATGTTCAATCATGTGAAAGGAAAAGCAATTTATTCCTATACCTGCGATTATAAGAAATACATTTCTTGCAATCATTTCTATACGTCATATTGTATTTAAAAGGACATTTTTTCGTTTGAGATGATTTGGCTTTGCTTTATTTTTATTATTTATTATGTAACGGAAACTACCTCAAACGAAACGTACTTTAACGTCAATATAGCGAATAATTTCAACCACCTGAGTTTTAATAATTTTCTCTAATTCATATTTAAGATCTCTCCACTTATTTACGGATACATAATTGATATATTGCTGGCCAGGTTCGTAAGTGCAGTTATGAGCAAACTCCTATTCAACCACGGTTTGGAGATTGGGATCCTATCTGAACCCCCGCACGCTCAAAAACAATTCATAACAATCAAGAACTGCTCACATGCTTCGAAGTTATCCTGAGCTGCCTATGTTCTTATAAAACTTTGGGAGAAAGGGGCACTTCTAAAAGTAATCGTTTTAGATACGTCAACATCTAAAATTTCCGTAAACAAAGTGGGTATCAGATGAACAATATACCTACTAAAATCGAAGTAAAAAGTATAGTTCGCTGACTTTAGACGTTTGCACTAAGAAAACTACTCAACTACTTTATCAAATAAAGCATGGTTTAATCATCAACTATTTCTAGGTGCGAGTACGTAATTTCCGAATTATTGTTCATTTTTGAGAAAATATTTTATTTCATACTGTCCATCAGTAGGTAGATGTTCAATTACACTATGAATTTAAATCCGGTAGATGAATTATTACAGCATCAGAGCTCTTATTTTTATAATTCAGGGCATCTACCCGAAAAAAATAACGGTTCGGTTACGGTTTTCGGTTAGCTGAAAATAGCGGTTTCGGTTTTCATTTCGGTTTCGTTCTTTACATTTTTATTGGTTACGGTTTCCATTCTTGAATACTACTAACCAGTGTTGCCAACCCTTAATTTTTTTTTGTACTAGAAATTTGAAAAAATAGTAATAGATTAGGTAGTTTGGGTAATAGATCAATATTAATAATTAATTAAATAATAGGTGTTCAAATTCGTCCAAACCTATAGCGTTGAGTGAACCTACTTCTTTATTCAATGACTTTAGTGACACATAAACCGTCCACAGAGTAAGGGATTTCCCTATTCTGTGGTACGACGAGTCGCAGGGTATATATATATATATATATCAGTTATCAGATTAAAAACAAACACGAGGAGAAGCAGAAGCAATAACTAATTAGTAATAGATAGAGAGAGAAAACCAAGTCCGTGAAGTTAGTAGAACCACAGAATTAATTCCTGTCAAATTCTGTGGCAGGCAGTGCAATAACTATGGTGCCAAGCCAACTTAATGCTAGTGAAATAACTACATCCCAATTTTGAATGGAGAACTTGCACGTGTTTTTGTTTATTGCATTAAAAAAAAGTACAAAAAATTACAAGAATTTTGATATATGACATTCCCATATGAGCTTCCAAAAAACTGGTGAAAATTTTGATTGAATTTAACGATTTGAATTTACGCCGAAACGCTGCTAGAACGCGCGCTTTTGGGTGTGACGTCACACGACTCAATTTGTCAAGCGCGTAAAGAAAATGCATTGGAACGATATTGTTTTTAGACATTGTAGTTACTAGCCCTGTCGCTCTGTTAGAAAAATGCCTTACAAATACTGTGTGATACTTTTGTGTACAAATACAACAGTTAAAACGCCAGATAAAATATGTTTACTCCATAGAAAAGTTACGAAATTTATGGTGTAAAATTATGCGTAGAGAGACATGTAAAATGCTCAACATTTTATTCGATTAGATAACATTTTGGCAAATTATCGGATTTGCTTTTATATAACCTGATTCCATTGTAAATAATTAACGAACGCCGCTAATAATATCCCTTAAAACCATTTAAAAATAAATGTTTTGGGTAAATTTGCGGAAGTTTGAAGAAAAAATAGCATAGGTATTTTATTTGGCGGAGAAGTTACTTTTCATCGCTTGTCTGTATTCTGTATTAAACACAGGCGCGCGATGAAAAGTAGTACTTCTCGACGTTATAATGGTTTCGACAGTTTTCGCCGTCTTACGAATGACGTATACTGTGGCTTCGCGCCAGCTGATTTGTGACATTTCAGATCGTGTGACGTGGACCAACCGTTGGAGTGTATTCGCGCACGTGATATGCTGTTCCCCTTCTTATATTTTCAACCCTTAATATCTCAATAAATATAAAGTTTTAAATTGAAATAATTAACAACAGCTCTCTA
This sequence comes from Pyrocoelia pectoralis, assembly GCA_036250285.1. NCBI lineage: Eukaryota > Metazoa > Arthropoda > Insecta > Coleoptera > Lampyridae > Pyrocoelia > Pyrocoelia pectoralis. The sequence goes on along the minus strand of CM070077.1, from coordinate 51,762,347 downwards.
TAAACTTGTTACTTACATTATATACCAGATTTATTAATATTCAAGACATGTGCAAGTTCTCTATTCAATTGAAAAATATTTATACAGATTTATAAGTATTAATGGTCAAATATGCGTATTATTTTTCTTTTCTCTGAAATGTAATAGAAATTGGAAAACGTAATAGATTTTGCTTCGAGAGTAATAGCGTAATAGACAGGAGTACAGAGTAATAGATATGTTACTATTGTAATAGCATTGGCAACGCTGCTACTAACCCGTTCTTTTGAATTCTGACCCTCTGAGAAATACATCTTGGGAGGGAGGTTCGGAAACTCACAAAGTAGTTTCTATTTCATTCTCGTGCACTGTTACACATCGTTTGTTGATAGCTATGTTAATTCTTAAATCTTCGCAATCAATGGTTCTTCAGACTCTTTTGTTTATTCCTTTTTATTAGGAGGTTTAGTTTAATATGTTAATGTGTTATTCTATTAAATTTTTGTTTTTTACTGTTCAACCATGTCCCCTTAAGCAATAAGTTTCAAATATTGTTGAAAATGAAGCCAATTAGGCCTCGAAATATGTCGTGTTAATTGGCAAATTTTGTAACTTTTGAAATTTTTGCATAATCGATGATAAGCCCCAATCACGAGGATGTAATGATCCCCGTTGTTTTATATAAAAAACTCTGGTATTCCTTATTTTTCAACAATCAAATGTCAAACCTGTTAGCTTGCATCGCTTTCAGTTTCAGGTGCTTTTTAAGTACCTTATTATTTAGATATAATGATTATCCAGGAGGAAAAATTTCAATTAAAAAACTTACTGCATTCAAAAAATATTCCAACATGACATTACCCTCGTCTTGTTTCGCCCCATGCTCTTTATTCCATTGACAAATCACTTGGTACTCTTTTCATAACCAATTTTTCAATTGTTTCATGCGATTTCGACATGATGGTGTCGCGAGGAAAACTTTAAGCTCGAGCTAAAATCACTTACCTACTTTTCCCCCTTGGATAGTAAATAACTATTTTCTTATGCGGTTACTTAAACACCTTTTACGGCCATTAATTAGTCACTTATATTAAGCAACTTTGTATTCTTGTTCTGATAATCAGAATAACTTTTGAAGAAGTGACCTTATGCTACTCGTATGCATTTACGTTTAGTAATACTCCCTGTCAACTCTACAATTATTATTAGAGAACACGAGTGCATCATGGTACGCTAATTGTGTTTTAATCAGGTACACAAGTTACAATACCTTTTCTCGTTTCTTTATATTATATGACTTATGTTTAATCAACACAGATATCGTTGGAAGATCTGTTGCTTTTCTAGGTAGCTCTGTCTGGCGATATTCTGCTGTCTGGTTAACTGGTCATTACCACGCTTGGCCTGCTTTCCGTTGTCCATACCGCCGATATGATGTCTCCAGTGCCTTCGTCTGTTTCTAATAGATTTAATTTTTCAATATAGCTGTGCTATTATGGGGCATATTTAATATCAAATCGTGCAGAGCTTCAAACATTATTTTACTTTTTCCAATAGGTTTTCAGGTCTGGTCTGGTGAAGTCACTGAATTATATTCAGTGGGTGAAGTCAATAAATTATCTATATAAACGGTTACAGGGTGTGTTTTAATTGAATGGAAATGGAATGGAACGTATAACAGTTCGCAAAGTACGTATTCTGTTTCCTGTATTTGGGGTCCGTATTTTGATAGATCAAACAACGCGTTGCTGACCTGGGTCCCTAAGTAAATCGACTTACTTTAGAGGTAATTAGAAGTTGATATACAGCATGAGGTTAAACGTTCCTTAAAAATTTTATATTATACATTTTCACACAACTGTGATATCTGTGTTGCAAGATATTCAGTAAATGAGTGACACCTTAAAAGTGTTGGATTTTGTACGTATTAATAAGTGCGTACATAGTTCTCAATACCACAGTGTTGATAACGATTATGATTAGATAAGTTGTACATTTTTCCATCACGATATGATTATTTTTGCATTTCAATCTTTCACTATAAATAGGTAGGTATGGAAGTTTGTTAATTTAATAATTTAACGATATTTTTTATCCTCGCAGCTCTTTCTTCCTATATCCTATTAAATATGTACATAAGAATAATGGTACATAGATATAGCTTCACAGTGACAAAAATTTATTGAATAATCCTTTTACAAACGTTATAAATACGTACAACATTGTCCATTTTATACGAGATTCAGCACCCACACCCATATAAAATCACGCAATAACGCTTTATACGAAACGATCACAGTTTCCATAAAAAAACATCTTCGCAATGCGATGGTTTCCTAATGCTTTGACACAAATTTTAACTGTACTAAGATAAGATGGTATATCGATAAAATAATGTCTACTACAGGAGTAGTTCTCTCATATCTTAGACTTAGACCGTGGTAGTGAGCAACATCATCAGTGTATATAATAGCATTGAATAACGAATAGTATTAGTTATTCAATGATAATAGCAAGGAGTATAAGTATAATGAAAGGTCTAATTATGGCGTCCCCTGGCGAGTCGTGGGGTGGTACCGGTTCTCTACAGGTACAGGGAGGGGGCAAAATAGCATTTGTTCCATCCACGATCTTTTGCTTGCTTTAAGGAAACTTGCGGTTACAATGTTATAAATTTACAAATTATTGAGGGAAATCACTGTTAATAGAATGGATATGTACATTCACTTCCACAACACTCAGAAAATACTAGCTGTGATTTCCGCTGATATTTATAGGTATTTTAATTTCAATTATGCTTTATACTTTTACTCTTACTCTTAGTTGTAGGTATTACGAACGGTAATCAAGTTTTCACGTAGCTCAAATTAACAACAGGTTGTTGGAAGGCAACAGTACATCGCTTTCAAAGGGGCAGAAGCGTGAGAATTAACAATAAAACGACTTTACCTTTAATTATGATTCGAGACTTTCGGTGTTGATGAATGACGGTTGCAGATAAGAAGACGACATCGTTGTCAGTTTGCCGAGAAACGTTACGCAGTTTAAGCAACTGTTGGTAGGGGTGAAATACGTTTTAATAGAGGACCCATCTTTTACTTACATCTCAGGCATAAGCATAATGAACGCTCATCATTATATTAATATAGTGACCTGGAGGTGGAGCCAGTGTGGTTACCACTTATGCAGATGTTTCCAAAAGCCCCAAGCTTCTCCCACATTTATTTATCTTGCACATTTAAATATTGCGACTAGTTTCGACCTTACAGGTCATCTTCAAGCGTAGTTATGGTTAAAATCAAGGAACTAATAGATAAAAAATCATGTTGGGTGGAGAAAAATTAGCGGATTAACACAGTCGATACATACTTCTGCTCATATAATGATTTAATTACATGATTAATAATTTAAACAATTTTTCTTCTTATAATTATAATCATGATTAAGCCTAAAGGTTTGGTGTTTTATTAAAAATTTCCTACGTGGTATTATCCACCCCATTTGGAGTTTCTGTCGAAAATCAGTGGATTCCATTAACCAAGTGGAGCTTCTAATTAAAGTTTCATTTTTGAAAACTTGGTCGATTCGTGCATTTTAATAAAGCACTATTTCATAAAAATTTCACAGCGTTGCTATTAGTTAGTGCCCACTCTACATAATCTGCGGAATATCATCATCCTAATGCAAACACAACTCGTTTAGAGAGTTGAAGAAGTCACCTTATCAGATTTATTTCTATTAACTTAGTTATCTTTAAATGTTGTGCAATAAAAGATAAATATAGTAACAGTGTAAGGAATGTAAAATACATATTTCCGGATGATAGAAGCAATTTGGCACTCCCTGAAAAATTTATCGAGTTTCCATTAAGGAAAGTAAGATCCTATGGAGCCACTCAATGTCACGTTACGTATTAATCTAAACAGATAATATCCTTGGTGTGACCATGAGTCATATCTCGCATATTTTTCGAGGTACTCAAACGAATAAGAGATCCGGCTAATTTTTTTTTAATTAAGTATAAATAAATTTGTTGATTGTTTTTCCCTAAAAACAGGAACCAAACTCATATGATTATGAACAATTATAAAGTGACTCCATGCCTACTTCTAACATCTCATTTTTCAAAAACTGAGCTAAAAAAAGAAGTTTTTTGTGTTTTTCAATCGACACCTTAATTTTTGAATATGCCTTCCACTCTTGAGGATATTTGAAAGCGATACACTGAACCTAGTGATAACCATATATATTTCTAATGTCAACTCTCTAAAAGCAGTAAAAATTTCTGTTCTTTTGCCACTATGTACCTACTGTTATTACTCCTCCCCATGGGAGTGTTAATTAGTTAAACAATTGAATACTATCTTCACTCTTCGTGGCGTACACCCACTTAGTACCCACAGGACCTGGCGTCGGATGCACCCACATCAAAAATTCTCGAGGGAGGCTAAACGGATGCAGGTACTTGAGTTAACCTCATTCGGGTAAATTGAATACAAGCGGTCGATTGTTATCACTCCCTGTGGTCATGGCATCAAACCTCCTAAACAATATCTCAGGGACCAGGAATATTTAGTACAATTACGCGGTTTTAAATAATGTTTCTGAAGGCAGGATTATTTGTAAATTAATTTAACTGGTGGTTTACCTGAACCCAGTAAGGTACCGTCGCCACACTTCACAGGAGCTGGGAAAAATACAGATACGGATATGACAAACGGTAGTAAGATTTCGAAACGGAGCGGCGAAGGGGATTTGTTATTCTATTTTTATGGTTATACCCACGTTTTTATAGAGCAGTAGTGTAAGGTGAAAGACCACAGACCTGAAAAGTAGTAGGAGAGAGTCTTAACTCTCACCCTCTTACTTATAACTTTACCCCCTCCTATTTCTTTTCGACATCTTTTTTGGGGGTGGAATGAGGAAAAATAGCACATGTCCGCAGAAAAACGATCTTCCTTTTACTTTTTTTTCTCCAACATTTTTTGTGTGATTTTACAAATTGTTCGCCGCTACCTCTCTAAAGGGTGGAAAGAAAAACAATGGCTCATTTGCGCGGAATCCAGGATGCTAGTTTTAGGTGTGGTTTGGTGATGGTGGGTGGGCGGAGAGGGTGGCGGATAATTTGTAAATAAGCACTTAATAAGATTGGCACCTATTTTTATTAATTGATTTGGTTTCGAATGGATGAGAGACTTCAGTGGATGAGGGTCAAAATTTATTACACCGTGTATATCTTCATTTTTAGTTTGACACATGAGAAGTTTACCAAATTGGTTTGCTTTCCATTGACTTTGTTAATGAGTGAACAAAGCAGTTATGTCATCTGCTTAAATTCTGGAATTAAATGCTTTCCCTATACAATCGATATTTTGTTGACTGTACTGCTAAGTGACGCTGTGATTAGGATTAGGACAGTTATAAAAAGCATATAATCTACGATAAGTAGGACATCCTTATTCAAGAATGATTATACCGACTTATAACATTTCTAGAACTAAACAATATTCTCGATGCAAATCAACATGGATTCAGAAAAAATCGTTCCACTACAACAGCCTTAATAAATATGCTTAAATTCATCTATAAACATCTTGATAAAGGTGAAAAAGTAATATCTGCTTTTGTCGATCTTTCTAAGGCTTTCGATTGTGTTAACCACAAAACTCTGTTAAATAAACTTGAATGCTTTGGAATACGTGGAAAGTGTAACAAATTAATTGAAAGTTTTTTGACAGAGAGAAAGCAGTTTGTTAGTTACTATGGTTATAATTCACCACCGTTACCGGTAGAAACAGGTGTCCCTCAAGGAAGTGTCCTAGGTCCTCTTTTGTTTATCTTATACATAAACGACTTCAAAAACTTTATTGACACTTACTATTGCGCTTTCGCTGATGATATAACTTTAATAGTATCCAACAAAGATAAAACAGCCGCAGTAAATACAATATCTAATGTACTGTCATCATTATCAAACTATTTCACGAATAATAAATTAGCCATGAATAACGAAAAAACATATTTAATGCAGTTTTATGCTCAAAAAAACCATTATACAAGCAGCTCCTTAATAAGGTCAACTAATAAATCTGTTCAGCAAATTGAGTGTCACAAGCTCCTAGGAGTATATATTGATTTGTCACTCTCTTGGAAACAACATGTTGCTTTTGTCTGCCAGAAGGTAACTAGAAACTGCTTTGCTCTGCTTAGACTCCGACAATTAGTATCTAAATACGTGTTAAGAACCTTTTATTATTCAATATCCCTATATCATGTAGTTGATCTTACTGGACGAATAAATTTATTATTATTATATATGGATTTGCTTACTCAGCAGATTGATATATCATGGAGATACGAGGGAACAACGAAAAGTGTCATTGCACCTTAAACCATTTAACTGAAGACAACTATATAAAAACAATGCTAAACCAATGTTAAAAAGATAACCGGAAAATTTAGTATGTAATTCCACGCACTTCCAAGCCAGTGGATGTCATAGACAAAACTAAAAAACAATCTTCGTTTAGTTGGCCAGTTCAAGTGGGTGATAAGTATACGCCAAGACTGCTTTAACAAGCCAAAGTGTCACATAAATTCAAAAAGGTAACAAAATCGATTATCAAGATTGCTGACAAGACGAAAGTAACAGGAAAGTAATATTGCTGGAGAATTATGACGGCCACATTAGTCATCTACCGTTTAGAGCTAAGTGACAAAGAAAACTATGGTATTTTGCTAATCGTGGGATTACAAAAATATTAGCGTATATACATGCATATAACACCTTTATCTCAATTGAACATGATAACCGATATCCAATTATCTACTTGCCGATAACATGACCCTCGCACTATTGAATTTCGTACAGTACTTGTCTGATTGTGAAGCTCGATGATTATTAAAATTTTAATATTGTTGCATTCGCTGTGTTTTTTAGCAGTGAGAATGCAACACATTACATTTAACGATTTTCCTTTGGAATTATCATTCCCCTCTCATCGTCATTTTGCGGAACATATCCTTAGTAAGGTAAATGCCAACCACACTAAATCGACGATGTCGTTTAATTGTTTTGTTGAATTACTCTCATTTGCCTTTGGTATAATAAAATTGGAAGGATGGGCACTGGATAGTAGGTAATTGGTAAGTGGTTATTAAGAGAGTTGATTATTTTCTAATTTCAGTGTTTGATGCCAACGCTAAGATACCATCTGGTTTGTTACGAGGATATGGAAGCGCTTTGGGATCATTTGATCAGTGTATTAATGCCAAAGGAGGAACAAACAATACTATTCGGGGAAAATATTGCATTGGAGAATTGAAAATGTTCGATTTATCTTCCAACACAAGACATTTCACTAATGTAAGTATGCTTCTCTTCCCTGCTTTACCTTTTGCTTTCCTAAGCCTTTCCTCCCAGTCATTTACTCACCGCATTAGCTTCCTTATACAACAAAGGTCTCATCTTTACTCTTTTTAGTATAATCATATTTCTTTTGCTTGTAATCCCACACTATTTGCTAATTCGTCAACTCTTTGCTATTATTACCTGTATTGAATATTTTTGCAAACTTGTTGCATCTTCAAAAATTCAAAATGAACCATAAAATGGGAACGTGAAAAATTGCAAATTGGCCACGTTAATAAAAATACAATGATATTTTTGTTATTAAGTCGTTGTTCTAAGCATTGTAACGAACATCTCGATTCGTTGCTAACTGAAGGCTCACAATTCGAAACCCATTTTCCGAAATGTCTGACTTCTGTGCACTATGACTCAAAATTGACTTAATTTTCAATTCAACACCAATTCCATAATACAATGGCTACGGTTACACATTCTGGTTGTTATTGCCCAATTTAAGAGGTACCTAATGTTGGCAATCGCTCAAGACCAACAACGACAGAAAGAACAGTTACGTCATGGAATGAATGCACTTTTAGGATAACAATTACGTAGTTATTTCACTGAAATTTAAACACAACTATTTACTAACATTTACGTCATGTTGACACCGAAACAGTAACAAAAACACATAGAAACTGGAACAAAACTAATGTTTTATAACAATAATAATTGTTATTATACCAACTTACCATCTAGCGGTTAGGAGCTGCACTATAGTTGTGTCGTTGTTCCACATGACAGACAAGACTTTCTTGAACCTAATGTCGCTTTAAACTCATAATGCTCAATTTAGCAGTTACGTGGCTATTCTTCCGGAACACCGCTATAATGTTAGAAGACTCACCCAACTCTGGTGTATTTGATCAATTTATGGACAGAACTATAAGAGATACAACGAGACACCCTTCATTTTGTTTGTAACTCAAAGTTTTTCTTGGTATTGTGTCAGAAAAAGGAAATTAGAAAGTACCATGACTTAACAACAGTATTGGTTGCTTCTACCATTCCAGCCTATGGTTAAAATCACAACTTTTCAGAAAAAGGCAATCATTGCTATTTGTTCCCCTCATTGTTGAAGATACGGAAACGGAAACCGAGCAAGGGCCACCAAAATACTACAAATTTCCCTATTAAAATTTTTAAACCGATTTCACTGACCTATACTTTGATCATTCTTCGTTCATATTATATTTCGTAAAATTTAGTTTAATAATTCCAAAGAGCTTTTTCCTGTGAAATGATGAATCTTTTCAGAATGTTTTCGAAGTCGCCAAATTATAACGTTGATTTCTGTAAAAATGAATGAAATTTTTGATGCAGACGCAAAATAAGGGGAAAATAATATTATAAGATTTTTTTAAGCAAATATTTTGTTGCTATATGCCCCATTTCTTCTTAAGATAATCATTAGCCAAGTACGGTGCATCCTAAATAAGTTGAACTTTTCGCGATATTACCAGAAAACAATCAGCCAAAATATTGCCATTTAAATCAACAAGGTCATATAATAAGCTATGACGTAAAAAGAAAAGCACTCAACATTATGAGTGAATGATGTTCATCAGAAAATTGGATCAGAGCAAAACATTCTAAAGTTTATTAGATTACAACTTCAACCTTTATTTTCAGATAAAGAAAAATTGTGATTTTTGAAATATTAGAATCAAAGATGTGAAAACGACGTGATCTTCGAACAAAATTCTTTATAATATGATCCATAGATTTCTTTAGTAATGAAGTCCCATTTATTTCAATACCAAATTTCATGTCAGGAATTTTAGGGACGTTACCGATACATTGCAAATTATTTCCGTGTCTGTGAAGGAAATTGTTTATTTTCTTCAACTACCACCTAACAATTTCTTTTGATTAATTTTCTTCAAACAAATTCACAAATTTCCCAAAAAATCCCAAACATATTGCCTTTCATGGATTTAAAACTTCATTGGAAAAAGATTTCAATAGAAACCAAAAAAGTGTAGAAATTTTCCTATTACGAAAGATCTCCATTGGTAACTACTGAAACTTCTAAAACTATAAAAGCTTCCCTCAAGAAAATCATTTTTCAGATTGTGTTTTGGTGTATCTAAAGCATAACACATATTTCAGATAAGCTTTTTTGGTTATTTCGAAAAAACTGGCTGCAAATTGAAATGTTTTCTTATGAGAATATATATTTTGGTAATCGTCTAACTTACAAATTCCTAATTATTTGGGAATCATTCCTCTATTTTTCATTAGGAATAAAACCATCCTGAAACCATAAAACGTCCCTTCGATAGAACGATAGAAATGTTTCAAAAATACTTAAGAATAGCTTGATTTTTCTTCAATTCCTTATTTTATCTAACCTTGTAATTTATTCTAATTAAACTCTTTTCGCGGGAATTCTTTCAGTGAACGAAATCATTATGAATAGAAGAAACTTTGGAAAACCTTTAAGTAAAGCTAAAAGCTTTTTGTTGTCCTAAGAAACGGTTACCAAGATTTTAATCGAATTTAAAAATTAAGTCACAGCAAATCTAAGTTGGAAAAGGTTTTATGTTAATAATGTTTCACTATTTCAGGACAGCCAGCGATACATGAACGTTATTAATCAAACCTTAAATCTGCCATGGGGTACGTGTTTACCTGCCGCCTGTAGTGCTCAAGACTTCCACTCCCTTTTTCCCCTTTACTATTTGGAGGAAACCTGCCAAACGTCAGAATCTCACAAAACTGAGTTGGATACGAACGATTACGGGGCGATGTAAGTACTAGTTTTTTGTTTTTACGGTAACAATTGGACTTGTGTCTTTCAGAGCTTATTTCTCGATAATTGGATTATTAGTTTTCCTGTCCACTATGTATGAAGCATTCGTTATTCTGGTACAAGCAGGTGCGTCTTCTGCGTTATTAAGCACGAGTTCCAATTTCAATTTTAGGTACTCCTTCCGATATCTTGAATTCATTCTCGCTAATAAATAATAGCCGAAAAATAACCACAGTTGACAGAAACAAGGAACTAACCCATCTGCATGGTATGCGAGTGATATCTCTACTATTTTTGATCTACGGTTTTCGTTACTATATACACATATTGAGCCCTTTGGACAATTGGCTGGACCTGTACGAGGTGAGTGTCAAACAGATCTTTTACCAGCTAATATTTACACACTTTTAGTGGATTACCTATGACAAAACATCGGTGTATTTTGAAGGGATTTTGGTTGTCGATACCTTTTTCGTTATATCTGGGTTCTTGGTGGCGCATAATTATTTAAAACAAATGCGAAATGGAGTAAAGTTTAATGTTATTTTCTTCTACTTGGCGAGAATTGTTAGGTAAGTTAGCAAATGTTTACTATAATGAGTCTACAATATGTTTTATAGGTTGACACCTGCGTTATTCGCAGTTGTATTGATTCATGCCACTTTGCTGAGACATATTGGGTCCGGTCCAATATGGCCCAATATTCGTGACACTTTCATGGTCAATAACTGTAGAGAGAACTGGTGGTCCACTTTACTATATGTACAAACATATGTGAATTCAAACGTAAGAATCTTTCATAATCTAGTTTTGAGCTAAATTACATAAAGATGATCAGTGATAATGAATCAAAATAATGGTTCAAATGCGCAATTTTAAATTTAATTTCGTACCATATAGTCAAAGAATTCCAAATTAGGAAAACAAACGGAAGAAACGTGTAATGTGGATGATTTGCATTTAGGGTAATTGTGTCCGACTCTTTTCAGAACACCTGCTTGTTGCATACATGGCACTTGGGAGTAGAAATGCAACTGTTTGCAGCATCTCCAATAGTTTTGCTACCACTGGCAACAAAACCAATGATGTCCTTCCTTATACTGTTAACTGCCTTTATAGTATCAATCGTTGGATCGTTTTACGTCGCTTGGAGGGACGAATTATACGCTCTGTTTTTACCAAACCTACTGTAAGTGGACCAAATGTGTTGAATAACTGTTACAACATTATTTTAGGCCTGAAAACTTTACCAACTACCTAAATGCTATATTTTTCGGCGTTTATACCCGAATTCCCGCCTGGATCGTTGGGTGCGTCACAGGGTACGTCCTACATATAATTTGTCAAAAATCTTCGGCCGCTCTTAGAAGAAAGGTAACGATTACAAACGTCACGCTCTTCTCACTCGTGCTTCCAGATATTTTCTCCAATCACCATTCTAATTTTCTGGGTCTCCGCAACAGCTTTAATTGTAACATGCATCGCCAGTCCCGCATTTATCGGCGCATCTTACGTGAAAATCAAGAATTCACTACACATCGCGCTAATCCGTCCCGCTTGGTCTTTGGGCATTGCTTGGGTGATACTGGCATGCGAGCTTGGTTATTCAGGTAAGTGCGACTTCCATTTGACCCAAGCTAATAACTCACCGTGTAGGGCCCATTAAATCGATTCTCTCAGTACCAATCTTCCAATTTATTTCAAGAATATCTTACTGCATCTTTTTGAGTTGTTTTTCTATAATGATGATTACAACTTTACAGACTAGGAAGGGAGTCGAGTTCGGTCACTTTAATGTGGTAAGTGCGCGTTTGGGTTCAGTTTGTAATATGTTTAACAGGTGGCTAATTCCAGTTTCAAAATTTTTGGGCAGATTTGGCACTAGCGCTGGTAGTTGGATTCATTCTGACAGTGATCTTCGAGTCCCCTATGATTATGTTACAGAAGGCTCTCTACAGAAGAATTGAAAATATTTCGCCGTTAAGATGGTATATGAAGAAGATGGTTGTAGATCACTTAAAAGGTAATTTCTGGTTAGCGTTTTATTACTTTTTCGTTAATTTTTTTTTTAGTGATTAAGCATTGAAACATTAAGACTGAAAGAAGTTACGAATTTGGAGGCTTTATTCTCATTTATTTATGTCTCTTTCGTACTAGTCTCGTGAGGAGACATTCTACCACACTAAAAGCTGCTGAGCTACTTTCCTTAATGAATTCTAATGATTTGGTGACGACAGCCTGAAAACATAATGAAGCACTCGGTCACATTAAAGTTTCAAATAAACGTACTCTTTACAGGGTTGCTTTATTCCCCGTACAACGTATTTTCGTTGTTAAGCTGCCAAACCACGTATTATCAGATAATGTTTTTATTTTATATAGTCTTTCCTTTAAAAATAAACGAAGCGTTGTGCCTTGATTGAGCTTTCCAAAATTGTTTATCTAATATTTTGCTATAAAAAGGTTACTGCAGGCAAAACTTTAGCAATTAAGATCTATGTGAGGATACGATGCGATAGAAACTTTATAGATAATTAATGAATCTTTTATCTACTTTTATAATTTATCAAGTCTTATTGATTCTTTAAAAGAAAAATACGCTTCAGAGGGTTGCCATAAAATGAAATGAAAATATCCCAGTCTTCCAACAATTTGGAATATAAATTCTCATACATAGGTACATAAGTATAGATAACAAAATAAATGAATCCAAACAATCCAAACAATAATTCCCAAGGTTTAATGCGATGATAAGCAGACTGGATCGAAATGAAGTTAGCCACTTATGTTCCAAATTGCGCTAACCTTAGCAAATAATCCTTGATAAAGGGAAACATCAGTAACTGAGAACATAGTGTTGTTCCAAAGCTCGATGACTCCTAAATGAATACATCATCACTTACATCACCGCCCCTTCCCTTGCTTTACTGAGTTAATGGAGACCATGTACGAATTCCAAACTTTCAAGGCATTTTAGACTTTTATGTTACGAGCATAGTTATGGTTTCCTCTTCAATACATCAAAATTGGCTAATTGCCCTATATTCTGTCCCATAAAATAAAACGATCTGACCTATTTCTCTCCACTTAAGCAGATCTCGATCCGAAGAAGTAATGGTAGATGGAACAGCACCAAGACACACTCCAAATACTTTCAACGTCATGCACAATATGCTGACAGCAGAGATTTAAAATATAAAAACAAATCTTGGATAAAGTGAACAAATACGATCAAGTAGAGTTTACTTTAAACAATTATGTGATCTTCTGCTATTAACTTCAACACATAATAGAAGTGCTGCCACGTTGCAACCCAAGTACCACAGATAACAAGAAATTCTGACAATAATAATCAAATTGTTGTTGTTAACAACAAAAATATCGCCAATCCATTCGAGTCTGGAGATAACAATCTCATTGGCAGGAGATTTAGACCTACAGAAATTCATGTGTGCAATATTTTGCAAAGAGAAAAAATTTAGATATCACGTTTCACGACAAAGTCCAAGTGCATCAAATATCCAAAATGATCAAGAAGAACCCAAACATGGCGATAACAACAAAGACCCCAAATGTGGTATTTTGAATGATTGAGTCGAGTATAATAAAATTAATAAATTTAAATTACTATAGCACACTTTTATTAAAGATAAAAGCATTTTTTAAACTCTATTATCTTTTTTTGACTAATCAAAAAACGTACGATACACGCCCCCCTTAACAAATATTTTCAAACGTACGTTATACAATTACAAACTTGATTATAGGGCATTGATACAACACTTTTGCAATACAAGATCTTCAGGTAACCACAGAAAAAATTAAATTTAAAAAAATGACAGTTTTGTTAAGGTCAAGTTATTCAACAAAAAAGCTGCAGCTTGATTATCTTCAAATAACTGAGTCTTGTCTATATTTATTGATAATTTTTAAATCATTAACAATCTGCTTTAGCCAGCAGGCTTCACTACACAGTGCCACAAATTCAGATTCTTCCGAAATTAAAGAAACACAATCTTATTGTTTCTTTACATATAACAAAATAATAAAAATAACAAAATACTGCAAGAATGTTGGAAGGAAGTGAAGGAGAATACTGCGAGAGAGGTGGTATGGCGAGGGAGGAGGTGGAAAGGAGAAGGGCGGAGTGAAGGAGCGTTGAGGTGGAGTTGATAATGAGGGATAAAGACGTACAGGGACAGGAGATGAGAACAAAGGAAGGGAAGGGACATATAATGAACAATATGAAGGAATAATGGTAGACGGGATACCAAGATATCTGAAGGGAGGGATGGGAATCAACGAAAAAAAATAGTTTAAGTGCGGAAATGAAGAGAGAGAGAGTAAATACGTATTGGAGGGAGGACGAAAATAGAATTTGTAGACTGTGTGGGGAAGGGTGGGAGAGCTTGGAACATATGATGAGGGAATGTGGGGAGTTGAGAGAGGAGGAAGGAGGTAGAGTGGAGATATTAGGCGATGGAGGAGAAGGAAGAAGTTAATATGTAAAATCGAATTCTTTGTTTTAAACGTATGTAAAAAACAAATATTATGTTATGTTATGTTATTAAGTCCCAAGTTCTCCCGGCTATGGAAGGTGCGCTGGGGTGTCGGCCGCGTGAAACGCAATTGCTGGGCTAATATTGGCTGTGGAGTGTGTAAAAAGCCCTGTCATCAGAGCTCAGTTAAAGCCACTTGCGAAGCGAAACGTTTACTTGCAGAAGAACCTTTATATTTTTTATTAATTAAAGACCACTATTCTCATATAGGTCTTAAGCCCTTGTTGCTGTTAGAATAAGTATTGTAGGTAAATGTCTAACCCATATTATATAGTACCTACTTTTAATAAATATTAGTTTACGCAACAACACATTTTCTAAAGCCTTTGAACATCACGGCACTGCTAATACAGCTGTAAATTAGTAATTCATTTCGGCCTATTCATTAAAATACTTGCCGAAAACGTATTTAGTGCTATTCATAATAGGTACCCGTGCTTCATAAAGATTCAAATTAAAAAAGTTTTTCCGCTTATAGGTATAGCTGTTTGGAAATGTCTCATAGTAAATATTTACAAGGGATTCATCGAAATTGGAAGAACCAACCCTCGTCAATTTCTTTTTTCCGAGTTATTGACTTCCTGAACGCTATTTAAATTTTCTTCTTTGATGTAGGTAGTACATAATATGTATATATCAAATAGTATACGTATATCAACCCTTGAAAGGTTATAATTACTTGTATGTTAAATTTCTGATATTAAACTTCGTATGAAAATGCAGATTATTTGATAAGTCGAACAGGTTAAAACGACAAAATTACGATTTCAGTTCACCACAAAAATCCCTAAATCGACTAAAGTAAAAAATTTTGTTTAAAGGCGGCATAAAAGGGGAAAATTACAATAAATAGTATAAGAAACACGTTTCATAAGACCACTCATTCTTTAAAATAACTCGTAGCCACGCCACCTGTTTTTTAAACTTGAATTCGTGTTTCAAGTCTTATAAAACTTGTTTTATTTTTAAATATACTATTTGCGTACTTACTACCGTGACGTGGTAAAGAATTTGATGTAGTTCGCATAACGGTTTTGTTACTTCCATCGTGTAAATAAAGCTATTGGTCTATGTTGAAGGGATCAAAATTTCAAAATGTCGAGCAAAGGTAAGATTTGCATAGCTTTGTATAATATTTTCCAGTATTCTTACAGTTCTGCGTTTAATAATGGGTTTCGCCCGTCCACAGCATTCACCCTCTCCCTCCATCAGATTCCTATTTAGCAGTTCCCGATCAAGCGATTCTGACTGAAGTGCTTTGTCCACTACGACCATATTTCAATTTGAAAGACTATAATTACATTTATTTTTTCCTATTAGTGCAAACAATACGTATATGTATTTGCTTTTATACAGTGGCATAATTAGGAGTTTCTTGAGGAGGGGCGACAAGACCAAATTACCCCCCCCCCCTGCGCCTCACACATTTGAAGGACTTGCGGTTTCTAAATTTTAATTTTTTTAGCTTTTCAGTGCCCTTTCATGCATTGTACTGCCACTGTTGCACGCGTTACCTAACTACCTATACAATATCTAAAGCACGGAAAGCTGCTGTACACAGTCAAATAATTAAGATTTACTGATTTAGCTATCAGGAAATGTTGATTCAGCTACAGGGTAGAAACTTATTATCCTTTCTCAAAGGTAGAAACAGAGTAAGAGTAACAATATTGATTGTTAGTCGTTGCACTTAAGAGCTTTCACAATGTGACTTATACATAGATGGCACTTAAAATGACGCGGGCGTTTGAATCAGGTGTCCCTAATTTTACTGCTGTAACATAAAATAGTTTTACGAGCCCAGAATCATATCATTTGGCCCAGTCATTGTTTTCTTTTTTATTGTATTTTAGAAGAGTTTGATGAACACGAAAAGAAAGATCTATTGAATGCAACTATTATTATTGTAAATTGAAACATTCATGTAAACATTTTTTTACTAAAACTAATATTAAAAAGCTAGAGATATGCACAGAATACTAAATTTAATAATAAAACAATGACTGTGCCAAATGATATGATTCTGGGCTCGTACATTATTACCTCATTTAGTGTTCAAATATAAGGTATTTAAGTATCACTATAGAGCAAACAATACTTATTTTGCCACCCTCATACTCGTTCAGGGGGGGGGGGGGGTAGTACACCAAATTCTTGAGAGGGACATCGTCATTTACCATCATACGATTGATTTTTTTATGTACTTTTACATCCGCCGCAACTTGCAAAAATGTATGAGAAAATGTTTTTCTTTTAAAGTATATAACTACTAAAGGGCGAGGGGTTACATTCTTTTTGTCCAAACACCTTCTTTTCTTTGAATATTGTCTCTGGGTTTGATCCTAAACATGATTCCTTTTACCTATCTTTTTTTGCATGGAGATACTTATTTTGTGTTGGTGCTGCTTCTCCGGCAATGATCCCATGGGACATAATGGACAGAACAAGACCATAGTATACCATTAGTATGGCCCCTTCTGGCATTGCATTTTTTGAAGTATGTAGCAGATCGAGTTTAACGTTCTCACAACATAATCTATATGATGGATTCATGTTATGATCAATTCTTAGTTCGACAAATTTTCCATAATGTGTCTATTTTATTGAGGTATTCCTAGATCTGATTGTAGCTATTGTTTTTGGTTAGAAATTCGACCATATTTGTTTTTTGTACATTAATTTAGTTTTATGCCATTATTGTTGCACCATTATTGAACTTGTTCCACTAGGACTGTGCTCTTATGACCTCGTTTCCTGTGATTCTAACCATCAGGACTTGTATGGGCATAATGTGTTCTGCAGTTGTACATGATTTAGGTATGTGATTGTCCATTATCAAGAACAGATGGAAGAAGTATGCCTTGTAGGACACGAACATATACTGGTCGTAATTTGGACATCTTGATGTCAATGGTGACAACTTGTTTTCTTCCTTACAGTGTGAGTTGAACCATTGCAATCATTACTTTACCAATCTGTTGAAATCCTACTAGGCTTGAAGTTTGCAAAATCTCAATGAGGATGCCTTTAGAAGTTTCCGTGGAACTAGTTGGAGTCTCAGTGAAGTTTGGAAAGTCTTTCACCTTTGAAATCTGGTACGTACCTATGCTATGAAACTGAACATTACCCCTCGCATTTTGTAGAAATAACCAGTACATGCCAGTACCTAGACCTGTGGTGTCACTTGATGTTTATTTAAAGAAATAGGTTTACAGACGTAATTTCTGGAGATCAAGCCGCAAAGTTGCCCATTGTATAGACTATAGAAGCTGCAATGTGGCCCAATGGTGCGTGAAGGTGACTTGACTAGAAAATTCTGCACATAAAAATTCCAAGGTGAAGGGCAAATGAATACAAGACTATTTACAAATGTTCAGATTTTGCAACCTAGAAATGGTGTGCCCCTTTAGGAGAACAACCCCTCTACCTAACATAATATCTATTTTTTTGTTTTACATGAATATACATATGAACCGTTTTATTCCAAAAAAGTCAAGGCGGTTTCCGTTAATGTACTTATTTCAAATGATTCAGCTTCTAATTAACCTCGTAACCCAGTTCCACACTATTTTACACATTAACACTCAATTATTTAGTTTCTACACATCGTCCACATCAGTTTAGCAAAGATAAAATTCCATAAATTCATCAATAACTTGCTAACTGAAGGATCTTTTGTGACTTTAACTTAGCCATTATTTGATCGATCGGAACGAAAATAAAACACATCATCGCTCAAATAATGTTAAACCCGATTTCCTTGACTAACTTTTCGAGGTACCTATGTAATTAAAATATTAACACGTCAATGTAATGAAAAGTATAAAAAATGTTGTAACACTTTCCATTTTCCATTTTCAAATAGTCACGTCTTTAATTCAGATGATCGACCAGAAACTGAATATATAAACAGAAATCTTGAAGGCGTTGTATGTAGAAAAATCTAATCAAGAGATTCTGCGTTATAACGGCTCCTATTTTGGACTTTTATGACTGATATTTTCAATTACGCAATTAACACAGACACAAAAATAATATTTCTGAAAAGATTGTATAAGATACACCATTTACTAAGAAGGTGAATACCTATCAATAGGCTATTCTAATTAATAACGTATTTGGTATGATATTATATAACGTTAATTGCGTAAGAGTGAGATAATAAGCCGTTCATTGCTTCTGACGTGCATTTATTAATTCAAACTGCTTCCTTCGTACCGGTTAGTAATTTGAAATTTAGTATATAAATGACAGCAAGGACGTCAGTTGAGATGAGATGAATTAAATCTCATTTTTTTAGTTTAGATAATATTTGGAACCTTAGCGAAAGAAGTGAGAAGTTTCAAAATGGTTTACACAATTTCGGATAAATTAAACGAGCCGTAAGTGTTTTTTTAAATTGTATAATTGACTAGGTACCGAAATAACTTGTAGCCCAAATAGGACGAAAACTTAACAAATATAATACATTTTGTGTTTGTAAACAGGTTTTACAAACGTAGACATAATGTATTAGAAGTGCGGTTTTTCCAATTAAAGATACCTATAAACGTAACAATTAAAATTTCTGTGAGAGAGCCTGTTTACATATGATAGATTCCGTAAACTTTTAACCTGTGTTAATCAGCGGCCCTTCAGGCCCTATTGTATTCCTGATGTATTTTGGGGATGTTCTTAAGTTGGTCTTTGACCATTTAAATACTTAAATTTATACATTTTTCAAAATTTCCCCTTAAGGTGAGTGTTTAGGTTAAGTACCGCATTGTTTGCTAATAGTTGTTTATTGTTTTACCTTGAATATCTTTCTCATACCTGCTTGAAAATAAAGCCAGTATGGTTTCGAAACATGTAGCACCTAATTCTAATTTTTAATTTAAAACTTTTTCAATTTCCTCTATTTTCGCTTCACGTTTTAACATTTGTTTGATGATCGCCACAATCCCAAGGATGTAATGGTCCCAGATGGTTTTTAAATAAACCCTGGTATTCCTTTATTCAAAAATTTTACTTTGTGAGTGTTGCTTTGGCTCACGTGTCATGTGCTTCGGCACCTTATCTTAAAAACATAAAAACTTCATCCCATTCCATCGCTTTTCATCACACTTTTTACAACGTAACTTAATATTGGATATTAAACGATATAAGGGGAGGCTTCGTGTCTTATTTGTTGGAATTTACCTTTCCGTAAGGATTACCAGGCAGAGAAGCGTCCATGGAAAATAATACGTAAATAAACAGCAATAATCACAATTTAAATATGCAGTGACATAGTTGCAAAAGTTTGTTAACCATTTAATTCCTTTGTGTTACCTATGTTTTGTTCGAAAATCCCTTTCGTATTGCACACTTTTTCTCACAACATGGCTTACCGGTACCGATTAGTCACATTATGTATTTGGCGTCTCATCTGACCACTCCCCACACGGAACAGAACTACTCGCTTCCTTCTGTACAACTCGTTATACCTACAGTGTCGCAGCGAAAACAGTTCATCCTGAAAATCTTTGTAAATAAATTTTCCCAAAAATGGCGAGACATGTCAAATTTGATATTAAAAGTGGGCATGTTATGACATACATTTTGCGTTTCTCACACTTCATCCCCCTACCCTCCAGAGCCTCCCTTGAAAGTTTTTAAATAGGAAGAGGGGTCGAGTGATGACTTCATTGAAAGGTGATTTCATCTCTACATGACTCTGTTTTCGTTTTCCATTTTCATCAATTCGTTGTCGAGAAATAAAGGATGAATGCTGTAATTATTGAACAATTAACATAACTTTTCTTTCTGTAATTATTTGTTTAAATTAATCATTATTCATGACATTAATATGAATGAAGAAAATAAAAGGTTATTAAAGGTTATTAAACGTTGAAAATGATTTCCGTTGGACTCCATACACAAATACAATTTGATCTTCAAAACGTCTGCGTACATTTATCTACCAAACACCACACATTCATTCTTATTTCTTGATTGGCGATAAAAGTACCTCCGGACATTGATGTTTGTAAGCGTATAGGGCTAATGCCCTCAACCCCCTTCGTGGGGCGAAAATTAAAAAAAAACGCTTTGAACAATTGTAACAATTAATATACAGGGTGTAATTGTTTTCATTTTTTGCATGGAGATCTCGCTTCTTATAAGAGTTACAAGATCGGTTTTTGGTTTATAATTTGAAAATAACGAGAAAAATATTTTCCCATTTACTGTTTCTGAGATAATGCATCAAACTTTCGATTTTGAAATGGAGCTCTATGCCAATTTTTATACCCATGAAAAGAGGGACATTTTGAAGATAATGTTCATACAAAAGTTTATTTTTCTATCTCAATTATTTATGCTCATAGCTGCTATTAATTTATACAATTTTCAGGAAAGGCCGAAAGTTTTACAAAATTCTTTAGTAGTGATCGTCCCACGTGTTGGGGGGGGGGGGGGGGGGGGCTATACGCATCGCCCTGGAGCGCCCATACCCCCACTATTTATTTCGCAATTCGGCCACTGATCTCATCTCATCTCATGACAATTGCCGTTAAGCTGAAATTGAAATTTATCTAAATTTATAAGAGAGGGAGGAAGGTCCATAACAGCTACGCTTGCTTTCAATGAGAATTTAATTTCACAGTTCATTGAGACACTCAAAAGGAATTCGAAGGAGATTTATACCTACTAATTACTCGAAGAAAAATAATTGAAACTCCGATTTATGTACGATTGCGTTGATAATCAATTAATTCCCTAAGTCAAAAATTGTTGACCTCATATTCTCTAATGCCACTCTAGCCTCGTAGAAATTATTGATTTCCGCTTTAAATGTGAATTATAATTATAGTTCTTCAAATAATTAGATAATAATGTTTCTGCTTCATCGAATTTCTTACGTTTTTAGTGTCTCAATTATGTGTGAAATTAAATTCTAATTGCAAGCAGGTGTAGCCGCTATGCACCTTGCCTCCTTCTTTGCAGTAGGCAATTTTGACCATTATAATTTCAGCTAAATTCTCTATTTAACATGATTGTTATGCAAATAATAAATATACTATTCACGGCCATTTCGATATCGTTTCCACAAGTCCATTGCTAATCATTTGAACAGGGAATTTTGTACCCCTTTCCATTTTTAAAGCCAAATACGAGTATAGTTTGCTTTCTACACTGAAAAAAAAAGATATTTGGTAGTTCATAATAGGAACATGGTTGTAATAATCTGTGAAAAAGATTTAAGCGAAACACATCAGCGTCAAAACGTGACATTCCGTACAAGGAAGAGTTCTTATCCAATAACTCGGCAAAGACGGCGTTACTTCTCTTCACAAGACAAAGGAGAGTCCCTCTATCTTCCAAAAATCCCTCCAGTTTTCAGAGTCAGTGAAATGTCTAGGCTGTACGCTTGACAAGAAGCTGAACTGAAGTAAGCATTTCCAGCTTAAATCGGAAGAAGCAAATAGCTCCTTCTGGCAATGTTGCCCATCCCCAAAGGCTATCCTGTATCTGTCGACTGGTGTGATTAGACCGATGTTTTGTTGTGAAGCAACTGTCTGGTGGGCTAGGCGATCAACTCCCATAGCCGTCATAGAGGAACTGCTTCTACTGGATCTCTACGTGCAGCAGCAGGCTAGCTGGCAGCTTAACGTCTGAAAACGAAAAATTTGTTGAGTGAAAGTGCTATTGATGTAGGATACTCTCGAATTGTGGGCGAGAAAATCAGCCCTGGGAGAGGGAGAGAGGGGGAGATGGGACTCATACCTCAGTTTGTTTGGGAAAAATTACCACGCCTTATCTTGGATATTAAATTCCTTATAAGTATAACCATGTACCTAGTTTGAAATCCTAACAACGCCAACGATATGCTTCATAGCTAACGTTTATTTCCGAATGTTGTTTAAATGCATCGAAAATAGGGAAAGGGTTTCTTGCTGCTTTAGAAGTGATGAAAGAATCCCATATACATAGAAAGTCAAAATCCGATTTTTCTGTAGTTACGGCATCTTTTCATAGAATGGCAGTTCAGGAGACCATCTCCTAGCCTGGTGCGTTTTTGCACAGGCCTATCAAGAAAGAACCTTGTAGGCATACTTTCTCAGCACTGTAAACTGCAAGCATATGCACCGTATGGCTTGGTAGAATAACCATTTTGGAGAAGATGTTGTAGAGACGACGCACCACATATACTTTGTGAGTGTATTTGTTCAACTGAGAAGATACATGTAAGGGGTATCCTGGCGATGATTAGAGCCGCTTCTTCTTCCAGCATCTGACGTGTGGCAAGGGTTGAGTGAACGTTGGGTAGTTGGACGACTGTAATGAGGGAGTAGCACCTAGCACAAGGGACCCGAATATGAGGCCAGCTATGTCCACCTCCTATCCTAATCCAGAATCTATCTATTATGATAATAAAACTTATTGATGAAGTCATACAACGTAAGATTACAGAAAATGAACTTTATTCAATATAAATTATTTTCGTGATGCTATACAAAATACAGTAGGTAACCCATTCTTAATCGTAAACGTTATTATAATTAGGTGACCCTTTCCTATTTTCTCATACAAACTTGAAGAAAAAGAGAGGGGTCCATTTGCAATCAATAACCCTGTAAATACTATACAGACCTAATGTGGGTGTTCAAACAGTGAATGTGATTCAACTGCAACTAGTGCAAAAAATAAATCTGTTGTGTAAGTGTAAGTGAAAGAGTAGGTATATATCTTAGATAGTTTTTTGAACAAAAACAATAATTGTAAAGGTATGAAAAGAAAACATGGTAAAAGTGTCAGTTTTCAGTGAAATTTCTTAAGGATCTTAAATTTTGTTAGTTTTAAAAAAAAATCGTGAAAGATATGTATCGTTTCCACAGAGCCTTGAAAGAACGCTTTCATATTCATTGCAACATTCGTATATATGTTTTACTTAATATAAAGATTTGTATTTTAATTTGAATAATCGTGATATTTCAAACTAGCTTTGTTGCAATTGTAAATTCTTTACATAATGAATAATTTTTAGAGATTGCGTGTTTTAGATATTTTATGTTAAAATTGTTTAGTATGTGTTCAGCGGTCATTTGGTACATGAAAAGGACATTTTTATATCGTCTACTATCTGCGGAAATGGCCTCTGCTTTAAGTAATTGGTCGCCCTTTACAATTTCTTATTTTTATATTCGCAAGGCCATTTCCTGCTTCCAGTCAATTTTTACTAGGTAATTATTATCAGTCTAGCATACAGTGATTAATAGCTTTCATCGATCTTATTGCTTGAGGTAGTAGTAATATTATGTACCTATTTACCTAAACTTAGCACAATCAAATGAAACGTATACCAAAATTTGGTGCTAATTTAGTGCTAAATTGTTGCTGTAAAAGCAAATTTGGTTAACGAAAAATTTAGGGTTGTGTCAACTTAATTTAAAGTTAGCACAGCCAACGCGCAGGCACTCAACCAACAACTGATACTCGTATGTTTGGTGCTAATTTGTTACCCCAAAATCAAATTTACTACTTTCGTTATTTTATTTTTTGTTGGGCACATTTTAGCTTAAAGAAATGTTACCAAAAACTCAACAGAGCGGCAAAGCGCCATTTAATTAAAAAAAATTAAATGAGGGGGGGGGGGGGGGGGTCATGTGGCACATCGTTGGAAAGCTTTTAACAATGGGAATTCAAATCCCAAATTTTGAAATAATCGATTATGGTATAACAAAATGACGACCTTTTCAATGTGTGACTTTTTCCTTTCTGGAACGCGTTTTAATAAATTAAAAATGAACACTTTCGAATTTCCAAAAAGCAATTTTATTTCTGTACCTAACAATGATGTAAAGAGTCAGCTATTGCGTTCCAGAAAAATTTGGTATTTTTCGTATACGTAGAAAGTTTATTATTATTAAAGTGTTTTGAAATAACATGTTAATACCCGATTCTTTTGGTATACAGGGTGGGCCATTGAAAAGACGCCTGTTTTGGGACACTCAGGCTAGTTTCTTAAAAAAATGCTCGGACAGATCGATTCTTGATTTTTGGGGGACTACTTTTGATTTCAAACTTGACATTGACACATCAACCCCCTAGTCCCAGCAACCCTTAACTCAAGAATTTAAATAGGGAAAGGGGTCGACCGACCCCTCATTTGAAGCGTCTTTCAATTCTCTATACGACAGCATTGCCGAAATTAGTTTTATTCAAGCACCCTCTAGATTAACTAAAGTGGGGGTGTTGTTTAGGAAAAATCGTAAAATACGCCACCTTTATCCTTTTGAACGGCACATTTTGATGTCAAATTTGACTTCGTCAGGTCAACCCCCTAGCCCGAACAACCCCCAACAAAAATAAAAAATTACGGTACGGTGGTCTCTTGATTTTCTATGTGAGTGGATGATTGTTTTTAGGTTTATAACAATTGATTTAATAAAACTAATTTCGGCCATGCTATCGTATAGAGAAGTGAAAGACGCTCGACCCCCTTTCCCTATTTAAATTCTTGAGTTAGGGGTTGCTGGGGCTAGGGGGTTGATGTGTCAATGTCAAGTTTGACATCCAAAGTTGTCCCCCAAAAATCAAGAATCGACCTGTCCGAGCATTTCTTAAGAAACAGGCCTTTTCAATGGACCATCCTTTATAAATTGTAACTTTTTTCAACAAGACCATTCTTATCCTTCTGTAATTAACATAAACAAGCATATTTTGCACATTTATCATTAACAATAAACAATGTACAAAATGTAAACTCGACACTAGGCGAAATAACGTATGTTCTTTTAATAGTATTAACTAAAAAACAGAAACAAGCCATTTCCGCAACAACAACAACAACAAAATATATTAAACAACTATAATGTCTCTGATAAACTCTGATAATATCATCCTATTAGGGCGACTATAGTCATTTAAGCGGGTTAATTTATTTTAGTAACTTAATTCATAAATATACGTCTCTAACAAAACATTTTTATATTTTTAGGGAGGAAATGTCAAAACATTTTCAGAGGGTTAAAACTACAGATACAGACGATGAAAATTTCCAACCCGCTGAGAAGTGGAGAATTTGGAGAAATGTTCTTGTACTCGGATTCGCTTTTATGATACACTTTACTGCGTTTTGGGGCGCCTCAAATCTACAAAGTTCAGTAAACGCCGATGAATCCTTGGGAACGCTCACTTTAGCGGCAATTTACGGATCTCTTATTTTATCAAATATATTTCTACCAACTATTGTTATAAAGTACGTTGCTATACATTTTATTCCCTTTGTAGAACAAATTTCTTTGAATGTTGGACGAATTTTAATGTTCTGTTTAGTTTAGAAGTTGAACGATGACGAGCGTAAAGATCAAATAGAGAACAGATAAAAAGATGTTACAGTAAAATATAAAATGTATCTTTCAACTATATTACGGGGTGTCGATGTCGTCAACAATTAGAATTAATTTGTTCACAGATGGTTTGGATGTAAATGGACGATAGCGTTAGCGATACTCACCTACATACCATTCATCGCCTCTCAATTTCATCCCCGATTTTACACCATGATACCTTCCGGCCTTTTTGTCGGATTTGGTGGTGGACCATTGTGGTGTGCCAAATGTACATATCTTTCCATTATTGCCGAGGCATACTCACAAATTAGTGGCGAATCTGCCGAATTGTTAGTAACTCGGTTTTTTGGTGTCTTCTTCATGTTCTACCAATTTTCGCAAGTTTGGGGAAATCTCATAAGTTCCGCAGGTAAGTTAATGGCTTATTCACGTTTTTTTTTAAGCTGATGTTCTAGTGCTGTCTTCCGGTGGTAAGATATTGACGAATGTAACTGATGTGGTTGAAAGTACCGCGTGTTTATCAATCAGTTCTTGTAAGCAAAATACTGAAGAGTTATGCGGTGCCAATTTTTATCCAGGAATAACGAATGACGTCAATCCAAACTTGGATCCGCCACCACCGGAAAAAATTCAGCTAATTTCTGGAATTTATTTGGCGTGTATGGTTATTGCGTGTCTTTGCGTTGTTTTTGGAGTGGATTCCCTCAACAGGTAAGTTGGTTTCTTATTTATAAGCTTTATTTCTTCAACTAACCACACTATCAAAAATGGTCGATCAAAGCGTGTGTGTTCCTATCAGCAAATGAAGGTCTATTTTTTTGTTTCAACAACCTTCACCACAACCCTCACATCCTCTCTTTCGTTGCTATTAAAAGACTAAACAGTAAACATACCCCTATCATGATACAATATCCCTCTTTTAAATAGTTCTTTACAAATACGTAAATAGGATTAACAACAAATTCAATCTTCAGCAGAGTTCCTGAGGCGGATGTACAGCCGATTTTCCATGATCGCTTCTGATTTAAGATTAAAACCCAGGTATTACTGTTCGGTTTCGCCACATTTCGTTTTTGTGGTTACTGGACTAGATCCCCTTCGTTTTGCGAGCGACTGGAATATCTACACCACGAACTATTTCCAAATTCTACAGTGTATTTTGGAGCTCAACGACGCCAAGCCCTCTACTTGTTTAACCAGAACCGGGAAGATTTTGACATACCTTGGATTTCAGATACCCCCACCACAACCAAAGAATTCTACTGCACCGCGGTGATCTATCTATCGCTCTGAACGTTCTTTCAGAAAATGTGCTACTACTGTGATTAAGGGCCAAAAACAATTATCTAAAGCTGCAAGTGAGATTCACCAGTTGCAGCCCTTACATACACGATAAACGCCCAACGCTCTCTTTAGCTACGTCGCATCGCTTCACTTAGGATGTTCATCTACCAGGCACGCACCGTGTCCTCTTGCGCGCTTCCTAATTACTCCAAACAAAAGGCTAATTGTTACAGGCGCTTTATTTAAAGCAGATATTATATTATAAGTTCGATTAATCAATTGATCAAATAAAATTGGACAAGTTTCATTCTCCATACAATGTATGACCATCTTACAAATTTACAATACTTCATTTAAAAATTTATTCCATTTTCTTTCCCTTCTACCTATTTGCTTTGCCGTACTGTTACACCAGCGGCGTAACTACATAAGTGCAAGTCCGTGCAGTGCACGGGGGCCCTTAAGCTCAGGGGCCCCTTAGCTGAACTTAGATGACTAAAAACCTCTCCAAATTTCTCAAAGAAACTGTTTGCATCATAATCATTCTGATTGTAAATTCTTTCAGTTCAGATTTATGGTATTGAATAAACTATCTTCTTACACATATGAATTTGTGAGACAATTGTCTGGATCATGAAAAGGAAAATGCTCCAGAGCATGTCTGTTGGATTCACGAATGGATGGTTTTGAGTTCTCACAAAGTTCAAATAACTTTTTTCCTCTCTGGAGTTTTAAACGATAAAATATTTTCCCAAACCTTATCCTGATGTAGAAACAGGGGCCCCATTTTCGACTTGCACGGGGGCCCTTGATGCCCTAGTTACGCTACTGTGTTACACCCTCTCCTCCACCATCATGTTCTCTTTACTGCCTTCGTTTTTCACTGCTGTGCTCCTTACATACGCCTAGGTGCTTAATACCATCTTTTTCTTTATCCTCCCTTCACCTTATTTAGGTTTATATGCGAGATTAACTCTTTCGCTGAACAATCTATGTGTGCCTGCTATTTGATTCTTTGTGCTTGGTTCCTTGTAAAGCCTTCTCCGTTACTTTGTCTCAGCGTTTCTCTCCCATTTCTGAATCGCTTTCTTCTCCTACTTACTTTGCATTCAGGATTCGCGTACTAGGTCTTATCATTGTCCTGTATATTCTTATTTTTGCTTTCTGAATAAGCTGTGTACTATTGAGAAACGTGAGAATTGGGTTCGTCGTCATCTACTGAGGCTGCGTTTGTGACCAAAACATCGAATGATGGTGTGAAGAAACTTGTCTGTACGTACTGTAAGCGAGAAGGTCATGTGATAAAGAAATGTCTGAATAAGCTGAAAAAGGACCAGAAGAAAGATCCTTCTGCGCCGACTGGCACTACGTCAAGTTCTGGCTCGACATCTTCTGCAGGAGCTTTTCACGCCTATGTATGGATATGTGATAGCGGTGCAAGCAATCATATGTGTCCTCAAAGACGCTGGTTTTCCAGGTATGTGAGTTTTGATAAACCAAAATACATTTGCGTTGCAAACAATGACAAGGATCTGGCGAAATTTTGATTGCTAGTAAATGGAAAATGGTTGCCTGGTGAACTGAAAAATGTTTACTGTGTGCCTGAATTCGCTGTTTGCTTGTTTTCGGTGCGATCTGCAACGATGTGTGGAGTGAACTGTATCCTAAGCGACTTATCGGGGAAGCTTATCAGAAATCGCCGGTTAGTCGGTACAGCGATCTGGTCGAATGGCCTATATTCTGTAAATATGAGAACAATTCCACCAAAAGCTTTAATGAGTGTCAACCTTGCGACTACGAGGAATTCCCTGCAAATTTGGTATGAACGGTTGGGACACCGAGATAAGCGACATATGAAAGCTGTGCTCCAGAAATTGTGACTCCAATTCGTCGGGGATAAGACAGATTTTTGTGATGTTTGCGCTCTGGGCAAGGCCCATGTCAAATCTTTCCATTTACGTTCAAACCGAACCACGAATGTGGGTAAGATCATAAATGCGGATGTAAATGGCCCTATGAGTGAACCTGGATTTAATGGTGAGAAGTATTTTGTGTTATTCAAAGACTATTACACCAAGTTTCGACAAATGTTTTTTATGAAGAACAAGAATGAAGCCGGCAAGTGTGTCGAAATATTTCTTAATGAAACTACTAATGCTGGTCACTTGGTGAAATATTTCAGATATGAAGGAGGGAAAAATTTTGAGACTGCACTACAGTAAAGAAACTTTTGAATGACAGATGGATCACTCTCTTGTTATCGACTCCATACTGTCCACAACAGAACGGTGCTGCTGAACGCGAAACGCGAACGACTGTCGAATCGGCACGTTCTATGCTGTCTGCCAGTGGACTAACCAAAAGGTTGTGGGTACACGCCTGCGGTTAATCTTTTAAATAGAACTGGCAAGACACCAGAGAAGGATAAATCTCTAATTGAGCTCTGGTTGGGAAAACGTATGACGGATTTTCAGCAGGTGACAGTTTTCGGCACGGAGTGTTTCGTGCATATCCCAAAGATGACAAGAATGTTGTTGGAAAAATGGTGGGATACCATAATGACAAAGACGAGTACCAAGTCTACATTCCTTCAAGAGGGAAAATTGTCTTATCCCATGACGTATATTTCAAGCGTGAACAGATTTGTTCGTCGGATGAAGAAAGAAGTCGCTATTGTTCCTGTTCCCAGTCCGGAGATGAAAACAATTCCTGATTCGGTTGAGTTAGTCGAAAGTTCTGATTCGGATGATAGCCAAGAACCTGGAACATTTCGTCCCAGTAGGACTATTCCACCACCTGCATGGCTGACCTCGTGCGGCTATGAAGTTGCAAAGATCGACGATGATCCGTCTTTATACAAAGAAGAACTTATATCTGGGCAGAGGTCCAACTGGATTACGGCTTCAGATCAGGAAGAAACGAAAATGTTCTTTGATGTGTTAAGTGCAGCGTTTAAATGCAGAGTAAATGAATTGAACACATATCTCGGTCTACGACCAGCTAGAGGCTTGAAGCGAAAGGAGGAAGTGTTGAAGAAAATACTTTCTTGAAATGTTTTGCGCCATTTTATTTGTAATGTTATTCCTGAAATCTAAATTTTTTGCTTTTTTCATTTTTTGTAATTCGTATTCGTATTGTGGGTCCAAACCTAGGAAACTATTATTATTATTTATTCTAAGGTTAGTCCCGATTGGTTCCTGCATGGAGGTACACTACATTTTTCAATATTAATGTGACAATATAATATACTTAGGAGTCGCACAGTATAGGACGAATTTGAAAGACTAGGCAAAATGGTGGATGCACGTATCTGAGATGCGTACAGGCCAAGTAAATTTATGCGAATTCGTTCATGGAGTAAAACCGTTGAGTGAAAGATTTAAAACTCTACCCAAAAAACGTCGATGTGCGTGATAATCGTCCTTTTTTAGTAAGGATTTATTTCCGCGTAATATTTCCTTACTCGCTACAAAATTTATTACTTTCATTGAATAGCTATCGTACTAGATCCCGCTCCGTACGTCCACCTTGTCCTGCAAGCTTACAAATTTATTTCTCTACTCCTAGTGATAAATTTGTCCAATGTGTTTGAATAATTCGAATTAATATTTTTCAGATACAAAAAGAATCGAGCGGGAAGTTCGACGGGTTTATCAGGTCTAAAACTTCTGATAGTAACCCTCAAACATCTCTTTAATCCATATCAAATACTGATCCTTCCAATCACAATGTTTATTGGTGCAGAACAGGCATTTATGGCTGCCGATTATAACGCGGTAAGTTATAATAAATCGGAATATCCGGGTCAGAGATTTTTGTTATTCCATCCTTTCCATTTAGATACAATCAACTTTTTATCTTTTTTCAGTCGTTCGTGTCGTGCGGATGGGGTATTAGTAATATTGGCTTTGTAATGATATGTTTTGGTGTCGTGAACGCACTCGCTGCAATTTTCGCCGGTGGAATTTCGAAGAAAACGGGTCGTATTCCCATGGTTGTATTCGCATTCGTAGTACATGTCGGCCTTTTAATAACACTTTTAATTTGGAAACCAACATCGGATAATAAGGTTCCGTTTTTTGTTGTTGCTGGTTTATGGGGTTTATGCGATGCAGTTTGGCTCGTACAGATAAATGGTGAGTGGTGGAAACCTTTTCCGGTCTACCCTCCCTACATCATTGAAAAGGTTAACTCATACAAAATATGTGTTATTAAAACATTTTGTTTCAGCGTTGTGTGGGATTTTATTTCCGGGAAAAGAGGAAGCTGCATATAGTAACTTCCGGCTTTGGGAATCTACAGGATCGGTGATAACATACGCGTATAGTCCATATTTACGTACGAACGTTAAAATTTATTTGTTAATAGGACTTTTAGTGATAGGAGTTAGCGGATATAGTGCGATTGAGTTGATTGAACGTAAAGTCAAAAGAGGTAATTTAGACACAACTAAAACCAATTTCGAGCTTGTTAATGGAAAACTTAAGAGCTTGGAACTAAATGAGTAGAAATCGATGTGTCGGAAGAAGAGTGGTAGGTTTTCCCTTTTCTCAGTTAATGCTAAAACCTTTTAATCATTAATAATCTGGATTACCATGACGGTTTTAGTTAATTCTTGTGATTGTTACCAGTTCATTAATAAGAGCCCCTTATTGTTAAGTGTATAGTTGTTTAATTACATAAACGCCCTTCGTGTTATCCTTTACAAATTATGGTTTAGTAAATAGGGAGAATGAACTTAGCACTAGTACTGCTTATATACCCAAAGCTTCTGCCTATGAGGAAAGATTAAAATGAAAATTAGGTAACCAGGAAAAGAAGTTGAAGAAAAAAGTGGTTATGTACGTATTTGAAGGCTTATTTACTAAATAGATCTCATCCATAGATTTCAGATGTGATTATAAGCGGTACATAGTGGCAACTTATGATATTTTCACTAAGAAGTTAAACGATTTTTTTATAAAATGAAACTTTAAATATTTTACAAATTCCTTTACTTATTGGTACCGACTCTCTTAGGGATGACAATTTTTTGAGAGACACAATTTATATAAAAAATAATTAAAAAATTGAAATCTACAATAACTTAGTTACCGCCTTATATGTATGCGTTCCAGTCAGCCGTGGCTTTGCTTTTCCTCAGCTCAGTTTGCCCAGATGGGTTTCCTGGATAGTTATCCGGTGCCTTAGCAGGTCTCAGAGGACATACCCGTTCAAATGACTCCATAGTGGAGTTGGAAGAAAGATCTAGTTCGTCCTGCAAGTCAACAGGACTCGAGAAATATCGGCCAGAAGAGTGCTCTCTTAGTTTTTCGGCAAGAAAATGTTTGTATAGGGTAATATCTGTTACTTTGGGATTGTAATGACCCCTCTGGACGGCTTCCTTTAGGTTAATTTCAAAAGAAATCATGCTTTGATCTGACGTAGTCGCCCCTAAAGTGACTTGCCAGTTCATTATGTAGTCCGATATGGTCGCTGAGGCTAGACTCAGATCAGTCACACAACAAAATTCGTTTATTGTGCACATACAGGGTAGCCCATTAATGCGAGGAAGTCCAATCAATATTTCATTCAATATCATACGGATTAAGAAATATTTCAAATAAAAGTTGTAGGATACGAACCATTGCATATTTGTAAAATATGTATAAACCATCGACATATAGAAATGGACTGCGCGTGGTTATGCTAAGCCGGGATACTGCAGGTGAGAGAGAGGGTAAACGTAGAGGCCTAGTTCTAGCTTTATCTGTTGCGTATCTATTGGTTGCTGCGTTTTCATGGGAATGCAGCGACCAATAGATACGCCACAGATAAAGCTAGAACTAGGCCTCCACATTTACCCTCTCTCACACCTGCAGCATCCCGGCTTAGCATAACCTCGCGCAGTCCATTTCTATATGTCGATGGTATAAACATACAGAGTGCTTCGAATATTCGTGGCTCCATGTCGACCTGTTTTTTTTAAGTGGAACACCCTATCGACCAATATCGACACTGCTGATACGCTTATCTTGCCGGACCCTTTCAAGAATTTCATCAGCTTTTTAAGTGATTGATCTACCAGAGCATGATTCATCTTTCACATCAAAATTACCAGAACTAAAGCGAGCGGACCATTTCCGTGCAGCAATTTTGATAAAGTACCTTCACCGTACACAGCACACATTTTTTCGCAAGCCTGCTCAACGTTCTTCCTTTTGTCGTAATAATATTGCAAAATATAGCACAATTTTTCATTACTTTTCTTCATTTTCAAACGCTAACACCTTTCCAACCACTGCACCAATTTCGATATTTATACAGCAAACTAACGCTCGAAGTGTCGCCTTTCCAACGAGCGTTTAGTAGTGCCGCTGAGATCTGTGTTGCCTGAGTTATCAAAGTCAGTAGATTAACAGAGTACCGCAAGCCTTTGACGAGACAAATGCCGCCCTGGCGGCCATGTTTAGTCCATATACATAAGATAGACGTGTAGGTGAAGCGCGGAAAGGACTAAACATGGCGGAGGTTGCGGTACTCTGTTAATCTACTGACTCTGTGAGTTATTTGCAATTAACGCCATCTATCGGGAAAAACGCCACGAACTTTTTCCCAGACCTTATATAAAGTTGTTCAAAAGTAAGTTCCCAGTTTGAAATGGCCATTGCGTTATGAGATTTTGAAAAAATAAAAACGCCATTTTGTTTGTAACGAGCACACATATACAATGCTGTAAAACACTAGTAAGAAGCACATCTGATTATCATCTACCTAATTAGTAGACACTTTCCAAACGGATGGCCCTCTAGATTACCATAGATCTTAATCCAACTGACTATTAATTTTGACCTATGGGGTTACCTCATAGAAATGGTGTTTCTTAGGAAAATTCGTGAGGAATTCAAACAATCCATATCACATATCATTGAAAACATTCCACTGAATGTAGTTCATAACATAGAAGAACGACTAGGTATATCTCATGGCGCAGAAAAGAGATAGTTATCTTTAATTTTTTGTCTTTATTAAAAGCCCCGTCTTTTCACAAACAAAGTGGTGGTTTTATTTTTTTAGAATCTTAAAAATTAGCCGAGCAATGGCCATTTCAAACTGGGAACTTTCTTTTGAATAACCTTATACAGTTTTTTTTTACCATTTTTTATGTTTTCTACCAAGATGATGTCCCACAGATATTCTCTAACCATTAATCGGGTTCGGATCAAGAATTAGGTTAGCGTTTTCGCTTCGTCTTGCTTATCCGCTTATATGTCAGATAATAAGATTGATAAATGAATGTTAGCCAAGCTCCACTGTCGATGCTAATCGACTACTACCCTTCATGCGTTCTAGTTTTAAGTAATCTTTACCAAATCTTCAGATGATGGTTCAATTGGCGCTCGAGATGAACTTCCTAACGATAACTTCCCTAATTTATTTTTGATACTTACTTATTTATATTCCTTTCCAAACTATAGACATAAAAATTCGCACCAGAGCATATAACTGTTCGTCATATTATGTTCATTGCAGATCAAGTCAATTTGCAATGGTTATAAAGTCCATCGTTGTTGATTATTCATACTCAAAATATGGTTGGATAATATTTATAATAAATTTATTATTCCAAACAAGTCACATATAAAAGAAATCAAAATGAGTTCAATATACATCAATTTTTTCTCGTTAACATCATTCTTTAATAAAAATGTAGTGGGGGAGGTCACTATTCATTTTGGTTTCTTTTGTATTTTATTTGTTGGTAATAAGAAATTCCTCTACTGTCAATAATTTATTGTAAATTGGTTTGCATCTTTTGTTTCTTAAAACCTCGGATGAAAAAGGGTGGGGTGTCTCTCGACTTGATAATTTTTAATTTTTACTCCTAATCCTGTAAAGTATACGTAGGTATTTACATAAAGTACATCATATTTACATGTCATTAAATATTAAAGTCCTATTTACTAAAAAGCGTCAAAATTTTGTAACACTGCTTTCATCTTTTTGATGAATTTGTCTATTTTCCATTACGATACCAGAAGTTTGTTGTTCGGTATTTTTACGATTGCATTTCCTCTCACGACTGTGCATCATTCCATATAAGAAGTAAATAAAGAAACCTATAAGTTAATGGTTTATAGAGAAGCTGTATTTTGATGTGTGGTTACGTACCAATGCACAACCAAACCAAAAATCTTATCCACGTGTACACGTCCAATTCGCACATTAGGTATAGATTAATTAAAATACTTAAACAAGGGATGAATGGCACCCACGGTACCTAAAATTATAATAACTTTAGTTGTGATACATTGAAGATAAACATCATACCTTAAATGTCAATTTAACTCCTGATGTCGGTTGTCTGGCAATGACGATTATAATACCAACTAAGATTATAATAAGAATTATAAATCCAGCTAGATAGTAAGGGTTTTCTGTGTTGATGAAGCTTCCCGCGTATTTTATAAAAAAACACACAATTAAGGATAAAAGGCCTACAATGAAATTTTAGCGTGGATAATCGCAAGTAACGTCACTTACTAAAACTACATATAGCTCCCTTCGTAATTACGGAGGTGGTAGGATTTGGATGCTTATTCCCATTTAAATTAAAAGTCAACGCAACTTTTTTTAAAAGTACGCTCGGTGTTTTACAATGGCTGTCATCTTTGCCAACTTCAACCTGATGATGTTCTTCGTACCTATACAAATAATGTTAGTACCATAAATTTCCATTAACCCAGTACCGTAATATCAGCACACAAATTGCCACAATGGTATAGGCGAGCAAAGTCCCAATCGACATCATATCAATTAGTTGTTGGAGATCAAAAACTGTGGCCATGATTCCTAAAAATAAGATTGTACCTATTCCTATAATTCTTCCGAGACTCACCTCCCAAAACACCTGCCACTAGTGTTGCAATAAGAGGTGTTTTTGTTTTTGGGTGAACACGCGACAGAAATATAAATATAAGCCCATCGTTTGCCATGGCGTACAAAATGCGTGGTAAAGGAAACATGCCACCCATCAAACTTGTACAAATTGCGAAAATTGCACCGATCGTAACAATCCATTTAATTACCGGCCAACCGACTTTCTCAAAAACGTAGGGAAATGGAGCGTCGGCATGTTGATCGTAATATGGCCACATCATTGTTAATACGACCGATATACCGAAGTAGGCAATAAATATAATTATTAAAGAAATTACTATAGATAACGGTATATTTCGTTGTGGATTCTTCGCTTCTTCTCCCGTAGTTGCGATGGCATCAAATCCGACAAATCCAAAAAAACATTTGGCAGCACCCGCCATAATGCCTGCGATACCAAATGGTGCAAATCCGCCTTCACCTGCATTTTGAACGGTTGGCGGTATTTCCTCCTTGGAAATTTTCCAATTTTTAACGTCGGCTAAAAGAATCACCCATTATATAAATCATTATGCGTGTGTGTGATCCCAAATTCGTACCCTTCAGTGATCCAGATACTAAAACGGTTATAATGGTGAGTAAATTTACTGTTGTTAGAACGTTGTTCAGTGTAGTAGATTTCTTTACGCCAACCGCTAAAAGAGCTGCAACAAGGAAGAGGTTGCATTGGTAAATTTAGTTCGGTGCCCTACCTGACACTATCATCATCGCAATGAAGGAGAAAAAATCGGGATAGGTAGCCAAAAATTCAACATTTATGGGCATGGCCTCGGTAAAGACATTTTTCATGGTATTGTTGGTAAGCGCATCAATGTAATTGCTGAGACCTCTGGCTAAACTCGCTGCCCCTAAAAAAAAATTCATTGGGTAATAAACTGGTAGTCGTAGTTCCTATCACAATCAAAATTTCCAGTAGTATGCATACGAGATTTGACCTTCAACAAGCAATACAGATCTTAGCATCAAGTTAAATAAAATCGTTATAGCATTGGTTGGAAGGTGAGCATCTTTGCTTTCGATTTAAACTCGTGCAAGGCAGTCGCCTTTAATATGGTATCATATGGAAATTGGGGTCCTGGAGCAAAAATTGGAGATCCCCGGTAATTCCGTATTCCTACAAATTTCGTCCTATCAATTCAACAAAATACGTCTCGCGCTTTTTTGTTAAATTTTAGTTCTCGTCGTAGGGTAACTGTGATAATTTGTGAAAACAGAAGTAAAGGCTTTAATGGATAAAACAATTCAAAGCAATCTTGAACCCTTCGTAGAATCAATTTTAAAGGTACGACAAGCATCCTAAAAGTTAAGCATCTGTAATTCTCATCACGAACATGAATTCAGTGGCAAAACTATCCATATGTGTGAATACTAATTAATGATATCCATATGTACTCATTAAAAATTTCTTTTTTCAATCTGTAACTAAATGAAAGAAACAATCGGTACTTTTAACAGTTTATGAAGGCAGGAGAAAAGCTTCTTTTTCATCAGAAACTGGAGAAAACGGATTATTCGTTCAGGACAAACTAACTGAATATAAGAGAGTCCATAGAACTGTGTTGTGGAAGTGATTTTTGTTCAACTCCTCCTTGAGAAGGAAGAAAAAGATGTGTCAAGTGTCATAACTGAGAGCTTATCCTGTCATCTAGAACGGATATTAGAGATATATTTGCCATCACACTACGTGAATATTTCCAACATTAGGACTTCACTGTCTTCGTAAGGGAACATCCTTCTATAAATGTGACACTGTCAGTCCAAATGAGATTTTTAATGTACCATTATGGTATCGTAAACCACATTCAACACGATTTTCGGCTCCTTGAAGATACCGTTCTTAAATTCAGGAGTTGTAACCTTGAACGAGTAATCTATCTATTTCTTCTCTGTGGGGTATGGGACAATGTCTATCAGACGGAGAGCCAGCAACGTATTTTGAGTTGTCATTTCAAAAGTCATGAAAGTCACTCAGTGAATCTCTAATATCTGCTGAAAAATAAAAGTTACTTCTGCCAACCCACTCCGGTCGGGTTGTACTACCCTAAATTTTCAAAAGGGGTAAGAAATAAGGCTCAATGTAGTTATAGTATCAGTCATGAAATTTCAGGAGGTTATTCTCACTTATATTCTGGATTTATCAGCATGTTGACAGAATATTTCCCCCCTCACCTAATTGCTGACAGAACTCCCTAAAGTCTAAGTATAAGTATATAAAACTACATTTACAAAGAGGGTAACAAATAAAGGTTCAATATGTTTAAAGTATCAGTCATGAAATTTCAGGAGGTTATTCTCACTTATATTCTGGATTTATCAGCATGTTGACAGAATATTTCCCCCCTCACCTAATTGCTGACAGAACTCCCTAAAGTCTAAGTATAAGTATATAAAACTACATTTACAAAGAGGGTAACAAATAAAGGTTCAATATGTTTAAAGTATCAGTCATGAAATTTCAGGAGGTTATTCTCACTTAAATTCTGGATTTATCAGCATGTTGACAGAACATTTCCCCCCCCCCCTCTTAATTGCTGACAGAACGCTCTAATCTCTAAGTATACGTATATAAAACTAAAAGTCCTGACTGACATATCAACGCCCAGCCCATACCCCTGGATCTAGATGGCTGAAATTTGACACAGAGGTTGGTTTTATGATGTAGACAAGGGATAAGGCCGGATATTTCAAAATTCAACCCCTAAGGGGTTAAAATAGGGGATGAAAGTTTCTATTTTAAGTTAAATCCATAAAAATTGGTATATGACCTTTCGGTTAGAAATTAAGACAGGCGTGATTCAGGAATTTTCGAAATTCAACCCCTAAGGGGGGTAAAATAAGGGATGAAAGTTTATATGGAACTTCGTCATTCTTGAAGTTAAATCCATAACAAATTGGTATATGGCCTTTCGGTTAGAAATTGAAAGACGTGTTTCAGGATTTTTTGAAATTCAACACCTAAGGGGGTAAAATGGGGATAAAGCTTTACATGGAAATTCGTCATTTTTTAAGGTACATACATAAAAATTGGAATTTGGACCTTCTGTTACAAGTTAAGAAAGACGTATTTTAGGATTTCTCGAAATACGTTGTTGGCTCAAATTTTTCTGCAATTACCTACAGAAAATTACCACAAAAATAGTAACGTCACGATTTGGCAGAAAAAATTGTAATTGAGGGGAGTTTGTTCATTTGTTGCAATTGATTGTCGAAATACCACGCTTCATAGAAAAGTAGAAATAAATTCATCCCCATTTTACCCCCTTAGGTGTTGAATTTCAAAAAATCCTGAAACACGTCTTTCAATTTCTAACCGAAAGGCCATATACCAATTTTTTATGGATTTAACTTAAAGAATGACGAAGTTCCATATAAACTTTCATCCCTTATTTTACCCCCCTTAGGGGTTGAATTTCGAAAATTCCTGAATCACGCCTGTCTTAATTTCTAACCGAAAGGTCATATACCAATTTTTATGGATTTCACTTAAAATACAAACTTTCATCCCCTATTTTAACTCCGGCCTTATCCCTTGTCTACATAATTAAACCAACCTCTGTGTCAAATTTCAGCCATCTAGGTCCAGGGGTATGGGCTGGGCGTTGATATGTCAGTCAGGACTTTTAGTTTTATATACGTATACCTCGAGATTACAGCGTTCTGTCAGCAATTAAGAGGGGGGGGGGGGAATGTTCTGTCAGCATTCTCATAAATCCAGAATTTAAGTGAGAATAACCTCCTGAAATTTCATGACTGATACTTTAACCATATTGAACCTTTATTTGTTACCCTCTTTGTAAATGTAGTTTTATGTACTTATACTTAGACTTTAGGGCGTTCTGTCAGCAATTAGGTGAGGGGGGAAATATTCTGTCAACATGCTGATAAATCCAGAATTTAAGTGAGAATAACCTCCTGAAATTTCATGACTGATACTTTAACCATATTGAACCTTTATTTGTTACCCTCTTTGTAAATGTAGTTTTATATACTTATGCTTAGACTTTAGGGCGTTCTGTCAGCAATTAGGTGAGGGGGGAAATGTTCTGTCAACATGCTGATAAATCCTGAATTTAAGTGAGAATAACC
The DNA here is from genome assembly GCA_036250285.1 of Pyrocoelia pectoralis. Taxonomy (NCBI): domain Eukaryota; kingdom Metazoa; phylum Arthropoda; class Insecta; order Coleoptera; family Lampyridae; genus Pyrocoelia; species Pyrocoelia pectoralis. The sequence goes on along the minus strand of CM070077.1, from coordinate 51,722,042 downwards.
TCCTGAAATTTCATGACTGATACTTTAAACATATTGAACATTTATTTGTTACCCTCTTTGTAAATGTAGTTTTATATACTTATACTTAGACTTTAGAGCGTTCTGTCAGCAATTAGGTGAGGGGGGAAATGTTCTGTCAACATTTTCATAAATCCAGAATATAAGTGAGAATAACCTCCTGAAATTTCATGACTGATACTATAACTACATTGAGCCTTATTTCTTACCCCTTTTGAAAATTTAGGGTAGTACAACCCGACCGGAGTGGGTTGGCAGAAGTAACTTTTATTTTTCAGCAGATATTAGAGATTCACTGAGTGACTTTTCATGACTTTTGAAATGACAACTCAAAATACGTTGCTGGCTCTCGGTCTATATAGGCATAGGATAATGAGCCTTATCCAAATCAAAGGTATCCATGTTCAGTAACATGTTTACATACCTTCGTAACGAATTACCTTTGGTTTCTTTTCGATTGGTTTGTTCCTTTTCCACGTAGATAATAAGTTATTAATTCTATCGCTACTACTACTATAACGTACCTGTGATTTTATTATGAAAGGGTCATATGCAAAACCTTATGGAGCTGGGCTAAGACCAGGCCCTAAAGAGACCGATACCATTTGATAGATCGTTTTGCGTGGATTAAAAGTGTTGCTGGCGATAAAGCTCGATTTGCTCATTTGCTAAGATGACTTTTCGGCCTCCCAAGTTATCATTTGTATCATAGGAAAAATGCGTAATATACATCTAGAGGCATTATACTTTACGTACTTATTTTATTACGTAATACCCAAATCTTTCAAATAGAATGGTCTAAGTAAAAATCACGTAAAACAATAATGAAGTAATTTTAAACATCTTATAAGTATTATACTCCATAGAAATTACGTTGATATTGTTTTATTTCGTAATGGAACATGTAACTATATGTATACTGTATAGTCTGAATCAACGACTATCTATATTATGCCTTTTTCCTATGATACAAATGATAACTTTGGAGGCCGAAAAGTCACCTCAGCAAATGAGCAAATCGAGCTTTGTCGTCAGCAACACTTTCAATCTGCGCAAAACGATCTATCGGATCTATCAAATGGCATCGGTCTCTTTACGGCCTGGTCTTAGCCCATCAGCTCCATAAGGTTTTGCATATGGCCCTGATTGTACTTTCTGAGTTAGTTCTGCTCTAGTTAGTTCCCTTTTGTATTTTTTAGCAATACCAAAGCTATCCTTAGGAATTTTATCATTTATCAACTATTATTAATTGTTTATGCATTCACCTTTGATAACGACACATTTTGTGAAAACACGTTTAATACTGAATAAAGGTTAGACGAATGGAAAAAACAGAACTTGAATTATTCCTTTATTGTGCATTACTAATTCGGTTTCGTAAGAAATAATTGACGCAAACGTTAATTAGTATTTTCTACACATGTATTAACGTTTTTAATGCTCGTAATAAATTTTTACTTTAACAGTAAACCTGTTTATTTTTAAAACACACTTGTTGTAACCTTTATGTTGTACACTTCATTGAACGCGATTTTTGCTGGTGATTGGCAAATTAATGAATATTGTTACGAAATATTCGTATCGCATTATATTTTTGAGGAGCAAACTGAAGTGTTTTGACAACTTATTTGATTTCATACGTGGGATCAATTATCAACACATACTTGGAAAAAAAAGGATTGATTTAGTTGATCCTTATCATTATCTAACGATAACCACATCTAAACTCTGTGCAAGCCCATTCGTTCTTCAGCAATATAATGATTAATAAGAATTAATATTGTTTCTGAGGATATGTTTCAAGTAGACCAAGACCACTTTAAACATTTTGATTGTAATTTAATATCTTCACAGGTGGTGGTAGACCTTTAACATTGAAGTAGATTCTTTTAACAGAAACAGAGATGGGGAGAAATTACTAAGTTTCTGCCCCGGTTCGAAAAAATTGTAGATTCGGAGCTGTCGCTTATTGGAAAGTTATAAACTTTACACTGTATCAAACATGTGTTAAGTGAAGGAAAAATCAGAACCTAGCATAATCGACGTCCGAAAAATGTATACCTATCTCTAGAATTACAACCGCATTTTCCATTTTCATGGAATCGTACACAAATTAGAAGAGAGAACTTTTACACAGGCTGATCCAAAATAATCCTAAAAATTTTACTGTATTTTACGAGTGCAAAAATCTTCTATTTGATTCCCCTTCTACTTAGGATTATCCGCTTAATCAACTAACGTTGACATTTTTTTGTTGCCTTCTCAATTCTCAATTCCACTTCAAGAAACATTTTTGCCATCAGTTTGACTGAAAATATATTTAGTAGCCTTAATTACAGGGAAAGCACGTGCATGCTTGCAATAAATTTCAGACGTGATGGACTTTCATTTCGGATTTAATGGCCTGTTTAACCTTATATAAATTACTACATGATGAGACTACCGTTAAAAACCCGTATAAGCCATCCTCTAATTCGCAATCTCTCATTTTTTTGCTTTGAAATTATTTGATGCAAAAAAACGGGACAAATTAACTCGAGACCAGTTTTTCAAGTTGTTCCAGCGGATTTGTGAAATGCTTCAGTTGCAGTTTTAGGTTAGTCAACCGTAAATAAAATTTGCATAGGTAGAAAAACCAATAAGATTTGCTATTTATGGCCAAGGACAAAAAAGTAAAATTACCTATAACGTATTCCAAAATCAAGTTCCATCCAATGACAAACGCAACAAATTCCCCAACGCTTACGTAACTGTATACGTACGCAGATCCCGCTTTTGGCACTCTTGCTGCAAATTCCGCGTAACATAAACCTGCAACAGAAAATTATTGAATTAATATAATCCAAATTTTTCATTTTCGGACTTTTATACGTGGTAATACTGATACTGTTATTAATATCTTCCAACTTTCCCCAAGTGTCAATTTTAAAATCGATCTGCAAGATATATTACTTTCAGGCAATTTTAAATGAAACCGCATTTAATTACTAACTTTCAAACTTGCGATTAGTTCATAATTATTATCGTTCAAAATTCGCCAGTTGTTCGATAACAGTTAAATTTGGATAAGCCTATATTAAATATATATTAAAATAATATATAATAAATACATTAAACAAGTATCAAAAGGCGTCAATTCTCTCTCTCTCATAGAATTCTAATTTCAACCAACTTCAAATCTGTACCTAATTATGGCATGTACTAGATACAATATATATGTATATATATAACTACCCCCCCCCCCCCCCCCTCAGACACAAGCACACCGAATTCTGTACAAATGAGCCATTGTTTTTCTTAAGTTGATGGGCCGATGATAACGTTATTATTCAACTTGTGACTGAAGGGTTCCCCCTAGCACCATTCAAGGCAACTATTTTCATTTGGGCACACAATTTCCATGTGTTTTTCGAGATTTACAAGATCCCAATATCGTGTCACTCATAAACGATACACAAAGGTCCGTAACTCTATCCAAAAGCCTTATAGTAGATTATCTGTTCACGGTTCACCAACCAATATGAAGCATATCGACTTCAAATAAGTAAGTACCTACTATGTAAGATGGAAAGAGTAAACCTAGGTTTTCATTATCACCCATTTTTCTTAACCTAAATGAAAAATCTGTTAAAGGAATTTCAAAGAAGGAGAAACATTATCTTTCTATACCCTATTTTAAACCTTATTTTGTAAAAGTTTAAAATTTCCATAATAACACAAAGACGATTTTTGAACACCATTTAAGCCAAAATGTTCTCATGGATCTTTAATTATAGAAATTATATCCATGCCTTAATCAGAATACAACCAATAGTTCCATCATCTATCTGAAGTAAAGGATTAAGTTTTGCCATACCGCTTTTGTGCCTCTTATCTAACAATTCACCTCGAACATATTTGAATTATGTGAATCACAAGCAAGAGCACTAATTTTATTAAATGTGGACATGGACAATGGACATACGATACTGTAGCAAACAACAATCAAGCACAAATAAAGCAATAACCATATTCTTATGAATAGCGAACCTGAAAGCGCTCAATACAAAAAGTAAAATATAGGGAACAATGCGATTCATTCCAGAGAGGATATCAAGGACTTGAACAGTAACAGCAGCTTTAAATTAAGCATCCACTTCTTTTTGTAAGAAAATCAGTTTTTCAAATAATATTACATATTAACTATTTTTTAGAAAACTTTTTGCCTTAAAAGCTGCTGAAACAGAACAATTTAAATGATTTATTTAATGCTTCGTCCCATTCATTGAACAGTAAAACAAAATTGAAAAATTTCTTTATTAATAGATGATTTGGGCGAGTACAGGAATACTTTATTTCGAATTTAGTAGTCCCTCGGTCTACGGTAGAATATATTATAACAGTTGGCACAAACTCTCATAATATGTCATTAAACGGAAAGAAAGTATAATCAAAGCGCATAAAACTTTGCGAACGAATTTCCAATTTATTTTTAAAAAATATTAAAATTACTGTATTCAAATTTACGGCCGTCGGTTGACTTTAGTAATGAGAAAATATTTAAGGCGTTTTCTTTCAAAGTTTTTCTTTTATTCATTAGAAAATTATTTCGCCTTGAAAATTTTATAAAATTAAGAAGAAAAACGATAAAGCGATTGTAATTTTCTCTTAAGCTATTATTAAATATTTATCATCTTAGTATTCAATTTGAAAATAATGCGGAATATCGCAAAATTGTTATTAAATTCATAAGATATTTAGAAATCAAAGCGTTATTTGATTCGTACACGCGACACCGATATCACGAAAAAACAGTGCCTAGGTGGTTAGTGGAAAAATGTGGAAATATATAGGATTACCTATAATCTTTATTTTTATTTTTGCATACTATTTAATGCCCATAAGAGGAATAAATTGTTTTTGATTTGTGCTCTGTCTGTCAAAATTATTATTTTTTTATTTAAACGTAACCACTATTTTTAGAAAAGCTTGTCCATTGAAATAATAAAGGTGGTGAGCATTTCATAATATTAGAGTAAAATGCCGTGATGACGTCTTTTAGTACTTGAATCACTTTGGTATTATTGACATAGTCCTGATTTCAGCGCCATCATATTGCACAAAGTGGTGCAAAAGGTCGAAAAATTGTCAAATAGTCGATTTTGGTCATTTTTGACCGACTTTTTATATCCTCTTGCGTCGTTCTTGTGGGTATTGAGTCAAACATACCATTATCAAGTCCCTAAGATACTCCAACTCAAGTTTTGATCCCTCAGAAAAGATTCTTTTCGAAAAAACAGACCTCGGAAATCGATTTGGCAACCCCAAAAACCCCCTATAATTTGACCTTGAAAAACTCTTATTTGTCGAGAACCACCCTCAACCCCTATTTCCAACCCTTTGCCAACATCTCATATAATACCAGGCCTCGGCATCCTCCACATCCCACCCCTCATGGTTTGCTTTATTGACAGTTAATATGGTTAGTCCGTGGTGTCGGTTTTGAGTTAATTCTGAATTCCCGCTTCCCTATGTTTTGAATGTCGCGCCTTTTCAGTGACCTCCGTCGCCGCTAGGTGTCTCTACTCGCACTTTCGTCAGTATACGAAACTTTTTACGCGTCACTTGCTGTCGCGTCGTGTTTCTTGAATCAAGCTTTTCTGCGCCGAAACGTTTCAACTTTCTTAGTATTTACATTGTGTTTCATTTAAGTTTTATCGTTATATTATTATTTGTTACATTACATACAGATATACAGTTGTATTACATACACCAGTGTGATCAGACCGATCATTACGTATGTTTCACTGGTGTGGTGGAATAAAACCTTCACCTAGAAGAAGATACAGAAACTTAGCAAGGTGCAGCGAAGGGCTTGCCTTGGAATTACGGGGGCAATGATAAGGACCTCTACGTCAGCTATGGAGACTCTTGAACCTGCCGCCACTAAGTCTAGTAATTAGGGCAGAGGCGCTCAGAGAGGCATACCGGCTGAGAGTCAACGACAAGGAGGGATTGTTAAGGGAGGGGCACTCGCTCATCTTTCATTAAATCTCCAAAGATGAAAACCTCAGTATGATAACTGAGAGGATACCCAAAACAGTTTGTCCTACCAAACTGTTTAAGACAACAATCTCCACTTGGCACAACTGGGAGAACAATTCCAATAAAGCAAAGCTGAACGGAATCGTGTACTACACAGACGGCCTGAAAATCAATAAGAGCACTGGGGGAGTAATGGACGGGGCTGCAGAATTTCTGTAAGCCTAGGACAAAAAGCGACCGTGTTCCAAGCCGAGGTATATGCAATCCTGACAGTGGCTGCTGAGCTGTTAAAAGAGAACCTTACCAAAAGGGAAATCATTATAGTTACAGACAGCAAAGCAGCGATTGCAGTAGTAGACTCATATGTGGTAAATTCAGGACTAGTCATTGAATGCCCACAAATGCCAAACGCACTAGGCAAGTGTAACACAGTCACGCTGGTGTGGGCACCTGGACACGCGGGAATCGCAGGTAACCAGGTTGCTGACGAGCTTGCGAGAATGGCAAACGTGAAACCACTCATAGGACCCGAACCGCCCTGTGTGATTACATATCACACATCCAAAAAGGGGATTCAGGCAATACTCACGAAAGAGCATTGCAGACACTGGTCGAAAATCCCAGGACAGAGTCATTCCAAGATCTTTCTAGAAACCCCAAACGGAAACATAGCAGCGTCCATCTTAATGTTAAGCAGGACGAAGATAAAACTTGCGACAGAGTTGCTACAGGCCACTGTTGCCTGGACAAACACCTGCATAACATGGGACTGACCCGATATGCACAGGTTGTGGTCAGGAAGAAGAAACGCCCTACCGCGTTATTTGCCAATTTGCCTTTGACAACGGGTCGCCCGTACAAAAATCCTGGACTTTGTTAAAGATACAGGTAGTTTATTCTGAAGCGTATACACACTGTAGAATAGCTATAAGATTCAACAGCGAGGAGCACAATAGACCAAAAGGTCGCAGTGCAGGAGCCAATTTGGGACCACTCCTAGCACAATAATAATAATAATCTTAGGGACTTGATAATGGTATATTTGACCCAATACCCCAAAAACGACGCAAGAGGATATAAAAATCGGTCAAAAATGATCAAAATCGACTATTTGACATTTTTTCGAACTTTTAAACCCCTTGCACCCAGCCATTTTTCTATTATTGGGTCTAAAAATCCGAAAAAAAATCCACAATGAGGCAGTTCTTTCAAACGCCGCAAACCGCATGCAATAATATTATGTCCAGCTTGAGATGTCCCTAAAATACTGAAAAATCGTTTTTTTTTGAGCTAGCGGCCGCTAGAGGCGCTATAGCGGGCTGAAAATTTAAGAGGGTTGATCTTTTTTCATCCCGAATCGAATGCCCCAAGTCCGATCAAAATCCCAGAGGGGGGACTTTTCGCCATCTTATACGGCTATGCCCTTTGGTCTCAAACTCACTGTCCATAGTTTTTTGTAGAGAGATGGGTTTTAATACTACACTCTTGTTCAATACGACAAAATACATATCTTGTTCTCCAAATCTTTGGCCAAGCTGGCCGATAGACTTTTTTGACATTCAACGGAACGTTACAAATTGAGATTACGCCATAGGTGGGATTACGCAATAAAGAAAAATGACAATTTCGTTTTTATTTTATGGAAAATGTCAAATTTTGTATCCTTCACTAATAGTTCGTTGGCGAAAGTTTTGCAATTTTATTAACCGATTTTATTCTTCTACATATCAAAAACTATGTAACACAGTCAAATGTTGCATGAAAACGAAATCAAAAAACACAATTAATTTTTTTACGGGAAAGTACAAAGAGCCTCGAGCTAAACGGTGAGCACTTATTTTATGTAATTTCATGCTAAATTCTCTTCGCACATTCCATATGAGATCAATAAATCGTTAAGTTATTTTTGTTCAAAAAGCGATTTAACAACTTCTTGCCTTACTTTCTACTGTTGAATAAATAATTAAATACCTTGCCTTAATTAAATTTCGTAGATGCAGAGATTTCCGGTTCATTATGTAAACACATCGTACTTTATGTAATGATAAAAAAATATTAAAAATTAACGCACTAATGGAACGTCAACGTCAACCTTGACAAATATGCTTTAAATTTATTGAACAAATTAATTTTGTTGTATAGTGAAAATTGTTAGTAATATGATAAATACACAGTGTTTAAAATTACCTGCAAATGCTGATGCTATCGCTGCAATTAGGAAGGAAATACATACAGCTGGTCCTGCCACAGTTTTTGCAACTGATCCTGCTAAAACGTATACACCAAGACCAAGTGTACTTCCTACACCCAATCCTGTTAAATCGAGAAGTGTTAGCACTCTTGCTAATTTACTCTCTTCGTCTATAGACATAGACTTTTTCCTTGAGAGGGCGCGAAGGAATCGTATGACCATTGCTGGAAGTAAAAAAAAAAGTGTTAAGTACACGAAAATATTTTGACACTAACGTCAACGATACTAGCTTACATATTAATGATGTGAGGAACGAGTGTTTAGATTTTATCAGTGAGAAAATTAGGATAATGGACAGAAAAAAACGCTTCGGGGCATTATTACGTCTGATACATTGACAATCCACGTATTAGCATTTGGAGCTTCACCAAGTCAAAATGTAGGTACATTGTTATAAATTGTCTCTATCAGTGTCAAAATCAACTTTCACGAGCACTCAACTCCATTAATAATTATCCTTTTCGATCGAACTGACTTCGTTTACATGTAACTATCATTAAGATCGTTAGAATTAACACGTTATCAGTATTTATGGGTTGTGGATTGAGGAGAATGTAACACGTCCTTTTCTGTGGGGAAGTAAACCCTATGGAGTAAATAGTGAAATACAAAGGACAGAACCAGCCAATTGCCAAAAGGACAAAATTCAACACAAAAGGGAAATCATGGAAAGAACAAAATGCTGTTGAATGCGTCTATAATCGTTCAAAAAAACTACAGAGAAGAATGAATTCTTCATAAAAATACCTCTTTTGAGTGTTTCATTTTGGATGCTATATCTAACAACATAAACATATTTAACACATCGAACACTTTTTCACAACGAACAACTGTTGATGATATAATCTTTCTATTGAAGCACGTTCAATGTATTAAATAATTTTGTTCTTCTTCTTGATTTATGCTTCACTTAAAAGGTCACAAACTATCTTATGTTCTTTAAAAATTTGTCAAGGTAACGGTAGGTTAACCTAAAAATGAAGAAACACCTACAGTTATGTTGCATGTGTTACAAATATTGCTTAATTCATTTTGTCCGATTTTTGACCGGCATGGTTTTCCACAGAGCCTATCGAGCTTGTTATGGGCCGGAGTCGTTTCGATCTACAAAATGATTGATTACAATCCAACACTTTTCCCAACAGAAAACTGAGCTTTGACTTTGACTGATGTTGCTTCTCTTTTCTTTCGTCATTCCATACCTACCTGCTTGCTTTTAGAAATGTAATGGTGAACGATATGGTTTGAAACTGTTAGTTGAATACAAGACAAACACTTTTATGGTCCTCTTTCGGAAAGGGATGCCTTGCTGATCCCAAGCCATCTTTTATAATCAATCTTCAGCCAACTTAGTAACAAAAATCATCGTGAGGCGACGGTGGCCCTTTGGGCTTTCTGCAATTTAATGAATGTTTTATCTCTTACGCTTGTTCTTAGATGACGACGATTGGGTGACTGATTTTCGACCCTCTCATCCTCCATTGGAAGTTTTGGATAAAAAAGTGGTTGTGAGAGATGATGGTCCAAATTGCTGACGTGATCTGATCAAAATTCCTGCTAGGTGGATCGCTTTGGTTATCAAAAACTTGATCATTATGTGTCACGCAACAAGTGGACGATCCTCCTTCTCCTTCATGCTGATGGGAACAGCTTGCTCGTAATATTCCACGATAAGTCCTAACACCAGCTCCATCATTTCTACAGTCTGGGTCTCCAGTATAAAGTCGTCGTTCATTTTTGATTCATCTTCGTATTCGAAGATCCTACAGAACTGTCAAGAAGTCCTTACCTACTGTTTACATCTTTGTTGTTAAAATGTACTGTTCTAATACCCAAAACTCCTGTATTAGGTTTAAATTATTGCGTATCATATTTTATTTACTTCATACTTTGAATTCATATTTCATGACATTTGTTGAAGGCTTAGATTTTCACATAAATAGGAAAAACTATCGACAAAATATCAACGCGATGTATCTGGCTTTGACAATTCATCGAAACAGTGTAGGTATTTCTCATTTTACAGTTCAGTGCAATTACACTTTATGGCAAAAATTTAATAGCAATTTTTTTCCGAATTTGACGTTGTATTCGGATTATTGAAGAAAAAGTATTAACCAAAGTGGTCTTAGTTTTGTGGTATCACTTCATGGTTCAAAAATCAAAATGGCAGGCGGAGTTTGCAATTTACGTGTTGGTTATGGTTATCATTATCATTGACTAAAGTCAATGTGGTTATGCACCGAATTCCCAAATGTTTCTACCTTTTTACGCTAAATACGATACATACAGGGTGTTAATACTAAGTTGTAACACCCGAAAACAGCAGTTAGAACTCATTGAAACAAATAACTTTTCTTAGTTCAAATTTTTGATTTGGAGCCCCAGTTCATATAGTTATTGGCGTTTTTTTGTTTTTTGAAAAATCGTCAATACTCCCTTATTTTAAGGAATATTTAAAAAATACAAAAACGATTCTCTAAAACATTTGTAGTTACAGTTATTTTCTATTTTATCAAATAACCAAATGGCGACCGATCAAAAATTTCAAAGTAAGATATTTTGAAAACCACTCTATCGATTTTTGAAAATAAAACATTTATAAATTCCTTAAACTATCTACTATAACATTTGTCTGAAACATTTTTATCGATCTATCAAAAAAAGTTTTTATTCAAATTGAATTACAAGATAAATATTAACTTTTAAAATTTTTTTAATTTAAATTTTCGGAGAAGATATCCAAATCCTTAGCAACCAAGTTGTCGTATTTTTAGAAGAATATGTAGACGTTTGTCAGGGACCGGAAGTTTTCACTCAACAATTGGTGGGAATTCCAATAGATTACATCGGACCCCTGCATTTAAAGAAGCTATTCTCAATATTATTGAAGATGAGCCATTTCTTGAACGTTGCAATCTTCAGATGCGTTTTGAAAAGTTTATTTTATTTACAGACGAAGATTGATTCACAAGGGACGGTACATTTAATTCTCGCAATAATGACCTGTGGTCTGATGATAATCCCCACGCAACATTTATTCGTACGCATCAACGACGCGACGTTTTTCAGTAAATGTAATAGTAGGGGAATACGTTATTGAACCCTACATTCTCCCAAACCGATTGAATGGTGAAAATTATTTTACTTTCTTAAATGACGTTCTGCCAAAGCTTCTTGATGACTTACCGCTAAACATCAGACGAAGACTTTGGTTTCAACATGATGGAGCAACGGCTCACACACCCGAGAAGTCATAGCACTACTAAATAGAGAATATCCGAATAAGTGGATTTGGAGAGGAGGTCCTGTTGCGTGACCAACCCGGAGCCCCGACCTAACTTTCCCCCATTTATTTTTCTAGGGTCAGGATGAAGACCAGTAAACACCGAATTGGAACTGGTGGCTAGAGTAGTAGCTGGAGCTGAAGATATAAAAGACAGGCAGGTAGCTCTTGCAAGTGTCTCTTCTAGTATTAAAACAATTTGTCGTCGGATTTGCGTTGCTGCGAATGGTGGCCATTTTGAAAATCAAATTTAGTCCCTTCTTTGTTGCTTCATTGTTCATTGTTTTATTTTTCTTGTTTCTTTCTTCTTTTTCTTGTCACATTCACTGCCAACGTAATGCTTGTCACATTTGTCAGAAGCCGGTCGATTTTTTGTTCATTAAGATTCTTCTCAGGAGGCCGACACGAGAACGACAAATGTTAGCATCACGCAGTATGTGCGTGATCGGCACTCAACTTGTCGACTTTTTGTTTCTAAAGGAGTTGTAGGCCGACGCGAGAACAATAATTTGCGAGCCAGGCCGTAGCGAATATCTTGCCTTAAACACACACGTACATATCACGCACCGTATGCGTGATCGGCCTCCCGTCAAATGTTAGTATCAGACACACGCTGTGTGATTGGCACTCAATGGGTTAATGGTACTTTGTTTTAAATGATTGTTGCACTTTGTTCAAATTTATCATTTAATTCAATTTGAATAAAAACTTTTTTTGAACAGATCGAAAAAAATGTTTCAGGCAGTGGTTTTCAAAATATTTCATTTTGAAATTTTTGATCGGACGCCATTTTGTTATTTGATAAAATAGAAAATAATTGTAACTGCAAATGTTTTAGAGAACCGAAAGCAAATATTGAAAGTTTTTGTATTTTTTAAATATTCCTTAAAGTAAGGGATTAATGACGATTTTTCGAAAAACAAAAAAACTCCATTAACTATGATCTGGGGCACCAAATCAAAAATTTGAGCTAAGACAAGTTATTTGTTTCAATGAGTTTTAACTGCCGTTTTCGGGTGTTATAACTTAGTATTAACACCCTATATAAACGAACACATCGGTGGGAGGATTACTATAAAGAACTATTGACAGAGAAACGATCACAATTTATAGAAAAAGGAGGTAAAACTAGAAACAAAGTAAAAACAACTTTCATGATTCCCTATAATTCACTAAATGTTCCAAAGAGTCTTAAATGAAGAAACAGCGCATAATTCATAAAGGAGTGGCCTGAAGCCTACATTGTTTCAACATTTAAAATGAGATAATTACTGAGGCACTAACATTACCTATATCTTCTATAAGAAAACTATGATAAAGTAATAGAAGAAAGCTAGTAGAACAAATAAAAGGCAATATGGGAGAGAAGCAAGGAAGATCGTGCATTAACCACATATACATACACAGTGGAGCAACACGTAGAGAAGAAAAATGGCATAAATAAGGCCGTTCGCCTAGCGTTCGTTGACTTGAGAAGAACGTACGACGAGGTCCTTAGAACTAAATTAAGGCACGTGCATAAGAAGCGTAAATCATTTACCTCAATTAAATGTTTTAAAAAAATTGGCTTACCTACCTCAAAATATAACTTTAAGGATCAAGGATAATGACGGATAATATATATATATAAACTAACACAAACAGCAAAATAATAATTATAATAAGCATTCTTAATTTTGTCTAATGTACTTAATTATATAAATGTTAATTATATCATAATAATCAAAATTTGGAAATTCCAGCTAACGTTTTTATCTTTTTTTTTTCTTTTAACCATTGACTTGTTGGTTGTTGGTAGGTAATTACCACAGTTAAATTGTGTGATAATTTCATAGTGTTCGTCCTGAACAATAGCTAGTATAAAAACAATGTATTAAACGAGGTAAAGGCATGATTGTAAATTTTTATACGAGATGTGTAAATTAAGTAATAATGGGACTGACTTTTTTCAATTTTTTATTCGATTAAAATTACAATTAAATATTGTCTCCCTAAAAATAACTTCCTTGGGAAGCCACTAAGCGCTGGAGAGTGGAGACTCTTCTTCCAATTTTCATAGCAGTACTGGAATAGACTTCAGCTGGTCGGTTACAGCCGTTTGAATCTCTTGGAATGTCCTTTTAGATGATTTTCAATCCCTGGAAGAGGAAAAAGTAATAAGGACTCAAGTCAGGCGACTAAGGAGGCTGAGGAGCCACAGGAATGTTTTTACTGGCCAAAAACTCGTTTATTGACATTGCTGTGTGGGACAAGGCGCATTATCGTTGTTGTTCTTGATATTCGGTCTCACACGAATGACCCTTTTTCGAAGTTTTTCAATAAAAATTCCCTGACCATCGAAAAAACAAATCAGCATGCAGTAGACTTTCGACTTGCTCATTCTTGCTTTTTTGGACCTTGGAGATGTTGAAGTGTGCCACTCCATGCTCTGGCGCTTGGTTTCCAGGTCGTACTAAAATACCCAAGACTCGTTAGCAGTAATGACACGTTCGAGAAAATGGGAATCATTTTCAAGACACCTTGCGAAAGGTTTTTTGAAACCATTTTTGCGCAGATTTATCTCATCCCCAATTCCTTGGTCAAAATCTGATGAACGGTGGTGTAAGTCAAATTTAACTTTTTCTCGATCATTCTCACTGTCAACCGACGATCTAAACGCACAAGATCCCGAATTTTGTCGACATTTTCATCGGTTCTTGAAGATGAAGGTCTTCCGCTTCGTGGATCATCTTCAATTGACTCTCTTCCTTCTTAAAATGGTTAGTCGAAATTGATGTCACTCATTTTTAGAACGCACTAGAAAAAACTGTTCCGCGAAAAAAATCGCTTCGGAATTTTTTTAAAATGCATAGGTACCCATTAACCGTCTCTTTTTGTATGTTCTATGGTTGTTGAGAAAAAAATTCAAAAAGAAATCCAAATTTTAGCACGAAACGTTTCCGATCCTCGGTTGATTTAGAAAAGATGCTTTTTTTGGATCCCTCTATCGCCCAATTTTTTTTGATACACCCATCAGATTAGAGTGGAACTGTGGAAGTATAAAATTCTATCGAAGGACAGAAAAATCATAAAGCTGTCATTATCCTTAATCCCAACAATAATTAAGTATTGTTTACCGCATAACAATGAAACCACGTTCGCATGATTCAATTCATCTTAAATAAGAATGTAAAGTTGAATGACACAAATCGGTTTTTTGTGGATTATGAAGCCTTGGCTCAAAGTAAGATTTTTGGCTATGATGAAAATTGTGCACGTGCGTGTCGGTCCGTCCATCACTTTTCTATGACACGAATAGACTCAAAAGCAGTAAGAGCTGGAGGGCTGACATTTTTTATGACTATCACACATGACCCTGGCATGGTTTATAACTATTGACCTAGTCAAAAGTCAAAAAGACCGCGAATGAAGCTGCAGGTAAGCGGCTTGTATAATAATAATTTATAGTAAAGTTTGTCTATGGTCTATAATTAAATATGAAATTATGCATAGACTAATGGCATTAAGTTCTAATTAATTGTGCGCATTATGAGAAAGATGTGAGTACTTGTGCACTTCTTTATATAGCCTTGTTTGGAAATACAGTGTGCGCCAAAATATACACTGTCGCCGGAGAACCACACGTTGAGTAAGAAATCTGGATTCTGGTACACCATGGCCAAAAATCGTACACAATATTCAATCCTTGCTCCATCAATCGTTGTCCAACCTTGTATTCGGTACGGAAATCCAACTAAATTTTGAAACAATGGTCGAAGTGACGTATTGCTGTTCAGAGTTCAGAGATGTTCGTCGAAGACTTCGCTTTGGCGACTGCAACACCTCATTGAAGACACATCCACGATTTTCATTTGTAGACACAGCTACTGGCCTACCAGACCTTCCCTTGAGTTGGTACAACACACTACCCTTACGACGAAATTTGGTAACGATAGACGCCGCAACTATGTTGCTTGGTGCCGGCGAATGCTAGTACTGTATATTTTGGCGCATACCGTATTTACTTAACATTAACATAGCAATGAAATGAAACGATTGCCAAATTTTTTACTCGGCCTAAACGAAGCGAAGTCTTCAGCGGCCCTCACACGGACAATAGTATGTATTGTCAATATACCTACACATGCCAATACTATTGTCAATATGCAGATCAATAAAACAACAGAACAGAATATTGTCAATATCCCAACCACTTTCTAGTATTGTTGTTTTTGTCATACATATTTTTTTCATCAATACTTACCCGCACACGAACAATATTGTCAATACTTTTTTGTATTGGCAATACTATTGTCTGTGTGCTGGCCGCTGTCCACGACCTCTTCAATCAAGCGTGTTGAAGCTATCTCAATATTATAATCTCCACTGCACGTTGCAGAGAGCCTTGTAATTTCAGATTTAAGTAAAAATTGCCATGCTTATTTTAATAAATAAATGCTAGGGCTATTTATTCTTCGTAATGAATAGAAAAGGGCCCGAATTTGGAAATTGCTAAATACGTTTAATGAATAATGATAAAGCTGTACCATTTGGAATTTCAAAAATACTGTGCTGCAAGTTTTCGTGCAGGTATACATATAGGTGTGTGAAGATAGCCGTTGGAATAACAAAATTAAATCATGCGCTCATTATGCGCCATTTTACACCGTTGTAATGAAAATTTGAGCCCTAATAGGAAAGGGGCTATTACAAAAATTACATTCATACGGCCAAGTTCATGCAGCCATGAATTTTTTTGCAAATTAATGTCTTTTTGCGGAATAATTAGGCGCCCGTTAAGCGCCGTTGAAATACGATTTTGCGCTCTTATAGGAAAAAGTAAGTAACAAATGAAAAATGTTTTCAAATTATTATTCATTTAATAATACCCTGTCTTGTATCAAAGCAACATCTAATTTATTCGTATTTGGAATTGACTCTACAGGGTGTCTCACAGTGACCACCCATTAGAATATTTCAGAGACTACTATAATCTGAATGTTGAAAATTTGGGTACCGAGTTTTTCGGGCATGCTCTCCTCAAATAAAATAATAGCGTCTACGTTTTTCCGGAAGTGGCACTAACTTTGTTAGTTTAAATGTATATTACCTATTCTGATTTTCGATTCTAAGTAAAATTTTAGGTAAGTACCTAGACTTCCATTAAGTTTTTGCTATTCCTAAAATTAACCGTTTCCGAGATATTTAATTTTTTTAATAAACTGGTGATAGAATAGTCGTTTGTTTTGAAGCTCTGCTAAGACTTTCACAACCATCTTCGCAAGAAATTGAATGACGTTAGTTGACTACACAAAAAACCGTTGATACTTTAAAAACTAGAAGAGATAGGTATAGGGACCGTTCGAAAGAGAATAAAATTGTGCATCAGACTATGGGAAAACATACAGGGTGTTCCATTTGAAAATACCAACTTATGATGATTTGAAATTAACTAAACTTGGCATTAAATTTCCACCACCTTGTATGCACACTTTGAAAGTATGGATGGGAAGCTTATGGTTCTAGCTATCTCCCTTGTGAATATGGTTCCTTTATTTTTCTTGTGGTAAAATTGTTTATTCCAATTTTTTTCTTTTTAATTAAATATCTCGGAAACGGTTAATTTTAGGAATAGCAAAACTTAATGAAAGTCTACCTAAAATTTTACGTATAATCGGAATAATATATAGGGTGTTACATTTAAAATAACAAAGTTGGTGTCATTTCCGGAAACACAAGAAGTGTTACGTAGACGCCATTATTTTATTTGAAGAGCCCATGCCCGAAAACCCCATTGCCCAAATTTTTAAAATTCAGATCAAAGTAGTCTCTGAAATATTCTAATGGGTGGTCACCTTGTATATACACTACTACACTACAGAAATAAGATGTTCTATCACAATTTAGAATGATTGCGACACCACGGATTAGTTTTCTAAACTAATAGAATCCGCGGTTACGTTAACTTGCCCATATCGACACAGCTTTTCTCCTATTAGGGTGCAAAATTTTATTTTAACAGCGCAAGACGACGCTTAATTAATTCTCAAGGAAAAATTATAGTATGTATATAACAAAATGCGCGGGTCCGTTTCAACGCAATTTTTGTAATAACTTTTTTTCTATTAGGGTGCAAACTTTTATTTTAATGGCGCAAGACGGCGCTTAATACGCGCCTAAATAATTCCAAAGGAAAAAAGAGTTTTTAACAAAAGCCGCGGTTCCGTGAAATCGGCCGTATCAATGCAAGTTTTCTCCTATTAGGGTGCAAAATTTTATTTTAACGGCGCAAGACGACGCCTAATTAATTCTCAAGGAAAAATTATAGTTTCTAACAAAATGCGCGGGTCCGTTTCA
This sequence comes from Pyrocoelia pectoralis, assembly GCA_036250285.1. Classification (NCBI taxonomy): domain Eukaryota; kingdom Metazoa; phylum Arthropoda; class Insecta; order Coleoptera; family Lampyridae; genus Pyrocoelia; species Pyrocoelia pectoralis. The sequence continues at coordinate 51,704,127 of CM070077.1, read as the reverse complement.
ACGCAATTTTTGTAATAACTTTTTTTCTATTAGGGTACAAAATTTTATTTTAATGGCGCAAGACGGCGCTTAATACGCGCCTAATTAATTCCAAAGGAAAAAAGAGTTTTTAACAAAAGCCGCGGTTCCGTGAAATCGGCCGTATCAATGCATCTTTGTAATAACTTTTTTTGCTATAACATCACAAAATCTTATTGCAACGGCGCTTAACGGGGGCCTAATTATTTCGCAAAAACACATTAATTTATACAAAAATTCACGGCTGCGTGAAGTTGGCCGTATTAATGTAATTTTTCTAATAGCCCCTTTCCTATTAGGGCGCAAAAGTTCATTACAACGGTGTAAAATGGCCCTAATTAGCGCTTAAATATAGATATGATTTAATTTTGTTATTCCAAAATAACACGGCTATCTTCGCGTTCATGAATAAATTTGTACCTATCGTTAAATTAGTGTAATTTCTGGATTCCACAAATACGTAGGTAAATGTGGCACTTGACACAGGTAGGTATACATTTATTAAGTAATCTTGAGATAATTTTGGCGATGATTAAAAATAAAGTAATGATTATCAACAATACATCTAACCATCGGTATGTTTTATTAATTTTCTGATATAATAACTGGTTATTCAACCAATAAGGACGAAACTTCAATAAAAAATCCAAAAATAATAAGGATTCCCCTCGTACAAGCCGCGGTATTTTTGGCGCTCCCATACAATTAATAATAAACAAACTACAAAATGTTGCAAGAAATTTAATACGTAATGACATTGTAAATGGTCTTGGATTTTTTCATTGGCCTTTACCTACTACTAGAAATAATTTAAATAAATTATTTAAGGCTTTCGCGAAAGATTCCAACACGCGAAACTGACTGGAAAATCCTATCCAACAAAATTTTCGAAAAAAATAGTCGTTTTCGTTCCATTTGTTGATCGCGATTAAATTTAACAATAACAATAGGGGTGAGAGGGGGGACCGTAATTACAGGTATGTAGTGCAATGAATTGAATTTAAATTTTTCAATTCCCCTTGAATTTGATTACGAATTGTTATCACCATATTTAGAACTTACCTCCAGGTGTCCACATTATAAAGTATGTGCACTAATTACAATTAACACGAAAATTAGGCGTACTTATAATAAAACTTCACCAGACAGTGTAAATCTGGTTCAACTTATTTATTTTTATTGAAAGCGAAACGATTTATTTACCGAGCCATGTTTATATTAACGTTCGTGAATGTAAAAAGTAATATTATACACATTGGTAAATGTTGCTACACTCGTAAGGTGTACACAAATTACACTGGCTGTGTTTTTAAATTGTAACTTTATTTTAAAAGTACCGCGTACACCTTTCTGCGGTTAGCGCCATCTAACGGCCGAAGTTATAGTCTCTTTGATACCCTGTAAACATTTGTGATTGTAAGTACAATTCTTTTGAAACTTTTACCTCGTTCATCCTAAAAAATGTAAGATTATTCTTCGTACAAAGAATGTAAATTGTATTAATTTGAATAGATTTAACATATTTTCCGGTTATTTCACTGAAAATATGATTATTTCAATTTGTACAAAATTTGTGGTTATGACACGCTGATTTTGTTCCTACGACTGTTGTTTAATGTATTTTTAAATTTCAGTTCACAATGGGTAAAATAATGAAAGTGGGTAAAGTGGTGCTGGTCCTAAGTGGACGATACGCAGGAAGGAAAGCGGTTGTTATGAAAAATTACGATGACGGTACCTCGGAGAAGCAATACGGTCATGCTTTAGTTGCGGGTATCGATCGTTATCCTAGGAAAGTGACACGACGAATGAGCAAAGCAAAGATTCATAAAAAATCGAAAATTAAGCCATTCATTAAGGTAACGTATTCTTTATATATGCGAGTGTAACTCGTTTAAACTTTACTTTTTTTTTGTAGATTGTTAACTACAATCATTTAATGCCTACACGTTATTCGGTTGATGTAGCTGCAGAACAAAAAGTAACACCTAAAGACCTTAAAGATCCAATGAAACGTAAGAAAGTACGTTTTCAAATACGTGTTAGATTTGAAGAACGATACAAGCAAGGTAAAAACAAATGGTTTTTCCAAAAGTTAAGGTTCTAAGACTTGTTATAAACGTATTATAAATAAATACATACTTCACGTCACTTTTCTATTTCAATTTTGCTCAAATATTAACCTTATATACTAATAAAGTGATTGTAGCGAATAATTGAATGCGGATGTTTTTCCGTTTAAAACGGAAGGGATCGCCATCGTTACTGTAGAGTGGTTGTACGCAATTTATATCGTTATTGAAAATGAAGCAATGCTTGTCCTGGTTGGTACCTGAATAGGTTACCCTTTCTGTTAGAAAAAGGGAAGGTGAAGTGGCTTCCCTATAACTCAGTCTATCCGACATTGAAGTCTCACATTTTTTTTTGTTTTAAATATTAATGTCGTATGATTGGTAATTGTAAACATTATTATTAGTCCTAATTATTCGTTACGGAATACAGGGCGCTTTAGCATTTCACTAGCTAGAGTTTAAATTCAACTGAATTTTTTTTCCCTCTTCACTTTATTTGCACTTTTAGATTTTTATACTAAGTAGTTGTAGCTCCTTTACGCTGTATCATGTCTTTCACTATGTTTTTCCACTGAACTTTGTGTTGCTATAGACTTCACCTCCACTTTACGTTTATATCACTTTTGGTCTTTGTACCTTCTCCATGTTATTGGTGCCCTTCCTTGTTTCCTTGTAGGTACCTCTTATGGTATCAGGGCTTGTTTTATAATGTAATTTTTTTATTTTCTTAAAATGTGTTCCAGCCATTTCCATTTGTTTTTTTTATGTCAACGATTATTGGGGGTCTGCTTTGTTCACTCCCATAATTATTTGTTTAAAATCTAAAAAGGACAAAAAGCTTACCCAGCAACCTTTTAATGAACACTTAAGAGATAATTATAAACCTTGTAGCGCATTAATAACTTTGATAAGTAAAAGGAAAAGACTATTATAGTAAACAATTTTCAGATGTTGCTTGTCAAAAACTAGTAAACCAAGTAATTAAATGTAGTGTGAAAAGCAGGGAGATAAAAGAACTTCACGTAGGTGATACGGTTGCAAGGAGACAGCAGGGATGAGCTGAACTACTTAATATCCATTTTTCCAGTGTGGGTAATAAATTGTCCTCAAACCTTGCATACCGTCCTCGCCCGGGCACAGGCTCGAAACTTACAAAGTAGGTGAGATTCTCTAATATTAGTCATACACAAGTTAGTAAAATTATAATGGATCTGAGGAGGGTCCAGCCCAGGCTGGGACGGGATCACCGTGAAGGTATTAAAAAAATATAAAGATGCGCTATCGCACCCTCTTGCTTTTCTAGCCAACCTTAGTTTTAAATACTGCGAATTCCCAAACTGTAAAAGAAGTTATCTCTGGACTCGTCTAAGAAGGCTATTGCTACTTTTCTCCATCTCGCTAAAGCGTTCGACTCTGTCTTTTTGGCTACTTATACTATGTTCTAGAACACTACTAAAGTACCACTTCATTCACACTATTTGTCTTCTTACCTTGCATTTCTACTTCTCTCTTATCTTTAGAGTTTATTGGCATGATGAGGCTACTCTGTGCAGTGTTATGCAATCAGCTCTCAGAGTAACCGAAAAACAGGAACACTCCCTACCCTACCCATACACCCGACAAAAGCGGAGGTACCTAGTTCTCTTCACAAGAAAAAGAAGGGTCAGGGTCTTCGAGCTCCTCTGCTCTTCAAAAAACGTCTCCAATTTTCAGAATTGGTGAAGCGTCTAGGCATCACACTTGACAAACTGAATTGAAGTAAGCACATCCAGGTTAAAGCGGAATAAGCAAATAGGACTTTCTGGCAATGTCGCCGTGCAAGGGGAAGACTGGGACCCACCCTCAAAGACTGTCCCATGGCTGTTACGGAGCAATTATCTGTTGGCCTATAACCCAGACTCCACAACCATAGCACTTCTTAATCACGTGTAAAGACTTGCGTGCACGGGCGCAATGCCGTCGTGGAACCCCTCCTGGGTGTGTCTCCACTTGAGAGAGCAGGCCGTGCTGGCAACCTTATTAACGTTTTCATACGGATACGGTATGAAAAATAAAATAATCGCAAATTTTGCGTGACGTAATTTGCCCCACAGCATAAAGAATCTCCATCAGTGACAGCAGAATTACCGCTCTGCAAGCACTAGTTCAATACAAAATCACCTCTAGGTTGTTCTCCGAGTGTCACCAAGTATTAGAGCAAGTGACACACAGCAATACCTTTGAGCTCGTATTTAACGGGCATGCTGGAACAGTTATTAGGCAATATAAGTTAGCCCAACTGGCCTCAATACAACCGTTTTATGGTCCAGAGCCGGCTCTACCACTTACAGTATCAACTGTAAACAACTTAATAACTCAAGACAACCAAGCCCAACACAAGGGTAAGTGGAACTTGATGTCAGACTGCCGCCAAGCGAGAAAGGCCTTTAGAGGACCATCGCGTAAGCTGGCGCGTTTTTGCACAGGACTAGTAGATTAAGTTCGAAACTAGGACAGTCTGTGTCTTTCAGAGCGGTTCGAATAGGTAACCATTTGTGCTTTTATTTGTCTGCTGAATGTGGTAATTGGAGAACAAGGGGAGGAAGTATAAGTATAGTGGGTATTTTAGCTTATAGCCATGAGTACCGAGTGTGCACAGTGTTTTTTCTTTGTTTCACTTATATGTATAACTGAATTCGATTACCATATATGTTTTCTTTGTAGGTATTTTTATGTTACTGTTGTCTCCCTCACTCCATCATATTTCTTTGTGTGTTTTGTTTAATTTGTGTATTTAGTTTCTTGGGAACATAACCGAAGGTTTCTTTACCATGGTCTTCCTTCGGCCAGTTCCACGTGAACATGGTACTCTCTCGCTCTTTGGCTGTAAATATGATTTATCAAATTTTTAGGGTTTTTATTTTCTCACTGAATATATATTACGTTCACTTTAACTGCTTGTTTGTTTTCCTCCATCCTGATCCTACAACTTCACAGGTCTTGGTAAGCGCCTTGGCACAGTTTAATGCTTGTATATCACTGACCTGTATCTTAAAGGACTGAGCATTCTAATGATCCCCTCCACTACTTTTGAAGCAAATTGAAAACTGCCATTTTAAGGTGCCAATTAGTAATTTAGGTTTGTTGTGTTGGTGATTATTGGTAACACTGTAACTAATGTTTTTGTTTACATAGACATAACCTTGTTTCATGCGTAGTATAAACTACGTTTATGCATTGCAATAAAATACAATTTTGAATACTTTACGTTTTTAAATAATTATGAGTCTGTAATTATCTCGGTAATTATACTACTTTTCACCAGATATTAAGCATATAGGTTGGAACAAGCTAAGCTGATACCAGTACTACCAACACATTATAAATACCGAGTTACCATCATTACATAACTAACGCACTAGTTGGCACCTGAAGTAACTAAAATTTAGGTGGGGCTTGTTTGCTTCATTGTTGTATTGAAGAATGCTCAGTCCTTTATGATACAGGTCAGTACATATACTTATCTTTATACTGTGGCCTTGGTAAGGTAACCGCCATCTTGGTAGGCACCCTTTTTAGTTACACAACGTAGGTGAAGATGGAGATGGGTTCGTTTTGTAGGGAACAAACTGTTCAAAAATAAACTGTAAATTAAAATGCCAGTGTTCATTATTTAATGAGACACATTGAACTATACGCAACAGCGTACAGTTCAATGATAAGACATAACACTGACCATACCAACGTAAATGTCAAATGTACATGTCATAATGTTGTTTGCAAACATTGAACTATTTTATACGCTAAGCGTACAGTTCAACATAATAAAGAACGGTTGGTATCAGTGCTTATATTTTTGCTTTAAATTACAGTCATTGAACTGTATATAAACGCAACTCGATTTCGATGCATTGTAGGCGCTGAAGCTGACAAAGACAGATGCGGAATGGGTACGTCTGTCGCCTTCCAGCTTGTTGCGGTAGTAGAGCAGACGAGAGAGATAACTGCTGCAACGTATTTTTTTATCCGACACCTGCATTTTATGCTCCATGTCATCGTTTGTATGACGTTGCGTGCAAAAGAAAAAGATAGAGATACCCATTCTTTAATAAAGATTTTTCTACCAAATTTTGACAATAATGTTGTTGCAATTTCTATGTCACTCAGTATATTATTTGATGTTCAGTTGATAGTCCTTTGGAGAATTGCTTACAATAAGTAAAATTGAGTGTTGATTGAACGACGTAGGTATTTGTACCGTAAAAAAGCTTGATTGAATGATGAAATTTTTCTTTTTCATTCGGAAAAACACATTGTAGGTGTAGGACAATCGACCATTATAAGAAATGTCATTTTAGGGATATTTCTCTACGCAAATTTGAACTTGAACCACAGATTACGTGTGTAATCTGTGCTTGAACTGTCATTTCACATTTAGCACTTGTCAGTTGCTCGGCCTGCTAGTCACAACTTTTTTCGTTTATTGTAATATTTATATTTTCCATTTACACCCTTATATTTATTTAACGAATTTGTTTCAGAAAAATTAATAAATCATGCAGTCTAACTTATGGAATGTTATTACATCATCTGCACGTGTAAGTAGTTACCTAACAACTTTACTAACCTAAAGTTGATACCTAATTTACGTAATTTTAACCCTTCTTATCATTTAATTTATTTCACACACAGACAACTTGCTTATATCAGCAAAGACTACCAGCTGCTCTACTACAGCATAGAAAATATTCAACAACACACGAAGCCGATATTGTTGTTATTGGTTCGGGGCCCGGTGGATATGTAGCCGCAATCAAAGCAAGCCAGTTGGGCATGAAGGTGAGCGGATTCATTAAATTTCGAATTGAAATACAACATTTCTTCCAGACAGTGTGTATAGAGAAAGGTGCGACATTCGGAGGAACTTGCCTAAATGTCGGTTGTATTCCATCCAAAGCGCTTCTTCACAATTCCCATTATTATCATATGGCCCATTCGGGAGAATTCGCCAAACGTGGCGTTTTAAGTAATCTCGAGCACATTACTAAACGTTAAAGTCTAATCGTCTTGATTTAAGTGGACAATGTAAAGCTAGACCTGGCCAAACTAATGGTAACTAAAGAAACGGCTGTGAAAGGATTAACCGGAGGTATTGCCATGCTTTTTAAAAAAAATAATATTAAAAGTATTCACGGCCATGGCACGATTACCGGTAAAAATCAAGTGACGACGAAAAAGAGTGACGGTTCAACGGAAGTGGTTAACGCAAAAAATATATTAATCGCAACGGGCTCTGAAGTTACACCATTTCCCGGAATAACGGTAAAAAGTCAATTACCGTTGCAATTAATTGTGTCTTCGTGTTTTAGATTGATGAACAAACTATTGTATCGTCGACAGGAGCTTTATCGTTAGCGGCGATTCCGAAAAAATTAATTGTTATCGGTGGCGGTGTTATTGGGCTGGAGTTGGTAACCGAGTCCAATTTGTTAGTTTCGCAATCTAAATTGTATTTTTTTTTTTTAGGGATCGGTTTGGAAGCGGTTAGGTTCGGAAGTAATCGCGGTTGAATTTTTAACCAGTATTGGCGGTGTCGGAATCGATATGGAGGTGTCGAAATCATTCCAGAAAATTCTCGAAAAACAAGGCTTAAAGTTTAAATTAGGTACGAAAGTAACGGGTGCAACAAAATCTGGTACCACCATCAAGGTTAATGTGGAAGATGTTAAAAGTCCCGATAAAAAAGAAACGGTAGGTTTTCACAGTGTGAGCGATTCGTGAGTGATTAATTGTGGGGTTTCTAGCTTGACTGTGACGTGCTGTTAGTTTGTGTTGGACGTCGTCCGTACACGGAAAATTTGGGCTTGGAAAATGTAGGTATCGAAAAGGATCAACGTGGTCGTATTCCGGTTAATGGAAAATTCCAAACAGTCGTACCTAGCATTTACGCAATCGGTGATTGCATTCACGGACCCATGCTTGCACATAAAGCCGAAGATGAAGGTAGCTTCCGGCTTAATATTCCCCCCCATTTGTAAATATTCTCGTAGGTATCGTCTGTGTGGAAGGTATTAAAGGCGGACCCGTTCACATAGACTACAATTGTGTACCATCGGTAATATACACACATCCGGAAGTCGGTTGGGTAGGAAAAACGGAAGAAGATCTAAAGAGCGAAGGTGTACAATATAAAATTGGAAAGTTCCCGTTCATGGCAAATTCCAGAGCGAAAACAAATAATGACGCTGACGGTTTTGTTAAGGTATTATCCGATAAAAATACCGATAGAATCTTGGGAACACATATCATCGGTTCGGCGGCGGGTGAACTTATTAACGAAGCGGTTTTGGCACAAGAATATGGGGCGTCCGCCGAAGATGTTGCACGTGTATGTCACGCTCATCCGACATGCTCTGAAGCGTTAAGAGAAGCGGCGGTTGCCGCTTATTTCGGAAAACCGATCAATTTTTAATTCAATAAGTTGCTTAAATTGTTATTTAATCATTTGTAAATAATTTAGTGTTTGAGTGACTTATGAACAAATCGTTTTAGTTTTAGAATCTGTTGTTATATCCTCTGCAATACAAAATTTTTTTGTAACGCTATAATTGGCAAATGTTCCATTGAAAATTGTTCTCCTCCCCCTGTGAATATTACATGTTATAAAAGGACTATTTTGCAAAAAAATATTTAGCATATAGTATAGTTGTTAACAGATTGTGAGCATTAATTTGCACAATTTGAACATACATGGTACCATGTTATTCAATGGTGGTACTTATTTTCAAAAGGCACTTTTAATTAATTATAAAGCCTCTTGAGGTTCAGTATATTTTTAACCTGCATGCTTTCGTTACGCCTCCACTTTCGTGACCAAGTGTCTAGTAGTGGTTTTCACAAAACTCATTGATCCGTTGTTATGCTGGTGTTACATTTAAACCTGTTGTTAAAAATATGATTTGACCATTTGGTGGCGGTATCTATATTGCAATTCGTTGATAAATGTTTGTTCACTAACCATATTCCTTAAGACAATGATCAAATGTAGCATTGGACGAGTTACTTTTGTGAAACCACCCCTGTATAAAGGTTGGTGGTGATAAAGGCAGTTTTAGAAAAAACATTGGATATCATGGAAATCATTTCAAACAGAGTGAATAAATTGTTGCTCACAAACAAACCGTGGCAATATAATTGTACCAAAGAATGGGTGAGTGAATGATAAAATAGTCTCAAAACTAATAATAACTGTCCACAGTCGAATAATAAAAAGGTACCTACATAATTGTATATGGGACGAAGTGATTCAGACTGTCAGTCTGGATCATAATCCAGGCAAAAATCATTACAATCAACACTGGGCAAATTCTATTCAAGAGGAATTCCGATGTTTAATGCCAAGTGGCATTAAAGGTTTTGTGGTGAAGAGGTGAACTCTAGTCTAATGCTGGAGTGCACCACAACCTAAACCTAATAACTGACACCTTCCAAAGAAGGTTGAAAAATCCCACCAACCAACATGTGAAATTCCACACAAAACAGGAGAGAAGTAAAAACATTTTCAAAGGGAGGGTGGTGGATGTGGAAGGTCACCTAGGCGCTGAAATCGTTCTCTTCATATAAATTACCAGGATTATAGACGGCATAATATCGGCTCTCCTGCTCTTCCAAAACACCTCCAATTTTCAGTCGGTAAAGTATCTAGGCATCACACTTAACAACAAACTGAATTGTAGTAAACATATCCATTTCAACCATAGCACTTCTTAATCAAGGGCACTGAGGGAATGCGAACAACTCCCACACCCATCATGGGAGCGCTTCGGTGTCTCCACCACATGAGAGAGTAAACCATAATGGCAGCCTTCCATCTCAAAACCACTTTCAAATTCTGGGCGATGCAATTAAACTCTAGAACCGCCAATTTGGCTCACTCATCCCTCAATTTATATTAGGAAAAAAGTACCATATCTTCTGTGATGTGGAAGTGGCATCTAAACCTGATATATTCATCTTCACGAATGAATCTAAATCATCGGAAGGAACAGGCAAATTTTGTACTGTATTCAGAACAAAATTATTAGAATTTTCAGTGACAGCAGGGCTGTCATGCAGATCCTTAGTCAATGTAAAATTACCACAAGGCTGGTTTCTGAATGGCACCCTTGAGCTCGTATGGGTTACGGGACATGCTGGAGAGAAAGCCGATGAGTTATCCCAACTGGCCTCAAAATAGGTGTTTTATGGTCGAGGGCTGACTCTGCCACTTACAGTATTAACTGTAAACAACTCAGGACACCCAAGTCCAGCACAAGACTAGATGGAACATGATGTTAGATTGTCATACAATAGAGGCCTTTAGAGAACCATCTCGCAGCCTGGCGCGTTTTTGAACATGACTATCAAGAAATAACCTGCGCCTACTTGTGGGCACGCGTTCGGAGCACGAGAACCACCATCTTGTAGAGGATGTTACGGCATACATCATATACTTTGTGAGCGTCCCGCACTTCCTGCCAGACATGGCTAGGATTAGAGCCGCTTCCCTTTCCAGCATCCTCAGGTTCATCTCATGTGACTTGAGTGACGTTGCGGGATCGGACGGTTCTAGTCAGGGAGGTAGTACAAAGGGCCAGAATGTGAGGCCTAGGTACGCTTGGACTACGTCCATACCCTCCTATTAAAATCCAGACCCTCGGTCAAAGACGCTACTATAGAGATGCTGGTCTAACTAGGGAGTGGCAAATCTATGAAATTTGGTACAAAAGACATAAATCTAGTAATGAATTCAAATGAAAAAATAAAACTCGTAGAGAATCGCTGTTGATGAAAACCTAATGTTCATGGTTGTGAGAGGAGAAGGAAGAAGGCATACACCTTACGGCATAGGTTCCTTAGAAAAAATTGGTTATAAAAGAAGATATTAAACCTTTTTATGGTGTCGAAATCTTCCTCCATTGTTTTGGTATGAAGCTGAAGAGGTACAACAATCTGTATATATACTCCCAGTAACCGACCCCGCCTCCCATCGGGCCCTGGCTCAACGCACGTGCGTAATATATAAACGCACTCTGGTCCCTATTGAAGAAGAACTGGTATTATTATGCCGTCCAATCCCTGTCATTTTTACCGCCAAGACGAAGATATAATTTTCGTAACGTCCACTATTATCTGATCGGCAGCCGCCCGTGTGAAAGTGTAAAGGGCACCGCCTCCAACAAGATTGGGGTAGTTATATATGTGTAGTGGTGGTTCAATCCAAGAAGGTGAGAGAGAAGCTCCATTCTCTTTTCTGAGATTAGCTGGGTTATAACAATGTGGATCGTCGATGGGATTTCCTTGGGTAGGATGCAGAGGAGAGGAGTCGCAAAAGCTTCTCCACGGATCTCTCTGACACCTCATCCTAATAATATCCATCTGTATTGAGCCCTCCAGAGAACATATGCCTGTTCAAGCGATGGAGTTGGAAAGAAACTCGAGCAGATATAATGTTATGTAGGTATAGGCCTTATTGTTTATATCTCAAGTGTATCGGGGAATATCGTCATTTTCTTGGGATTGTGATAAATCCTTTGGACTTCTTTGTTTCCTTTTTTCATTAAAAAAAAAACCATTATGATCTGACAGTCGCTTCCGAAGTGACTTGCCAGTTTATAAAATAGCCAGAGATAATATCATTGAGGCCAGACCGGTTGATTGAAATATATTTCAATCAACGCTTTGAACCTGATCCCCTATAGTTTCTTCTTGGGGCCACTCTTCAACCTTCCTCTTTTCTCATACCAGTCGTACCTCCTTTCGTCTATACCTACATATCTTTCTGTACCCTACCTTGACTCTGCACCCTTTTTCCCATTCCACCTTCACTATCTTTCTTAGCTCCCTTCCACGTACCTTTCCTTCGTCAAGTCATCTTCAATGTAGCCATTCGAGGTTCTCAGATTTCCCTTTTTCCGCATTACTTCCATCTTATTTCCCCAGCTCCGCCATTATGAGCTCTTCTTCAGACCCCTTGTTCACCATCACCATCCATGGCTCCCTTAACCCTCACTCCCACTTACCTTTGAATGAATCCTCCTAGGTCCTCCCCTGGATCCCTTACACCTGCTACCTCTCTGTTATAGTTGATGCAGGAGCTGATCCATAGAGAAAAAAAAATTTTTCTCTATGAGGCTGATCTCAACAATTTCAAACATCGCCCAAGACGCTATGAGTAAATATAAACAGGAGAGAAGCTTGTCGGGGATAGCAGTAAACGCGACGGGAGTGGCCATTATATTAACTCCTTTGCGCTGGTCAGTTGTGTAAAAATATGATGTCTGCATACCTTTGTACGTTATTCTGCGACTATTTGATGTTAATTGTGTGGACAAAATTATGTGGATACATTTGTACGTTAATTTGCAACGGTTTGATGTTAATTTTGGATAAAATTACAAAGTTCCTCCACTCCTTTGACCCCCTTTTGCATATAACTTCCGTCGAGTGTGTTCATAATGCAATGTTCTCTCCTGTTTATATTTACTCGTAGCCGAGACGTAAGAAACAAAGAGAAAACTATCTTTGGCTAATTGTGGGGGGCAACAATTTCTTTGTGGAAAAATTATTTGTCTTGGATCGCATTGGTAATATAATCCTACCAATGAAGTTTTTCTCTTCGAGCAAGGAAAGGACGAAAGGATGGTCTGTAAAGAAAGGAATACCTAACATAAGTAGACTGAAGATTTTATCATCAACATTGAATTTTCCACTGTCTAACGAAATACTTATGCTAACTGAAAGAACTGACCCTTGTGGCCATTAAACTGCACCGTCATCAAATGCTTGCTAAGTGTGTAAATGGAGAAGATCGAAAAGTTGACGAAGTAGTCATGAGAGAGATAAACCTACAAATTGTGCAGAACAAAGAAAAACGACTTTATTATTTTGTATAATAACCATAGGCAAGATAAAACATTATTTTTATATTTACCAGAATCAGTCCGTTTATTAGATATGTTTGTACATATATAAAGAATGGTACATATTACAACAAATTGGTCACATTATTTGAACGGACCTAACAAAATAAGAGATTACCAGTTAAAACTAAGATGGGCACATTTTATTAAAAGATACCAATTAATCAAAAATATTCCAAATTCGACAAACAAAAAGGTTCTGCATCACCCATACCCTTTTCTTTTTTTAAATAAGATCACAGTGTTCTCGCAGTTTGCATTGCAAATGCAACTGTAGTCATAAACAAAATTTTGTACATGGAATGTACAGTCTATAGTCTACCCTTCTGCGGTTTAACTTTTTTATCCTTACATATCTATAAATTTTGTATAAAACTACAAACAATTCTCATTACATACTTTATGTCACTTTCTGCCAAATACAGTCCATAGAGCATGAATAAAAATTGAATTCCAAATTTATAATTTATGTTGCATTGAACTCATTTCACCTATTCTAAATTTGATAATTAAGACTTATAGTCAATGCAGCACAAATAAATACATCTCAGTTAAAGTCTTGTTGGGAGGGCACTAACGGTACATCTGAATCTGCAGTAGTGTGTATATTTGGTTGTAACAATTGAAAAGCGGAACCTAGACTAGGTTTGAGCTGAAAAGTAGTGGGTCGTAAAATTTGGTCTAAATTAAGTCCCCTATGATCTTCGAAGGACTTCAAATGGACTTTTTCGCAACCATCGGGAGGTTCACGTGCCAAGAACTTGTTAATGTGGGGCGAAGTACCAAATTTGCTGCTTTCTTGATCTGGACTAGACGTTTGGCTGCCACCTAAACAGAAATTGCGCTTTAATCAAAATCAAAATTACCAATCGAGAATAGAAATAAAAATACATTCGTGCAAACAAAAAACGAAACAAACATGATGGAAGAATAACCTGCATCGCTAGACGAATCCAAATGTCCAGGTATTAATGGAGAATTTGAATCTCTAGACGGAGGACCTAAACATATTTACTGTTCAAGCTTAACTTCGTTTACGTGTGCGATCTAAATTGCAATATAGGTATGGAGTACTTACCTGATGATGGACAACTGCTAACAAAATCACCTGCAGGTGTTTGGGTGTCTATTGAACGAGTTGCCTTAAGTAATTCGGCCAGTGGAGCTCGATGTCCTTCTGGTGTTACTTGACAAAACTAAAAAATAAATGCACAGTTTGACTAGTTATCATCATTATCAGGAAACGTGCAATTCCGGTACAAATACAACCAAAACTGGCAAAATACAACTGAGTAACTTTAACTTTATTATTGCTTAAGCTTAAATAATAATTATTTTTACAAACCGATTCATATTTAACTCCCTCTTCTCCTCCCACTTCCGCCACAATAAATTCCCTTCCCGTTCCCCTATTCACAACCTATGCACTCTTTATCTCTACCTGCACCCCCACTTTCGCCCCTTATATATTCCAGATCCTTTTCTGGATCTTACCACCCAACTTCCTCTTACAATAATGTTGTTCCTTCTTCTAGACCTTTCCTGTTCCTCAACTTCATCCTTCACCTGTCTTATCTCCTCCCTCACTCCTTTACTTTCCTTCCTCCATTCCAACTTATTTCTTGCATTTTTGTCCCTTACATCTCTTACTTCCTCAACCCTTGCACTCTTTATCTCTGCCTGTACTCCCACTTTCGCCTTTATACATCCTACCAGTTCCTTTTCTTGATCTCCCACCCCACTCCTCTCACAATTATGTTCTTGATTATTCTAGACCTTTCCCGTTCCTCAACTTCATCCTTCACCTGTCTTATCTCCTCCCTCACTCCTTTACTTTCCTCCCTCCATTCCAACTCATGTCTTGCCTGTTTCTTACTTCCTAAACCAACTCCTCCTTCATATTCTCCTCTCCTCCATTATAAGCCTCATTTCTTCATTGTTCTCTTTTAGCTTTCTCCCCATGTTTTCCATCTCCGTCCTCATTAAATTCATCTCCTTCGCCATACTCCCCAACATGCCCAGTATCCCATCGATCCGTTAAAACCCTTTATTTAGTTCCTTCTTAGGAGTATCAATCTGAGATAACCAGTAATTCATTGGACAAACCGATCCCTAACTACGTGAATATGTTATAAAACTATCTCACCATCAAGGTTCTTGAATGGTATCTGTTCATCTTAACAGCCGCGCAGCTCCAACAGCTACTTTCAAAGGCTTAAGGTCAGTATTTAGGTGAGACTCTGTAAGAATCTCATGTAAAAACAGCCATGGTTCTATGGGCCAGGATAGTCAGGTCATGTTTCTTCCACGCAATGGAATCTTATTGTTTTCGAAATTGTGGATAAGGCTAAGGCCTTTTAATGTTATGACTTCCATGAACAAATCCCTCTTTTCAAAAAAAGGTTCAGCTCGCTCATTTTACTGACCTGAAAGAGAAGACAAATGCTCGGTTCCTCAACAGCATATTATTATGAATATTTCAGCTCCTTCAGGAACTACAACAGGACGACAGTACAATTTTCCTGAAGCCATATCACAAAGCATTGAAGAACAATTTGGTATCATGAAGCAGTGATTGTGAACAGAACAGGCTTGGGAAACAAGATGAAGAAACCCAAAGGAGTTTTTGGAACCTAGGTAAGAAACCAAAATGGAGGCTTGGGAACCTCTAAAAAAGGTGGCTGGATATGCCTGGCTATCGGGCGTGGACCTTTGGCGATGTGAATGCTGATTCTAAAAGATAATTTTCAACAGAACTGGTTGTGGCATAACCATCATGGACCAACGCATTCCTGAGATATGATTGGTATCGCAGAAATATGTAGAGCTTTAATGCAACTGAGTTTCAGTGCAGTATCCATTTTCTTTTACCACACATTTGAATTATGGCCCAGAAGTCTCAATCTCAGGAGACGATTGTAGCTGATAGATCAAGAGTTACAGTCACTGAAAGAGAACAGTACATGGGACATGACCACTCTACCTGAAGGAAGTAAAGCCATCCCATGTAAGTGGGTATATAGGGTAAAAAGCCATCCAGACAGTAGCGTTGACAAGTATAAAACTAGGCTTGTCATTCAAGGTTTTAGTCAATGGTAAGAGGTTGACTGGAGTCGACTACTTTGAAACCTTCAGTCCAGTCGCAAAACTGAGTACAATACGTACTATGTTCAGTATTGCTGCTCAGGAAAATATGTACCTACTTCAGTTTGATGTCTCCGCAGCCATTTTGTATGGTGAACTTGAGGAAACCATATTTATGCAGCAACCTGTAGGGTACGGAGACAATTCAGGAAGAGTAGTCTTTACGGATTATGGCAAGCTCCAAGCAACAAAATTTTGGAGAGTTTAGCTTTCAAGACTGCAAGCCAATGAACCGGAGACCCATAAACAAATTAGGGAAAGTGACAAAACAACAGACTTTCCTCACAGACAGGCTGCACTTCTTCAATCTAAGAATAAGGGAAAGTGTTGCCCTTCTTTATAATCACAGATTTTAGATGAAGTTGGCTAACTTGCTCAAAAAGGTTAATATTAAGATGTAAAAACGTCAATCATTAAATTTTTCTTTTTCACACTATATTTTCAAACAACCACAATAAGGACAGCAATGATATACGTATGAAAGTGTAAGTCTCACCTTGTCGTACTCCTCGTTACGATCGAAAAAATGAGATCCCGATAAACCCGTACTTTTCAGCACCAACCTTTCAATCTCTTGATTTAATCCCTCAACGGAATTACGAATTGTAGGTTTTGGTAAAGGTTTTATTGGTATATTAATAGGACTGGCCTTTGGTATCGTTGGTGACATGTAAACTAAAAAAAGGCAATGAAAAATTAATATTAAGAAAATACGGGCCTTACATGTATTCGTCTGAGAACCGGCACTTGGAAGTGTTAGCATTGGTCCACCACCGCTATTATGTTTACCATTAGATTCTTTATTGTTACGTTGTAATCTTTGTCTTATTATAACCTTTTCTAGTTTTTCATCGTTGCCTTCTATTATACTATGAATTTTTCTCGAATCTGATAAATCATTATCATCCGTCTAACAAACATTTAAGTAAGTAATTTACAAATGTTAATAGATTAAATTACCTGTGTGGCTTTATTAACTTGTAAAATGTTGCCGTATAAATAAAACGAATCTCTTGGCCACTGTCCTTTAAGATATATAGTATCGAGAGACGCGGTTCTTCGTATTTCGCTCCCCAAGCCGCATTCCCCGTAAGGTTTCGATTTCGCTACCGAAAACAACTCAATATAAAGCAGTCGCGGTCAAAATCTAGTTTTACCTTTATAAACTGTCGATCCTGGACTTCTTTGACCGGAAGGATGATCGGGCGAAATTCTCGTTTTCCAGCTAGAAGTTGGCGATATAGCGGGACTAATACTTTTTAAACTGCTAGGATGTTTAAGAACGGATGATATGGGTATCGTAGCTTTCATGGGTCCCTGTTTAATAGTGTTCGGTGAAGATTTTCGTACTCTCGGTGAGCTGCTTTGTCCGTGATGTGTAGACATTTTTTCGAAAATTCTTTTGTTACCCTATCTACTTTTTCACTCGCTCTTACAAGCAAAATTTAACATCACAGTTTCTTTATTTTTTTTTTGTACGAGAGCTTTCAATACTGAACAAGTTTATTCGATTTTTTTATCACAAATTCATTGTTGAGATCACTCCTCATACACCAGTCTTTTCTTCTTTCTTTGATAATTCCTATGCGCAGCGCAACTCAAACGGGATAATGGAATTGCTATTTTTCAAATTTTTCAGTTTGTGGAATAAAATAATGATAAGAGATGTTTTTCGTAAGTTTTGTATTTGAAATTGAACGAAAAAAACTCCTCACGTATTGGATATTTAGGTTTTATTTCATTTTATCGTCACTAAAACTCCATTTTTATGACGTTGGCAAAAGTGCTAACTAAATTAGGACCAATCTACATACAACTAGACAAAAATCATACACACGTAAGACAGCAAGGCAGTGCCGGAGTTTCACCTGGGGCCTTTATTCATCAAACCATGCGAAGAAAGTCGCGCACGAATCGTATTTTACGCATGGTATTAAAAATAGGTATTCGTCAGCGGCACTTAGCCATTAGCTCTTTTCATTTTAGAGTTTGTGGTTGATTTAAGTCACTCCTGTCAATAACACAATAGGTGTTTTCTTTTTGCATTTTGTGGTACACTTAAATCACCTCTGTCAATACACACCATTCGTTTTATAAAAATAATTTGACTCAGTTCTCAATAACCCTATTCGTTTTAAAAGCTTTATTTAAGTTATATATTAACCTGAGGCAGAAATGTCTACATGACACAAGGCACTTTAATCACGTGATGATTGTAACTTTACCTAACCCTGTGGCGGTGCAAAAAGAAAACACCTATAATTCGTTTAAAAAAAAACTTTGACCCAGTTCCCAATAACCCTATTCATTTTATAGTTATTTATGCATCAAGGGCGTAAAGAAGCTTTCATGGCCCGAAGCCTTATTTCAAGTCCGAGCGGAAGCGAGGGCTAGAAAAAGGCTGTAGGGCCATAAAAGCAAGTTACGCCAGAAAGGCATACACTATTTTATGCATAGATAAGTATTTATATCAAATAATTTAAATATCGCATAAAATTGAGTAGCTTTATCAAGCCGCTTGATGTACGTTGCTATAAATATTAAAATACGTTGCCATAGTAAAAGCAGTAAACAAGGGTATCCATTTTAATTTTGTTCAAAAACTGTATTATTTCCATTGTCATTTTAATGTCATTTTAATTGACGTATCTTTATGGCCCGCGGGCTATAAAGAGTTGTTTATGTTCAGGTAACCAAGGTTATAATAACCTCATTATGATGTATCTGTGCATAATAGTATATTATACACCAAGGTGGTGAAGACTGTTATTATTGACCGAGCACCAAGATTATTTCGCGAGGGGCTTTGCCCCGAGCGGAATAAGGTGCGAGGTTTATAAATGGCTTCACCACCGTGGTGTATATACAATTTTTTCCACTACTAGTCAAATTTAAGACACAAATTAAAAATTAAAATTTTTTTTGTAAAAATGGTAGTACAGGAATGCAAATTCGCCTTTCCACTACATAATAAAACAAAAATCAAGTAGTCTGATGCAGATTGACATTTCCATTAATAAAACTTTTATTAATAATAATACGCAATAATTGTCAACTTCACAGCTAGTGGAAAAAAAACTTTATGTCAGCCCTAAGCCTGCCTTAGATTGAATAAGCTCAACGAGCATGTTACATATTTAGATGAACTTGAACATTCGTTTATTAATTACCTGAGGCAAGAAATGTCCTATGACGCAGGTCACTCCAATTACGTGATTAATTTGACTTTGACCAACCCTATGGCTGTATAAAACGAAAAGAGCTATCGAATGCTACATTTTTGGCGAAGGGTATATGTGAAAACTTTGCAATACCTAATGTTTTTGTGTTATCAGCATTTTGACGTATCGGTAGGCAAATTGGCAATTATTTACCCGCCACAGTCAAGAAGATAAAACGCCCTGGAGCGAAACGTTCCCAACCACGGAAGTTGTTTTTATCTTAAGCTCAATTTAGACGTTCAAATTAAAAGTTGGAAGTTGAAAAAAAATTTTTTTTTACATGAAACTTTAATTGTTGGTTTCATTTAGGCGGCAGTCGCACAGACTTTGGTCGCCGACCAAAGACGACCGACCAAAATTTCAATACCACGTTGTTAGATAGAGTACGTCTTACAAGAACGACCGTCCACGATCGTCCACAAGCAACCACGACCGTACGGTTTGAAATTTCAACCCGGCTTTAAACTTTTGGTCGACGATTAACGGTCGGTGACTCATAACATTTGAAATTTTTTTACTAACCTAATATAATTATTTATTTTAAAGTATTTTATTATTGTTAAGTATGGATGGGTGGACAGTCGAGGAAGTGGATGAATGAAGTTGTTTAATTTGCTTAATTTGTTTAATTTACAGCTGTGTGTAACATAAATATCGATTTTATTTATGGTGGGTATGTAGAAACCTGCAGAATTATTATCGACTTTAGCGCGACATTTAAAAATCGGTTGGTCTTCCCTGTGCGACGGTTGTTTAATTTTTGGTCGGTCGAAGTTGGACGGTTGCGGATGGCCATGGTTGGTCGTCTCTCTGTGCGACTGCCGCCTTAGACGTTCAAACTTAATTTTAGTAAAAAGGATAGTCGACATAATTTCCTAACTTCAGACTTCATATTGAACTTACTATCCATAGAAAAATAAAAGGTTATTACTATCTGTACAATGTACTAGTTAATACCAAAGGATTGTTTATATATTTAAAAACAATGACAAAAAGTATGCAGTAAAATATTTCGTTACAAATAAACTGAAGTGAGGTTACGGCTAAAGGTCTATTCACACATGTCAGTCACGTCTCAGTTCCGTCACCGTTCCGTCTCAGTCTCATTCGGTAAAGATTTGTGACGGCTATTCACACATATCAGTCAATAATTCATATTTTTATGTAAAAACCCCACACTGTTTACGAAGAGACGTCAGTCAAAACAAGAAAATATCGTTGACGACGAATTAAAATTATGACTGAACGGAGACTGAAACGTGACTGACTGTAAAATCGGTGACGTGCCGGACGTGTGTGAATATGTCCGTTTAAATTAAAGGCAACGATATATTTTTTTATCGTGACTGAGACTGTTTGACGGAACGGAACTGAGACGTGACTGACATGTGTGAATAGACCTTAATAGTAAGTTTTAGTGATGGGACAATTCGAATGGAAAATAACCGATCATTCGGTTATGGAAAAAACCGTTGCCATTCGGTTTTTAATTAGAGTATTCGAATGGAAAATAACCGAAAACTGCGCCTGCGCCAGCATTCAATTCAGTACAGTATTCAGTACCACGAAAACCGACAGTATTCTCTATTGAGTCTATTCTATATTCTTTCTTTCTATTCAGTATAAGTAAAACCGAAAACCGACAGTATTCTATTTTAAATCTAAAGTAAATTGCCCTATCGAGGTTTTGCCAGATGTTGTTTTATTTTTTTTCACCACCATCTTTCACGATTACAAAATCTGTTTATTTGTTTTATATCTTTGTACAATTTCAAAGAATTATTTATTATTTACATTTTGGATCTAACGAAAATGTAAGTACATATAAGTAGTAACTCAGTAAGTACATTTTGTAAGTTTTATCGAAATCGTCAAATCGAAACTAGACTATAAATTATTATATAGTTTTATTTTCAATAAATTAATTGACTACGGGTGTATACCGTATGACACATAGGAAAGGAATGTGCAATTCTGCAATTGAGGAAATGAGGATCGCCCTTGAAGGATTCACATTTCATTCAACTGAATACTGAACTGAAAGTTCTACGCGTACGAAAAAACCACTCGCTTGAAAATAACTGCAAATTATATGAGTGATAATTCGAATGGCCATTCGGTTTTTAAAAACATTCAGGTACTGAATAGTCGGTTATTGAAATTATTCGGTTATGCCCACAAACCACTAAAAATAGACTGTCCACTGCTATAGGAAAATAGTTGGTAGAGAAATGCGGGTGTTGACTTCACAAGAGGAAAGGGGATTTGTAGGTTGGTTAACCTGTTCACAAAATTAGTTGGTACTGAGAGTTATAAAATTAAATTGTGACATTTCAAACGAAGCGAGAAGCGTTTGATTTTACGGCGGTATTTTTCGTTTAAAATATGTGAAGTACATCAGCGTCACATAACCGTTCATTATTGGGTTTTGCGTTTATATTTTGTTGTTTATTACTTATTGTGTATTAAAGTTTATAGTTTTCTGGTAAGTTTTTAAACTTGCGTAGGTACCTTTATATTTACTTTCGCTAGGTATTTGTTAGAAGTAAGAACATAACATGGTCACCGCATGTGTAATATGGAAGAATAGGAATAGAAAAGTCTGTAGATGTAGGTTTCAAAACCCAAAACATTTATATTTAAAGTCCATTTTTAACAAATGGGTTGAATTTATTAATGGAGAATTTAAAAATTGGACATGGGTTTCCCCTTGGTTTCCCTTTATAATGTGACATTATTAAAGACTTCAGCACAATTTTATTACGTAATGATGCATTTCCAATATATAAAGTAAGCTTGATACAATATTATTTTTTTAATTGATTATATTTATGAGTTTCATATGAGTCTTCATATCCACATTTATTTCAGGATTATGAAG
The DNA here is from genome assembly GCA_036250285.1 of Pyrocoelia pectoralis. Taxonomy (NCBI): domain Eukaryota; kingdom Metazoa; phylum Arthropoda; class Insecta; order Coleoptera; family Lampyridae; genus Pyrocoelia; species Pyrocoelia pectoralis. Next base: position 51,681,851 of record CM070077.1, on the reverse strand, counting down.
AAAAAACTGTTGCTGAACGTTCCAAAAGTGTTGTTATGCCAGCATCGCATTGTACAATTTCAACAAATTCACCGGCAGATGTATTATTTTGTAGAATAGGTACTGTTTTCACTGTTGTATATCATGTAAATTGTAACTAAATGTCTTATTTCATTTTCAATAGATACATAAATGATAAACATAACCATAAATATGATTTTATTAAAACAATAACCTTACTTTATTTCAATTCAAATTTTCCCCCAATAAAGCATTAACCAATAAGGTGCTGTGGGCGTCACTCAACCTACCCTTTTCCTCTTGTGAAGTCGCCGTCCCGCATTTCTCCACCAACTATTTTTCTATAGAAGTGGACAGTCTATTTTTAGTGGTTTGTGGTTATGCCCATCGCTAGTAAGTTTATTTGACCTTCAAAAATAGGACAAGAGCTAACGTAAAACTATTTTCTTTAAAGCATCAAATTTTTAATTGGATCCAACTTTTGTTCATTTACATGCTCAAATTTGTTGAGGTCATCTAAAAGAAAATTTTTTTTTAACAAAAATTTGAACGTCTAAATTGAGCTTTACTCCTTTCACAGAATTTTTTTTTCTTTGAAATTAATTACTGGCTGGGTATGTGACCTGCAATGCCCAAGTGCGTTTACATTAGACAATCCACATGTTATTTTCTTATTATCTTTCAATTCAGGAACAGATAACAGTGATTAAAGGTATAAGATCTCCACTCTCCTTTGATTATTCTACAATATCTTGACTTATCGATGCTTTACTGTTCTTTTCATATGTATAGACCAGTGAACTCTATATATAACTGGAAGGATAACGTCGAATATAAAAATTGACCGGTTCTGTTAGAGCAAGAGGGAAATTAGTGCGGGGATCGCTATCCTTATCTTACTACATTTCTCTTATGGATATTAAAAATAATGTTTGGTTATGACACTTATTTCATGATTAATTTTTAAATGTACATTTATAACATAAGTGTACGATAATTATATATACAAGAGTGAAATTCTTAATATTTTGTGTTTATTTCTCATTATTAAGTATTAACCACGCCTTCGCATCGTTTATGCAAATACGTTAGAAAGAAATAGGGATCCACTCACGCAGTAGCGGTGCTTGTCTAACAGTCGAGGACAAATTACGAACGCATTTGCAGTAACCGTTATCCTTCCAGTTATATATAGAGTTCACTGGTATAGACTCCGGGCAGCAGCTGACTTTGACAGCTCTGAGGGCAAAAAACGCTAACTTAAAACACGTATTTTCAGTTTACGCGGGCTAAAATTACAATTGTGAATGCAACTCTCACATTCTCTTAACGTGCGCAACCTGTACATGTGAACAGTATAGGCTGTGCTATTACGAATAGAAAAAATGTTGCCCTCAGAGCTGTAAAAAAATAGGTTAATGACGTCATCTGCCCGGTCCCTATTACTCTGATAATTAACTTCATAGTATTGTAGACCAATGACACATTAAGAATAGTGTCACATGCACCAATCACAAATTTCTTTAACTGAAAAGAATGTATGCTACTTTTCTTGCCGCTACCTCATTGTTTTAGTAGGTATTGATTAATATTTTAAAAAATCAAATGTCATTTTGACAAAAGTAAATTAACGCTTCATTCAGTTAATTCTCCAACCGAAGATCATTCGTTCTCAACTCTTGTCAGGCAAGATTTTTATTTTGTATTTATTTGTATTGATTGCTAAAAGGTAATTAAACTCGATCAAATTCTTGGGAAAAGAACCCTCGCGCTCTGCGCTCGGGTCTTTTCGTCAATTTGATCTCGTTTAATTGCCAAGCAACCAGTGCTCATACAAAATAAAAATCTTGCCGACAAGAGTTGAGCACTTATGATCTTACTGTTGACAAATTCCAGAGTCAGTACTGACTCTGACAAATTTCTGACTCTGACAAATTTTACAGTGACTTTTTGTAATACAGTCACTGTAACAAATTTATACCTATGACGCCACCTATTGAACAGTAGACTGTAACTCTACAATTAAGTGCATATAATAGTATAGTGTATGACGCACCCTGTAGGTATAAGAATGGGAGAAAGCAACTGTTATGTTTCTCTCTCTCCCTCCGAACGTTCGACGTGACATGCACGTTTATGTACGCTGCTGTAAAATAAATTATATTTAAATAAGTTTATCGCTTATTCTAATTAGTCCCCTGATTTGGTCAACCTATTCATGTGCCACCTCGATGGAACATAACAAATAGTCTATTCAGTCCTAAATATCCTCTATTGGATTAAACGCCCCTAAACGTAAGACAAGGTAAAACGTATATGGTAACCTATTTTTTCCTTTTGACGCATATACCTACCATTCATTCATTCCACGTTGAATGGTAGAAATGCGTAATAACTAATAAGGAAGAAAACGTTAACATCTACCTACAAAGAAATTTTCTTATTAAACCAAGTTCAAATATGACTATGAGTTCAACCACTCTGGTACAATCCGCCCTAATTGAAGTTGAAAGGCGAAAACCATTAATAGTATATTATACACCAAGGTGGTGAAGACTGTTATTATTGACCGAGCACCAAGATTATTTCGCGAGGGGCTTTGCCCCGAGCGGAATAAGGTGCGAAGTCTATAAATGGCTTCACCACCGTGGTGTATATACAATTTTTTCCACTACTAGTCAAATTTAAGACACAAATTAAAAATAAAAAAATTTCTTGTAAAAATCAAGTAGGTAGCACAGAAATGCAAATTCCCATTATTAACCTAGGTGAATAATATAATAGATTATTGACCACTAGGTAGAGAAATTAAACTTCTCAGTTGTCTAGGATACGCAATAATTGTCAACTTCACAGCTAGTAGTGGTAAGTGATTAAGTCGTTGTATTAATAGGTGTTTTCTTTTTGCATTTTGTGGCACACTTAAATCACCTCTGTCAATACACACCATTCGTTTTATAAAAATAATTTGACTCAGTTATCAATAACCCTATTCGTTTTAAAAGCTTTATTTAAGTTTTATATTAACCTGAGGCAGAAATGTCTACATGACGCAAGGTGCTTCAATCACGTGATAATTGTGCATTTGCCTAACCCTGTGACACACCTGTGGCGGTGCAAAAAGAAAACACCTATTATTTCAATCAACTATTAAGTGTATGTTGGCAGCATGTAAACTACTCAATTTCCAAATTCTGAAGTTGGCAACCACAACTTGTCGATGAAGCATCAATTACTACATCGAATGACAGTCGACGAAGAATCAGTTATATCGAATATCGGTTTAGGGTCATATAACATTATATAAATTTGCATTGGCAGTACTGCAGTAATTTATTTATTTTTATCAGCTGTTCTCCAACTAACCTACAATTTTATGCTGAATAAAAAGAATAGTAACTCTAGCTCTAGTGTTACTAAATGATTTGTGCTGTAATAATTGAAGAGTTTCTACAAACTGAGACACTTAACATCATTGTCATAAAGTGAGTAAAAAAAGCAATATCTAACTACTTTTAATTATGTTGAAATGTAAATGTAATGGTTCGATGAAATATTTCGTAGAAGTTTTGGCCTAAACATTTTCCATGTTTCACGTACACTCAATCGATCGAGTGTTAATTATCAATAACTACCAAGAACATTAAAGTTTTAAGTTTTAATATAATCAGATTTTGAAATGAAAAAAATTTCTGGCGGCAGCAGTGCTACCAACAGAATATACATATCCAAATAATTACATTTTTTTAAATAAATATTGTATTTAAATAATCGAAAATGTGTAAGACGTAGTTAAATAACATAAGCCACATAATAAATTTTAATTCCACGGTTGATAATCACACCTAAAACGAAATCCTATCTTACCTTAAAACAAGTACCAACTTAATTTTTCTCGATGTACAGGGTATTTCAATAATAGCATATTCATTATAAAGTAACCAGTGACCAAGGATTATAAACTAGAAAGGATGGCCGAATCCCTATGCTGTAATGTTATCCGACGCGTTGGTTGTGGTAACGTACAAGCGGTCATATACATGGTATATTACTAATAAGTTGTAACCCCCGAAAACACCATTTAGAACTCATTGAAACAAATAACTTTTCTTAGATGAAATTTTTGATTTGGAGCCCTCGTTCATAGTTATGGGTGTTTTTTTGTTTTTCGATAAATCGGCATTACTCCCTTATTTTAAGGAATATTTAAAAAATACAAAAACTTTCAGCATTAGCTTTCGGTTCTCTAAAACATTTGTAGTTACAATTATTTACTATTTTATCAAATAACAAAATGCCGACCGATTAAAAATATAAATGTTTTGAAGAGGTTCACGGTGACGTCACATACGTTCAAGGTTGTGCGAATGAATACAGCGGATTCGGCCATCCTTTCTAATTTATAATCCTTGACCGGTGACGGCAAATGCCAGCACAAAAAATGTTGTATGTGACTTGTTCCGAAAGGTGGCGTGATTGCCATATAAGATCTAGGGATTCTAATAAGATCTAAGATCGTTTGTCACGTTATGACACTTTTGGTGCTTGTAATGTAACTGGCCTGTCACAATGATGTTAATGTTAATGGTAATGGTAACGTAGGTTAAAATGTTAAAGTTCAGAAAATGCTGTCTGTTATGCAACTGTTCACAATGATGTTAATGGTAATGGTGATGTTAGATGGAGATGTTAACAATACAGAATATTTCTGAATTTCTTAACATCACCACTAACATCTACCAATGGAAATGCGACCTCTTACGCATGTGATGTGTGTGACTTAAATTTTCCTCTTTATTAGGAGCAGAATTTTGAACTTTTTCAAATGAAACGATTCCATTACTATAAAATTATTAATGTAAATTTTTCACTTCAACAAAAATTATAGGTTAAAAGTAACTTATTTTTGTTTTGTCGAGGAATGTAGCTCCTCCCATATTACACCGCGAAGTTTAAATTTGCAAGACAGTTAAGAATTTGGTTAACATGAATGTGACCAGTATTAACACTACCATTAACATTAACATCATTGTGACAGACGCTTAATGCAGTTGGCAGTTCCTTCAAAAATTTTCGGGAGTCACCTGTAAGCTCACACGTTTATATTAAATAAAGGTGTTGTACAAAAAAGAATATTGAAAAATGCAAAATGCAAAAATAAACCCCTTAAAAAATATTACATTCCTCCTTATCACTTCGTGCTGCAGTAAGCAGTAGCTGGTAACTCATACTCACTGGAAGGTCACATGTCTGTGTTCTTCTCTCTCAGACTGAAATAGCTCATTATTGGCTGGCTTTCAATTATTATAGGTTGGCTGTTATCATCTGTTCACAATACCATAATTTGAATCCCGTGTTTTCTCTGTTACATAACTTCTATATTCCTCCTCCCTCTAGTACTTACTCCCATTTTCCTCACTCCCACATCTAAGCTGTGCTATCATTCTTTTTCACCTTTAAGCTTTTTCTCCCCTTTTTTTCTGTCACCAGCTTTCTATATCCCTCATTATACCTTCCTTTCCCCTTTTCTTGCTCTTCTCTCCTGTGCTTGGGTGTCCTCATCCCTTCTTGCTATTTCTTCCACTATGTTGCTCCCATCTTCCCTTTTCCTCCCCACTTCCCCTCATACGTACCCGCCTCTTTCATAATATAATCTTCTCTCTTCCAGCCCAAATTTTATTTCTTGTCACCGCATTCCTTCGCAGCGGCACTCTTTCAACAGATTTCCTTCTCTTTTGTCTATCTCCTCTTTATGTTTCATCGCTCTTCTCTTCGTCTGTATCCTTATTTTCTCCAACTTCATTTCCTCCTCTTACTGTATATATCGCGGTGTCTCTCTTTGTAACCTTTAAATTTTAAAAATTAACTCACTTCTTTTTGGTCATGTAAAATCTTTTGCTTTGTTTTCAGTATCCATTGGTCCATTGCTGTGAACTGGCTTAAGCCTATGCGGGTCAATATGAAGTGTAATAAATGGATCAAAGCGAAACAAACATGTACATTAATACATAATACCAACGCCCCAATCATTCTAATGATGAAAAAATGGATACGTTAAGGATGTACATCGAATGTAATGGCAGTGATGCGTGGTGTATCAAGCTATGTATCCAGAAAGAAGGCATCCACATCCTCACTTACTTGTGCAAGGATCGAAAATAATTCACGAAGAAATGGCTGTTTTCATAATCAGGTATGAAGGGCAAGAAATGTTGAATATATTTTAGTATTGACATATTTTAGACCAATTCGACAAAATTGAATACGACAAGCAGTGGCTGATTTAGGAATAAGTCAGTATAAAACATTTTCTATACTAAAAAAGCATAAAACGATTCCGTATATAATTAAATTAGTACAAAGTTTAAGAGCCGGTGATTTTGACAGAAGGGCGATATTTTGTAATGGGCTTAAGCAATAATTAAAATTTATTAAATTAAACTTTTTGGGCTATAACATGTAATACAAAATTAAATGTAGTACAACATTTCTTCTATAACATTTTGTCATAATGTCTATCGATATTCGCTGTCACAGCTAAAATGAAGCACACTGTATATAACATTCTAACATCATTCATTACACATAAAATATACACAATATAATACAATCACTTTATTTGTTTTATACAATACATGTTAACAAAGTATTCGATTCTAATCTAACAAACAATTTATTTTCCCCCATATATTTTACCAACCACCTTCCTTCTCTCCAACACCTTCCTCATCCAATTCCCTCTTCCCCTCTTTCCCCTAGTATGTGCTTCTTTTTCTCCTGTCTCTCCGCAGCTCTTCACACTCCACCGCCATATGCTACCAACTTTCATACTCTTCCCTGCACAACCTGTACCTTCTTTCTTCCTCTTCCCTGCAGTACTTATTCCCATTTTCCTCACTCCCACATCTAAACCGTGCTATCATTCTTTTCACCTCTTAACTTTTCCTCCTCTTAAGTATTCCGGCATTTTTTCTGTTGCCAACTCTCTATATCCCTTCCTTCCCCTATTCTTGCTCTTCTCTCCTTCGTTTGGGTGTCCTCATCCCTTCCCACTATTTCTTCCACAATGTTGCTCCCACTTTCCCTTTTCCTCTCCACTTCCTCTCTTGCGTACCTGCCTCTTTCATAATACAACAGTCTCCTCTCTTCCTGCCCAAATTTTATTTTTTGTCTCCTCACTCCTTCTCGCCATTCTTTCAACAGATTCTTCTCTTTTGTCTATCCCTTCTTCATGTTTCATCGCTCTTCTCCTCGCTTGTATCTTTATTTACTCTAACTTCATTTCCTCCTCTTATTATATATCGCGGTGTTTATCTTTCTAAGCTTTAAACTTAAAAAATTAACTCTCACTTTTTTTTGATCATGTAAAAAGAAATCTTTCGCTTTATTTTTTCAGCATCCATTGCTGTGAACTGGCATAAGCCTAAGCGGATCAAATATGAAGTGTAATAAATGGATCAAAACAGAACGAACATGTACAACACTAATACATAATACCAACGCCTGAATTATTTTAATGATGAAAAAATGGATATGCTAAGGATGTACAACATAGGATGTAATGGCAATGATAGAGAAACTTGTGTGGGGTATCAAGCTATGTATCCACTACCCAGAGAGAGAGAAGGCATCCACATCCTCGCTGACTTGTGCAAGGATTGAAAATAATTTACGAAGAAATGGTTGTTTTAATAATCAGGTACGAAGGGCAAGAACTGATGAATATATTTTAGTATTGACATATTTTACAGCAAATCCACGAAATTCTACACGAGAAGCAGAAGTCATTGTAAAACATTTTCTATGCTAAAAAGCATAAAACGACTCCGTATATAATTAAATTAGTGCAAAGTTTAAGAGCCGGTAATTTTAACAGAAGGGCGATATTTTGTAATTGGCTTAGCAATAATCAAAATTTATTGAATTTAATTTTTTGGCTATAACATGTACCTACCTAATACAAAAAAATTCAATGTAGTACAGCTTTTCTTGTATAACATTTTGTCATATGTCTTATCAATAACCAAGATATTCGTTGTCACAGCTAAAATCAAGCACACTGTATATAACATTCTAACATCATACAAAATATATAATCCTCGCCAGGAGTGTTTACCGCTACGTCATTATAGTTTATGAATCTAGCTATCCAATTTGTTAATACTGTCTTCTCATATAAAACAGTGAATTCAATATGGATGGTAGACATTCGTAGTGCATTTGACGAAATCGACATACAGTATTGATTAAGTAAATGTTGTAGAAAGAGTGAATCTATAAACGCGAATTTAATTTGTTTTATATGTATATGAATTAAATTCTCATTTGACTAATATAGTACAATTTTGGCTCGTGTTTTTCATATTACACCATATGATTATATGTGATGACGTAGTGGTAAACACTCCTGGCGAGGATTATACACACATTGCACTAATAACAACATTTTATTTGAAGAACAAGAGGGTTGTACCAAGCGTTCTTGAGCCATGTAATACTTGAACAATCTACACGTTTTTCAATTGTAATTCAGAAAGTATAAGAAAGTATTTTAGAAAGTGTAACTTGTAATTCATATTGATTAATTGTAATAATTCAGGTAATATCAGATGTAAGTCAGATTAGTAGCTTGTAATTCAGAAAGTGTAACATTGTAATTTGCACAACGGCGAATGGGATTTGTAGTTATAGTGCCCATTGTCCTTAGTGTGACCGGAGTTATACCAAAAATGGATTGCCAGCAATACCAATAAGTACATCAAACAATCCATTTTTGAGTGAGCAATACCCTGGTCGCTGGGCTATGATCCCCAAAGAGTGATGCCGTAAGATAGGCTACTACATAGAATGTATTGGAGCGAAATAATATGTTAGCGTGTGCTTTATTCCAATAAGTTTTTTAATGTTGGGTATTTGGTACTTAGCAGTATGTGTTCAGCTTCCTCACAGGATCTTCACAATGGCATTTCCAATTAAGTTTTTGATGAAAATTACAAGTTACACTTTCTGAATTACAAATTGCACTTTCTAAATGACCAGTTACACTTCCTCAATTGCTGTAGATGGCGCTGTATGTCGCAATTAGGTGGAATGGTAGTAACACCGAGCGTAGCATTTCTTGGTGAAATGAAGAAAGAGTGAAGCAATATCTTCAAATATTAAAATAATCATTTCTCAACATGAAGAGTAAGTTAGCAAAACTTTTTAATATTAATTATCTAAATTGCAGAATATTCAGCAGGATTTATATCTGTATCTTGCAGTTTCCAAGGTGCCACTGTCACACTGCCATTAGGTGTTTTCTTTTTGCATGTTGTAGACCTAAATCAGCTCTGTCAATAACACACCATTCGTTTTATAAAAATAATCTGACTCGGTTCTCAATAACCCTATTAGTTTTAAAAGCTTTATTTAAGTTATATATTAACCTGAGGCAGAAATGTCTACATGATGCAAGGCACTTTAATCACGTGATGATTGTAACTTTATCCAACCCTGTGGCGACGCAAAAAGAAAACACCTATGACATCCATTATAGAATACATTAAATGAATTATCAATTATATTAGCTGTTATCATAATTCTCCTTTATTTTCTCAAAAATTTGTGTTACGTTTATCACTCTGTAAAAGAGTGGATGTCAAAACTAAAGTATATCTATATTTAATGTAGGTACATACCTATATACTTAAAACTAAAAATTTTGAAATCCTTTGACATGCTTTTGCTTATTTTCTGAATCCACTTTAAATGTACTTTTATTACGATCCTTTGAAAGCGAATAATCTAAGACTAATGGTAATCTTTGCAAACGTTTCTATTAGGAGACCACATGAAGTGGAATAAGATAGGTATACGTCAGAAGTACCACTATTTAAGTTCGACTAGAGCGAAATGATAGGAAATCTAATAACAAAAAAGGGTAAAAGTTTAGGATTTTTTGCTTTGAAGATATTTTTTTGTTAAGAATATGAGATGTTGTGTATTGTAAAAGATTGAATAATGTACAAAAAGTATACAAAGTCGATCTGTAAGTGTCTCATTTGTATAATCATAGAAGAAATAGAACAGCGAAGAAACTTTATTTTCATTGATATAGAGTGATATCTCAGAAATATCATTTTTATGTAATATTGCGCTAGGAGTTTCATATTCAAATGAAAATTTAATTTAAGAGATTCATATTTAAAAGAAACTCTCTTCGAGTAGTTTTATTTAAATGACCTATTGTTGCGTATATGTTCTTAATATAATAGTTTTGACAGGAACCTTTGTAAATTCTCAATCTCTTCTTATTGTACTGAAGAGTAGGAAAGTTAAAGATGACGACAATTTAAAAATAACAACATACTTATATTTCAACTTTATTTAACCGTTGCAATATATTACAAAACGTAACAATAGGTAATTATTACAATAATTATAATATAATAAATTAGCCAAATGCACTGTAATTCATGTAGAATCACTTTGTTAAGAGTTAGTGGACCACCAGTCGAGTGGACCTTCTGCCGATTTAATTCTATAAACAAATAGCGTTACAACAAAAACTATCTGTCATGTTGTCGTCACTTACCATCTACTTCAGAATTTATTTATATTCTGCAACAGTTTTGTCTAAAATGACAAATTCCAATTACAAGAATAAATCTCATTTCATTAATATTGTAAAGCTGTGCACAATAAGCAGGTCTACATGTAAATATACAGTTGACAGACGCAATGCCTTCTTCCTCAGATCTGTACACGCGGTAAGTAATAAAATAGATAACTCCAAACATAATTACACTCCTTTCTTCTTGGTCATCTCACATCTGCATTGTCCATGCGGGTCATGTGGACATACTGTGTTATCAACAATCCATATATTTTTGAACCCTGACATATAATCAAGGAAGTTATAAATAACTTCCTTGCATATAATACATACACACAACTTCTACACTACATTGTTGTAATACCAACATGTTCATCGCAGATAGAATATACTTATAATCCCCGATTTGAGTTAACCTAAAATATGTGAATAAATTCAACTTCAGTATATTAGGATTGAGACAAACTCTGTTTTATAAACTAACGGCACAGCAACTCCAGCAATTATCCTTACCTCCCTCATTAATCTTTATCAATTAAATGAAACTGTATAACGACAATAAATTGTTGTTTATATACAGATAATCCTAACCTAACCACACTAATATTGCCAAATAATTGTGTTCTAGGCTTCGAACATAAGGTTCTAGGTTCTACACAGGGAAAAATAAATTCGTGCTCGCATAGTTGGTCGCCCTAAAAACGCTTGCTGTTCCCCTTTGTATAAAAAGTATTATTTAATATTTTTATTATTCACTGTATATAATAACATTCTGTGGTATTATATATTCTATGTTTTGAAAATGTTTGATATTGCACTGACATCTAACAATTGAAGAATCAACTGCTTTAAATTTTAGTTACATTTTCTACAGCAGATAGCGCTACTATCTCCAACTCACTACAGTGACTTTATTACAAACAGTGACGACAAGCGGCGATTATCCGCCATTAAGAGGCAAAATTGTGGGCGAGTTTATATGAACTCAACGGTGGTATCCTAGCAACGTTCTAAATCCAAATAAAAATCACACGTAAACACAGTCAGGCCGCCATTAAGATGCAAAATATACCACGGCCAATCAAAATCGATACCACGCTTGTCGTCACTGTTTGTAATAAAGTCACTGTACAACTCACCAACATCTCTCCTGATACTTATTTTATGTCATGTTATTCTTCCAATTCATGTGATCCTAATAATCAAACCTCACTACCGATTTCGTGTTAGTTGTATTGAAATTGTCGACAGAAATTATTTTGCACTTTGACTAAAACAATACGGATTAAAATGAAAAAAAAAATCCCGTTATAACTAAATGAGATGCACACCGTCTTTTAGAGAATTTTAAAGCCTCCTATCGGTAACGCATAGTCGGAACTTAAATTAATAAAACAGATTTTTTTTAAATGACAAAAATGTAATATTTTTGTGATGAATCAAAATCAGCCTTCGTCACTGTTTCCATCAAATTAACTAATAGAGGAATCGCTTTACAATTTTCAAAATTTGTAGCTTTGTAGCTACTATAACGCAGCCTGTCACCGCTTCATTATTTTTCAAATGTAATAAATATCTTGTGCGTAAATAATCCATATAAGTACCTAACTGACAATCGGCAAATGATGGATACCAAAGAGAACACAAGAATTAATCTTTACTTTTCCTTTTTAAGAAAAACCTTAACAAGACCATTACATATTTTTTCTCTCGTCAACAACTACAATTACTACGGTAATAATATTATCCAATCAGTTCTTTATAAAATAGACAAAAAATGCCGCTGTTCCTATCATTTCTCCCACCTAAGTCCGAAAAACTGAATTTAGAGAGTTTTTCGAGTATAAATTGAACTATCAAAATAACAAACAAACAAAAAAATTGAACGATATCAGAAATTATGCTACTTAATCTAAGTCTCTTTAGCTATTTTTATTTCTCTTTCACTTCTTGATCTTGAAATATTATCAACACCACCACCATCCTCTTTGCACTTATCTTGTTCAAAAGTTTCAACCACCAAATCATCTTCCATTTCAGATTCCTTTCCTACGTCACGCAAGTAATAATCAGATTGAATTTTTAGAGGCAATATACGCTGCACAGGTTGAACAAATTCTCCAGAAGTTCCTACCTTCGCAGATCTTATAATACCATCTACGCCTGGCAACAGTTCTTTAATTCTAGCCAACGGCCAGGTAGCTCGTTTAGCTTTTTCCTTTTCAACTAACACAAGTTCTCCCTTTTCAAATACCACTTCTTGATTTGGCCACTCACTTTCGTAACTTCTCAACCACATAAGGCCATCCCAACACTTTCAATCTACAAATTTCTTGGGAGAGCAACTTCTCGAAATAAGATCTGCCAGATTTTTACTGCCAGGAACATGATACCACTTATTTTTGTCCGTCAGCTTTCGGATTTCATTCACTCTGTTTCTCTCTCTTCTGATACGTGCTAACACGGTAGAAGAATCCGTCCAAAATGTACATTCCAGATCCTTTATATGACTAAATTGTCCCACCGTGGAATAGAAGAGTCTTGCTCCAATAGTTGCATCCATTAGCTCCATTCTTGGAATGGTAATTGATTTTACGGGCGCCACTTTGGCCTTCGCAATTACAAGTTGTGTAGTTACAAATCCACTTGATTCGACCCTCACGAATACGCAACTGACATATGCGTCTTTCGACCCATCGCAGAAAACATGCAACAAAATTCTTTCATAATAATTATCAATACCAAAAAACCATCGAGGCATTTCCAATTATAGTAACATGGGCAACTCGGAACTCCATTTTAAAAACTCCTTCTTTATATCCTCATCGACTTCTTCGTCCCATTTTAGTTTTCTCTGCCATGTCTTTCTGGAGCAAAATTTTAGGACATAACATCACTCCACTCGTCACTTCTAAAGGGTCAAAAATTTGTTGAGCTACTGAAAGCATAGTTCGTTTAGTAACTTTATCATTAACTAAAATGAATTTAAAACAATTATCATTTAATTTCAAAATGTCATCGTGCTTATTCCACACTAATCCGAGAACATTCGAATTCGCACTTTCCGTTGAGATATGATTAGTAACTGACGGTTCAACATGAACTAGGGAAAGGGCAGTTACTGTTTGATGAATTTCCTTATTCTATGTTGGCAACTTTCCCATCATGGTCCATCCTAATCGTGTTTCTATAGCTACCAAACCCTCTGTTAAATGGAGTATCCTTCCAGTGAGAAGCTTGTCAGCTATATCGGCTCCGATAAGAACTTCAGTAGGCCATGAGACTCTTCCTATGTCAGTTAGTTCTACTCCTCGAGACTATAAATCTTTTATCTGTGCATCTCCTTTGGCACCAGGTATATTATCACATATCATAATCTGGTCCATCGCTTCAAAGTAGCATTGATAGCTTCCATCTAGATTAGCCAGTAAGATTGTATGACAATTATGCGTCTGCACACCAGACTTCTTTCTGCCTCCAAACAAGGCATGTATGGTACTCACATTTCTAGTAATACATACCATAATTCGTACCTTCAGCGGTGTCCTTCAAAATACATATGATCGTCGACTGCCCGTGTCAATAATAGCTCTCACTGTCCGCTGCTTGCCCTCATTCTTTATCGATACCTTCAAAGTCTGCAACACCACCTCTGGATTATTGGCATGTTGAATGCAGGCTAGAGTTTCCGTAATGCTAACTTTAGATGCCACGTCTGCGTCTCCTTTTTTATCTGAAACTGGACACATAATTTTACAATGTCGACTTGAGCATTCTGGACATTTGATGTTTTTCCGGCATTCTTTGAGCTCATGTCCAAACCTCAAACAAGCGTAACGATTCCTTTCTTTAACAATCCTATTCCGTTCTTCCAAACTCATTGGTTTGGTGCACATATCACTATAATCATCAAGATTACAGAAATAGACAATGACGAACAGTCTTTTGAGAGTTTAATAATCCAGAGGCAGTGCGTATACTAGTATTCTTTTCCTTAAAATGTTGGATCGATCTTCGCCAGATTTAAAATTAACCTTTGCAAGTGAAACCCTTTCATTTCCCTCCATCTCTTCTCTTAAAAAGTTTAACAATTTTCTTATTCTTCCTGACTCATCCACTGACTCCTCACCCTCCGGTAGCGGCCTTTCTGTTCTACTCATTCTGTCCCAAGTTCTCAAAAGATCATCAGGAATGCACTATTCAATTAGTGGATAGAGCATGGGGGTACATGCAACTATGTCTATTCCTAATGTTTCTAAAGAAGGTATTGGAATTTGTCCTCATTAGACAAATCAGCATCCTCATCAATACTCTTGAATACGCTCCAGAACCTTATCCATTCCTTAATCATCAATACTTTCCTGTTTCTTACACAGTTCCACTTCACCTTTATCATCCGAACTAACTAACAAACCCATGTATTCTGCATCCTTCTCGTCCAACTCTTGCATTCGTTTTTCCAGAATGTTTAGTTCACCATTTACCATATTCCAATCACAGTCTTCCCTTTTAAGTTCCGCTTCAATTTTCCTCAAACAGATTGTGAATGAGGACCTTACAATACTTCAAGAGAACACAAGAATTAACCTTTACTTTTCCTTTTTAAGAAAAACCTTAACAAAACCATTACATATTTTTTCTCTTGTCAACAACCACAGTTTGCTACAGTAATAATATTCTCCAATCAGTTCTTCACAAAATAAACAAAAAAATGCCGCTGTTCCTATCAGCGAATCTCGTTTCTACCTATTGAGAACTTCGACATGAAGGCAACTACCGAAGGTGACCAAAATACCTCGAAATATTGGAATAAAATCGAGAGAAATAGATGCAAAAGTTTTTACAAAAAAAGTTAGATCTTAATAGTTTATTGTTGTCCTTGTGCTACCCACAATTATTGAGTAGGGCAAAGGCGCTCACATAGCTCTTTTCGTTTTATACAGTAATACAGTTAGTCAAAGTCATACATATTTTATTTCACTGTAACCTTAACGATATAATTATAAAGAGCCCAATCTATACTTCGGTCCATTCCTTCTTTGTCTACCTGTGGTTTTGCTTGTGTGGGGCACACTTCTGCCACAGTTTCTACTACACGTGTAGTGCTTTGTTGCTGATTTAATTCTATAAACAAATAGCGTTATGATAAAAAATATCTGCCCCTGTCGTGTCACTTACCTTCTACTTCATCAGAGTTTATTAATTTTGCAACAGTTTCTTGACTTTCGTCTAAAATTACAAATTCCAATTACGAATCTCATTTTATTAATATATATTATGTAAAGCCATTTACAATAAGCAGGTTTACATCTAAATGCACAGTTGACAGATGAAATGCCTTCATGCTTACATCTGTACGGACAGTAATAAAGGAGCCGGCAGTACGGCAGAATGTACAGTCACAATCCATGCAGGTATTGACAGTTAAGCAACTCGCGCTCTGGTCAGTACTTTGATGGGTGACCGGTTCATTCTGTGGCTCGGTGTGTCCGGCAGGGAGTAGTACAAAGGGCCCGAATGTGGCCTAAATACGCGTGGACTTAGGTCCCATCCCCCAATCTAATTTACATTTTTACAGTAATAAAGGGGATGTTTTGTGGTAATAAAATAGAATGATAGCTCCGAACATAATTGCAATCCTTTCTTCTTGGTCATCTCACTCAATTATCAATAAAATCAAACTGTAACGACTATTAATTGTTATTTATATTCAGATACACGTAACCTCACTAATATTCCCAAATAAATTCTACATTGGGGAAAAATAAAATTAGCGATCGTATAGTTGCTCGCCCTAAAAACGCTTTTTAGTTTTTAATCTTCCCCTTTGTATAATAAATAACTAAATCCATATAAAAGTGTTATTTAAAATTTTTATTATTCACTGAATATAATAACATTCTGTGGTATTATATATTCTATGTTTTGAAAATATTTGATATTGATATTGAAGAATCAACTGCTTTAAAATTTAGTTACATTTTCTACAGCAGATAGCGCTACTATCTATAACTCACCAACACCTCTCCTGATACTTATTTTGTGTCGTGTTATTCTTCCACTTCATGTGATCCTAATAATCAAACCTCACTACCGATTTCGAGTTGTATTGAAATTGTCGACAGAAATTTTACACTAACTAACTAAACAAGAGGGGATAAAATGAGAAAAAAAATTCCGTTATAACTAAATGAGATGCACACCGTCTTTTAGAGAATTTTAAAGCCTCCTATCAGTAACGCATAATCTAAATTTTCATTAATAAAAAGAATTTTATGTAAATGAGAAAAATGTAATATTTTTGTAAGGGATCAAAATAAGCGTTTTTTTAGCCATGACTCTCCCCTCTCCATCAAATTAACTACCTAAAAGAGGTATCACCAAATATCACTATGAAATTTTTAAAATTTGCAGCTGCTATAACGGCGCCTTTCGCAGTTTAATTATTTTTCAAATGCAATAATTAGCTTGTGTAAATAATCTATATTATAAGCTGCTATCGGCAAATCGTGTATAAGAAAATTCAACATGACGGCATTTACTCGAAGTTACAAAAATATCTCATCATATTGTATTAAAATGAAGAAAATGAATTGGAAAAGTTTTTAGAAAAAGAAATAGATTCACTGTCGTTTACCTATGGTTCACGAATAACTACAGTTGTAATTATTTGGACATCTTTTGCTTTACCC
The DNA here is from genome assembly GCA_036250285.1 of Pyrocoelia pectoralis. Classification (NCBI taxonomy): domain Eukaryota; kingdom Metazoa; phylum Arthropoda; class Insecta; order Coleoptera; family Lampyridae; genus Pyrocoelia; species Pyrocoelia pectoralis. Next base: position 51,664,562 of record CM070077.1, on the reverse strand, counting down.
ATGAGTCTCTCTATGACACTGGAACCAGAAACAGTTGAACGTAGTAGGTATTCGTACTACACATGGATGGTTCCAATTGAAGAAAATCGGTCCAACTGTAATGCGAGTGTGTCGTGCGCGGTTTGAAGATCACCAGGAAGGGTAACGGCATGGTTTGGATTCAATTCTTTTGGAATCCAACAAATACTAACTTTCTGGTGTCCCAACTTGTGAACAAAGTGCAAATGAGGTACATCGAACAATGTAACTTAATGACGTTTAAAATAATTATGATTGTGTTTTTGGAAGATCCAAGATGTCAGAAAAGAAAAGGGGATGATTAGAAACACTTGCCAATTGGCAAATTAAGTATACTTCGAATCCAGAATACAAGCAGACGTTGTAAGTAATCGAAGGTTTATAATTTATTATGATAATTTAATTTATAATTCCCTGCAGGATACAATTTCCAGAAGACTGTGGAAGAATGGTTGCTTCTCGAACTTTATCGAGGAAGATCCACTCGATTGGTGGTTCACCAGCTCTTAAGAAAGTGATTCTACATGCATTTGGCTAATTTATTATATTATAATTATTGTAATAATTCAATTACCTACCTTATATCTTTATTGTTACGCTTTGTAATTTTGCGAGGACTAAATAAAGTTGAAATTTCAACGTGTTGCTCAGTTACCACCGTAAGTGTCTCATTTGTACAATAATGGAGGAAAGGGCTCTGCGAAGGGACCCTCTATTTGGATCTTTAAAGTTGCGATATCTCCGAAACGGTTCGACTTAGAATGGAACGGTTTGGAATTATTTAATTGTCGTCTAACGATCTAAAAGAAACAATCGTTACTTGGTCGAATTTCGAGAGTTCGTTTTTTAGCCTGAAAAAACTCAAAGGGGTTAACCTTGCTTTTTTTGCAAAAAAACGAAGAAATTTTTTATTCGACAAAAGTGCAGAATATGTTAGTTTACTTCATAAAAGATAGTTGAGAGTAAAAAAAGTGTACCAGGTCGAGCGGTAGGTGTCTCATTTGTACGGTAATGGAGGAAAGGGCGCTGCGAAGGGACCCTCTATTTGGATCTTTAAAGTTGCGATATCTCCGAAACAGTTCGACCTAGAATGGAACGGTTTGGAATTATTTAATTGTCGTCTAACGATCTAAAAGAAACAATCGTTACTTGGTCGAATTTCGAGAGTTCGTTTTTTAGCCTGAAAAAACTCAAAGGGGTTAACCTTGCTTTTTTTGCAAAAAAATGAAGAAATTTATTGTTCGAGATAAGTTGAAAATATGTTAGTTTACTTCATAAAAGATAGTTTAGAGTAAAAAAAGTGTACCAGGTCGAGCGGTAAGTGTCTCATTTGTACGGTAATGGAGGAAAGGGCGCTGCGAAGGGACCCTCTATTTGGATCTTTAAAGTTGCGATATCTCCGAAACGGTTCGACTTAGAATGGAACGGTTTGGAATTATTTAATTGTCGTCTAACGATCTAAAAGAAACAATCGTTACTTGGTCGAATTTCGAGAGTTCGTTTTCTAGCCAGAAAAAACTCAAAGGGGTTAACCTTGCTTTTTTTGCAAAAAAATGAAGAAATTTTTTGTTAGAGATACGTTCAAAATATGTTAGTTTACTTCATAAAAGATAGTTTAGAGTAAAAAAAGTGTACCAGGTCGAGCGGTAAGTGTCTCATTTGTACGGTAATGGAGGAAAGGGCGCTGCGAAGGGACCCTCTATTTGGATCTTTAAAGTGCGATATCTCCGAAACGGATCGACTTAGAATGGAACGGTTTGGAATTATTTAATTGTCGTCTAACGATCTAAAAGAAACAATCGTTACTTGGTCGAATTTCGAGTGTTCGTTTTTTAGCCTGAAAAAACTCAAAGGGGTTAACCTTGCTTTTTTTGCAAAAAAATGAAGAAATTTATTGTTCGAGATAAGTTGAAAATATGTTAGTTTACTTCATAAAAGATAGTTTAGAGTTAAAAAAGTGTACCAGGTCGAGCTGTAAGTGTCTCATTTGTACGGTAATGGAGGAAAGGGCGCTGCGAAGGGACCCTCTATATGGATCTTTAAAGTTGCGATATCTCCGAAACGGTTCGACTTAGAATGGAACGGTTTGGAATTATTTAATTGTCGTCTAACGATCTAAAAGAAACAATCGTTACTTGGTCGAATTTCGAGAGTTCGTTTTTTAGCCTGAAAAAACTCAAAGGGGTTAACCTTGCTTTTTTTGCAAAAAAATGAAGAAATTTATTGTTCGAGATAAGTTGAAAATATGTTAGTTTACTTCATAAAAGATAGTTTAGAGTTAAAAAAGTGTACCAGGTCGAGCTGTAAGTGTCTCATTTGTACGGTAATGGAGGAAAGGGCGCTGCGAAGGGACCCTCTATTTGGATCTTTAAAGTTGCGATATCTCCGAAACGGTTCGACTTAGAATGGAACGGTTTGGAATTATTTAATTGTCGTCTAACGATCTAAAAGAAACAATCGTTACTTGGTCGAATTTCGAGAGTTCGTTTTTTAGCCTGAAAAAACTCAAAGGGGTTAACCTTGCTTTTTTTGCAAAAAAATGAAGAAATTTATTGTTCGAGATAAGTTGAAAATATGTTAGTTTACTTCATAAAAGATAGTTTAGAGTTAAAAAAGTGTACCAGGTCGAGCTGTAAGTGTCTCATTTGTACGGTAATGGAGGAAAGGGCGCTGCGAAGGGACCCTCTATTTGGATCTTTAAAGTTGCGATATCTCCGAAACGGTTCGACTTAGAATGGAACGGTTTGGAATTATTTAATTGTCGTCTAACGATCTAAAAGAAACAATCGTTACTTGGTCGAATTTCGAGAGTTCGTTTTTTAGCCTGAAAAAACTCAAAGGGGTTAACCTTGCTTTTTTTGCAAAAAAATGAAGAAATTTATTGTTCGAGATAAGTTGAAAATATGTTAGTTTACTTCATAAAAGATAGTTTAGAGTTAAAAAAGTGTACCAGGTCGAGCTGTAAGTGTCTCATTTGTACGGTAATGGAGGAAAGGGCGCTGCGAAGGGACCCTCTATTTGGATCTTTAAAGTTGCGATATCTCCGAAACGGTTCGACTTAGAATGGAACGGTTTGGAATTATTTAATTGTCGTCTAACGATCTAAAAGAAACAATCGTTACTTGGTCGAATTTCGAGAGTTCGTTTTTTAGCCTGAAAAAACTCAAAGGGGTTAACCTTGCTTTTTTTGCAAAAAAATGAAGAAATTTATTGTTCGAGATAAGTTGAAAATATGTTAGTTTACTTCATAAAAGATAGTTTAGAGTTAAAAAAGTGTACCAGGTCGAGCTGTAAGTGTCTCATTTGTACGGTAATGGAGGAAAGGGCGCTGCGAAGGGACCCTCTATTTGGATCTTTAAAGTTGCGATATCTCCGAAACGGTTCGACTTAGAATGGAACGGTTTGGAATTATTTAATTGTCGTCTAACGATCTAAAAGAAACAATCGTTACTTGGTCGAATTTCGAGAGTTCGTTTTTTAGCCTGAAAAAACTCAAAGGGGTTAACCTTGCTTTTTTTGCAAAAAAATGAAGAAATTTATTGTTCGAGATAAGTTGAAAATATGTTAGTTTACTTCATAAAAGATAGTTTAGAGTTAAAAAAGTGTACCAGGTCGAGCTGTAAGTGTCTCATTTGTACGGTAATGGAGGAAAGGGCGCTGCGAAGGGACCCTCTATTTGGATCTTTAAAGTTGCGATATCTCCGAAACGGTTCGACTTAGAATGGAACGGTTTGGAATTATTTAATTGTCGTCTAACGATCTAAAAGAAACAATCGTTACTTGGTCGAATTTCGAGAGTTCGTTTTTTAGCCTGAAAAACTCAAAGGGGTTAACCTTGCTTTTTTTGCAAAAAAATGAAGAAATTTATTGTTCGAGATAAGTTGAAAATATGTTAGTTTACTTCATAAAGATAGTTTAGAGTTAAAAAAGTGTACCAGGTCGAGCTGTAAGTGTCTCATTTGTACGGTAATGGAGGAAAGGGCGCTGCGAAGGGACCCTCTATTTGGATCTTTAAAGTTGCGATATCTCCGAAACGGTTCGACTTAGAATGGAACGGTTTGGAATTATTTAATTGTCGTCTAACGATCTAAAAGAAACAATCGTTACTTGGTCGAATTTCGAGAGTTCGTTTTTTAGCCTGAAAAAACTCAAAGGGGTTAACCTTGCTTTTTTTGCAAAAAAATGAAGAAATTTATTGTTCGAGATAAGTTGAAAATATGTTAGTTTACTTCATAAAAGATAGTTTAGAGTTAAAAAAGTGTACCAGGTCGAGCTGTAAGTGTCTCATTTGTACGGTAATGGAGGAAAGGGCGCTGCGAAGGGACCCTCTATATGGATCTTTAAAGTTGCGATATCTCCGAAACGGTTCGACTTAGAATGGAACGGTTTGGAATTATTTAATTGTCGTCTAACGATCTAAAAGAAACAATCGTTGCTTGGTCGAATTTCGAGAGTTCGTTTTTTAGCCTGAAAAAACTCAAAGGGGTTGTTAACCTTGCTTTTTTTGCAAAAAAACGAAGAAATTTTTTATTCGACAAAAGTGCAGAATATGTTAGTTTACTTCATAAAAGGTAGTTGAGAGTAAAAAAAGTGTACCAGGTCGAGCTGTAAGTGTCTCATTTGTACGGTAATGGAGGAAAGGGCTCTGCGAAGGGACCCTCTATTTGACTCTTTAAAGAGCGATATCTATGAAACGGTTCGACTTAGAATGGAACGGTTTGGAATTATTTAATTGTCGTCTAACGATCTAAAAGAAACAATCGTTGCTTGGTCGAATTTCGAGAGTTCGTTTTTTAGCCTGAAAAAACTCAAAAAAAATGCTTTTTTTGCAAAAAAACGAAGAAATTTTTTATTCGACAAAAGTGCAGAATATGTTAGTTTACTTCATAAAAGATAGTTGAGAGTAAAAAAAATGTACCAGGTCGAGCTGTAAGTGTCTCATTTGTACGGTAATGGAGGAAAGGGCGCTGCGAAGGGACCCTCTATTTGGATCTTTAAAGTTGCGATATCTCCGAAACGGTTCGACTTAGAATGGAACGGTTTGGAATTATTTAATTGTCGTCTAACGATCTAAAAGAAACAATCGTTACTTGGTCGAATTTCGAGAGTTCGTTTTTTAGCCTGAAAAGACTCAAAGGGGTTAACCTTGCTTTTTTTGCAAAAAAACGAAGAAATTTTTTATTCGACAAAAGTGCAGAATATGTTAGTTTACTTCATAAAAGATAGTTGAGAGTAAAAAAAATGTACCAGGTCGAGCTGTAAGTGTCTCATTTGTACGGTAATGGAGGAAAGGGCGCTGCGAAGGGACCCTCTATTTGGATCTTTAAAGTTGCGATATCTCCGAAACGGTTCGACTTAGAATGGAACGGTTTGGAATTATTTAATTGTCGTCTAACGATCTAAAAGAAACAATCGTTACTTGGTCGAATTTCGAGTGTTCGTTTTTTAGCCTGAAAAAACTCAAAGGGGTTAACCTTGCTTTTTTGCAAAAAAATGAAGAAATTTATTGTTCGAGATAAGTTGAAAATATGTTAGTTTACTTCATAAAAGATAGTTTAGAGTAAAAAAAGTGTACCAGGTCGAGCGGTAAGTGTCTCATTTGTACGGTAATGGAGGAAAGGGCGCTGCGAAGGGACCCTCTATTTGGATCTTTAAAGTTGCGATATCTCCGAAACGGTTCGACTTAGAATGGAACGGTTTGGAATTATTTAATTGTCGTCTAACGATCTAAAAGAAACAATCGTTACTTGGTCGAATTTCGAGAGTTCGTTTTTTAGCCTGAAAAGACTCAAAGGGGTTAACCTTGCTTTTTTTGCAAAAAAATGAAGAAATTTTTTGTTCGAGATACGTTCAAAATATGTTAGTTTACTTCATAAAAGATAGTTTAGAGTAAAAAAAGTGTACCAGGTCGAGCGGTAAGTGTCTCATTTGTACGGTAATGGAGGAAAGGGCGCTGCGAAGGGACCCTCTATTTGGATCTTTAAAGTTGCGATATCTCCGAAACGGTTCGACTTAGAATGGAACGGTTTGGAATTATTTAATTGTCGTCTAACGATCTAAAAGAAACAATCGTTACTTGGTCGAATTTCGAGAGTTCGTTTTTTAGCCTGAAAAGACTCAAAGGGGTTAACCTTGCTTTTTTTGCAAAAAAATGAAGAAATTTTTTGTTCGAGATACGTTCAAAATATGTTAGTTTACTTCATAAAAGATAGTTTAGAGTTAAAAAAGTGTACCAGGTCGAGCTGTAAGTGTCTCATTTGTACGGTAATGGAGGAAAGGGCGCTGCGAAGGGACCCTCTATTTGGATCTTTAAAGTTGCGATATCTCCGAAACGGTTCGACTTAGAATGGAACGGTTTGGAATTATTTAATTGTCGTCTAACGATCTAAAAGAAACAATCGTTACTTGGTCGAATTTCGAGAGTTCGTTTTTTAGCCTGAAAAAACTCAAAGGGGTTAACCTTGCTTTTTTTGCAAAAAAATGAAGAAATTTATTGTTCGAGATAAGTTGAAAATATGTTAGTTTACTTCATAAAAGATAGTTTAGAGTTAAAAAAGTGTACCAGGTCGAGCTGTAAGTGTCTCATTTGTACGGTAATGGAGGAAAGGGCGCTGCGAAGGGACCCTCTATTTGGATCTTTAAAGTTGCGATATCTCCGAAACGGTTCGACTTAGAATGGAACGGTTTGGAATTATTTAATTGTCGTCTAACGATCTAAAAGAAACAATCGTTACTTGGTCGAATTTCGAGAGTTCGTTTTTTAGCCTGAAAAAACTCAAAGGGGTTAACCTTGCTTTTTTTGCAAAAAAATGAAGAAATTTATTGTTCGAGATAAGTTGAAAATATGTTAGTTTACTTCATAAAAGATAGTTTAGAGTAAAAAAAGTGTACCAGGTCGAGCTGTAAGTGTCTCATTTGTACGGTAATGGAGGAAAGGGCGCTGCGAAGGGACCCTCTATTTGGATCTTTAAAGTTGCGATATCTCCGAAACGGTTCGACATAGAATGGAACGGTTTGGAATTATTTAATTGTCGTCTAACGATCTAAAAGAAACAATCGTTGCTTGGTCGAATTTCGAGAGTTCGTTTTTTAGCCTGAAAAAACTCAAAGGGGTTAACCTTGCTTTTTTTGCAAAAAAACGAAGAAATTTTTTATTCGACAAAAGTGCAGAATATGTTAGTTTACTTCATAAAAGATAGTTGAGAGTAAAAAAAGTGTACCAGGTCGAGCTGTAAGTGTCTCATTTCTACGGTAATGGAGGAAAGGGCGCTGCGAAGGGACCCTCTATTTGGATCTTTAAAGTTGCGATATCTCCGAAACGGTTCGACTTAGAATGGAACGGTTTGGAATTATTTAATTGTCGTCTAACGATCTAAAAGAAACAATCGTTGCTTGGTCGAATTTCGAGAGTTCGTTTTTTAGCCTGAAAAAACTCAAAGGGGTTAACCTTGCTTTTTTGCAAAAAACGAAGAAATTTTTTATTCGACAAAAGTGCAGAATATGTTAGTTTACTTCATAAAAGATAGTTTAGAGTAAAAAAAGTGTACCAGGTCGAGCTGTAAGTGTCTCATTTGTACGGTAATGGAGGAAAGGGCGCTGCGAAGGGACCCTCTATTTGGATCTTTAAAGTTGCGATATCTCCGAAACGGTTCGACTTAGAATGGAACGGTTTGGAATTATTTAATTGTCGTCTAACGATCTAAAAGAAACAATCGTTACTTGGTCGAATTTCGAGAGTTCGTTTTTTAGCCTGAAAAAACTCAAAGGGGTTAACCTTGCTTTTTTTGCAAAAAAATGAAGAAATTTATTGTTCGAGATAAGTTGAAAATATGTTAGTTTACTTCATAAAAGATAGTTTAGAGTAAAAAAAGTGTACCAGGTCGAGCTGTAAGTGTCTCATTTGTACGGTAATGGAGGAAAGGGCGCTGCGAAGGGACCCTCTATTTGGATCTTTAAAGTTGCGATATCTCCGAAACGGTTCGACATAGAATGGAACGGTTTGGAATTATTTAATTGTCGTCTAACGATCTAAAAGAAACAATCGTTGCTTGGTCGAATTTCGAGAGTTCGTTTTTTAGCCTGAAAAAACTCAAAGGGGTTAACCTTGCTTTTTTTGCAAAAAAACGAAGAAATTTTTTATTCGACAAAAGTGCAGAATATGTTAGTTTACTTCATAAAAGATAGTTGAGAGTAAAAAAAGTGTACCAGGTCGAGCTGTAAGTGTCTCATTTGTACGGTAATGGAGGAAAGGGCGCTGCGAAGGGACCCTCTATTTGGATCTTTAAAGTTGCGATATCTCCGAAACGGTTCGACTTAGAATGGAACGGTTTGGAATTATTTAATTGTCGTCTAACGATCTAAAAGAAACAATCGTTACTTGGTCGAATTTCGAGACTTCGTTTTTTAGCCTGAAAAAACTCAAAGGGGTTAACCTTGCTTTTTTTGCAAAAAAATGAAGAAATTTTTTATTCGAGATAAGTTCAAAATAATATGTTAGTTTACTTCATAAAAGATAGTTTAGAGTAAAAAAAGTGTACCAGGTCGAGCGGTAAGTGTCTCATTTGTACGGTAATGGAGGAAAGGGCGCTGCGAAGGGACCCTCTATTTGGATCTTTAAAGTTGCGATATCTCCGAAACGGTTCGACTTAGAATGGAACGGTTTGGAATTATTTAATTGTCGTCTAACGATCTAAAAGAAACAATCGTTACTTGGTCGAATTTCGAGAGTTCGTTTTTTAGCCTGAAAAGACTCAAAGGGGTTAACCTTGCTTTTTTTGCAAAAAAATGAAGAAATTTTTTGTTCGAGATAAGTTCAAAATATGTTAGTTTACTTCATAAAAGATAGTTTAGAGTAAAAAAAGTGTACCAGGTAGAGCGGTAAGTGTCTCATTTGTACGGTAATGGAGGAAAGGGCGCTGCGAAGGGACCCTCTATTTGGATCTTTAAAGTAGCGATATCTCCGAAACGGTTCGACTTAGAATGGAACGGTTTGGAATTATTTAATTGTCGTCTAACGATCTAAAAGAAACAATCGTTACTTAGTCGAATTTCGAGAGTTCGTTTTTTAGCCTGAAAAAACTCAAAGGGGTTAACCTTGCTTTTTTTGCAAAAAATTGAAGAAATTTTTTGTTCGAGATAAGTTCATAATATGTTAGTTTACTTCATAAAAGATAGTTTAGAGTAAAAAAAGTGTACCAGGTCGAGCGGTAAGTGTCGCATTTGTACGGTAATGGAAGAAAGGGCGCTGCGAAGGGACCCTCTATTTGACTCTTTAAAGAGCGATATCTATGAAACGGTTCGACTTAGAATGGAACGGTTTGGAATTATTTAATTGTCGTCTAACGATCTAAAAGAAACAATCGTTACTTGGTCGAATTTCGAGAGTTCGTTTTTTAGCCTGAAAAAACTCAAAGGGGTTGTTAACCTTGCTTTTTTTGCAAAAAAATGAAGAAATTTTTTGTTCGAGATAAGTTCAAAATATGTTAGTTTACTTCATAAAAGATAGTTTAGAGTAAAAAAAGTGTACCAGGTCGAGCTGTAAGTGTCTCATTTGTACGGTAATGGAGGAAAGGGCGCTGCGAAGGGACCCTCTATTTGGATCTTTAAAGTTGCGATATCTCCGAAACGGTTCGACTTAGAATGGAACGGTTTGGAATTATTTAATTGTCGTCTAACGATCTAAAAGAAACAATCGTTACTTGGTCGAATTTCGAGAGTTCGTTTTTTAGCCTGAAAAACTCAAAGGGGTTAACCTTGCCTTTTTTGCAAAAAAATGGAGAAATTTTTTGTTCGAGATAAGTTCAAAATATGTTAGTTTACTTCATAAAAGATAGTTTAGAGTAAAAAAAATGTACCAGGTCGAGCGGTAAGTGTCTCATTTGTACGGTAATGGAGGAAAGGGCGCTGCGAAGGGACCCTTTATTTGGATCTTTAAAGTTGCGATATCTCCGAAACGGTTCGACTTAGAATGGAACGGTTTGGAATTATTTAATTGTCGTCTAACGATCTAAAAGAAACAATCGTTACTTGGTCGAATTTCGAGAGTTCGTTTTTTAGCCTGAAAAAACTCAAAGGGGTTAACCTTGCTTTTTTTGCAAAAAAATGAAGAAATTTTTTGTTAGAGATAAGTTCAAAATATGTTAGTTTACTTCATAAAAGATAGTTTAGAGTAAAAAAAGTGTACCAGGTCGAGCTGTAAGTGTCTCATTTGTACGGTAATGGAGGAAAGGGCGCTGCGAAGGGACCCTCCATTTGATTCTTTAAAGTTGCGATATCTCCGAAACGGTTCGACTTAGAATGGAACGGTTTGGAATTATTTAATTGTCGTCTAACGATCTAAAAGAAACGATCTTTACTTGGTCGAATTTCGAGAGTTCGTTTTTTAGCCAGAAAAAATACCAAGTGGTTAACCTTGCCTTTTTGGCCAAAAAGTGAAGAAACTTTTTGTTGGAAAAAAGTGCAGAATATGTTAGTTTACATCATAGAAGATTATTTAAAGCACAAAAAGTTATAACTTCCGACATCGCACAAAATGGCTGCGTAGTCAAGTTCGTTGCTGGCGATTGATAAGTTGAGGGAACAAGAAAACTATTTTACATGGCAGTTTGCTGTACAGCATGAAGAGTTATGGGACTGCGTAGAAGGACGACAAAAAAATTGTAAAGGCAAGAGACAAAATCATTTTGATGGTATAAAATCAATTGTTATTCGTGCATGTTCAAGGCACTGTACCTGCGAAAGAAGGTTGGGATCACAGACCATTAAAAGGTCTGTGGTTGGGATGCTCTTAAAACGTTTAACTCGAAAAGTCGCTTGTATTCATTGAAAGCAAACAAACAACAAACAAATCGAACAGTACTTCTTCAGAATTGCTCGAACTGGTTCATTCAGATGTTTGCGGACACCTGGAGCTGGTGGTACACAGGTACAAGGTATTTTCTAACGTTCATTGATGACTATATTCAAGAAAGGTTAGCGAGTATTTTCTCAAACATAAATCAGATGTTCCTACATGTTTTTTGATGAACAAGGCGTTACCCGAAAATCAAACTGAAAAGAAAATTAAGCTTTTACGATTTGACAATGCGGTACCGATTATTGTGATTATTGTAGTGTTTTTTTCCCCATCAGGTGAGTGGGCTCAAACTTTACCAGACGTTAATTCTAATTACCTTAATTTTAGCCACCTTCATGTAACTTTCATAATTTAATCTTTAAGGGCTTGAAAATGAAACTAGTCTTAAATTTCGAAACATGTCGCCAATTTTTAATAGAATAATTTTACGTCGTGCATAATATAATTCTCAACGTTGCACACCTTCGTACTAGTAGTTGCTACAGTCAAGGTGTAGACAGCGTTTCTACGTCAAAGTTTTACCCCTAGTGGTTTGCATTGCCGCTAGCTTCAATTTTATACAAAAAAAAGATACATCATTTCATCGATCATCTACGTTATGCATTATATTGGTTAAAGGGGAGGTTTGGAGTTTGTTTTATTATAAGTACCGATTATTGCAATAAGCGTATGAAGACAATAATGTTGGAAGCGGGCATTCGATATCAAACATCGAATCCATGTACTCCAGAGCCAAATGGATTAGTTGAGCGCATGAATCGTACTCTGGTAGAACGTGCAAAATGTATCATTTTTAATGCCGACTTGCACAAGTATTATTGAACAGAAGCTGTTGCTACGGCAGCTTAAGATATGAATGCAACACCAGAAGAGCGCTGGTCAGGAAGATAACCGTGTATTGGTCATCTTCGCGTTGTTGGTTGTACAGCAATGGTACACGACCCGATAGAAAAATGTTCCAAATTGCAGGCAAAATCGAAGGAATACATTTTTGTTCGATATTGCGAAGATACGAACGGATATCGATTTATCAATCCGAATAACTGAAGACTTGTGAAGAGTAGAGACGAAGGTATTGCATCAGTTAGTGAGTCCGAAGATTCCACACTCAGTACATTCCGATTTGTCTTTCGTTCCCAATGACGATGATGACACATCAGATTTTGTAATGCATGTTGATACAATGATTAATATTGCAGATCCGATTACAGTACACGATGATTTACATCGTACGGATGCTCAACAGTGGAAACCAGCAATAAGCCAATGCTTATCAGATAATGGCACAAGGACTTTGGTTGATTTACCTTCATGCAGGAAGGTTATTGGATGTAAATGGGTTTTCAAGACAAAATGTGACGAGGAAGGAAAAGTTATTTGTTATAAAGCCAGACTAGCAATAAAAGGATGTTGACAATGCAAGAGAAATGAAGAAACGTTTTCACCGGTTGTATAATACAATACCATCCGATTTTTATTGAGAGTTTGCAGCAGAACATAAACTTTTGGTTCATTAGTGTCAGTATTTCTACATGGTGAATTAGAAGAGAACATGGAACAGATATGAAAATTGAACAAAGCAATTTATGGGCTGACTCAAGCAGCCAAACAGTGACATGGGCGAAGCTCATGAATTGCATAATCTCAAGATAAAAGAAGGCATATTTATTGATCAAGAGAGTCATATTGAAGATTGCAAATCGGCAGTGACTTCTATAGATGCGCAACAGAAATCAACGAAAAAAACGAGTCCTGTCACTGAAGAAAACAAGGTAGAAATGTAGACGATTCCTTATCAAGAAGCCATCGGTGAACTATTGTAGCTACATAGCTAATGGCACTCGTCCAGATTGGTCTTTGAGTGAACTCTTTGAGTCGTTTTAACAATAAGCCAAGCAAAGCAATTGGTAGGCAGTTAAACCAGTCATGCGTTACTTGAAACGTACTTTGAAGTTTGGATCATGGATTTTTTAGTACAATATAGAAGCTATATAAACTAGGTAACAACAAAAGTTATACTATTGAAGTATTAAAAACATTTCACTCCCATACTTAGTTTTTAATTAATTGAACTTAGCATTTTGAAATTCGGAATGCACAGGACAAACAATTCGCAAATTTGGTATTAGATCAAAGAACATGTTAAATATAGCCACATGTACCGAGTTGAGTAAGCAAATTGAACTTATTAATGTGACATTATTTTGCAGTCTTGATCATAATAATTCTTAACCTTTAAGGTTCTTTGGTGTGGTCCACCTAGGTTTTTAGTTGTTTTCTCTAGACTAGGAAGTAAATACTTTATTGCGTGCAACATCTTTTACAGCACTGCACTGATATACGTACAATTTATTCTTATTAACCTTGCTAGTTGAACAACATTTTCATTTCATGCGTTGCGGAGATGTTGTCCCTTTTTGCATTTTAGATGAGAATAAAGTATTATACTAAAGATTTCCTTAACGTTATATCTTAGCAACTCTTTTTTAATTTTAATCTATCACAGTCTATTAAAGTTAAAAATTAGTGGAATTACTCGTACTTATTATTATAATGAAGTATGTCAAATTAGAAGTGGATAATGGATATGGCATAAATAATGGAGTAGTTGTAAGGAAAAGTGTCTCTGTCAACATGAATTTATGAAGATGAAAACTGGTTTACAAACATTTTTGGATATGGATTGTAAAGTTCCCACGCAAAAATGGCACGAACACTTTCTTATCGAACACAAAAACTACTACAAGAATCTTTTGTACTTACTCTTATAGGCCCATATTTCGACCGCTTTCAATCCCTCTTTCAGTAATGAAATTTGCGCTTTATATTGATTAGAAACATTGAAATCTGGAATCTTAATTTGTTTCATTAACGTAATTTCAAGTAAGTAATGCAAAAAATTGTCATAATAAGGATTGGATACAGCATTTCCGATAACTACCAATAATAGCAGTGAAATTACATACGATGAACACATCTTGAGTTGTTTTTTTAGACTTAACATGAAAAATGCAGAACTCTTTACAATAAAGGCATCATAAATCGATCTCTCACGACACGAAATCGTTTATTGTATGAAAATTGTAATGAGATTTTTAATTATTTTCATTGAAACAATTTTTTATTTAATAAAAAAATTTCACACATTTTAGAAGTAAATTTGAATACAATAGTTATTTTTTTTGGAATTTCAAACCGTAATGGACTACATTAATAAACTCCAAATTCTTCAGTAATGAAGTATTTTGCTTCATAGCAACCATTACTGCATAGCAAGGATTTTTTTATATCTTTCTTTCGAGTTCACAGGAAGCAAGCTGGAGCAGGCGGGTTCAATTAATCATATGACCCGGCCTAGTGACATTACCTACATTATTATATGGCTAAAGTTAACTAATTTATCCATATTGTTGTATGTAAATCCTAAAATACGTCGATTTTTATTTTTTGTTGGGCAGATTTTAGCATAAAATTTTTTTTCCCAAAAAGTCAACATGACGTCCACGCGCCATTTTGTAAAAAAATTTAAAGGAAAAAGGGGGTCATGTGGCAGAAATTCAAATCCCAAATTTGAAAACAATCGATTTTAAGGTATAACAAAATGGCGACCTTTCGAATGCGTCACTTTTTTTCCTTTCCGGAACGTCAAAGGATGAACTTGTGGCTGATGAAATTCCTTAGCTTAAAATGTGTGCGTTGTTATTGAGACCTAAATGCGTTAAAGGAGACTTACCAATTTATCAGAAGACAGAAAGCTAGAATGGATGAACGAAAAAGAAGGTGCGATTTTGGCCATATTAAGTCAAATGACAGTTGTGACGATGGTTTAACTAGACGAAAAGTGGATGACCTGTATAAAGGGAAATTGGTGCTTATAGTGCTAAGTTAAAACTTGTGCGTCCATCCGTCTAGCTAGACCATGCCGTGCATGTGCTTGTTATGTTTACAGTGGCCAGAAAGTATACCTACAAGTAGCCGTAGGTTTTCTCTGGATAGCCCTGTACAGAAGCGCCCAGGCTACAAGATGGCTTCTTTCGCGTGGCGGCAGTCTAACACCTAGCCCTGTGCTGGGCTTGGGTGTCTTGGGTTATTAAGTTGTTTACAGTCGATAGTGTAAGTAAAAGAGCCGTCTCTGGACCATAAAACGGTTGTTTTGAGGCCAGTCGAGCTAACTTATCGGTTTTTTCATTGCCTATTATTATAGCATGCCCTTTAACCCATACAAGCTCAAGGGTATTGCTGTTTGTTGTCGTTATCATAAAGATACTGAATTTTGTGATCATAGTAACCGTAGTTATCGGTAGTTTCCGTCCCCCTTTCTGATCATAGTAGACCACAAAACACCCCAATGATGAGTAATATTGTATTTTTTAAGTTGAATTGTATATTTTTCATTAAGGGTTACAATGTTATAATATTTAGGTTTTGTTTTATTACTGTTAGCAGTTATGTGTCATACATAATAAAAATCATTTAGGTACTGTAACTTAAGAATTTAACTTGTGTTTTAAGTAAAAATTGTTGAAGTTATTACTATCTACCTATTGATTATACACACACGTATGTCTTCGATTAGATAAATTTTAAACTAAGACGTATGTATAATAATCAATGGTATACTGAATCTGCATTTTCTCATGTAGCAAAATCAGACAAAGCGCCATCTAGTAACTGGAAGGTCAACTAAAACTTACTGCCGCTTGTTATCATTTAAGAGGCCGTACCACCTAAGTGTGAGGGGTAATAGTTTTTGGGGGGTGAGTTGCAGGTAAATTGTTGAAGGTGTATTTATGCTACAATTGCACACCTATTTTCTAGTCAATAATTAGTATAATTACAATTAATTTCAAACTGGTCTACTTCATTAAATTTTCATTGGCTACAGTCTTAATCTGCAATGATTCATTTATTGCTTATACATTAATTCTATGGTAATTATAATGAATGTAAATCTGGTCTACTTTAAATAATTATCTGGAATTTTAATTATACTTACCTATATTATAAATAAAACTTGTAGTTCATATTTTCCGTTATGCAGATTTGCTCAACTATATTTTACATTTATTATAAATTGCTAAGTAACTGGACTATTTTTGTTGTTCAGATATAATATTTACAATAAATTACAGGGTGGGCCATTGAAAAGGAAACACGCCTGTTTTGGGACACATGACCAGTTTCTTAAAAAACGCTCGGACACGTTGATTGTTTATTTTTGGGGGACAACTTTTGATGTCAGACTTAACATTGACACATCAACCCCCTAGCCCCAGCAACCCCTAACTCAAGAATTTAAATAGAGAAAGGGAGTCGAGCGACCCTTCATTTGAAGCGTCTTTTAATTCTCTATTCGACAGTATCAATGAAAATTAGTTTTATTCAATTTTTTTTCTGCTCCCATGAAAAGCACCCTCTAGATTAACTAAGGTGGGGGTGTTGTTTAGGAAAAATCCTGAAACACGCCACGTTTGACCTTTTGAACGGCACATTTTAATGTCAACTTTGACTTTGTCAGGTCAACCCCCTAATCCCAGCAACTCCTAACTCAAGAATTTAAATAGGGAAAGGGAGTCGAGCGGCTCCTCATTTGAAGCGCCTTTTAATTATTCTCTATTCGACAGTATCAATGAAAATTAGTGTTATTCAATTTTTTTCGCCCCCACGAAAAGCACCCTCTAGATTAACTAAGGTGGGGGGTGTTGTTTAGGAAAAATCTTAAAACACGCCACCTTTGACCTACTGAACGGCACATTTCAGGATTTTTCCTAAACAACACCCCCACCTTAGTTAATCTAGAAGGTGCTTTTCATGGAGGGGGGGGGGGGGGGGGAATTGAATAAAACTAATTTTCATTGATACTGTCGAATAGAGAATTAAAAGACGCTTCAAATGAGGGGTCGCTCGACACCCTTTCCCTATTTAAATTCTTAAGTTAGGGGTTGCTGGGACTAGGGGGTTAACCTGACAAGGTCAAAATTATTCGTATTCATAATGTATACAATATAATTAATTATTTTCATTCAAGCTTCCACGAAGTTTAAATGTATGTTTAAAATAGAAAAACACGAATGAACCAAAAATGAATATTCTTACATATAATTAATTAATATTTACATGAAATGGTTTATACAAAATTAAAAATTATTGTAACATCGTTTTTTTTTAGTTTTCATTGAATCCGGAGATTCTCTAATAGGCATATTTCTAATATGTCGGGGATCTATTAATTCGGGTAAGACGCACTGATAAAGATAATAAAACCCTTAAAATTTGATTATAATTAAATTAATAAATGAAAGTTGTCCAGTAAGTGAAATGAACGATAAATATTGATAATTGTCATAAAAAGAATAGTTAAATGGAAAGTTAATTATTTTATAAAAGCACTAGATCTAATGACAAATATTGAATACAAATACCGATTGTAACAAGGCGTGCTTTTCAATAACTTGTACCGTCCGCTGCCAGGTGGCAGTATTTTCTTGTACCCTATACAGTGACTCTATTACAAACAGTGACGACAAGCAGCAATTATCTCCACCCATTCACCATTAGGAGGCAAAATTTTGGGCGGGTTTCTATGAACTCAACGGTGGTATCCTAGCAACGGGCCAAATTCAAATAAAAATTACATGCTGATCAAAGGTAAACACAGTCAGGCCGCCATTAAGAGGCAAAATATACCACGGCCAATAAAAATCGATACATCGCTTGTCGCCACTGTTTGTAATAGAGTCACTGTAGTACCCTATACAAGGAAATCCTGGAGCCCTTCTACAGCGGCTATTTTTTAGTATAAAAAGCTAAATTTTAAAATGAAGGTTCATGTGTATATGTTCTACAAATCCTTTGGAATAGATTTTTGAAAAGCATCGTAAATACTCTTTAAACCATCGTAAAGTAACAACGTGTTTTTTGGTATAGTTTAGGGCAGTTTTTTAAAGAAATATAAAGTTATTGTCAAATTTTGTTCCGAAGAATTTCAAGTGAAGTTCTTGTAGATTAATGTACTTTTTGAATTGCTAAGATATCTTATTAAATAAACTCTCCAGAAGGGCTCGCGATAACATTATATTTCATATACAGTGAATCGATGGCCAGGCCTCTTAAGTTTCTCTTCTAAGTGGGGATGTTTTGTGGGGTGGGTAGATGTAATCCATTTCATTTGGTATAAACGTCATTAAGTTAAGTTATTGTTTCTAAAGTTTCAAGAATGGTAACATAATAAATTAGTTAAGCCAATTACTTAGGTACATGCTTGTACACAAATTTTAGAAGGTAAATTATCTCCATGTATGTGTCAAAAACGTACCGCACGTTATATCTTAAGGTAAATCCATATTTACTAGATTATTGCAGGAACTTTTAGGAAGCTTTGTTTGATTCATGGTGGCAGTTCTGTAAGATTATTGATAAGTTGCCTTTCAAGCAATTTCATTTACAAAAATCCAAAGAAGCAATGTCTAACAATGTTTTATTAGGATTATCTGTTCCCCGAAAGATGTTTAATTTATCCACACCAAATGAAAAATAATAGTAAAAATAACAAATTACATTTAATTCAATTAACCGTTGACTCTTCATTAGTCGGTCTTTCTCTTGAGCAGCAACTTTTCAATTTCCAGTATGGGAAATTCGAAGCAGAGTGATAACAGCAATGCCGCAGATTGCGTAAGTGCCATAATTCCAGAGAATTTAATAAACTGAAAAATTTCACCAAAGAAATATAAAGCTACTGCCTGTACTAATCCATTACCTGTTGCAAAAGACTTGAATACTCGGAAATTCGGGTACTGAACAAAACTATACAAATTATTGGAAAATGCACCAAGTAACTGCAGTACGATAATTTAGATAGGATTTGAAACAACGGCAATGATAGAAACCTGTTCACCATTTCTAAAAATTAGTAATTCGGTTATACAAATGGTGGACGAACTGTGCGAAGTTACCGCTCCGTTGAAAATGGCAACTGTATATAACCCAGCAAATTGCTATCGAAAATATTGGCCTTATTACCGAATTCTTAAGCGCATGAATAATAACATCAATTTCTTCTAACGATAGTGACGCATAATGTGAGAGAACTATACTTAGAAACATTGTGAATAAAGAAATTAGCCATAAAATAGTATCGGTTACCTAAAACAAGAAATGTATTTACGTACTCGCCTTATTACTACGCTATATAGACCTTGTTAAATGAGGTATTTGTTTGGTTTTGCTTTTTTTGGAAGATGATATATCCCAAGATAAAACCAATAAGCCAGGGAGATGCTCTTGCGAAAGGATTCATATAATAGTAGTGAAAGTACTGATCGCTGAAATTAAAATTGTACTATTAATATCACCATTACGTGTAATTTGTTGATAGTTACTTGTCAATTCTCGCGATATTTGTGTTCAAATGTAAAATCCATGTGCACCAAAAATTTATAATGATATTGCACGCAATCAAACCGCAAGTTACAAATATTGTCGTCCGTGGCCATTTCTTTAAGGGAATCAATATTAGTGGAGACAAGATGTACAATTGCATGTCAACTGCTAGGGACCAAAAATGGATTAAACACTGAAAATTTCTTAATTAGGAGGTATTATAAATTAAGTTTGTTACAGTTCCCTACCACTTGAAAGGTACAGTAGAAGTTTTGAATGTAAAATGCGGTTTTCCACCAGTTATTTTCGCAAATCTTGCCTTCCATTTGGTAATATCTTGGCCATAATGGACCTGATCCCATGTATTTCATTAAAAATATGTAAATTGCCATAACAGTAATGGTTACGGGGCTTAATCTGTAATCAATAAATTAGGAACTAGCAATTTCATATTTAAGTTACTACCTCAAAATTCTGTGCAAATAAAACCAGGCAATGTTTAAACGATGACCTTTAATGGAGGATAAGAGAAATACGTAAGAAACCATTAAACCAGACAATAAAAGGAACACGTCCACTGCTAGGAATCCAGACGTAACAAATAAGAGCAATGGTGCACCGCGTGACTGGAGCAAATCAATGCATTTTAAAGTATAGGTAGGTCAAAACAAACAACCAAACTTACTGTAATGACACGAAATGGTTCAACAAAGTTAATGAGTGGATATGTTAGTTGTAGGACATAGGTGTGACCGAAAGTAATAATAAATTGACAAATAACTCGTATTCCAGCCAAACATGAAATTTGATTTGGGTTCTCCGGGGCGTTCATCAATTTTTTTCCATTTCTTAAAACTGAAAACGCCCTAAACATAGAATTATCTGAAAATTTAAGTGTCTTTTTTAATATTTATAATTCAGTTAATGTACTCACCTTTTTTTCCAATAGTGTCATAAAAGGTTGAAATCGCTACCAATAACAAAACCGTTCCGAGGAAACACCTGTCAAGGTATTGTTAGTTAAATATGTTCGTGTAGATTGAGATACTTACAGAACAATAATTGCGTTAGTGTCGAAATATGAGAGATCATCTTTAGTTTGACACATCGTGTTTTCTATATCAACGTTAAGCCCCATAGAGCGAAATATTTCACCGACGTCACTGCTGCTACATGCATCCGGAACGCATAAGGCAGAATAAAGGTGCCGTCTAAATTGTAAAAACACAAGTTTTTCCTTAATATTAGCAGCAGTCGTAAAGGAGTCGTTCCTCTTCCTAAGAGATATTGCAGCGAGGCAATATTTTCCTAATATTCCTTGTTGTGAACGTCTATCAATCGCTATACATTCGTCGAATGCTCCCAAATCGTAAATATTTCCTTCCAAAATTCCAGATTGGAGTTTCGATGAAGCATCTAACACTGAAAAAACTGAAAGTTGATTGTCGTTCTTTTATCTTTAATTAATTGATCTTTCCAATTCTTTTCCTCACCCCAAACATTTTGGTGTTTAGGGTACTTGCTACGCCATTGTCTAAATTCGCAAGCTTGATCATAATTGTTAACCTTTAAGGTCCTTTGGTGTGGTGTGCGTACGTGTTTAGTTGTGTTGCAAGTAGCAAGTTAATGCATCATTTGCGTTTGATGTATTTTTACTTTCCCGTACGTAATAATAACATAATATAATCGAACTCGAGGTTTTGATGAATCTCGACGTTTTGAGTCCAAAACCACCATCTTTGAAAAATGTTTGTCTGTGGGTACACGGGTGCGTGCGTGGGTGGGTACGTTATTGCTGTGGAGCCTAAACTACTAAACCGATTTTGATGAAATTTAAAACTAAGGCCTATAAAAAAACTTCATCTATAAAACAAGCTTCACATCAAAATCGGCTGAAAGGGGTTCAAACTACAACTAGGGGCGTTATTTTGGAAGCAAACATTCAAATTTTAACCCTAACTAATTTCCCTTAGTGGAAAGTTAGTAGGCATGGTAACAAGTAAAATGCCGTGTTTCGTTGATTTCTAAATTCAAAATGGCGGCCAATATACCAATTCTCCATTACTTTTTAGGGTGTAGCTGAAGAACCATTTAACTTAATTAAAATTTGAAAATTGGAAATTGTAGCCATAGGATGACCAGAACTTTTACTTATAATTGATAAAGAACAAAAATTTAACGTGACCAATTTATTGGTTCCCAAAATTGGTCAATAATTGAAAATCCATTTTCTCAAAATCTGCTCCAAGCATTTTTTTTTAATTTTTGAAATGTTATAAGTACATATAGTTCATGAAAAACTATTGGCACTACATTTCTTCTCTATTTCCCATAGGGAAAGGGAAATGAATATTTGAAGTTGAAACTTTTATATTATTTTTAAAAATACAAAATACAAATACAATAGATATTTGAAATACAATGTAAATATTTTCAAAATGGCAGCATTTCCGGAAACGCCGGGAGTAGTTAGTAACTTCGTTATTTTAAACGATAACCTCTATTTTTTAATGCATTTTTGGATTCTACCTGCGTGAAAATTTAGTTCTTTTAATACCCACATTAATATCTGTAATTGGAGGCTTTTACGTTATTTTCACGTTTAAAAAAAATGGCGGATGCAAGCGGTACTTTAAGAATTCATTATTTGAAAACCATTGCTTTCCCAAGCACGTAGAGGAAGAATATTGCTTGTGATGTAGTCACAAAATTTAAGTTTCGTACGATGGAGCTCCAAATTTGAGAAAATTCAAAGACTAAGAACTCAGTTTTTTTTAATGAAATGACACAACTTGACTTTTTTCTTTTTTTAAGTACACAAAAAGAAAACCCTATTCTTCTTCTATGCGCTAATGAAAACTCGGTCGGCATAACTACAACGGTTGTCAAGTAAAATTACCAGAAATTTTAAACTTTTTGACGAGTGTGGAGACTAATTGGAACCCAGAAACCTGTGACATTAACTTGATATCAAAAAGTTTTACTGATACAATTATAAACGTATTAAATAAATGGGCGCCCGTAACAACACTAAAAATGAGAAACATTAGGAAACCATGGTGGACTGAGGAGACAAAAGACAGGATGAAGGAGAGGGATATATTATTTAAGAAAGCAACTCTTGGGGGCGAAGAAAGTGACTGGCTGGAATACAAAAAGAATCGAAATAAACTTGTGAAGCTTATTAAGCGAAATAAAATTGATTACTACAACAAAAACATTGATTCCTGCAAGAATGACCCATATCAAATGTGGAAAACGCTCAAGCAACTATCAAAAGGAAGACGTGGACACACGAAACAGGAAATAAAGTTTGACAACGTTCCTATAGTGGGTGAGCTCAACATTAGTGTAGCGTTTAATCAATATTTCGTGGAAAGTATAAATCAATAAGAAAAGACACGAATAAGGAACCAGACTATGACTACCTGTTACAAAGTGTAAGAAAAGGCCACTACAAATGGAATAAATTTAAAAAACTGATATGAAAACGCTAAAGGAAGCTGTAAGAAATATGGCGAATAAACACAGCAGTATTGATGGTATTAATACAAAGATTTTAAAGTTATGCATTGCTGCTATAGGAAACAGATTTCTGGATGTGGTAAATATATCTTTTGAATATGGAGTAGTACCAAACGACTGG
Organism: Pyrocoelia pectoralis; assembly: GCA_036250285.1. NCBI lineage: Eukaryota > Metazoa > Arthropoda > Insecta > Coleoptera > Lampyridae > Pyrocoelia > Pyrocoelia pectoralis. The sequence goes on along the minus strand of CM070077.1, from coordinate 51,641,661 downwards.
AAGGTGTCTAGAATAACACCTATAGAAAAGAAGCAAAACAGTAATATCTGTGAGGACTATAGACCTATTAATATGTTACCGTCGTACGAAAAATTGCTCGAAACTCTCGTTAAAGACCAATTAGTTGAATTCTTGGAGAAAAATAGTTGTTTAAGTGATGCTCAAGCAGGGTTTCGTAAATTAAACTCTTGTGAATCAGCGATTCAAACAGTGTTAGTAAAATGGAAAGACGCAATAAGTTGTAATAAATATGTAGGAGCAGTATTTCTAGACCTGCGGCGAGCATTCGAAACTATTGACCGACGTGTGTTACTGAAAAAAATGCAAAAAATTGGAATATTCGATGAAGTGCATAAATGGTTTGAATCATATCTAAATAGATGGCAACGTATGAAATATGGAAGCAGCGAATCTACCCTACAAGAGGTGAGTTTCGGAGTGCCACAAGGGTCCGTTTAAGGGCCAATATTGTTTAATATTTATATAAATGACATTGTTAATGTGGTTAGTCAGTGCGATATTCACTTGTTTGCGGACGATACCTAGCTGTATTATACGGGTAACAACATAACTGAAATAGAACGCATTATCAACGTAGAGCTTTCAAGTATAAGCAAGTGGTTATCGGAAAATTACTTAAAATTAAACACAGATAAAACTAAATTTATGTTATTAAAGAATAAATATGGAAAGCATGGTTTAAATCCTCAATGTATAATTAAAATTAATAACTGTCCAATAGTTAATGTAACTGAATTTAAATACCTAGGTGTAGTTATTGACAATTCTCTTAGTTTTAAGCAACATTTAGAATATATGACTAAAAAAGTAGGTCAAAAAGTGTACTTCCTTGGAAGAATTGGTAAATTTTTGAGTCCATGGACAAAGTTGGTGGTTTTTAAAACAATAATTTATCCACATTTTACTTACTGTCCTTCCTTAATGCTTGCGTTTAATGCTAATGAATTCAGTGTACTCCAAAAACTGCAAAACAAAGCTCTGCGGTTCATTTTAAACTGTGACAAATATACCAACGTAAGACTTATGCTGGATACCTTGCAGGTATTATCCGTTAAACAGTTGGTTATGTTAAATGTATTTATGTTTGTATTTAAACACTTAAATGATATGTTGCCTAATCACTTGCTAAACTTTTATTCAATTGTGTCCGACATTCACAACTATGGTACTAGAAACAATAAAAATTTCTATATACAAAAAGCCAGAACGAACTATCATGAAAATCATTTATTTATGAAAGGCTTGAAATTATACAATGATATTCCAAAAAATATCAAAAGCTGTACAAACATTTCACTTTTTAAAAGTAGATGTGCAGTATACATATGTTAAAGAGAAATGGCCTATTTAAACAATATTTTATTAATGTAAATTTGTAATTTGTAAAAATTCCTAAATAAACGTTATTATTATTATTAAGTTATGGATTCACAAAGTACCGTCTGCATCCGCTATTTCTTTAAAAAAAGGAAAAATGTCTTAAAAACCATAAATTGTAGATATTGATATGTGGGTATAAAAAAAAACTGAAATTTCACGTAGAATCGAAATATGATATGGGTTGCCATTTAAAATAACGAAGTTGCTAGCTACTTCCGGCGTTTAGAAGTGGAGAAGGCATAAATACTTGAGTAGTTGTCTTAATGAAAAGTGTCTGTGTCCACATCAATTTATGAAGATGATAACTAGTATACAAACATTTTTGGACATGGTTTGTGTAAAGATCCCACGCAAAAATATCACGAACACTTTCTAATCGAATACAAAAACTACTACATGAATCTTTTGTACTTACTCTTGTAGGCCCATATTTCGTCCGCTACCAATGCCTCTTTCAGTAATGAAATGTGCGTTTTACATTGATTAGAAACATTGAAATCTGGAATCTTAACTTGTTTGATAAACGGAATTTCAAGTAAGGAATGCAGAAAATCGTCATAATAAGTATTGGATACAGCATTTCCGATAACTACCAATAATAGCAGTGAAATTACATACGATGAACACATCTCGAGTTGTTTTTTAGACTTAGAACTCTTTATAATACTTATACCATAAGTCGTTCTCTCACGACACGAAAAAGTTTATTGTATGAAAATTGTAATGTGATTTTTAATTATTTTGATCGAGGTAATTTTTTATTTAATAAAAAAAAATCACTAATTTTTGAAGTCAATGTCAATAAAAAAACTGTTTTTATTAAAATCTCACCAGGAGAGGGTAAATGAAGGTCTGACTTCCCACAATCCTCTCCCTGGTGAGATTTTAATAGATAATAATGGACCCACATGGTGTTATGTTCAAGTCGAAACTGTTTTTATTTCATCTTTGATCTCGTACTAAAATCAAAGGTGAATTTAACTATCACATGCATAAATTCTTGTTATGGTGAATAGCCATATGAAAAGAACGCAAATTGTGCAATGTGGTTCTGGTTGAGAAGCTTACATATCGCTGCTACAGTTTTCCGATCGACGTAATCGCCTGTCGGAACAAATCATATTCTCCCTTCTTCACTCTACTCTATATACATACTATATATACCTCATTCTGTGAGGCGAAAGACAATGCGTAATGATAAAAATGTCGCTCTTATCAAGGAAGATCCCTTCACCTCGATTCGACGCCATGGCGGATTTACCAACAAGCAAGATTGTAGCATTGGTCAGGGGGAGAGAGGAGTAGTTCTAATAAGATAAAGGGCGAAACAATGTCCTTATTGAGAGAGAGAAATGTTGGGCGATCAGGGATCAAGTAATTGCGTGAAACGAGACCACCACGATCCTGCACATCAAATGAGTATTCCGCAAATGTAATTCACTCTGCGAGTGACGTCATGCGCACGGTCTGACGAGATCTGAACGTCGGAGCATCCGGCCCTGCTGAAAGTGAACTGTAATCGAGAGGAAGGATCAAAGACTTGTTTATTTGGATTTCCCTAAAATTTAACCGACACTGTTCAACGGGAAGAAGGAACTGGCAAGAAAATTTCTCGTACACCTACGTTTTGCATTGCTTGAATTCTTGTTGATAATTCCCTTCATCAATATTAGCCTCCTAACAAAATTTTTCTCTTACTTTAAAAATCATAATTGTTTATGATTAACTTTCAGAAAAAATTCCATCAATTAGTCGTCTTTATACAATATTTGACAATTATTAGTACAGGGTGATCCAAAAACAAAAATAAAAATGGAATTTAAGAAATCACCAAAAGTAAATTTTCTCAAATGCAAACCCCTTATTTTTATAATTTTATCATATCAACCATTAAAAATAAGGGTAACTTTTCTATAAGGTTATCTATCCCGAATTCGATCTTTATTCTTGTTTTTTGATCACTCTGTACGAATAATTACCAAATACTGTACGAAAACTACTAAAGTAGATCTCCTTCTACAAGGAAACCAACCCAAATTAAATAATAATTTTCTGTATAGGAAAAAATGATAACTAGGTATGCTATGGACAGCAATTTTTTACATAAAATTTAAAATATGTCAAAAACCTTTGGTTTTAGTATACACGAAATGTATTTAGATTTTTATGTAGAATCTAAAAATGTATTAATATGTAGGGCATTTAATTTAAATTAACCGGTAAAACCGGAAGTGCCAGAAATGTCAAAATGTTTCAAACGTATATGTCCCCCATAGATCGCAGCATCTCACGAAATTTTCAAGTTTCCTTGCTTTAGCTTTCCTTTACTCGATCGATGCAGTTCCCGGAGCATTATCCTGTATTAATTCAGCACATTGAAATCTGGAATAATTACTTGTTTGATTAACGAAATGTCTATTAAGGACTTCATAATGCTATTACATGATTACTATGGGAATCGTTAATAATAAAGGTTTACCAAAGATCATGGCTACTCGAACAATCCATTTTGTACTTATCTACCTGTTGAGAAAATAGTAGTCGATCTCATTAATAACAATATAGGTACCTACTTAAAATTTGTGATAACAGAATATGAAGTAGGTAATAAGTAATTTAATTATCACAAACAACTTATTAGACATTCACAGTGCAAGGTTTATGTTTTAAGTAGGTTTGTACATTTGCATTAAAAACCTATTAACATCTATTTACTTCACCAATGCCTTCTATGTAATCTAATAATATATTACAAACTTTAAACGCGCATAACGCGTACATAGTTTGCGCCACTCTTTGGGCATAAGGAATTCTCAGTTGGGACTAGAAAGATAAAAAGAGATATTCCGGGTTTGGTCCCGTGTTGATTTTTTTCCAATTTAGTTCTTAATGGTAGTTGAATTGGAGACCTTTCGACAGAATCTCAGTCATTTTCAAGTCTACTAGTAGTTACCACTGAACCCTCTCTTGTTCTTCGGAGGAACACCTTATAAACATCATTGAAGACCAAAAAGGCTTCAGTTCAGTTACATTAAGAACCAACCTGAAAAACAGTCAATATGGTACAAGTAATTTCTTCATTGTTATTAAAGAATCTAATTGTTCGAAAAAATAAACACAGAAGTTGTGTTGGATTGATAAAATTACACAGTTATAATAGAAAAATGAAGGGCATCAACTAGAGCAAGAACCAAGAACTAAGAGAATTCAACTTAAAAAAGTGCAAAAAGATATAGTTGGGCTTGTGAAAAATATGCCTAATGAAAGAGATATAACATAGTCATTAGATTTGGAAGAACAAACGAAAATAAATGAATTACAAAAAACTTACATCTCCATGCACAAAGGCAGACGGAACTTCACAATTGAGAACAACGAGAAAACAACAAATCTACAATAATATACTTCGAACCAGTAACGTCCCTAAAATATGGAGAAGGTCTTGTCTTAACGAAGGGAAAAAATATGGGAGACCTACATACATGTGGAGTAATTTACCTAATCGATATCTCCGCAAAAATCCTAGAGCGACTAATAAATAATCAACTACTGGAAAAACAAAACCAAAAGAGTTCAATAACAATATGGATTCCGGAAGAACAGATCATGGGAAGATAAAGGGCGTACAAGTGAGCTACTACTACTGAAAAACCTGAAGACACATCCAGTATTGGTATATAGAACATGAAAAGTTGCTCGAAAGAACAGTCCAAATTGAAAAAAAAGACAAGTGTGGGGTGGTACCAGAAGGATAATTTCATGGCTCCACCTAACGAAATTTACTATGGGATTAAGAAAACGAGGCTACCCCCAGATATATCGACGATAAGCTGATGACCTGGAATTATATATCCAAGATAATTTTTCCACTGCAAAACAAGAGGAATTCTATCAATTCTCGCTCTTGTTTCAGTTTTCAGCAAATGCCTTCCAAACTACGGATTATACTGAAAACATTATCGTTGCTTATTTAAAGTAGATTATATTTGCTACAGCCGAACTCGGAACGCACTCACGGACAATTTGTAAATCACGAAAAAAAAGTAAAAAAAGATCGTTTTTCTGCGGACGTGCAATTTTCCCCCCTTCCACCCCCAAAAAAGGGGTCTGCTGTTGGGGGTGAAATTTGCAATTTGAGTATCGTTTTTTATGAAGAATCCAAAAGTAATAAAAAATAGGTGTTCCCATTTAAGTTTTGACAACTCACCCCCGCTCCACCCCACAGAAGGGGTGAGGGTGATGTTTACGTATAATGACTCAATAGGTTTCAACAAATAAAGGAAACGTATTTTTTTCTTTTTGTAATTGGACGTGTCGTTCTCGAGATATTAAAGGGTGTATATTTTGACTTTAATGGCGTCCCGACGGCGAACGGGTGATCCGATCAAAAAATTTACCAGCGATTTGGAATTAGTGAAGAATTTCCTATAAGATGACACCACTTCCAGCTTTCTAAACCCTGTAATATCGACCAACGCACAGACACACAGACACACAGACATCCGGACGAATTTAGTAACCAACTTTTTGAAGTTGGTTGAAAATTTTCAAAAAAATGAAAGCATATTTCGTGTTGGTTATCTTGAAAATAGCTTATTTCGCTTTCATTTCACTTTTTAGGAAAATTGTATGAAAAGCTGCATCTCAATAACTACTAGACGTATTGGGTTCGTCTTGGGCTCAAATTGTTGCCAATCTAATCTATAATCTACTTAAAAAAAAGTAAAAACCTTTTGAGTACAAGACATACTTTGAAAGATCCCACTCCGATCTTTCAGGGTTACAAATTTATATTCTTATTAGAAAGTACCTACCGGGATCCTAACAACATTTCAAAAAATTAGAACCAAATTAATTAATGCATTTAGTCATATACCTACCGCATGAAAATATTTTCTGTTGTGGACGCTAACGGCCTTATAAGTAAGAAAAAGCTCGTCTCAATGTCATTATTAACAATTTCCTATAAGAGTAATATATGACAATCAATATTATTTATTTTTTGCACTTTTAAGTTTTACTTACTAGTATGGGAAAAGTTCGAGAAAAGTCGGACTCCGGGAAAAATCGTATGATTCTGAGCAAAAAATCTTATATTCCTCGAAATAGTTCCGAGAAAAATTTAATTAACTATTCATTTTGATCTTAAAGTAATTATAAAACTAAGTTTATCAGTAATGCTGCACAAGAGAATGTATAATACTACAAAAAGTGTATTTTACTAAGGTTTTACACAAAAAATATAGAATTATGAGAAAAAAAAACAAAAAATGTAGTCCGAGAAAGATGGTAAGAATTTCTACGAAAGTCTCATTCCGAGAAAAATGATAGAATTAAGGGAAAAAGTTGAAATTCTCAGAAAAATAGAATTCCTGAAAAAGTTTCATTTCGAGAAAAAATTTTATAATTCTACGAAAATGTTGACATTCTCAGAAATGTAGGTAATAGAATTTCTAAGAAAGTCTCATTTCAAGATAAATTTTAAACTTCGGTGAAAAAATGGGAGTTTTGAGAAAAATTTCAGTGTTTTCATAGAATTCTATGATTTTTTTAGAAATGCTACAATTATTGTATCCTTTTCCTTTTTTGTGTGTTTATAATACTAAAAGCGCTATGGAACGTTATCGTACTAATGAAGCAGCCTGTATAGTAAATTTACATACTTTAAGATTCCACCTGCGTGTATGCAAACAACATTACATTATAGCATTATAGCACACAGCAAAGTATTCCATGTGTAATGCAACCATAAAAACATTGAATACACACAATCATTAGAAGAATTACGCCCAGCAGGACGCCACTGCCTAAAACATTTGTAGGGGAATTTCAATTTTTACTTTTACGTTGGTTACACAAACTACGAAATACCACCCTTTGTAATTTGTGGTTGGTAACAAAGTTATAGGTTAATAAATTATTGTAGTTGTTTCTAAAAAGATTTTCTATATTTTCATAAATAATGTCTAAAGCACATCCTCCAGAGTTAAAAAAGTAAGTAACAATAATATTAATTAACTATATAGAATTTAATTGAGTTTTGTTAAAGGTTTATGGACAAAAAATTGTCCTTAAAACTCAACGCTGGACGCCAAGTAACCGGTATTTTAAGAGGATTTGATCCTTTTATGAATTTAGTTGTAGACGAGACAATCGAGGAATGTAAGGATGGATCACGAAACAATATTGGGATGGTCGTAAGTTGAATTTGTTCCCCCATTTTTTACAATTTACATGTATGTCATTTTTTAGGTTATCCGAGGCAATAGCATTATAATGTTAGAAGCTTTAGACAGGGTAGGTTAAGTTTACTATGTGTGGATATATAATAACATTATAATAAATTTTTTTAATCGACAAACATCATAGTTTCATTAGTATTATACTCATTTTCGTTGTAATGATGTGTAATTTTCGTTCCATTGATTTTTTAATTAGAATAGTAATAAAGGTTCACATTCTTCACCTTAATGACTTATGAGCACTTCTGTCACCTATTTGTGATAATCGCATTCCTTTCCTCTTGTTTTACTTTAGAATATAATCATAATCAATAAAATATGTACAATGAAGAGGTCTTCGCAAAAATTGTAGATGCTGATCGTAGTTGCATTTGTTATTATCTCTCAAAGGTTTCTTTATACACCTGCAGTCTGCCTTTTTGCACCCACCGGTTTTAAATTCACTCTCCCAACAGGATTTCTCTAGGTCTTAGATTATTTGTTTTTTTATATTCTAAGCTCTAGGTACCCTTCCAAAAACGAACTACATTACCTACATATACAGCGTGATTGCGTGATTCAAAAACAATTTTAAACGTCTGATTTAATTAGAGAAACATAATAGAACCTTGTGTTTCACATGAGTATAACGAGTATTTAAAAAAGTTTTTATCAAACAAATTCACAAATGTTCAATATGACCCCCTCCATACACTCAAGCGATATCAACCAGATAATGCAGGGTTTTTTCTATGAGATAATGAAGCTACAGTAACTCTGACGACAAGCAGCGATTAGCTCCACCCATCCACCATTAGGAGGCAAAATTTTGGGCGGGTTTCTATGAACTCAAGCACCTGCCTGATCAATCGGCCTGAAATCTTTACCACTAGTATAACCCATACTAAACCGACACCAAAAGAACCTCACCTTCGACAACCACTATTTTCACATAAGTGCATGTACGTCTAGCGTCTAGCCTGAAAGGCCAAAGAGAATGGCATAATCCTTCTTACTACCGCATACGTGTCACAGCGCCAACGCATTGACAGGACTGTATTTGGACCATTCAAATAACGTTTTATGGCCAATAAGGAATGCAAGAATGGATGACATCACTAAACAATGTGTGAACATGGACGTTTTTACGATACCTACTACACAAACTGAGTTCTTCCATATCTTCATCCGCGTGATTTCTTGACGTCGCTATTGCGGGCCACCCGGTGGGCATTCCCACCCTAGAGACCAAGGTCCATATTGGTGAGTGCGTACTTGGGTAGCCTGTACCCCGTACGATCACCTCGTCGTACTCCCATAGGTTTCTGACTTCTTCGTTGGGATGGTCCGCCAACAAAACTGCAAAGTTTTCCGCGGATTGGTGAAGACGTTTTTAAACGGTTTGTACCGGAAGGTCCCTGTGTATTTGTTGATTACGGACAAACCATGGCGCGTTTACTATCATCCTCAACACCCTGTTCTGGACGATCTGAAGTCTGGCGATGTGAGTATTTGCAGCGTGTGCCCAGACTGGCGATGCGTAGGTCATGGCCAACCGGATGACAGTCTTGTAGAGAAGAAGTAAGTTGTCGGTACTGACGAACATCGGAAACAGGTTCGCGATGGCACCTGATGCTTATTGTGTCATGAATGTGTGCTTTCCAGGTAAACTGCTGGCCCAAGATGATGCCAAGGTACCTGGCCTCCCTCTCCCACGGTATCTGGTGGTCGAATATTGCAAGACTATCAGCTTGAAAAACCAGTGACCATTTATGAAGTAGCGCAGTCTGCCGGGAAAGTACACCTAGCTGGGGCGTTCTGGCCCAGACTGTTAGTTCTTCCAATGTCCGAATATTTGATGGAATACGTTCAAAAGAAGCTGATTCTGTAGATACTATCAAAATCTGAAACGGTGCTACCCTATCCCAAGACAGCCTCGTAAACGCATCTGTTAGCAGGGCTAGAGCGAAACTCGAATTTTCACAGATACTTCAGAGAAAGGAGAAATAGCTAGTGGATGAGGCACAAATACGAGAGCAGAAGAAAAGAAATCCCACCAAAAAATTACCAAAGCGAAATTCGTAAAAAAAGTATTTCTAGAATCGTCAAAATCTCAAGATTCATTAAGTCACCATGAGTCTTCCGACGATGATTTCGTTCAGGATTTGCGCAACGATATGTATAGTTGAAGACGCAGAAGAAAGGTCGAAACAATCAAATAATAGGTCTGCTATATCCTTGCGGGATGTAGCGATGTCTTGGGAAAGATTAAACAAGACGTCGGCGTCGCGCCGTTTCCTTAGTGAAAACATGCAATAACTTTAAGTTTTATTTTAAAATTAATTTTCTTATCATTTGTGTTAGGTTCATATAGAATAAAAGTTATGTCAAACTGAGGTTTGTATCAATGGATACGTAGGTATTGCCCCAAGGAACAGCGCTCCTTGTCCCATAGTACAGACTGGGACACTTTTTACCCTTTTATCTACCTTTAAATACCACATGCAAGGCGAGCGGCAGGTATAGAAAACTGAACTCGGGGACCTGTTCAAGAAGCAAAGCAAGAACATAGCCACGGCCGATTTGGAGACCTATAAGACAAAAGGTGATGAAAAAGTCGATACGTTAGTCGGGCTGACCTCAAAACAAGTGTTTTGTGGTGCAGAGCCAGCTCTTCTACTTAGAGTACTATAGAGTACTGCGTAAACAAACTAATAACATAAGACATCCAAGTCCATCAGTACAATACTAGGTGAAACTTGATGTTAGACTGTCGTCATGCAACAAAGACTTTCAAGGAACTATTTACACAACACTATGAAACTATCAAGAAATGACGACACTTTTTTAACACTGTCAACTAAAGCACCACAGGGCTTAAGCAAATCACCATCTTGTATAGGGAACAAGATGGCGCACCACTTTCTTATGAGTGACCTGGGCTGAGAGGATCAATGTTTTGGAATACTGGCTGAATATGTTTACGATTAGAGTCTCTCCCCTTTACCTAAATCTCACGTCTTGAATGTTTTGAGTGAAGTTGCAGGGTCGGACGCCTATAATCAGGAAGGTGCTGGATATAAGGCCCATTTACTCGTGAACTATGTCCACACTGGTATTTTTAAAATTTCTGTTATTCCAAATGATGTTGTCGAAAGAGGCTACCTGGTCCTGGTGTTGACATACTTCTTCTTCATAATGCTTGTTTGTCATTCTCGTATCACTTATGTAGTTTCGTTCAAATTGTGATCACATAAACGACCATATAGATAATAAACGTGGAAGACGTAAGCAGCCCAAATTGCCCACTAATAGCGAATGGGTCCTAAATTCGATAGAGATGACAAAAGACATAGGTATTATGATCACTTATTGTTCGGAAACTATAAAATGGCGATGGTTAAATGTTACAACGTCATTAAAATTTTATAAGGGTGATAATTTATAGCTTCCCACCCTAAATGCAAAATACTACTCATCGGATGTTAAGCTCACTTCCTACATGTGGTGTTCATTTCATTTCGAATCGTGCCACAATGCAGGTGTGAAATTTGTAACATCCCACATTCCCTTCCGTTTTACGCGAAGTACATCCCTAAAATGTTTTCCAAATTGAATCGTTTCCCATTTTTTAAGAACTTTATTCGTTGCATCCTTTATTGATTATATTGGAAGAGCAGCCTATGTACTTCACATTATAAGAGAATATTGTGGAAAAGCTAATCAAACTTACATTTTATATACATTTTCGTATGAAACAACTAGACCTGCGTATTTCTACTGTTTTATGGTGAAAACTTTCTGGTGGCGCGTCTCCCTTTTCCGTCCGGGAAAATCGACGAATTCATGTGTGCGCGATTTTCACTGTTTCTCTTTTCATACTTATACAGTAACTGTCGTATAACAAGGACGCAAAGCAGAAAATAGGTCCGATTTCGTACATTTTCATTCGATAAAGCCAATTGTAGTTACCATTCGGGCGGTTACTGTGCTACAGTGGTGTGCAAGTGCGTTTCACCTGCAAAATTCAGGTAGTACGATTTTTTAATTAATTTTTACATACCTATATAAATTCCGAATTTACTTTAAACTGTGTGCATTAGAAATGTTATCTATCTCTCTCTACAAAAATCAATGTTGCTGATCTTCGTGGACAAAACAGTCACTTTAATAAATTGCTCTTACGGACATAATTGAACATTTTATTTAAAAAAAATGTAGATCTACGATTTATTTGTTTGCTATTGTACTATAATATGTTATTGCTGAATTGAATTGAAACGTGACCAAAAGAAATCTTTTAAACTCGAACGCTGAAATTATTTCTTTTCAAGAAGAAATCCTTTTGATGTTTCAGTTCAATTCAAAAGAAATGAACGCGTAGCATAAGTTTTCATTTTATTAACTATATTCTGTTTGCTTAAAAACTGTAATAAAAGTTGATTGAAGAGTTACGCATCAATATCATCTATTACTGTCGTCAATGTAAAGACATTTTGGCTCAAATTGCAAGGTTATTAAGTATTTTATTACCTATACCTACAAAGTTATGTCAGTATGATTCACAATACAATTTATGGTAATTCGATAGATAGTTCCCATTTTTCTATTAAAAACCCTATGAAAATGTAGCTATACTTATTACTTATAAATTAGTAGAAAGGAAGGGACGATTCCACATTATCCTGGACTGAATAAGTGTACAGGAACAACAGAAAATGGTTCAATATCCACTTCTCTATAGTAAAAGCATTAATTTTCTGTTCAGATATGTGGTCCTAATGATCTCTACCGTTTAATGGCAAATAGAAATGTGCCATTTGTTGTTCGTAACCGTTTTACACAAATTCCTTTCTTCGTCCCTTTCTTTATTCCTATTTGCGAACCTACGGTGAGAGCTCAGATGAAAATTAGTTGTACTTTTGTCCTTTGGCATTACATTACATTTCTGGCAAGCATAACTTGATCGATATCTGCTTCATTTTTTTTATTTATATTCTTTTAACACCGACAGCTTTATTTTAAATTTCTAAAAAGTGTAAGTATAATTATCTCAGAGAAACGAATAAATGTATTCAAATATAGTAAAAAGTGGTAGCTAATTTAAGAGAATATAAGCCTATCACTTATCTATACGATACATTCAACTGACCCACTAATCCGTAATACTACCATTAGCGTTAAAATTTCAATTTTGATGGCACTGCCAAAAATAATAGCAATGTACTGCCCATTTTTGTCTTTGAAAATACTATATTTTGTTTTCAATCGTCCTAAATTGAATGCCCTCTGATCATGAATATTACAACCATTTTTAACATCTCCATATCCACTTATTTATTATGTGATCAGAATCATGGTCTATTTTCGAAACACTATTTTCTTCAAAATATTACCTAAATTTTATTTTACAATACGTTATTACTTCAACGAGCGTTACTAATTTGTTTATTTATTTTGTGACTATTTCTTCGTTATATTTACGTTGTAATTTCACGACGCGTTGTCCTATGGAATAATATTTCACGGTTACCTTTCGTTGAAACAGTATTACAGAGCGCTGGCGCCCTAACATGATTCACGATCTTTGGCAAAGTACCAGCAAAACTTTGACCGAGATTTAAGAAACTAAATATACTTTTATCATTTCCTAATCTGCTAATTCTGTTTTGAAAAGTACCAAGACTAGCAACTAACTCTGCTTATGTACGAGGGTAACTAACTAACCTCTCAACTTATATAACTCGTATCTGGGAATGAGAAGTTATTGAAATAGGACGGACTGTGAGAGATTCCAAATTTCAACTGACCTAGAACCGAGTAAAATATCCACGCCAATTTAAAAAGCTCTACTAGTTTACTAGTAAAACCAGAAAGTTTTCTAAAAAATAAGCTGTTCACCAAAGAAGCAGTTTTTTAAATTACTATTCTAATGAGTAGGTAATCTTTGAAAGTAATTCCTCATGCAGATCACAGGCACTACAATAGAATAGACGATTCTCATGCAACGATGCAACTAGGTCTACGCTATTGGCCGCTTATCACCGAATATGGAAGCATTACTGACAATAAGTTCCAGAGCTAGATAAACTTTACCTTGACATATCATCAAGTTAATGTACTGTCTAAGGGAGTGCTGTTAAGGGCTGTAGAAAACTGTACGAATTCACAAGGGTACCATTTGAAGTCATTAATGATGTCAAGATTTGATAAAGACTAATTAGCTGACTTAATTTTTGGTGAAAGGTTATGTGTGCCAGAAGTCATATAGTTTAGTCAAATGTAGATGTATAATTTATGTAAAATAGTATGTACCTACTGTAAATTTTCGGCAAGTCTTCCAAATTTTTTTTGTTGTATTTTGTATTTTTATGATTAAGTATAATTAAACTCATGTTTTAAAGTATGTGCAGTCAAAGTTGTACCTGTCGGTTTTATTCTAACATCCGATGAAGGTATGTTGAATTATACGATTCTTTAAAGGCCTAAGAGATTGTCCAATATAACATTTGTTGCAATCTTTACAGGAAATTTGGTAACGCAATTATAAATGACGTTTAATTTTAGAAATGTCATACATCAAATTAATAACAACATTTTTTGTAACAACAAAAAAGATTTAGAAGACTTGGCTAAAATTTACAGTACTACCTACTTCACAGAATTTATAGTAAGCTTGTTAGCTTTGACATTTTTGATACTTCAATTTCATTTTCAAAAGTAAACTTGTAACTGTTATTGTTGTAGACTTCAACCGAAATCGAAATTATGTTTAAAAAGACTTTTAAATTGATGTTAAAACGAATATATAAAGTATTATACATATTTAAATAAAGATCGCCAAAAAAGATTTAGGTAGGTACATATTGCAATAATAAATATATAGAGAACCTTAAATAAAAGCAAACAAGGCCAAACCATATAAGAATATTTGCAGAAGACAAAAATTTTAAGAAAAATGGTAGAACGTTAGAGACGAAACATTTTTCAGAGATTCGTTGTAATAGGTATGTTATTAAAATGCATAAATAGTATTATTTATGCAAATATATAACGCGTTTCCACTTATCATGGATTTTCAAATTATGAGGTATTCCTTATATATGTTTTCATTTATAAAAGCATCTAATTTGTAGCAATGTATATGAAGTTATTTATATTAACTTTCCTGGCTGTTTGTTCAATGTACACTGTATGCTGAATATTAAAATGAGCTGTACGGTTTCGAAATACAAGGCCTCATATATATTTAGTTTCAGAATTCATGTTAAATCCTAGATTTGCTGGAATAAAAATAAATGTGAGCACCCGCCCGCAGAAATTCACTTAAAGAGGGCAAAAAATGTGTAATCTAATGATATGTATTCGTTAAAGGCCTACTGCTTAAAATACATCTGAAAGGTCGAATACAATTCCTTGTACACCATCCCAGACAGCACCATATGTTCTATGAATATTCCATATATATCTAAACATCTTCTGAACATCTGGTATATTCCTATAATATACCGTATATACAGTATTAACACAGAATATTCCCAGGATATTCAATTAGACCCGTCCATGAATATTCGCCGAGACTATTCTATGATTATACTGAACATACCTAAAATCTCCTTGGGAATTTTTACTATTTTCTATAAATATTTCTCACTGTTAAGTACTTATTTCTCATTCCCGTCTTCCGGTGGGCGCCCTAGAAATTATTTTTATGGATGGGGGTGGAGGCGAATGATAATTTTTTTTAAATACCCATACATATAACAGAAGTAGGTTTAACTGAAGTTAAAAGAAGAGAAACAAAATAATACAATATAATAAATTTTAATTTTGAAGTAAAATTTAATTAAAATTGACAAATTTCCCGCATTTATTAATGTCCACTCAGAATTGTCACTATTATAGTTGTTTACGTTCCCCATTTTCATGTCTACTGAGCATTGCCTAAAATCTTAATATTTAATCTCAAATTTGTTTAGAAGATTTTTAAAAAACATATGGGAAGTCTAAGTTATCAACTTTAAGAAAAATTAAAAAAAAGAAACTATTCACGCGAATACAAAGCAA
Source organism: Pyrocoelia pectoralis (assembly GCA_036250285.1). NCBI lineage: Eukaryota > Metazoa > Arthropoda > Insecta > Coleoptera > Lampyridae > Pyrocoelia > Pyrocoelia pectoralis. The sequence continues at coordinate 51,625,972 of CM070077.1, read as the reverse complement.
AGCACCAAATATTAACCAGTAGATATGTTTCATATTAGCGTAGCCGCATGGCGCAGTGGTAATATCGGACTTGGGAAATTGGTACACCCTCCTTCCACATGTTCGAATCTAGTTTAGGGAAACTTAATTTAAGCAAGACAAGTATAAATATAATAAAATGGGTGGCCTTTTCAAGCTCAGGTAAAAAACCGGTTTGTGCAAGAATTAAGTTAAAATAATGGACAGTTGCACATAAAACTGTTATTTTTACCTTTTTTTGGTGTTCAATAATGATTATTCTGTGTGAATATTCTGTGAAGAACCTAAGGACGGACATTATATACTCTAAGAATATTCTTTGGATATTTATATATCCAGAGAATATTCTGTGGATAAAGGAATATTCCGACATAGTTATTCATAGGATATTCATAGAATGAAGCTGTGCTGTCTGGGATAGTGTTTGAAATTTATATATAAGAATAGGTTGGGGTCGGATTTTGGACATTTACAATCATGGAAAATCTACTGAATCATCTCCAATCATAGCAGAGGGAGCAGGGAAATGCTTCAGGCATTCATACGAAGTAGGTATTGAGGATTTGTCCTTTTATTGTAACTCGAAACCTAAATATGTTACATCCTCGTGACGGAGGAGGTAAAGGTAGATAAGATAAGGATGGACGCGGGAAGAAGAGCTGTGAAATACGAAGAAAAATTGAGGAAAGGGCAGAATGCAGATTCTGCAGGAATGCCGGAGAGTGGGGAAAAAAGGGGAGATAAAGTACGGACAAGAGGATAGGGAAAAATATTGTAGGAGGAGCGGGTACACAACCGAAAAGGTGGAAAGAATGAGAGAAGGGGGGAGAAACGTACTGGAAGCAGGGACAGGGGGACAAGAGAGGCGAGGTACAAGAATAAGGACGGAAAAGAGATCGATATAGTTAGAGGGTCGAAAAGCCGAAAAGCATAGACCACATTCTAAGGGAATGTAGAGAGCTGAGAGAAGAAGATAGAGAGGGATGGCAAATACTGGCGGTGGAGACAGAATAGATGAAAGAAGTATGGAGAAGAGAAAATTAACGGGGAAGAGATAAGATGAGGATAAACTGTAATTACAATGTCATGTAAAAGAGTTAAGTGAACATATTGTAAGGCGGAAAGCACAATGCAATATTACATCCCAAATAAATGACATTATCAATTACAAATGAACAAATAGATTATGGTCACACAACAAATCTATTACACCCCCTTTAAAGAAAATGTAATGCCAAAATGTGTACCTTCCCCAAATTCTACAAGCACCTCATGCTAAAGTGCCAACATAGAAAAACCAAACTATAAAGGAATTATGAAATTTCCTACTTGTATTTTGTGAAATAAATGTGCCTGAATGAATTTTTGAAAATGTACGTTCCTCACTTTTTCCTTTTCTTTAAATGCTTACAACAAAGACTACTTTTTGCTGATATTTATGCACAACTCATAATTACAGCAAATTAAACCCCCTATGGTGGGTGGGAAAAGGAGTATTTTAAAGCTACAATGGCATCCAAAAGAACGAAAATGTTACTCGATCTTGCTTGTTTAGATCTACGTAAACTAATATTTTCTAATCGAAAGTATTGTGATTGAATTGATTAACCCTTTCACTGCCACGCACGCGAATTCGCGTGAGGCAAGTACCATCTCACACGCCAAGAACGTGAATTCGCGTACAACCTAATATGACTTTGCATTTAAGATTATTTAGTTGGCTTTTCAAATAGAGGGATATAGAGTAAGCGGCGTGTTAATAGGGTTCTATACTACATGTGTGTAATGTTGGTTGCCAGATATAAGGCTCGACAAAGAAGCTTAGCTCAATATCCAGACACGCGATAACGCGTCGCAGTAATACGTATTTCTGACGCTAACTACTTTGTGGCGTTACAGTTAGAGTATGATAATTTTCTTGTAGAGTGTTAGTGTTTGTGATGGCAAAAGTTATGGACGGCTTACCAAGTACATCAAAAAGGACATTAATTCGGAAACTGACAACAACAGATCTCAACGGCAAACAAAGTATCTTTCTACGTAAATTCGCGTTTTCTATCTCTACCGCCATGCACGCGAATTCGCGTAGCGAGATTCGACCGTTCCAATGCGCTTGGTGTTTAGCGGTAGTAGACAGATCGGAGCTGGCAGTGAAAGGGTTAAACTACTTATAGGGTTGCCTCCACTTATTAGTACGACACCTGGCAGTGTCAAAAAAATGGCGAAAATGTGTCGCGAAAATCTAAAACATAAGATTCTGCCAATTTGAATATTTTTGACTTATACTCCTTTCCCCACCCACCATAGAATTATTACTGTCATTAATCATAATCATTTTTTTCCCTTTTCAGTTTGTATTTGTTTTGTGCTTTCGGTTGAGCTTTTAAAACATTTTGGAGCGGTTTGGAGCAAAGTTCAAACGCTTCTCATTATCACCCGGAAGAAATTTTTCAATTCTCCTTTGTGTTTTCTTCAATATAATTTCGTGAACTTGCGAAATCGGTGCCACTACGGCAACTTCCATTACAGAAACTACAGACAATATGCGTATCGAGAACTATGTTAATGTCAATTGGTAATATTTGGAATCAATATCGCCAAATATAGTTTGATAAAGGTATAATTATTTAGGTAGATGAGCGATTCAAACTATACTTTGAACAATTTAAAAAGTTTCACTTTAAAACGGATAAATCCATAAATTTCCATTCAAATCGTATTTTCATCAGATTTGTGATTAAGATCTGAAAACCTATGAAAGTTAGCCAAAATGAGTGGCGAAACTCGAATGCCAACTTTTGGAAACTACGAATAGATATAATTAATCAAAGGTTGTGAACTGAGTATAACTTATTTAGACCGTGGTAGTGAACTTGAAACCTATTTTTATTTAATAAAGAAAATGGTGTTATGTAAAGATTTACGCAAGGAATTGGGTTTACGTAAGTTTTCATAGTGACCTTAAGTTTGAAAGATTTACTTTTATTTACCTCGCGTGAGTAGAGTAGGTACATGTTGCGTGATTGAATACAAATATTAAGGAAATTGATGATTAGACTTTAACTTACACTTTCTCCAAGTCGTTTAAATAATTAATTCTTGAAATATGTGACTAATGTACATAAATTGTAGTGCTGAAGCTTTTTTTCTTGGAAATTATGGGAATTTTTCTGTTGGGTGATATTAAATTGTCGATTGTGTCCTTCAGAACGTAATATTTTTTGCATTTCAGGAATTGGGGGGTAAGCCAGCCATTGCCTTTCATGGCTATGGGGCGCTATGGCTGCCATTATTAGTGAAGTGGAGATGTTGTACTCGTTTCAACAAACTATAAATTGTTGTAGGACTAGTGTAGGTAGTTATTGGTATAACAAGACAATAAAGTTCGGACGCAGTAACATCTTCCTCAAGCCCTTTGCCAACTACTTCTTAACGTAAATAGTTACTGGGAGGCTTTTACTTTTCTCTTAGGGAAGTTGAATACTCTCCGCCATGCATAGTGGTGATCATTCCGCGATGGACGAATTGCCAAGTGTGCCCTACTTATTCTTAACCAGTTCTCTCATGAAAATTTCAGATCGCAAAGAGTTGGTATTAGCCGACCAAGAGAAAGAAAAGCCGAGCTTTTCCCTATGATTCTGTATTTGACAGCCGCGTTCGAAAATTAGTTGTAGGTTACAGCCATAGGATTCTGGATAGTCATGTTAGGTACTTTTAGTTACTTTATTACATCTATTCCTAGGATTGTGTTATTTTATGAAAGGTCTCTCTAAAAAACGAGAACTGTAAATGCAATTTATTTAATTCTATAAAAGCCGTTAAAAATAGACGTGGCTTTACTCCCAAAACACGAGGGACCTCTGGATTAAGAAATAAAATGAAGATGTATCATTGACTTACGTAATCAGTTAGTTTTTACATACAATAAATAAGTGGAATAATTTTCGTACCTATCGCCAAAGGTTTACGTTATACGCCAAACAATAAGCTACGTGGTTGTTTTATGAGAATCTTTACATAAGCGTCCCAGAAGGCTATTCAATTTATATAACGAATGATTCAGCATAACGGTACAAATTGTATACTATCCACTTTAACCTACGATTAAGTTTGGTCGCAAATAAATAATGCTTTCCAATCTTTTTTTTTATCGCGCTTTTACAGAAAATCAATGGACTATTATAATGAAGAAATAAACAATCCAATTAAATAAAAGGTAGGTCACATTAACCGTTTTGTTTATGTGCCATTATAACCTTTTATGAATCGTAAATACATTTACCGCTAATGGTCTTTTAATGAGAAATCTAAGGTTATAATTTAATCTAATACTAATGCGTTGGTGTTTTTTTGATGTTTTCGACATGTAAATTTAAGAAAGGATGAATATAATGCAGCTTACGTATATGGAAATACCGTGCACGGCTTTCAATATCGAATGGTGCCTACAGTATTTGGGTTTTTACATTTATGTCATGTCAAATCAATACAAGGTAGATCAAATAACGCCTAAAATTTTACGCAGTGACATTTATCCAATGGAATTTCAATATTCTGCTTCGATGTAATAAATGCTGAACATTTTCTTAAAAAAATTTCAATCTACCTTTAGTACCTACATAAAGACACTATATAAAGCTGAAATCTGGAGAAACACCCAAAAGGGGTTTCGAGGAAAAAATCCATGGATAGGTTCCTCAACGACTCTTTGTTTTTTGAGCTGCTGAATCCGGACTTGAACTTTGCCGCGCCCTACGAGTGACGCATCACTTAAAATTGAACCAAATGGCGAAAATGAGAGCTATTTTGAGTTTAATTGCGTATAATATACACATGGAAATACATAATTAGATTTCGTATGTTATCGGGAGTGCTGGATCCGGATTTCAACCCACGCGACGGATCATGGGGAAAGTTGAAAAAATCGCAAAATTTTCACGCTGGACTTCCCAAAAAACACGTACATCAAAAACATATGGCGTGTTCAATTATTGCCTATCATTGCCTGTCTTTTCTTTTCTCTGGTGCACTGTTGTACGAATCTTATCCTAATCCTTTTTCTGTTTTATTTCCCCAAATACAGAATCGAAAGTAGTGAAGAAATGCATCGTAAAAACGCATGATGGCTTTAATTTTTTATAATTTCTTCTTCTTGGTTGAATTTAAAATACAAAATTAGAGGTATTACTACTGACAAAAATGGAATATAGAGTTCAAACAGGCACAAACGAAGCACAAACAAAGGGATACGTTAAATAAGTTTTTTTTTCAAATCTTTGGATGCTTTCCAAAAGATAGTGCCAGAGTAAGAGAAATAGAAGGTTTATGCTAAACATGATTTTCTATCAACTTTTGTATGGCAGTCGGAAGTTGGCACCATATTAATTAAAATGGAAGTATTTTTGTTGGGTGGGAATGGGAATGTTGGGCATGATGCACAAACCCGAACAAACGAAGCACAAATGTGATGTGTGTATTAACGTTGTTTGTGCGTCATACGCAAGTTCACGGACCGGACCCTGAATCTATAGATGCCATAACATGAAATTAGCTGAAGTAAGGTACGGAATTACTTTGAAGAGGTGTAAGTAACTTTAGACAGGTCAATTTAAATTTTGTTTTATTGAAGTACAATTCATGAACATTCCAATTAGTGAAAGTTATATTAAAGAAGGTTCAAAGATTCATATATTTTACATTAAATATCTTGTCAATTTATTGAGAGTAGATTGTTAGGGTCAGATATTGAGAATGAGATTAAAGTTACGCGAGGATTCTTATTTCCGGCTCACTACAGCAGTTAGGTGATAAAATTTTAGTAGGAGATAGGTGGATCAGAAATGGTTGAACCATGAAAAATGACTATCTAAGACTTGTGAAATATACATACCTGCGTGTTGATATTAGTTAATTATTAATTATTTTTAATTGTAATATACGTTGTGTATCATATACAGATATAAGTACTTTGCCACTGAAAAGGTAAAAAAACTCAATCAGCCAAAGATGTAAATGAAAGAAGCTGATTTGATTAAATAACTTACAAATCGTAGAAATTGATGCAATTTCTAATACATAAACACGAATCCTCTAATTTAAACACGTTAAAATCAGTCTTGCGGCATGTTATTTTCAATCAAACTTATGCTCATCCCTCATCCGTAAAATACCACTATTTGGGATACAACACAAATAACCCACGTTATTTCAGAAATAAAGGTGAGAATGTGAGACAAGTAAATAACCCTAAGCTACTTACACGAAAAGTAAATTTATACTATTCACTATCTCTATATATCTCGATCGTAGTGATCAGGGTCGCAAATGTAATTAATTAGAATTTGTACAGGACCAGGATTTTAATTCCATTACTTTGATTTAATTGCAGGGTGATGCTATTGATGGTAGGTATTGATGATGTGCTGTAGGTGGAACGGGGACAAAATTTCTTAGTTTGAAAGGGATAACTTGCTCTGCGAGTTTTCCGTTGTTCTATGTTCCAGCAAAAGCTTCCTTTTTCAAATCTTTTAATTTAATTAGAAATCTCGCTTTAAATTGTGGAGGGTGGTTCATTCTTCGTTATATGACCTATTATCGTATCTCCAAAAAGTATTCACAGTTTTAATACGCTTTATGAGAAGTGTCTGTAATGAGCGAAACCAGGATAATTGATGCCAGTGATGTGGGGATATTGGAAATGGAGAAAAAATGAATTTTTATCTTCAATTACATTATTTTGGGGTCGAAATCAAATATTGTGCTTTATTTAAAATATGAATTATACCTATACGTAAATGTATCGATTACATTTTCAGAAACGGAATAATTTGTATTTTGCGTATTAATGGATATACAGTGATCAGCGGCGTCATTTCAGTATTTTACTAGTAAAAAGGAGAAAATTTTTTTTTGAAAAAGAGGCGTGATTGTCAGTTTTATACATTTAACGCACTTTCTTTTTGGTAGTAGTAATTACAGAGGGGAGTCAACTGCCTTACCCTGCTCCCTTAAATGATGCCCCTGACAGTGATAAAGCAGAGATAATTATATCAAAATATATAAAAAGATGCTACATATCTTTGAGAAAATTTAGAAAGTTTTATGATAATCTTACAAAATGCCAAAAATATGCTTTTAATAAGCTGTAATTCAACTACTTACCTATAAAGAATCAAAAACGTAACAGCTTGAAACGGTATAGATACCATTCGTCGAATGAACTAAAAAATAAGCATTAGGATTTTGCATCTTTATATGAAAATTAAGCAATTATTCTTTATTATATTTAACCTTAAAAACCATTCAGGTTATTAGTCCATGGGCCATAGTGAAAAGTGGTATAAGTTGGCGGGACAAACCGGCACTTAGGGAGGTGTTACTAGGGTTTACACTGATGCTAAAAATTCATGATAGCCATCCCCAGAGGGTAGCTTTCCAAAATGGCGACCAATTCAATATGGCGGATGTGCCGCTTTAAAAAACCTTTATATCTCTCGTTCTATTGATCGGATTTGAGAATAATTTTTTTTAGATTAAAGATTATAATGCATACTAAAATTTTTGTTCCCACCTACTTTGGTGTAAAATTTCATTTTAAAGCGCAAATCTCAAATTTTCATTTTTCAAAAATGTTTTGTAGAGTGCAAATTATGTTCTTTTAGCACCTAGCAGTAACTCTTGCTCCATTTTGAAGTAGGCATCTACTCCTCGAACACCAGAATCCGCACTCTCGGGAATTGTTTTATAATGTGAGAGGAGTTACCAAAACCTCCCTACTTGGCTGAGAATCATTTTATTGACTTATCTTATACTATGTACATAACCCAAAGGAAACAAATATATTAATATTATTATTATCCGCAAACATGATATATAAATGAAATTTTATTTAAAAATCGTCATCCGAATCTTCAGAGGATGAATCAGTAGAGCACTGTACAGGAAAATCTTCCTCTTCGCTGCTTTCTTCAGGTTTATTGTCGCATGAGAAGGAGTGGCACACAGCGGAACATTTCACATGGTGAAGTATGCATTCACAATGATCCACGACACATTTTCTCTTGCATTTGCAGCTCATCTTATTTAGGACCGCCTCTGGAGTAGATTTTACTGTCATCCAAGTAATTGAAATATTGCCTTCCTCATCCGTAGTCCAACCATGGTCCTGAAGGCTAATTTCTTGAACAATTGGTACGAGACACTGACGCCATACAAATGCTTGATAATTAGCCCTTTTAGCATGCAAACGCAATACGTTTTCGCAAGGTGGCAGTTGCGATGAATCTATTTTACCGCGTTTACTACGAAATAAATTGTAACGCAAATTATTTACTTCGGCAACATTTGTCCCTCTGGAATATAACTGACAAGTGAATTCTTGTAAACTTTTGAAAAGATCGTCGCTTAAATTCACATCGACTCCAATTTTCGAAAACAATGAAATAAATTTTTCGTTTCCAAATACCAAATTGAATGGAGTAACTTTTCCTTTACCTGAAAATGCGCTGACAGTATCACATCCAGTATATGCATGTAGGCCTACAAGAGCTGTTGCCATTTTCTTTCCTACTGCCGAAATCAGTTTGGGTATTTCAATAACTTTTGATGGTGATCTTTTTAAGAAAATTTTTGAAGTAAAGTGTGTTGTGGAATTAACATACATGCGTTTTTTTGTCCTTTCTGATACTTGTCAACTTTACTGCAAAAAATGCATTTTTTCTCGTAAACGGTACTCAAAGCAGCTGATGACGAACTCGTAGTCTTTTCTCGCAAATTTTGCTTTCTCAGGGATGGTATATCGCTCGAATTTTCGACAGCATTATCAAGATAATTTATTGTATCCTGCGAAACAATTTTTTCGAGATCTTTTTAAGCGTAAATCGGGATCGACAATTACGATGATAAAAGACGATTGGAAAATCAGATTTTTTCCATTTCAGAATAGGAGAAAATTTTCGAATAACTGCTGCTTCATATAATGTTAGCCACGAGCTTTTATCTTTCATTGAAGTTAAGGGCTCACTACTATCTCCACAGATTATACAGTCTCTACTGGACTGTTCAGATCTCAATCCACTAACATCGCTTTCTTCATCACTCATATTTCTGAAGAGGATTTTGCACAGTTACTGGGCAATACAAAATGTGTGAAAATTTACTTACCAAAGAGGAAGGAAGATAATAATTGATGGCAAAAAAAAACGGAAACACACTATAAACGATCTACTTTCAATTTGTAAAAGCTCAGCTCTCCACAAGCACACCAGCACTATAATCTCTAAAAAATAAGTAATTACCGATAACTCGCACTATGAAACAAACTCAACACAAATCTCGTGACAGTGAATCAGTGAAACTGAATCTCAGAGACAAGTTTCGACAAGTTGAGAATAGCCTGCGCAGTACGTGACGTAATACACAATCAGGATCGTTTGCACCGTAACTTTTAAGTCATACTTATTACTATAGAAATAATTGCTGCAACAATTATTGTTTCCATGACAATTTAGTTTTACTTAGGTTTAATTGTTGCATAAAAATATTTTTTTAAGCTGTACACTAACAGCTAAGTGAAATCTAATTTTCATAGAAACGATTGTTGCAGCAATTAATTCTACAGTAATAAAGCTTTACTTAACTTTCAGTATGACTTAAAAATTACGGTGCAAAAGGTCATTAGCGTAGCACAACGCAACCAGAATTTATGCGCGCGAATTTTAGAACGTCCGTTTTCCTGCTCCAACTCACGTTTTTCCATGGACATTCAACCAATTTTATTGAAGAAAAATCATTGGAGAGCTGAAATTTTAATAAAAATAAATATGATTTCTAATATAACCAACATTATAACGCATATTTTTCCAGAGGAATTAGTATCGGGAATATATGCTACACAAAACATTTATGAAAAACGAAAATTTGAGATTTGCGCCTTAAAATGAAATGTTAGACCAAAGTTGGTGGGAACAAAAATTTTAGTATGCATTATAATCTTTATTCTAAAAAAAATTATTCTCTAATCCGATCAATAGAACGAGAGATATAAAGGTTTTTTAAAGCGGCACATCCGCCATATTGAATTGGTCGCCATTTTGGAAAGCTACCCTCTTGGGATGGCTATCATGAATTTTTAGCATCAGTGTAACCCCTAGTAACATCTCCCTAAGCGCCGGTTTGTCCCGCAAACTTATACCGAAACCGTCCTATTTGAGCTATGGCCCATGGACTATATAAGGAGAGTCAATGATTGGATAAGCCATGTCGTTTGCCGGAGGTCTTTAATTGAGCTGTAATTTATAATACCTTTATTTATATAAAGGGTTGTTGAAGGGCAGTTTCCACGTGTCACTCTTCAAAACATTATCCTTTGGTAAGATAAAAGACTCAAACGGTTATACATTTTCTTACATAATGAATGTCCTGATGATTTAATTTGGAACCCAGTACTAGTAAGGTGACCTATCAACCAGTTTAGGTTCTTACCAAAATATTTAGGTAGGTATCTGGTCTACTGGTGAAGCTTGGTAATTCAATTTACTGCACAGCCAATAGCAACGAAATTAACCTAAGAAACAGAAACTTAACACAATTATTTTTTTGTTTACTTTTTAGTGGTTGTCTTTTTTAGTTAATACCTACACTTGTCATTAATATCAGAGTTACGTTTTTCTATATTTTTCAAAATAAGGCGCGAAATCCAAGCAATTTTTGGCCTTCGTCCCAAAAGTACCTCCCATTGAAATGCCCGGTTAACGAAATTGTCATCTTCAGACAGATTTGGAGCGATCATCCTAAAGAGAAACATTCTAAACTCCAGTAGTTACAGAGTGATACTTCCCTACGTGAAAGGAACTACTGACAAGGTAGCAAGGATCCTTAAGAAATACAAAATAAAAATGACGTTCACTGTCTTTGAGAAAAGAAGCTTAGCCACACGAGAATGCGAAACTTCCAAAATCAACAGACTCACTTGAAGCTAGCGTCCTTAGTAAATAAATACATATAAATAATTTGGAATGATACAATGCTCACTTGGTTAGAGCAGTACCCTACTTTCTATTTGTATAAACTGTTATAGTTGAAATACATATTATTGTTACATATACATATAAAATACAATAATAAAGGTAACACAGATAGCTTAAATTAACTTAAGTAACATCTTATAATGAACTGATTTAATTAATTTTAAAAGCCCGAAAAGAACTCTTTTAAGCTCGGTAATAAAAACCAGAGAGAGGCAATCAACAAAAAGTTAGCCGATAATTAAATCATAGGACACCATCGAGAAAACGTTTAATGCTCATGTAGGCACAACAAGAAGGAACGTGTGAACAAATTTAGGTGCAGTAAAAGGAAAATAAGAAGAACAAAGGTTGATGGTAAATCGAATTTAGTAACCAGAAGACGTAGTGCAACAGCTGCAATCAAAATCAATTCTATAGAAAGCAACAAAAAAGGAAATAGAGATTGGTCCAGAAGAGATAAAAGTAACATTTAGACAAGAAATGACAAGAAATGAACTTTACTATATGAAGTTGAATGTTTGTGTTTTATTTTATTATTTTCGATCACCTCCTAAAATATTTAAATTCCTTTTCGACTCACCTTGTATTTACATTCGGCGTAACCAAAATCCGTACAAGATTTGTGGACAAATCCCAAAGATTCACCTAATGAGAATCGGAGACCAATGAGTAACAACGTGAACAGCAATAGGAGAGGAAGGAAAAATAATGAAATAGGTGAGAATCTTCAAGCAAAACGTCGACGAAACCTCAATACTGCCTTGCACACATGGGAATATGGAATACCACAGTGATAGAGAAGTAAAGCAATGAATTCTTCTTTCTTCTAAAACTAAAAGGTGTTATTATGACAGATGTATGCTTCACATACGTTAATTTTGGTCGAATAGCCATGTGAATTAAAAAAAATACTGACAATTTCAAAATAATAATAATAATAATAATACAGCGTTCACAGGCCTGTCAGACCCATTGCTTTGTTAGCGGTTTCCATTTCTTCTTGTCTCTTGCAATTGATTTCCAGTTTGTGATGCTCTTTTCCTCTAAGTCCTCTTGAACTGTTTCCTACCATTGTCTTCGTGACCTACCCCTTTTCCTTTTCCTTTCCGGTTTTTTCCATGCTATGTTTTTGACTGCTCTGTTTACTTCCATTCTTTCAAGGTGTCCCAACCACTTTAATAACTTGAGTTACCGTTGGTTCTTTGTACATGTCGTAAATCTCGGCGTTTGATCGTCTATGCCAGATACCATTTATGTCTTTCCGCCAAAAATTCTGCGTTCCGATGTCTCAAGTAGCTGTTGGGTTTTGTTTGCCATGTTCCACGTTTCGCATCCATACAACAGCGTAGTTCTTATTATGGTCTTGTGGTGCGTGAGATGTTTTTTGCTTTAACTATTGCGTATAGTTCACCAGCACATCTATTACTTTTGGCAATTCTTTCAAAATAGTAAGCTGTAAAACTACTATATTTTCTCATGATATCGGAGAAGATAGCTTTGCAATAGTTATAAAACGCGAGTTCAATGAAAACTAACTGACTCAATCCTCCTCAAATACAAAATTGATAGATACGCGAGGGCATTATTCATCGTTTAACCTCTTGTTTAAAGTTACATTTTCGCAAAGATTTTTCTTATGTTTAACATTTGCATTCATGAATAGTAATCGAATTATTAACACATGTGCCCGTAACTATTTTATTGTATTTTTAAAATAAAAGAACGTTCTCCTTTATATTCTCTTCGGTTTTAGTATCTCATAAAATTCTCAGAGGAAATGGGATGTAGCGCTAAAATGTTATGTGTTACTGATACAAATTAATATATCGACATAAATGGAATGGTGCGTCGTGGGGGTGGTGACGTACTGAATAACCACTCACTGCAATATTATTTTGAAAAACAAAGTTTCAAACATCAAAGAGCGATGACCCAAATAAAATAGAGCCGAATTTTTATAGAAAGCTTAATAAAACAAAATTTTCACAATTAATAAAAGAGCAGTCCTTGCAAGTTTCGGGGCAAATAGTTGCAAAACAAAAATGGCAATACTATTTTGTACTGAGCAGCTGGAATATGGATTAATAAAATATCAAATACTTACACGAAATTGCCAAAGAACCATTTTGTGGTCAACGCAATGACCATAGCGGTGATACCAATCTCGTGATTGTCGCTTAATTAAGAAAAGCCTTAACGAAAATGTCACTGTTTGTATGGCTTAGAAGGCTTATGATGTTTATACACAAAGATTTAGGGGAGAAAAGCAAAAATAAATGTGTTTCGTAACAGTTCATAATTTCACTTGAATTACGAGATAAAACATACGCTCACATTACGGTGTCGGAACATATCTTCCCCCAAAGTGAAATAAAACAAATTAGAAGCAATTTATGTATCTAGCGGGTTGTAACATTTTAACACATTTTAATGCGCGTTGCGTTGCAAGGTTTGTCTGAGCTTGAACCAGATGTCACAGATCAATACCTTTATCAACCTTATACATGATATTTATTTAATGTACCGCAAGACGATTCAGTTACACTAATACTTTAATGGATTTCTGTTTGAACCATTAAGAAACTTATTTGTTAGTATGCGATCTAAATTCTAATTAAAGCAAATACCACATAATACCTCGCTTACGTTCAAATTTGTCGAGCATCCGCTCTTACATTCCATGGAAAAAGCGCGATACCTACACCATCATCGGTTAAATAAAATGTAGATTGAAGTCAATTTCGTGTTATTTGAAGAGGAATAAGTTTTAAGCAATGAGTTCAGAGGGTGTCTCCCTGATAGAAGATGACTTCCAACAAATACACTCGAGTTCAAGATCTCTCGATTTTCTCGTATTGTCTGACAATAAAAAGACGTCAATTTTAAGAATATTTTCTATGAAATAATCTAAAACAAGAAAGTTTAGAATCTTAGAGAGAAATTTGAGGCTTTCGTGTTCATTTAATAATTTAAAATCCATTAGTCAAATTAGGGTTCACGAGTAAGTACTCAACCAACAATATTGTAAATTAGAGATTTACTATAAAAAAAAATCAAAACCGCCCTTAAGCCTGAAAGATAAATTGCTCCATCCTACTTCTGCACGGTGGAACGGAGAGCAAGCGGATTTAAAAATGAAACTTCGTTACGCGAGAGCGTATTAATTTTTAATCTGAAAACTTTCGGTCAGTAAGTGTGAAATAAGCGTGTATATTTCAAACTATACATTAAATATACACGACCCGTTTACCCCTACGTTCTATGTGCGGAATTCACTTAAGGTATGTATTAATAATTCATATGTATGTTATTCATTCAATTCCTAGTAGGCGACTCTCAAAAATGTTTTCTTTGAATAAAGCATATTGCCAAAATACAAATGACACTCTCACATTATTTAAGGAATTAACGTTAATGTCTTCTCTATTAAAAATGTTTAAATTATTTCGAATTTATCTTCTTCGCTAGTTCAAAATATATACACTGTGTCCAAAATCCGATGATCACTATCTTGTTCATCATACTGAAAAAACTGGGGGGGATTTCCATTTTTGGGCAGTACATTAGTCATTTATATATGTTTAACATGTGTAAAAATCAAAATTGGAGAATCACTTGTTTAAATAAAAACACTGGTGAAGATAAAACTAAATTGGAGTTAGAAACACCAGCCGAGGAACATTTTCGTCAAAGGGTAAAAGAAGATTTCCGCCGTCGGTTTCGTAATGAATATTTGAGTCAGTTGGCTGACCGTCTGTTCAAGAAAGAAAAATCAAGATGTTTGGCCATTGGGGACATTGTGTTAATCGGAAGTGACAACTCCAAAAGGATGGATTGGCCATTAGGAAAGATCATAAAGTTGTATCCTGTAACGGTTGGGAAGTTCGTGTAGCACTTGTGAAAACTGGAAATGGAGAATTGCAACTACCTTTCCAACGTTTATACCTCTTAGAGGTCACGTCAGGTGACCAACAAGTCAACGACATAGGTCAGCCGGCAGAAGAAGAAGTCAGCGGTGGGAAGCTTCTCCGCACCCGTTACGGACGACCAGTCAAGAAGCCGGAGAGGTCATAAAAATCAAGTAGCGTCATAGTTGTGATGGTAATAAAAATAAATAGTTTTCGTTTTGTAGTCAATTAAAATAAAAGTCATATTTTTCCTCGTCCATTGAAAAGTGTTAAAGTGCTGTCTTCAGTTACTATATACAGGGTAGCCCATTAGTGCGAGGAAGTCCAATATTTCATTCAATATCATACGGATTAAAAAATGTTTCAAATAAAAGTTGTAGGAACCATTGCATATTTGTAAAATATTTATTAACATACAGGGTGCATCGAATAATCGTAGCTTCGTTTTTTTAAATGGAACACCCCATATTTGATGTAATATTCCGATTGCTCTCTTAAAATGCTCTATACCCATATTTTTGTTTTTTTAATGCAGCGTTCCCAAGTTATAAATTTTTTTCGTGAAAAACATGGTCTGATTAAAAAATGCCTAGACTCGTTCTGTTTTAAAATTTCGAGTTAATTTTTGGTACACAAATTAGTAAAGGTCGTTCCTTAGTGAATATACAAATATTAATCGATTTCATTGTACAGGGCGTTTGCAATAATTCGTAAAGTTTTGTAAATTCCGAATAGGAGAAGCTATGTTATTTGAAATCGAACACCAGTAAAAACTACTTGTTTTAGAAGACACATAGTACAGACATGAATTGGAGAGATTGACAAGCTTTATCGACCTACATAACAATATACAGGGTGTTCCATTTAAAATAACAAAGTTTTTCCTATTCGAAATTTACATCTCATGTTCACATATTTTATTAACCTGGAGATGGCTTGATCTATTGATTGTGTGTCTAAAGCACAAATCTTCCCCCTTAATGCGTTTATTTATTTGTTAATAATTATGTAGATGTACGGCATGAAAGATTCAACGATCGAATTAAATGAATTGTAAAAATATTCCCCTCATCGCACTTTAATGTAAAAATTTTCGTCTATTATAAGTGTCACTATCATCATTAAAAGCCTGAAGATAACATTAAGTCGAAACATGTCACCATCCTACAATTAATTTACTTCGTTCATTAAAACTTTCATGCCTGCTGCTTTTTTCACAATTTGTTAACATTTTGTTCCTTGTAGCTGTTATAATTTTAGTTATTTCTGTTTTCCAAGTAATTTTTCGATTTCCGTTTTGTTCATTCTCAGCTCTGCACCTCACCATTTTGTTTGTGTTGCTATCTGTAGTAGTTAACGTTGGTGCTTGGAAATTCGCTGTTCCTAGATCTCGGCCCATAACATGAATAAAATATGAATAAATAAATAACAATTTATACTATTACCGTTGTCTTTAGTGGTTTTTCAATTTATACTTCTTTTTTTAATAACCTTTCCGTGCACGCAGTCCTTTTAAGAAGGTAATCTTGCATTTCTTTGGATTCTAATACATCCCACTCCTGCTTTAACTCCATAGTTTGGATCTATTTCACTGTATAACAAAATATGATTTCCAATCGATGCTACTTCGCCTTGGCCCTTCCTTTTCGCTTTACTTATGCCTAAAATATCTAAGGCTACTCATCTTCTTTTCTCGTTAAACTTCTAATAATCCATGCATACATCCTCCAAATTATTTGCTTTCGCTTTGATTTATTCATACGTTCCTTTGCCTGTTTCGCCATCATTTCTCTTTTATCATTATATTCTTTTTACCACTTTCTTTCCCTAGTTAAACTAAGCGGGTCTTTTGTTCTAATTTCTTCGATGTTTTTATCTCTATCTTTATTTGTAAATGTTTTTGGACGAAATTCCTTACACCATTTTTTAGCGTTTGTCTGCTCATTAGTACATACTCCACATTTTTTCCATTCTTTTTCTACCCACACCACTGTATTTCTATTTTCCTCCTTCAGCTTTCTTATATTTTCATTTTCGTGTTTTAATTTTTCTATTTTCTCATTAAATTTGTCCTGTTTCACTTTTATTTGGTGTATTTCGCACAAATTTTAAGTATTTAAACAGAAAACCGGCAAAGTATTACCTTCCACACGATATCTCTCAGGTACGATATTTCATTTGTAAATGGTGAGCATGTCATCAGTAAAGTATGATATACATTTTCATCCATTTCGTAATGTTGAATTTTCAGTAATTTGGTTATTGGCGTAAAATGGTGGAAAGCTTTCCTCTATATTATTTCCATTTAATTTCTGTTATAGATGTGATTTGTATTCCTTTGTGAAGCTGCACGAGAACTTAATTAATTCATTAATTCTTTTAATATGAGGTCAGTCTAACGGTTTATTATTCGGGAATAATGGTAGCGAATAATTAAAATTAATGGTAGCAGTCGTCCAAACCTTAATTTGAAAATAATGAAAAACGGGCATGTTATTGACCGCGTTTGCTCAATCTCCTAGAAAATTGTAATTCTTGTCGTATACCTACACGCTCCTTAATACGACGTCAATTTACATACGTAGAAGAGGGATTTAAGTAAGATTTTCATGCTCGGCAATAATTTAATTTAATAATGGATTTCTTAGAGAAACCAATTCCAGCGAGTAAGTAATGTTGTAAATGTTATGCGGAAAAATCGATGTTCAAGGATGTGATACGAGTTTGTTAAATTTGGACTTTGTAATCGGCAATTTTGTAAACCGTTGCAAAAAAGTCACATCTCGTTTTTGACCATTCATCATCAGGAACGCTCTCAATTAACGACAATATTGTAGTTATCTCGCCAATTTCAAAGAAAAAATGTTACCTAACACTATTTTCCCTCTATAATCGTTCTCACTGAAGGATTTTCATTTCTTCAAATCGGATAATCTTCTGGTAAACTCACCCAAGTAAAAATAATCCTGTTTGCAAAATGACTCTCTGATTATGGATTTTGTGATATGTAGTAAGTCTAATTTCTTAGTTACAAGATTGTCAATTTTGTTTAAACCTAGATTTTATAGAAGAGGACAATTAATCAAAGCAACTTCAATTTCTGAACGACTGAAGGACCAGTTCTTAGCTCTTTTTTCAAGCGTTCTTCCATGTGCGAATACGAGTTCTTCTACAGCAATCAAGGTCTTGAATGAACTTTTTTCAATCTTTGGTTTTCCTGCTTATAGATACATTCCGATCATGGAACCCCATTTTTATCCCAAGAATTAACCTGCTATTTGCATTCTCGTGGAATGGCGACGAGTAGAACAACTGCATATAATCCTGAAGGATAATGGTGATATGGAACGTTATAATATAATAGCTATTAACAAAATTATTTTGGTGAAACTAAGAATGGGAACCAAAAGGAAATTGCAAGTGTAATAGAAAAATCCCTCGGAAAGAAATTTCGTATACAAGCTTATGGTAGGTACACAAAGTTTGCCTATAAGTACGACGTTGTCCTATATTAGATCGCAATGCTAATTTATTGTGAAATTCGCCCAAATATCCTATTTTTGTCTTGTGAGCTCAAGGGATGAACATTTCAGAATAGCAAATAGGGGCAAATTCGAATGATGCAGAGTAAACCACTCTGCGATCATTTGCAAGGGAATAAAAACGAAAGACAAATATACAAAACCAATTAATCCTCAAAATTGATTATTAGTCGAGAAACGTTAACTCTTTAATATAATAATTACGGTTTGGGTTAATGTTTTAAATTAAAATACGGTGTGATATGTGTTTACTTTCAAAAACTTAATTGGAAGTGTGATAGCTTAACGAAATTAATGTACTTACGAAAGTGGCAAGAATTAGAGTAAACAATCCTGAAGACTTCCAATTAAAATAATGGTAAGTTGAGATTAATTAAATCGATCATTTGACAGTATTCAGTGAGTTATGCTTTGTAGACATATTACAATGGTCTTACATTTACTTTATAAGTGAAACTTAACGTTCCATGTCAATGTCATTTTTTGTTTGTTGACATACTGTGACATATAGTGATTTTTAAAATCAGAATCATTTGAAGAAATAAGGCACAAAGTTTATTTATTTGTTAATAATGACTGTAGGTGTTCAACGATCAAATTAAATTAATTGTATGGTGGCGACATGTTTCGACTTAAAGTCATCTTCGGGCTTTTAATGATGATAGTGACACTTTATGAGGAATATAGACGAACATTTTTACATTAAAGCGCGATGAGGGGAATATTTTTACAATTTTTTCTCATTTGCGTTTACTAGTAAATCTATTTATATTAGGTATTCGGGAATTATTGCTTCATCAAATCTATGTGATCACGCTGTATTGTATTGTCAATGTTCAATATATTAAACCTATCGAGAGTTAAACGTATAAAACTATACTTACTTATTTGAAGTACGAATAAAGTTTCGTGCGCCTTGGATAAATAGTAATATCAAACTTTTAATTGAACAATGTAATCTAGCTTTAAAATTATACAAAAACACTAAATTCATTCATGGTAAATCTCAATATGATCACATACGTAATGAAGTGCAGGCGGGAAAAAAGGAACCATTTTAATGGATTAATCCATATCATCTAAATCAGTTAATCTACTTCGCTAATAGAAAGCAAACGATCGTGTATCAACACGAGAAATCAAAATATTTTAATATGACATCCGGCGTACCACAAGGTTCCATATTAGAACCAATATTGTTTGCAATTTACAATTCATATTTACAAAATACACACATGTAGGTGGACGATACTCAACTGTCCTCTCCTTTCTTCCTTAAAATGTCAGTGCAGCTTGCAAGATAATAAATGATAACTTAATAATTACTTATTGCAAGTAAGTCCAAAGTATGTGTAGTGAATATTTTTATCCGTAACAATACAGGGTTGGAAGTTTGTAATTAGGGAGTTATTAAATGCAAATATAGAAGAATAGTGTGCGAATCGTTAGCTGAATTAATCACTGTGATGATATTGATGGCTTGTTTAAGGCTAGTATTTGGTATACACAGTACCTGGATGAACTGGAACTCTTGAGATCGTTGAACACAACACTGTAAATACCAAAAATCACAAATAAAATTTATTCGAACGTACTTAGACAGCCACCATTATCCGCGAAGAACAAAACGTAAATGACAAAAGTGAGCTATTTATGCTACTTAAAGAGGAAGTGTCCTAACTAGTTACAGTGAAAGTTTACAAGTTCTGATAAGCCTTAATAACCTGAATCATCGTTATTCAATAGATAGCGTTTATTTTTGTGAATGTCATAACAATCGAGTCCATTCGTATTTTTTACTTGCTTCACTGAGGAAATATTATATACATCGCGATTATTCTGAAGCACATCTCAAAAGCATCTACCAAATGGTCAACTATGGTGTCAAGAAGATATTTGCGTACCATCACGCTTTAGCAACAAATAATTCCAAACCATAGGTACAGGCTTAAGGTTTCAAAGACATATTGCAACACCTAAACCTATCTTCAGCCCGTATAGTATAAGGGCTGTTTGGAATAAAATACTTCGACATTTCGAAGCACTAGAATCTCGCTCCTTCAAAAAGATTATGTCAAGTTTCCTTTTTAATAAACAAAACACTACTTACAAGGCATGCTGGGTGAGTGTCCTAAGCTGATCGGGACCAAACTTTGCATTCCAACTCCTTAGGCCATTTGAGCCTGCAAAAAATTAGAGGCGAATACCACCCAGGGCAGGATTTAGAGCATTTTGAATTTTTCACATATTACAATACATGTAAGTAACTTAATGCATTTTTAACAATTTTTGGACCTTTTTTCGCACAATATGAATAAGTAGTTTTATTAATAATTATCATAATACAATCAATTTTTGGCCAATTCAAGTAAAGTTAAAAACTAAAATTCCATGTAGGTACCTATTGTAATATATGGAAAATCTCTCTAAATCCCGCTCTGGGTGGTATTGGCCTCTAATTTTTTGCAAAGCGTCCTCAAATGGCCTAAGGAGTTGGCATGCAAAGCTTGGTCCCGATCGGCTTAGGACACCCACCTAGGATCCCTCATTAGTCATGGGCACATTTATCAAGCAACAATACCTTTTTGTTGAGATATTGGTTATAATTCAATTTCGGAAGATATTCATCAATTTCCTTTTATTTCACCCAAAAACTGAAAAACTGCTTAGTTACATTGTACCTTTCATTCGGGTTTCGCAAACATAATGAAATGTAACAGTTTGTATAGAAACTGAAAAAAAAAATATTGAAACGGTTACGAATTCCACGATACGATTTTAACTAACGTTACTTTAGTTTCGTTTACGTTAAATAGCTTGAATGTTTTTTTTATGGATCGGTGCACTCGTGAAACTATTTAAAAGAACTCAAAAAGTCATAAAATGCCACGATGGATAATTAAACCAAAAGGAAATAGGGAAAAAGTTAACAAATTGAATTAGCTCTATCGTCACTATGTTAATTAAGTGCCCTTAGTATTTTTTTAGAGACATTCTTATTATCTTTCCCTTTTCTTGAATTATGTGCAAATATGCGACATGATAGTATCCCAGTTGTTTTCGAGAATTTTAATTAATAATCCAGTAAACTACTTGCTTCCCGAAAATGCAGTAGGTACGTTTTGTTATAATGAAGACGTACTCTCAGCTATACATTGATGATATTATGTTTAATTACTCTATATGGATTACGTTCCTGAAGTACATTCCTCGATCACATTCACAGATGGTAACGCATTAAGCTTGACATAAACTTGTATTATTAAGTTTTCTTACCCTAAATGCTAGGGTTAATGCTGGCGTTAGCATTAGATTAGTGGTGACATTAAAAAGGCACCTCCCTGTACAAGTAGAAACCAACCCTCAAGCACCTTGTTCATTCAAACTTGCCTTACCGTGATCCGTGAACAAATATGTAGGTATGTTACTTATGTACAATAGTACAGAGGCTTGTAGACATTCCTGCTTGACAGTGAAGTTGTGCCATAAAATAAAATAAGTACCTACCTTTCAACTTTCACATTAAGTACGTTCATTTATGTCATTTGTGGTAGCGAAGCTCCCTTCTTTTAGGCAGATTCAATTCAAACGTGTTTCTTTTTCAAAAAAGGTAACGGATACCAAACGAATAATTAGCAAGCCGACTTCATATAATATTGATTTCATCCGAAATAACTTTGAAATGAAAACTTACACAAAGCTAATTAGAGGCACCTTGCCTTTATACAAGTAATCTTGTACCACCCATGGCTGTATATAATTAATTTTCAAACATACTTCAAATTACGTAACTACGAAAAGCTCAATTTCCATTATGCGCAAGAATAATAATACAAACAAAGCTTGAAAGGGTATCAAATACCGAAAGAAATTATGGTAGGCTTAACAAACAAATTAAACGTACATTTTTCAATCAATTCCAATCAAATCAGGTCAACGAATGCTTGTTTTTTTATTCCCTTTATACGAAAAGCGAATTTTATAATAACACAAGTTGCACGGGGTAGGTTTGCAAAATTCAGTACTTACCAGTTGAGAAAGCTCCAGAGCATTATTATATTAGAATCAAACTTGAACTTGAAAGCATTTATTTCATGTCTTTAAGACACCATTTGTGAATGATATATTAAGTGTTTAAGCTTTGTCAGACATTTTGAAGATGTTCCTCAAAAGACTCCATCGTCGAAATTCAGTCTAATATGTTTTGAATCTCTTATGATATGACCTTCGATTTACACTCTTGCACATATTAAAAAGTATTGATGACAGGATACTGTTTCATACCTATTTTTATACGGGGTGGACCGTTGAAAAGGAAACACCCCTGTTTTGGGATACTTAGACCAGTTTCTTAAAAAACCCTCGGATACGTCGATTTTTTATTTTTAGGGGACAACTTCTGATGTCAATCTTAACATTGACACATCAACCCCCTAGCCCCAGCAACCCCTAACTCAAGAATTTAAATAGGGAGAGGGAGTCGAGCGACCCCTTATTTGAAGCGTCTTTTAATTCTCTATTCGACAGTATGACCGAAATTAGTTTTATTCAATTTCAATTTTTCGCTCCCATGAAAAGCACCCTCTAGATTATCTAAGGTAGGGTTTAGGAAAAATTCTGGAACACGCCACTTTTGACTTTTTGAACGGCACCGAATTGAAAGACATATTACAGAATGATTTTGGACATTACGTGCCTCTGTTAAAAAATCATTGGAAAAGTTCAATAAAATAACTGACAGATATTGGAAATGTAAGGATTAGTAAATCTTTGAAAATCTATACAGTACATTCTAAAATATATATACATACGCATGCAGGCCCAACACATCTAATTCGGAAATTGACATGACATGACGTTAAGAAGGAGAAGATAATGTTGACAGAACCCATCACAGTCCAGTTTTGTACTTGGTGGAATCTCAAAAGAAGCAAAGGTCAGAATTAATTAACATTATTATTTCAAGTGAATATATCAAAAATCATTTAGATCACTTTTTGTAAGCAATGATGAGTTATGTCACTACCAGAAAGATGGCAAAACCAAGATGGTTCACGTATGACCAATAAATTGTATACCTATGTACCTATTGCAAATAAATTATATTTTTTACGTAATTAAATGGTTCTTTTAGTGTAAGAGGTGGAAATGATAGCGAGGGAAACGAGAAATTGTTCCTAGCGATTTTGGAAAAAAAATGCATGCAAATTGTACTTATGTGAAAATTTTGAAAACGCTAGATTATGGCAATTACGTTGAGTGCTGAAACGCTTCGTTAGTTCAAATCTACTATTAATCATATTATCGCTTTATTTCCAACATTATTATTGATTTAATTAATTACGATTATAATAGGGGAACGATATATAGCTCACTAAAATTGGTAGGTATTCCAAAGTATTTGATTATTTGATGACTTATAGACTGATTAATGGAATGTTGTATATATATTTTGTGGACAAATCAAACGTAAAATTGTGTTTAATTAGTAACAAAATTAATACATAAAGTTTTCAAACCTTATAATTACTTTATAAATTAAACGGTGCGTGCTCACGTCACATTAGACAAGAGAATTTGATTTTTCCTAAAAATAACTTTTGCTTCACAAATCCATATCTACGGCAAAGTTATTCCATTAAATCTCTCGATAGATCTTCGAAAGTGGGATAATCCAACCTACATAAATACGGGAATAAGGAAATGGATTGTAATCTCGTTTTCAAGTTAATGCGAAAATTTTTTATAGATACTATTAATAGCATTGCAAGTCCAACAAAGAAATTATTATAACAATAGATGCTTATTTTATGCGGATTATTAAAATTGAAGTTTCGCTGGATTACCCCAATATAACAATAGGTTATAATAAGTGTAGACCGTTCTCTTATTCACGTAGGTGGAAACATGATTTTTCGCTTCACTTTCAACCCTCCTGCAATCTTACAAAATATTGGATACCACTCCAATTTTTAAAGGGAAATAAAACCTAACACCATTTGTCGATATTTTGAAATGTATAAAATGCCTTCAAATGGTCTCACGCGTCAATGCATCCATTACGTTGTAATTAATTAAAACGTTTCATCTTCAAAGTACATGACCATTTCTGGTACAATTTCAGAGTGTAGGTACCTCTAATTAGCTGCAGTATCATGTCGAATATAACATTTGAAAACGACTCTATTAAGTATACAAAAGTAACTTTAAATGGTCGCGATGCTTTGACAGTCGACGACTATTAGGAGTAAGGCCTTCGTTGAATATAGGTTGCATAATTATACAGTTTTAAAAAAGAAAAAATGAACTTGTTCGGGGCAAAATCCACAAGGGAGCAATTACTAAATTCACTGTGTTTGTTAAGCAAACGAAGGGGAACTATATACAAAATAAGTATAGGTAAGTATTATAATTTAACGACAGTAAAGAGCAAAAGCTCAAGGTGAAGGAAAATAAGAAACGTTCCAAGACGAAACCACCGATTAAGAAGTTAATTTAGAATAGACCTTTTGCCCTAATTTTAAGTTAAGATGGAAGCAAGTTTTCTGTTTTCATTAGCATACATTTCTAACATTACAACTAAAAAACTTTTTTAATGCATTTATAAACCTTACTAATGTTGCATCGTTATCTAGATTAACAGACACTTTGAACATTAAAATTTTACAGAAAGACGAAGTGCATCGCAAAATGAGATAAAAAGAGACACCTACAGACTATGGATTTTTCGGTTATGAGGTAATTAATAATTAATACCATAAATGTAACGTAATTTTAAAAAAAGATTTTCATCGCACTTTTTATTACGGCGTTGAAACAGTATTTCGACATTCATTATTAATACAAAGTTCTTTGGTTCTTCTCAAGTTCTACTTTTAGATCTCTGATATTAATATTCCCTATAGAATTTATTGCGTATAGTCTAAATAAAAACTTTTGCTACTTTCGGGGATTGGTGATAAAACCAAAATTTACAAATTCTTTCATCTCATTTTTGCCCAACAAGCTAATACGAATTTTTTATAACATTTCGAAAGAATTTCAACTTTGGTCACAATGACTAGAAAATTTGGTAGACCGTTACTCTGATTTTGACGTCTGAAAATGAAAAGACACATGATATGGGAAAATGTAGGCGGAAAAAGGAGAAGAAGAGGTGAGGCAGATGAACCATACAAATGCATTGAGGGAGATCGAATTATTCTGATAGATAACTCTGATTTTGACAAAATTGTTCTCATTTTCAAATTATTCATCGATTCCTCGTTTTTTGAATTTATGTAGGTTTCGAGTTGGTTATATTCTTATTGGAACGGATTTGACCTGTAATATAACCGATTCTGGAACTTCCTTTCATAGATTTGAATGATTGTTGTTATCGAAGTAGCATAATTATTTCAGATAGTGGGTACTAATTTCCGTACGAAAAAAATACAAATGAACTCATTGCTGACAGTTAGTTTGGGTGTAAACATATTAGGTACCTATATTTTGATGTGTTAATGAAATTGGTGACAGCAACAAACTGCGTTACAGTAAATGGGTATGCCTTCGTTAAATAATATATTTTTTAATATAAAACAAGAAAGCGATAACTTACGTTTTTTTACTATAACACGTAATTCTAAGGGTCGGTTTCACAAAACTAATTACTCCAGTGTGATCCCGATTAAAGGAGAAGCATGACTGGTGGACAAATATTCATCAAACAATTGCGACACGGATACACCGAGCAGATAGCCAATCATATTCCTTAACACCGGGATAACACTGGATCAATGACTTTTTTGAAACCCAATCTGAAATGTGGATGGGGTGAAGATTTCATTTCTGTTTCTATTACGACTACCTATGTAACATTTTCAATGTTCCTTATTAGGCCAGGCAAATTAGACAAAAAAAGGGGGTTTATGAAAAAGTGATGCTAACTTTACGGGACTTTTTCAGGGTTGTTTGGGAAGTTAAGGAGAGCTTAAATCCAAGTTTGCGTATACCCAGATCCCGTGCGATTTTTTTAAGGGGGGAGGAAAGGTAAACATTTTGATTTCGCTATAACTCGGCAGCAATTGATCGTACAGAAAAAATAAAAAAAGAGTTTTGTAGGTTTGTTGAAGCTCTACAAGTTTCCTTTGGACAACTTTTCCCGAAAATTAATATTTAACGATTTATTATTTTATTATTATTACGTATTATGAGAAATTGATGTTTCGGATAAAGTGATAAGACGAATAAGAACGACGATGATTATTATAAAAAGTGTAGTGAGAATAAATCAATCAACGACCGAAGAATTTGAATTCAGCAGTGGGCTCAGGCAGGGCGATCGACTACTGGTCGTCGGTCCTGTTTCACTTGGTACTAGAAAAGGTAATAAGAGATAGCAAAATAAACAGGATGGGAACACTGTTTAGGAAAAGATATCAATGTCTGGCCGGCGCGGCGCAGATGATGTGGTACCTATTACTGGCAAGATGTTTTGAAGAATTAGAAGAAATAAGAAGAAACCTAATGAAGGCAGCGGAAGATATGGAACTTGATTAATTAGGAGTACATGGAAATGAACAACAAAAATGAAAAACATAAAGAAAACGC
Organism: Pyrocoelia pectoralis; assembly: GCA_036250285.1. Taxonomy (NCBI): domain Eukaryota; kingdom Metazoa; phylum Arthropoda; class Insecta; order Coleoptera; family Lampyridae; genus Pyrocoelia; species Pyrocoelia pectoralis. The sequence goes on along the minus strand of CM070077.1, from coordinate 51,598,885 downwards.
GGGAGAAATAATAGAATTTGAGGAAGCTGAGGACTACTGATAACAAATAAATACGACGAAGAAAAGAAAAAGGGAGGTGAGAATAGTTAAGGTAATAACTGTGCAGGAGTAATCTATAAACTTTTAAGATCCAAAAAAATATCAAGAAGAGCCAAAATAAGATTATACAGGACGATTGTGAGACCAACATGAGACCATGCGAGACATGTAATAGAAACAGTCAGTCAAAAAACTTGAAATTTGGCAGAGAAAAATGCCGAGAAGAATTATACTGGGAAGAAGGCTAACAGAATGGGGTTGAGGGAAGAAGAACAAATAAAGAAATATATTATGAACAATTTTGATTTTATCTAGTGCAGAAGACTGTAATGGCTGGAACCTTTTGGAGAGAATGGCAGAGGATAGGAGTGTCAGAATAGCCTGACCAGTGTCGGAGGGAATAAGGAAATGAGAAGGCCGCGGAAGCGATGAAAGCAGGCGGAGGAGAAAGGACTACAGAACTGGAGAAGAACAGTACAAAACAGAAGAGAATGGAGCAGAGTCGTAAAAGCTATGGGCCTGATGGCCTAAATCAAGCGTTACAACATGATAACGTTACGCAAAAGTTCTGAAAGCTCTATTACGAAATTGAAAAGAACTTACAACTTTTGAACGTTGAAATTTAATTATTCATAATTCCCAAGTACACTACTATTATTTTACAGAGGAACTTGGACTATAATACTATTTCACGTTTACGAGAGCTATGTACAATTTTGATTGCATGATACAGTAATAAAATTCTATAAACCATTTTGGTATGTTGGTATGTATTTAAAAAATTCAGAGGTTTACATTTAGTTTTTGTACAGTTAGAGAGAACATTTTAAAATCATTTTAAACTTTCTGTGTTAGTTATCTGCAAATGTGTGGTGGGTATATGCTCGTGCTCTCGTTACAAAGAGATACTTTTGTGATTGACCTCTTTGAACTACTGTAATGCGGGATTTATCAAACAATTGCTATATTTCCTGTATAGTTTCAAAAAGTTGTTTTGTATTTGTTTATTTGTTAATACGAAAATTTTGCGAACTCTGTATTGAAAGTTTCGTTCGTTTTAAAATTAATTTGCAAAGGCAACATTTGTTTTGTATTGCTCATACCTACGCCTACGTCCATTTTAACTTGGTTTAGGAAAATAAATTAAATGACCAGTAAACTGGCACACAACTTTCCCATGTTTACTACAATTCTATTAAATAAAATAGTTTTTGCGTAATAACTTAAAAAAATAAAAAAATAAATATACATATATAGTGTGTAGTATAGTTGTAATCAGAAAAGGATGTCTGATTTTCTCCTAAAATAATATACAGGACATGTCATAAATATTTTTATTATTTTGATAATTTCCGGAGAGAGAAAAAAAGAAATATATAGAGTGTAGTATAGCTGTAATCAGAAAATGATTTCTGATTTTCTCCTGAAATAGTATACAGGGTAGGTATGTCATAAATAGTTTGTTAATGTCCGATTAGGCCGGAAGTAAATTGGTATACTTATTATACTCGATTAAAAGAGTCGTATGTCCTCTACTTCACAATACAATTTTACTTCTTCATCGTTGTTAGCAAAAAAATTATGTATTTTTAAAGTTTTCAACTTCAAATATTCATCCCCCTTCCCCTATGGTAAATAAAAAAATGCTTAGAGCAGATTTTGAGAAAATCGATTTTCAATTTTTGACCAATTTTGGGAACCTACAAATTGACCACGTTAAATTTTTGTTCTTTATCAATTATAAATAAAAGTTCTAGCCATCCTATGGCTATAATTTCCAATTTTCAAATTTTAATTAAGTTAAACTGTTCTTGAGCTACAGTCTAAAAAGTAAAAACTTGGAGAATTGCTATATTGGCTGCCATTTTGAATTTAGAAACAAACGAAAAACGGCTTTTACTTGTTACCATGTCTACTAACTTTTCACCAAGGGAAATTAGTTTGGGTTAAAATTTGAAAGTTTGCTCCCAAAATAACGCCCCTTGATGCGAAGCTTGTTTTACCGATGAAGTTTTTTTATAGGCAATAGTTTTAAATTTCATCAAAATCGGTCTAGTAGTTTAGGCTCCACAGTCATAACGTACGCACACACGCACCCGCAGACAAACATTTTTCAAATATGGTGGTTTTGGACTCAGGAGGACTCAAAACGTCGAGATTCATCAAAACTTTCCCTATGTGTATACAACGTGTCCAAGATAAGGATGAAAACAGCATGGGGATCTTGAAAAAGGTAAGAGATACGAAGGCTGTTAATTTAGAGAAAAGTTGTCTAATTTAGAGCATGTAATTAATTAATTAATTAAATATCTTTTAAAATAAAGGAAGGAATTACGAAAAAAGAAAAACCCAAAAATCGCATTTTGTTGTAAATTTCGGAAACGATAAACAATAATGAACTTTTGCAAACTAGGTTCATGTGAACATGCTCTAAATTATATAGCTTTTCTCTAATTTAACCACCTTATTCATATCCCTTACCGTTTTCAAGATCCCCATGCTGTTCATGCATATCTTGGACACGTTGTATACACGTCTACATATGCAGGGGAAAGTAAAAATCAAAAAACTGTGATATAACAAAATGATATACGCCCAAATTGGTTCTAATGTAAAACTGAAACGTATTTTCTAAAACATAAAAATGTTTCAATTTGAAACAAATTCGACGGTTATTGTAACTTATTGAAAACTATTAGGTACCTTACTAGTTACAAAAATAAAGTATCTTATCCTAGAAAAGTGAAAATCTAACAAACGTAGGTAACGGTAGAGAAGAGATTACACACTACACGCTTACATTTATGTTTAAACTATTGGCAATACGTTTATTTCTCTATTTCCCATAGGGGAAGGAGGATGAATGTTGGAATTTGAAAACTATAAAAATTCATAACTTTTTTTGCTAACAAAGATGAAGAAGTACAGTGAAGTAAAGGACATACGACTCTTTTAATCGAGTATAATAAGTATACCAATTTACTTCTGGCCTAATCGGAAATTAACAAAATATTAAAAATATTTATGACATACCCTGTATATTATTTCAGGAGAAAATCAGAAATCCTTTTCTGATTACAACTATACTACACACTATATATTTATTTTTTATGTTATTTGCCGTACGTTTGATTACACGTCGAACCAATACAGTAGCAAATGCAAAACTATGGCAAGAAGTACTATTTCTCAAAAATTTACATTTGTGAAAGTATGAGGGTGGCAATATTCGGCACACGGCGGCAAAATCACCTCGTGCCACCCTGACTTTAAGAGCTATCTTGAAAGGAGACAACCTTCTACAAAGTCTTTCGACGGTTTAACGCTTTGGTGCTGCATGAAGGTAAAGGAAAACTAATCGGTTAAGAAGAATAGATTCATGAAAGAACGTCAAAAAACAGCTCAAAAACGAGTGAAAGGTATGCCTTTATGACAAGAGGTCTTAATTAATCCTGTTTTATATCGTATTGTCCATTATTTACATGACTATATTTCTTATCTTGCAATACGCCCGATGATAGATAGTAGATAGTAAACGGTAGAGCGAGAGCCACTAAATAGAAAACTGGTAACAATCGCTAGAAAAGTGGCTCTCTATTTTTCAAAATACAAAATACGAAATATAAGTACTGTTTTCATAATCTTTAGCTGTAGATCAGATTAAGGCAGGTCGTCTCTCTTCAGCATCAATTAAATAACTTCGAATATGAAAAGAGGTTTTCTCTTCAGTGGAAACTATTTCATATCCCTTAATAAATTAATTCGAGAGATTGGGGTATCGTCCATCGTCAGATAAAGACTTCACGACCAATTCATCTACGAAAATTAATACGGAACTTAAGTTTTCAAAGGAAACGGTTCAAAACGGGAGAACAAAGGGATGTGAGCGAAGTCGCAGCGATATGTTGGTTGCGCACACAAAATGGACAGATCTTTCTAGCCGAATCATTTGCGCAAGTTTTTGTGGAAAATGAAAGCTTTTCTGTTTACATTCATGATACAACCTACGAAGATAGAGTTTTTTTATACAGCAGCAATTTTACGTGTATTATATATAAAGCTCAAAACGGTTTTGTAATCTTTTGTTCGTCGACACAGTTTATGTAATAATGTACCTAATATTTATACCCTCCCCTTCTATTTTATCATTTATTACAGTTTTGGGTAACTGTACATCCTTCAAAGTATGCCATGTTTAATGCAGAGTGAAAACACTTGAAGGTTCACGAAGCACATGTATAAAAATATCCTAAGTATGCATATTTCAGTGCTGAAATTGACATGCTTTATATGACGTAAAATTTAACATACCTACATGCATTTTCATCGCTCAATAAAGAATTCCCTTGTAAACCATCTTTGCGCCATGCTCATTAGAAGACGCTAAAAGATTTTTTATGAGGACGTCCTTATATTGCTACAATGCTCATTACTCACGGGAATACTTCACAGTGTGCGCTCACCATTGTGCTAATTTTGAAATTAAAACCAATTAGTCAGAGGTGTTTTCTCAGTTTAATTATTCCCTTTCGTCGTTATACGGGAGTTATTTGATATTTCGTAACAACGCAGTTAGTTCTAACATTTACATAATTAGCTGTTGAAATTGGAAACGTCAGTCCAGTCTGACCGATACTGTATTCTGTCCTTCTTCAATAAGATACGCACTTGTTATTATTTGGTTTGTGAATGTAACGATGTGATGTTAGATAAATACTACAATGAGTATAGAGTCGCTTGTTCCAGATGTCCCCCCATTTTCATCTAAGTGGGCCATCATCCTCTTATACATATATAGTGTGCTTGTGCACAATTCATTCATTGTTGCTATTACAACAAATAAAAATGTAGAGATGGGTAACCAATTTTCCAGTCAAAATTTACAGTAAAAATGGAAAGTTTTGCAAGTAAGGGTGTCACACTCAACAAGTGTAATAATTTAAAGTCACCAATTTTCTAAAATGTATTGATAGCGATGAAAGAAATTGGGAATTTTGGGTCAGTTGTGATTGTAGAACAGTTTCATATAATCGATAGTGCGGAAAATGAGTGTAATGAGTAAACTGGCAACCGTTCCAAGGTGTTTATTAAATCTAATCTCGAATCGAAATGAGCAAGTGTAGGAAGAACAGGAAAACGTTTCCTCCAAACAGTTTCCAACTCTCCACATGTCATTGCAAGTAGAGTAATGGAATATTCACAACTCCGTCATTTGAAATCTATGCTGAGAAAAATTGAGAAATTAAGGAACGAGAAGAGAATCCACTGCAGAAAATGGCAACCGTTTTAGAAAACGTACATTCCAATGTGTCAACACTACTACCCAGCAAAGATACACTGAGGAAAGTTATTCAGATGAAAAGAGAATAGAAATGAAGGCATGCCCCCAGTGCCCAGAGATTTGGAACACTTAATTATACCCCAGGTAAGCATATTATCATAACGTTGAATTACTGAGCATTTCTCGTGACCTCGTTACTTACGTTACTTATACAGTGTATCAATTTAAAGAATATCTCAGTCCTCGTGCAAAATTTATAAATATTCAAAATGTGTTTAATGCTTTACTTGCAATTTTTTACTTGATTTTTCGTAAAGTAGTAAAAAATAGTCAAGTGTGCGGTATTTTTGAAGAGTTTTTAAAATGAGGTATCACTCAACTCCACTTCCACATTAATATTTTAGGGGTTGATGTTGTGTAATTGAAAAGCAGCCTACAAAATGTTCCCCTTCAGAGTAAAGTTTACGAGTTTTTGCATATTTTCAAATTTTCTACAGGGGCTGAAATATTCTGGGTGATGACGATAATACGTTGTATTTTTAGCTGTTGGATTTATAACTAATAGTTGGTGTTGAAGAAAAGGATCAGCTAATTTTCGAGGCTGGAGCTTATAATATAAGCGCCATTGTTTATTATACAAATTACATGAAAAATTTTGTCCCAGTGCAATCAGTAGCGGACCAATTTGACACGTTTGTAGAAGATGAAAATTTTCCACAAGATGCACTACCCATTGCGGAAATTTTTCATGTAATTTGTATAATAAACAATGGCGCTTATAAGCTCCAGCCTCGAAAATTAGCCGATCCTTTTCTTCAACACCAACTATTAGTTATTCTGGGTGATACCTTTTCAAATTATAATATACTTTTGTTTTATTTTGCAGACTTACCGACATACCGAAACGGATGGACACATAGAGCAATTTCTACTGTATGATTCTGAAAACGAATTACTTCCGCAGAGAATTTTAATATTTTCCACTCAAGAAAATTTAAGATTGCTATCTGTTAGCGAAAACTGGTACGTTGATGGTACATTCAGTACGTCGCCAAACATTTTTGAGCAGCATACAGTACACTTGAGACAATTCGATACTGTGGTACCTGTTGTATATGCTCTAATTTCAAATAAGACAAAAGCATCTTACAAAAAGTTACTACAAGAGATTAAAAATCTTCAGCCATGACTGCAGCCAAGGACAGTTCTAATGCATTTTGAGCAGGCTGCAATATCAGAATTTCAAGAAGAGTTTCCTGGAATAGCGGTAGAAGGATGTTTTTTCCACTTGTGTCACAGTATTTACCGTCGTCTTCACCGAGAAGGTCTACAGGTTAAGACCTTTTATAATAATAACAATAACACTTGTATTTATGACATATTGCTTGAAAAAAGTGTAACATTTAATTCCACTTTTACATTTCTTTCTCAGGTACAATACATATAACGAATCACATGAATTCGCTGTATGGATTCGAAAAATTGCCGTACTCGCTTTTGTCCCAGTGCAATCAGTAGCGGACCAATTTGACACGTTTGTAGAAGATGAAAATTTTCCACAAGATGCACTAATTGCACTACCCATTGCGGATTATTTTGAGGACTGTTATATAGGACCAAAGAGCATATATGGTTTTTGATAGGACGTAGGAACAGAAGACAAAGGCGAGCTCCTCAATTTTCTATTTAAATGTGGAATGTATATAACAGAACCTTAAGGAGGGGTTCAATTGTCCTAAGTAATAAAAATTTCATAATCGTACTCCCATATAAAAGCCATGTTAAAATTGGACTTTGGCATGCATTTCTGGACAACTCGCTCTTATCATAGTTTTGCTCCGATCATGGAGTTTTATGTCTCAAAATGACCCTAAGAACATGCCACGGCTCATATGCCTAGTTTTAGCAAAAAGTATAATGTTTCAAGCTGTCTAGGATGTGTCAAAGTGAGACAGATACTGTCTTCTTGCGATATTTTGCGATTCTTTCAAAGTTACAATAGAAATAGCATACCCCAATGCGATATCGATAGGCATAACTGCCGTGAGGGTTCATTGGGGTCATTTTCAGATATAAAAGTCAACAATCCGACCAACACAGTGGTCACAGCGAGTTTTCGAAAAAATGAAGTCCGAGTATTTTCCAATGGCGAGTGAACTTTTGGCGTACTAGCAGGAAAAATTATCGTTCCATGACAACTCTTTACCTCAGGCTAAATTTCCTCGTAAATTGCTCTCATTATTCGAAAATTTCGGAATTCATCAAACAAATTCGTAGAGATTTCTTCAGTGGAATTGGCCAACGTAAACCAAGATCGGTGCTTGCAGGTGAAAGAAAGGTGGCTAAGAAGAACACCAAACTGGGCAGACGTAAGAGAGCTTTGGAGACCTTCAACGCGATAGAAATTAGGGTCAATATTGGATAGAAAAAAGTTCTTGAACCCCCCTTAAATGATCGTCACAGAACGAACAATAACGTAGAAGGCTGACATCGAGGTTTTCAAATCACTTGCGGAAATTTATTTCCAAACATCTTTCGTTTTATAAATAGTTTAAGAAAACAACAATCTCTACACAGATATGACATTTCACAATTATTATTAGGTGTTAGACCTAAAAAAAAATAAAAAGTATGGTGTAATTTCAAGAAGAATTAAAAATATTGTAGAAAGTTATGGTAGGATAAATAATATGGACTATTTGCTCGCCATTGCTCATAATTTTGAATTTTAAAATATTTTGTAATGTGTATTAATAAAGATTTATTTTGAAAATCATGGCTTTCAATTTTTCCTAATTATTTTCATGATTTCACATCGGGGGCGAAACGGCCGCGGCGAAACGGCGGGGACTAAATAGTGGGGGCTAAACGGCGGAGTCTGTAATTGTTACAATTATATCTGTCTCGATTTTTATACATCAAAGATCACATTGAAATGTTGTCTTAAATTTATACCGCGAGATCCAAAATATATTTGTCCAAATCGGCTCTGAAAGTATTACGGTACCAGAACTTTTGAACGAATTTGTGGCTATAGATGAAATTCGCCGCTATCAATGGAAATACAGGTGATACTATCAACAAATCAGAGGAATCCTCAATTTTTGTGGTATTACAACAACAATCTTCTAATAGCATAAAGTGTTAGAAGGGTGCTATGAAATAATAATACATTAAATTGAAATAAATTTTGTAGAAAATATAGTATGATCGGCGTCTCCCACCCATATTTCAATTCATCTGTGTACCATCCCTTCATTCTATTGATTACGGCTTTAAGTCACCTACATTATAAATTGAAATGGAAGCCGTGCTCTTTAGGAATTCGGTACAAGGAATTATGCGCTTAATGATATTGAAATTTACATATCCTTATCGATCAAAGTACGCAATAAAATATTTGAAATTGCAAAAGAGTTAGATAGAAATTTCTTTCACATTTCCATAAAAAAATCAAAACATTTTTCATTATTTCTTCGTGTTCCTCATTTTCTCTTTCTCCATATTGTGTTCTAAATTTATATTTATGTTTTGTTTTTCTTTCTTGAAATAATCCAAATTTTTGTCGAATTCGTGAAAATTAATTTTCCATTCATCATCTCACAAACGCGTATATAAATAAATAAAAACCCGAATCGATGGATATGTAGGAAAATATCATCTTTCATCAGTATCATATACGCCCACTTTATTACAGTACAGATATATCTTCAATTCTGGGAATTTTCATAAGCGGAAACACAAGTTTCAGAAAGCTGCACGTCTTTAGTTTATTACTTCAGTTAATGTACGGATTAAAGCATGACGGGGATTTAATTATGTATAAGTGCCAAGTGGTTATATATTTAAACAGTATGACATGTTTCGCATATTCTAATTCAAAGTTATTCCGAATTTCAGGTCATGAAACGTACACGACGCTACAAATTTGTGCAAGTGTCAGTCTTCTTCGTAATATACTCAATAATTACAGTGTGTTCTAAAGATGTTGAGACAAAATCAGATGCAGCTTCCAAGACTGATACAATCAAATCTACAGCTTCCACCGTACATTCCACGACACCTACAAATAGTGGACCTACAACACCTACAAGTGCACTACCAACAACCAGGCCCACTTTTCGTCCCAAACGTAACTGTACACCGCCAGCAATTGAACAGGTAGGAATTTAGAATGTGAGATTTCTATACTTTTGTGATTGTTCAGTTTCCGAAACCTTTGATGGGTCCGTGGGGAAGAAAACATGGTGGTATAATACTACATATCTTGGTGGCTATTTACACCTTCTTTGGTCTAGCGATAGTATGTGATGAATATTTTGTAGCGTCGCTTGATAGAATTTGTGAAGGTATAAGGTTGTTAAACGATTGAACTTAACTAATACCAATATTTTCAGAGCTGAAATTGTCTCCGGATGTAGCCGGAGCTACATTTATGGCGGCAGGAAGTTCTGCGCCCGAATTAGCTACCGTTGTTATAGGAGTTTTCTTTGCCCAAGATGATATAGGTAACGAAGCAATTATATTATATCTTAAAGTGATACCTATCTTTATTTTAGGAGTATCTGGTGTTATTGGATCCGCTGTTTTTAACATAATGTGTGTTATATCAGTTTGTGCTTTATGCGCTGGTACTGTGTGCTATTTAAACTGGTGGCCACTAGTTAGAGATTGCTTCTTTTATGCCATTTCAATTCTTCTGATGTTATTTACCATATACGATGAATTCATCACATGGTAAGTGATTTTAGATTATATTTCAACATCAAAGTACATGATTGTAAAATTGAAACAAAGTGAAGCTGGCGTCCCACCTTTGCAAGTGAGACGAGCTCATCTACTTACAAACTATGTCGTGAACATAAGAGCGCAACCTGACCACCGGAATTTCCCCGTCCTGTTTAGAGGCAGGACGAAATACCTAGAAAGGCCGACAACAAGCAGACCGGCAGGTGTACGAGCAGTGGAGTGTTTCAATGATTTAGGAGTTACCTTACCTAGGCCACTAACGTTGAAGCCAACTGAATTCCCGCCTTGGACGAGAGGAAAACTGGCGATCCTAGACGACCTAACTGCTTTACCTAAAAAAGACACCACAGCGGAAGAATACCGAGTAGCGCTGGCAAATATATTAGATAACTACCGCAATTCGGTCGTCGTGTATACGGATGGGGCTAAGAATCGTCAAGGTGCAGGAGCAGCAATGGTGGTGGATGGAAACGCGCATACGTGGTCGTTGCCCCAAGATACCACAGCATACCTAGCGGAGCAATATGGTATATGGCAGGCGCTAAAATTCTGTGACTTATCAGCACCGAAAAATTATATTATAGCCACCGATTCTATCAGCGTCATCAACAGCATGCGCGGGAAATGCCCACGCGACCCGATGTCGCAGATGATAAGTGACACGTTGGTACACCTTAAGAACAGCGGAAAGGTAATAGTCTTTTTATGGGTTCCAGGTCACAGTGGCATACCCGGAAACGAAAAGGCAGACGAAGCGGCGCACAAAGCGGCATATCGGGATACGGTCGACGCCGACATCCATTTACCGGATACTTTGAAGAGTACTCTAAAAGGGATGTCAAACCAGAAATGGCAGGATGAGTGGAGAGATATCAAAAACCACCTGGGTAAGATAAAAAAAGACGTGAGGCGTTGGAAGTGCCCCGATAACCTGAGCAGACGAGATCGGGTTAAAATGACACGCGTGAGGATAGGTCACACTGCACTCACCCATGCATATATACTAACAGCGCCGGACCCACCATCCTGTCAGTTCTGCAACATCAATACCCAGACGGTAACGCATCTCCTATGTGAGTGCCCGGCAACAAAGAATATTAGAGACCTCTATAGATTAAAAAACAGCACTAGAGAGATACTTAACACCAAAGAAGGCATCCATGACGCAATCAAATACCTAAAGAACATTGGGGTGTTCAACAGAATATAAGGAAGGTTGAAGCGCTAATGACCTTAGAAGTCGATGCATAAGACCTAACAAAAAAAAAAAAAAAAATTTCCGTAAAAAGCTCAAAGTTCGGCCCATTAATGTTAATATAGCTGGAAAGTACTCCTTTTTTACTGTTATGTGTATTTGGAATTTTCTTTTAACCATATCCGTTTAAATCAAATTATTGAAAGATAGAACATGTAAGCATTAAAGATGCTTTCAAAGCGCGTGGAAAGCATGGACGTGAAGGGCGACAATTGTTGCATCACGAATAAATATTATTGTTTATCTACGTTCACTGTCACTTTGACACATCAGCACTACAATATTTGCTTTTTATTTACTATTGATTATATAACAGTGTGCCATTTACAATTTTCCCTTTGAACGTTTTGTAGCACCGTCGGCAATTGCTTTTGTACAATCTTATTTCCTATTGTGTTGCCTTTTCTACAACGTCAAGTTTGACCAGAGTTGAACAGTAAAAGAAAAGCTACAAGGCTAAAAGGAGAGTTTGATTATTTCCGATTTGTTTTCTTCTTCTTGCATTTATTATAGGGTTAACCCCGTTACTGTTTATGTTTGCCTCTTAATTGTTCTGAGATGTGGATGCTTCCATCTTTTGGGTGGTCTGCCGCACATATTGTTTACGTGGTCCTCTCATATACAGGGTGTTAATACTAAGTTGTAACACCCGAAAATGGCAGTTAGAAGTCATTGAAGCAAATGACTTTTCTTAGTTAAAATTTTTGATTAGAAGTCCCAGTTCCTAGTTATTGGCGTTTCTTTGTTTTTCGAAAAATCGTCATTACTTCCTTAGTTTGAGGAATATATTGAAAACCAATCGATCGATTTTTGAAAATAAAACATTTATAAAATCCTTATACTATCTACTATAACATTTCTCTGAAACATTTTTTTCGATCTGTTCAAAAAAAGTGTTTATAATACTTCCAGTCTCACCGTAAGCTATTTGTATTTTAAAATTTAGAACCTTGCAAATCCTTCGAACTTTTATTACATTCCCACACTGGACACAATTTTATTACGATATTTCAGGGAGGATTTTTGATACGAGAGGAATAGTGTACTAATGACATCACTCGTTTTAACAATCTAAACACCAATACGAATGTTAGTTTATAATAGAAGTGAATAAAATCTAAATTTGTTTGTAAGGCCGTTCTTTTTAAAAGAGGGATGAATGGATGCTCTGGTTGGTCCACGACTGTCTCGCTGATCTTGTTCAAGCCGTCCCATATTTGGGATAGATCGAGATAGAAGATTAGTTCGGTGGTAGACGGATTTATTGCATATGGAAGCTTTCGGTCACTCCCATACGCCAAATGAAAATTCCAAGGAAGCGGGATAAGAAAATAGACGTTATTTGGGCAAGATTTACTTTTCAAAATTTAACTCCACTACTACAGCGGAGCCAATCTGATTAGAAGCTGTAATTGGTTTTGATTGAAACTAGAGAACCGGAGCTTTAAGCAATAAGCGCCAATCGAGGTTATGGGCGTCCTCAGCGAAGAACCAAGAACCTCGTCGAAAATCAGTTGGTGAAGAAAGTACTCCAAATATTTCTCCTGCAAGTGGTCATGTTGCAGCGGTTTTCTTTAGAAGATCAACACATAAATTGTTACAGTGCTCTTTGTGCTTGACCGTTTGATCCATGAAAAACCTGAGTTGGGAAGTAATGGAAAACTTGTCACATCGATTTTCTCCTTGATATTTTTGCTGCTTTCCCAAAATCGGGCGCGAACTCCAAGGAATACGTTTCGAAATACCTTTAATAATTTAGTATACAATTTGTGTAAAGCGACTGTATTAATTTGAAAATATCTAACACTCTTTAGCCATACCTTTACATTGATCTATTTTTATTTTTTAGGGGAGAATCACTACTCATGTTATTTATGTATGTAGTATATTGTGTCGCCTTACACTATAACGCTCCATTAGAAAAATGGGCGCACACTCTTCCAGTTCCTTGCAAAAAAGCTGCTCCTGATGAAGAATCGGGTTTAGTCAGTTACAAAACATTAGATGAAGAGAAGAAGCGTGCAACTTACGGAAGTAGTCCTGAAGGTGTCACCGCTAACGCCGAACAAGGTAACGTATTATTTGTATTAGCTGTTAAAAAGTTTAACTCGTCTTGCAGATTTTGGTGGTACCATAAGCGGGCCGGTATTAAATCAAGGATTTGTACCTTCCCCTTCTGCAGCACCTGCTACGATACAACCGACTTACTATAAACCGAAAGATTACAATGCAGCCGATCGTGTTGATCCACTCGTTCGGCCAGAGAGTACTAATGCGACAGCTGTTATAGGTGATAATTATCATTGAATTTCCAGATCGGAGCCTTCTGGTACAAGTGCCGTGGGCAGTTGTTTATCCAATTCATTTTATGTGTAAGAAAACTACGCCAGATTGCCGAACGGAGCAGTACAAAAATTGGTATCCGTTCACGTTTATTGTTTCGATGGTTTGGATTTCGTTTTATTCGTATTTTATGGTGTGGATGATTACAATCATCGGTACAACTTTGGGTATCCCTGATACCGTAATGGGACTTACATTTGTAGCGGCGGGAGTGTCTGTACCAGACGCATTGTCAAGTATTGCAGTTATAAAGGAAGGGTAAATGTTACAATTGCAATTTGTATTTGGAAAATTAATTGGAACATTCTAGGTATGGTGACATGGCGGTTTCTAATGCAGTGGGATCAAATGTCTTTGACATTTTGATTTGTTTAGGCCTTCCTTGGTTTATACAAACTGCTATAATTAAACCAGGTTCACATGTTAACGTTATCAGTAAAGGTACGTATTTTTCACAGCGTCATCTCACCGAGTAGGTATAATCGATATAGAGAAATTCTGAGTTTTATTGAAAGGAAATTCAGTGTGTAATTAGTTGCCAAAACTCTCCAGAATTGGAGAATAGTCGAGACGGAACTTGTCCCCAGAGAGATTGTATATAATCGATTCCCAAAGGGCTTGTGCGTCCGATTGCGTATCGTTTGTCCCAATAGTAACAGTTCGCTCCCTAAAACAACAGGGAAATTAGTGAAATACACTCTGGTTTATATCGTAATAACATGTTTCTCTACATTTCAGGTTTAACATATTCGACCCTTTCCCTACTATCAACAGTAGTTTTCCTAGTAGTAGCAACGCACTTAAATGGTTGGAAGCTGGATAGAAAATATGGGATAATTTTAATGGTGTGGTACCTATTATTTATAACATTTGCAAGTTTATACGAATTGAATGTATTTGGTCAACTAAACCCACCAGAATGTCCAAGTACTTACTAAAATGGACTTATATCGTTGTTAACGCACCAATCGTAAATTTGTTACGCAATGCTCAAATGTATCAATTTAATAAACAAAGAATACCCGCTGTACCGTAAAGTATTATTAATATAGATCAATTGATAATGTTAATTGTTATAAATGAGAATATTAAATGTTAGATGGTAATAATATTAATAGTTAGCCGTCCCTAGAATTTCAAACCTACATTCCTATATATTTGTAATAATATTTTATAAGAAAGTATTAAAAAAAAAAGGTCGGCTTAATAAATGTTCTTGAATATTAGCTGCAATAAGCGCTTACATGTTACATCGAAACAAATAAGTATTTTTATTAACCAGACATCTTTATGTAATGTTTATATATCACTCTTTGAGATTTACTGAACAGCTATTGCGTTTTTGGTATGCATCTGTGATTTTTTTGGTTCAATTGTAGGTAAAGGTAGTCGTTTTATGTTCCTAAGGATAAATTTAATTAGAGAAACGTAAGACAATAAATATCGCCTTATCAATATAGTATTATAAACTAGATTTAAATATATTAGGTTCAGGATTTCCTAGCTTTTCTCTAAATTACCGAGTGAAAAATAGGAGCCAAAATGGATGAAGCAAATCCATAGCGATTATCTCACTTCTTAAAAATGTACAAAAATTAGGGGTAATATGTAAAAAGCGTTCTTTACCTTTTACTTGGTTTTTACAAAATATTTATTATGAAAAATACCTCTTAGAGTGTTCAAGAGCTGCTTTAAAATTACGATTCGTTTTACAATTTTTAGAGTAAGCTAAGCAAACGTTTTTATATCAATAAATATCCAACGAATGGTACTTGTCCTTGTTACGCAGGGGCACAATTCATACCTACAGTGATACAAGGAAAGCCGCTTTTCAAGTAATCATCTAGAGAGAAAAATAACAACAAGATTAGAATAATATTTAAAAAAACAGAGGCTGTATATATAAGAAAAAATAAAAGAAGAAAAAATCATAAATAAGTGAAATATAGTCAAAGCATTCGGTGTGATTTACCACGCGCATAAAAATGGCACTTTTCCTTCGAACATTTTTGTGGATAATATTAAGGCTTACTTCTAAACCCTTTTAGATGTTACTAATTCCTCCTATTACCTACTCTCGATCTTCTCTTTAATGGTATGTTAGATGTAAATCTCAGTTCACGATATCTTTTAGTGAATTTTCAAACTCCTCAAACCTACCCGTGTGAAAAAATGTTCGTGAACTGAATTAAAAAAAAAATGTTAAACCGAAATGTAAATTAATGGTTATAATCGAACGTAAGATATTATAAATATAAAAGCACTGTCGAAAATATAATATTGTACTGCACTACCATGTCAGTGTTGAATTGTAATCTACCTAATGTTATTAATAAAAATGATCAAAAGTGTTACTGGTTACTTTACACCGTAGGGTTGGTTTCCAATAAATTCACGGGAAAGCTTTACAATTAAAAATTCAGGTACTTTCATATCATTAAATTGGGATTTTGAAGATAACAAAGGGTTCTTTACGACTTTGACTTTTTGCTAACAATCGACATTGGTGGCTTCGAAGATCGCTGTCAATAACTTTAACTTTGGCGGAATTTTTGGAAAAGTCGACCTGTAGCTTTTGATACGATTATTAATAGGTTTTAGGCTTGTCAGGTTTAGAGAGTAACGATTGTGAAGACACAAAAGATCTGCGACACTCTATCAATTGTAAAATGTTGTATAAATGTGTCGATGTGGAATTCACTCACTATTATTTTAGCGTATTGCTCCCTGGTAATTGTAATTTACCACAGGGGTAAAAATGTAAATTGCGATGGAGAATGGAATCTAAGTCCACGCGTACGTAGGCCTCATTCGGACACTGAACGCCTGAACGGGTTACTCATCCAAGTACTGATCACAGCGCGAGTTACTTCACTGTCAATAGTCAATACTTGCATAGATTGTGACTAGACATTCTGCCGTACTGCGGGCTTACCACAGGGGAAATAAAAATGTCGAAATGACCAAAAGTTGCTATTCTAATGTGGTCCGATTTGTTGCGAATTTAACATTTTTGTCAAAAAAGTAATATTCTTGCGAGTAGCTGGTAAGCGTTCTGTTTTAGGTGGACTTGTTAGTAGTATATTTTGCCTTTTTTGAATGATTCGTCCTGGAAAAGTTTCTTGTCGCGTAGCCACAGACTGTTCGAGCGGTGTAGCAGGTCGCCCAGTCTTGTTGAAACCACTGAATGTTCTTGGCACGACAAAACCTGGCCTGACCACCATGTTCCTGGGTAACAGTTGAAGATATACCATATCGTCACACGCACACTATGTAGCGGTTTCGGGACAATAATGTCTGGCCTCTCGAAACCAAGAAAGCGAGTTGTTTGGCGATTGATAAAACCGTCTAAGTGACTGACTTTCGTCGGATAACCACACGTTGATTAAAAAATCGGAATTCTCGTACACCATGGCTAAAAATCGTGCACAATATTCAATCCTGAGATGCCTATCTTGATCCGTCAATCATTGTGTGAGGAAAAAATCCAATAAAAATGCAAATCTTGTTGTTCTTAAATTTCTGAAGATTTTCTGAAATCATTTTTTAGTGAGGGACGCTATCCTTTGAGCCGGTTGTGTGATAGTTATCACTTTTATAACTATATAGTGCTTGGTATATGAAATTAAAGCTGAAAAAATTCTCTTTAATTCTATTCCTCAATCCACGCGATCTGCGGTCCCTGCTTCGTAATGACGTCACCTTAAAAGTGCCCGCCATGCATTTCTAATCATTATTATTAGCAAATATTAATGTTCGGTATCCTGATCCCGATTAAAGAAGCCAAAATTAGCCTCTAATATAATTTTTTTCCTTTAACATTATAAAGGAAGATTTAGGGCGTTAGCGCTGCGTTATGGTTGACGTGACGCTCGCCCAGTTTAAGACCGGGCACAAAATGAGACGCAGCATGGTGAGGTTACGCCGCGTGAGTCAAGGTGAACCTAAGTAAAAATAGTCAATGCGCATATTACTTAAGTTTGTTTTGGCTTAACGTGATCCTCACTAAGGCGCGTCTCATTTTGCGCCCGACCTAAACCACGCGAGTCTACGATAGCAAACATACGATGTGCGTTGCGTCGACGTTCGTTGGCGCTGCACTACATTTTTTAACGCAGCCGGGTGTAATTTTTGTCTGCTGTGGGCGAAGGAAGTGCTAGGCCTGCCACCCCACGCCCCAACGCTCTACCTTCGACAGAGCTCTCAGCATCTTTTGTGACGATGCTACAACAGAGAAACTGGTGAACATGCGGACATACGATATAGACAACAAATTACGTGTTATGGCTACAGACTTGAAAGATGGAAAGTTGATTGGCCGTTTGAGCGAAGGGGATGTTATTGCTATGGAAGCTAAGTACTACTGGTCATGCTATATCAGGTTTGGTCGACGCCATGACAAATAATTGTTGCAGAGTACGGGGACTGATATCATGCTTGAAAGCGAGGAAGTGCAAGCGAAGGAAGAAGTTGCAGTATTTATCGAAGACGAAGTGAAATCAGGGAATGACTTCTTTGGATTAGCTGACCTATACCAAATCTACGTGGACAAACTAAGCATACTTGGAGTGAGTAATCAACTAAATCGTATTCAGTTTAAGGAAGGTATTTTTAAACGAATGGAACATGTGAAAAAATGTGAAGAAAAAATTGGAAGACACGTATATCTAATTGGAGATTTTGCATTGGGTGAAACCTTTAAAAAGGAAATCGTGCTGAACAATACAGTATCCTAACGAAAGCGCACAAATTTGTAGAAATGAAGTAGCAAGGTGGAAAACTGATATGTTGCTAAAGGATGTCGAGGGAAATCTATGCCACCGCGATCCTCTTTCTGACATGGATGATGCGTGGATTGAGGCATAGAATTAAAGAGAATTTTCTGAGCTTTAATTTGATATAGGTAGGTATCGAACACTATTGTTACAAGAGTGGTAACTATCCCTGGGCCCTGCGGTAAATCCCCTCACTATTTATGGTTATTGAAATTGCCGATTAGTTATAGATATAATCACGAAATTGGAAGAAGACAGTACGAAACGTCTTCGTTTTACGTTTTTGGCGATTTCTTGGAAAAATTTACCACCAAAATAGCACTATTGTTTGATACGATATGGGCTTAGTAGGTACCTCATCTTTGTAGATAATTTTCCGAAAGAAAAGCGTGTTAAATACTACATTGTACATATTATTCAATTCTGTAAAATATGGTTTGGGTGTCAGAACGCATTCGAAATACCAATTCGACGCTAAAAAGCATGAAGTAATCGTCGTTTCACAATGCTCAATACCCTACACTATTAAATGCTAAAAACCTTCAACTTCATATACGTATCTTGAGAAAGTAAAGAACACCAACAGTTTTTCTTTAACTCATGCATAACAATTTGAAACAATAAAATAAAATTTATGACTGAATATTTATGTAGGTACAGTACAAGCGGTTATCGTTCAGACTTTTTAATAAACGGCGTCGGTGAGGTGTCACAAAGCCTGCTGTAACTGTAATAGGTATTTATAATAAATAAGACATATGACAAAAAAGTGAGATACCTACTCAATGTAATATATTTCTGATAGCTTAGTTTGTTTTCTTAAATACGGTGCTGTTTTTTTATACTTACATAATATTAGAAGAGCTTTATATTCTGCATTCAAGCATGTATCACACTTTATGGTTTAATTGCGATTCTTGAATGCAGAATAAAAAGCTCTTTTAATATTAGGTATGTATAAAAAAAACAGCACCGTATTAAAAAAAACAAAGTTGATGATGGTTACTCGAAAAGAAACGTCGGATTCCAATTTGCTATATGAACGTTAAAAAGTACCCGTAGAAGCTTCTTTTACTTTTTATTTAACATTAACGACAAAGTAACAATTTGTCAAAATCGAAATCCTGAAAATTCGTTTTTTGCCGCATAACTTCGGAACGGTTCGGAATTTCGTCAGCTTAAAAATGTCATTTTACTAAACTCAAAATTTCCCAACTTTTCCCTATTTGACTATAATAATAATAATAATAATATATTTCATTATCCCTGACAATTTGTAACCATTGCGTGGGATACGTCAAAAAAAGATACATACATATTAATCAATGTCTACAATAATATAATATAATATTTCAATTAGGGTTCTCTAGTATTAAAGGTAGTGTTTAAAATTATACAGTGGACGCCATTTTTAACAACATGAATTGAAAAATTCATCTAATGTATATGGGGCACGATCCAGGAGGATTTTTTTAATTGATAATCTAAATCCTTTTAGTGTCTTCTGCTGTTTTATGGTGTTGGGGAGGAGGTTAAATATTTTAATGCCCATTGAAGTGGGGGATTGCTGGGCTAGTTTAAGCCGTGTTGTAGGGGTTACGAATTGGTCTCTCCTTCGCGTGTTATATGAATGTATATTGCTATTCCGTAATAGATGATGTCGATTATTAAAAATGAATGATAACACTTCTAAGATGTATATCGATGTAAGGGTTAATATGCGTAACTTTTTGAAGATGCCTTTGCACGACTCGTATTTGCCACTACCCGCAATACACCGAACTATCCTTTTTTGAGTAATGAATACTCTTTTCGCAGAGATAGAGGATCCCCAGACGATAATACCGTACGAGAGCCTCGAATGTATTTGAGCAAAATAATATGTTGTAGTGTGCTTTATTCCTATCAGTTCTTTAATATTGCGTATTTGATAACAGTAGGTATTTAGTTTCTTTACCAGGTGCTCACAATGGCATTTCCAATTTAAATTTTGGTCTATATAGATTCCCAAAAATTTTGCGTTAACTTCAGTAGGATTAGTTGGTTCGATCTTGAGGTTGAGACATGAAAATTGAACAATTGAGGTTTTGTCGTGATTTAGGAACAATCGGTTAAGATTGAACCAATTTGTAAGTTTATTTAGCATCTCACAAGCCTTGTTTTGAACATCGTTCTTACTTTTTCCTGAGATTAACGCTGTGGTGTCATCGGCATATAGAGTTAAGGAGTTTAGGAGCGTGACAATATCATTAATGAACAATATAAAAAGGATAGGGCCCAGAACGGATCCTTGAGGAACTCCAACATTTACAGGCAATGGCAAGGACAAAACTTTGGAAAAGGTATTGCCATTTTTAAATTTAATCTCCACCTGCTGACACCTATCAGACAGGTAGGAGGAGAACCAGTTGGCAACAACACCCCTTATGCCGTAAATATTCAGTTTATATAATAGTAGAGAGTGATCGATAGTATCAAAAGCTCTGCTGAGATCACAAAAAATTGCAAGGACGCTTTGCTTTTTATCGAGTAATGAAATGATGTCGTTAACAAAGGAATTTATTGCAGTCAACGTTGATTTGTTCTTACGAAAGCCATGTTGTTTGTTGCTTATGATGTCATGCTTGAGGAGATGACTGTTTAGTCTTTCCAGCATGGCGTATTCAAAAATTTTGGAGAGAGCCGAGCTGACAGAGATTGGTCTATAATTTTCCCAGTCTTGAGTGCTGCCTTTCTTATGGACAGGGTGAACCGTTGAAGTCTTCAGTTCTTTCGGGAAAACACCTTGAGCAAACGACATGTTGACTAGGCGTGTGACAGGTGTTATTATAAACGGTAAACTGGAGCGCAGTAGAGGGGTAGGTATATGATCTGGACCCGAAGAATTCTTATTTTTTATGGAATTTAAGCAGCTCAGAAGTTCAATTTCACTAAAGGGGAATGCACACATGCTGCTACAGATGCTAGTAGAACCAATACCAGAATCATCATGATTGCTATCGGCGCTTGAATTTTTGTTTTGTTTTTTATGCGTCGTAGTATGTCAAGGGGGGCGTTGATAAAATTCTTATTAAACATGTCGGCAATTGTTTGAGGATCGACAATTTTGTTTTCAGGTGTTTGAAGTGTAATGTTTTTGTGTTGCTTTTCGATGTTGTTGAGCGTAGATATAATACCCCATACTGTCTTATTTTTGTTATTTGATGAATTAATTAAGTTTCCGTAAAACAATTTTTTACAGGACACAATATATTGTCGGTATTTTTGTTTGCGTGCTAAATAATGAGGTCTAAACATGGGATACTTTTTTTGGATGTGGTAGAGATCTCTCAGATCCTGACTGAAACTCTATCTCTTACCGTTTCCGAAATCTCCATAGTGGCCCTCCTTATCTTGGACGCAGTGTATATTGCGTTTCAAGTAAAAATATTTTAGGTTTGTAGCCTTAAGGATACGCGCGACCATATCCCAGCAACAAACTTTAGAAATGTTCGTTAATTAACCCACAATCTTCCATCCCCGCACTGTTGGCCCACCCTGTATTTATTTTTGCAAATATAATTATATCAGATTTGTTATTGCAGGAGAAGAAATTAGCAACACCTTGTACTAATGACATGGCTATGCATTAAAAAAATAGAAATGGCCGTTGTATCGACAACGTTTATAAATCCGATAAATTATTATTAATAATGTTTCCAACACAGTTATCTCATCAAATAGAAAAATTACAAAGGAAATGACGAAAACTGCAAAACTCAGTTTTATCGTGTATGTAACAATTTTTTTTCTAAATTTTAACGTGATTCCTAGTTAATATCAATGTGTTGAACATTTGGTCCCACTTAATCAAATTTATTCTTACTGTTTACGAATTTCTCATGCTTAAAACGATTATTTGGGCACACTGTATACATACTTAAGTTTAAAACTACACGGATTAGTTTGTGTTCAAGGAGGATACACATATCGTCAATATAGAATGCTTGTTTAACTATTAAGGAAAGTTTAGTATTTACTAAAAATTATTCTTGATTGAAAGAGAAAGAAATTGAAAAATAATGTCTGTAAGTCCATACTAAATATTTAGGACCAGAGGACGTATGCTCTGAAGAGTAATATTGGTTGCATATAACCAAGGAAGTAAGGAACTGTTAGAACGCAAGCTTTTACCGTTTTCTCTATGTAGATTATATTCGATGGCATTATACATTCATAGACGCCACTATGATTTATATTTTTCAAGAGCGAAATGTCAAGTAGTGAAAATGATGTAAATGGACGACGTATCACGCTAACGGAAAAATTGTTAATGCAAAAACAAAAGGACCGATTGTGCTCAAGTTTGGAAATTTGTGATATAACATTGATATTTTTGCAGCTGCAAAAAAAATTATACGCATAATTTCATCAAGGCAGATGCAAAATAGCTACTTTTGAAATTATAGACGATGGAAACAAAAAAGTTTCCTAACTTTGGTTAACTGTGATATCAACTTACCCAACACAGAGGTCTCAGAGAAAATTTGTAACGTCTAGTTTAGCTATCTTTGACAGGTAAGAGCAATACTTAACGATAACTATACTTTAAAATTCATATAGCTTAGTGGAATTATCATCAAAATGACTGTTCGTTCGGGAACGTCAACATCCAACTGACCCAAGAGGTCAAAGTTAACAACAATTATAAACAACGCAGTTTGTTCGCTGACTGGGCTTCGGAGCGTTTGGAAGAGGATCCAAATATTGGTCGAAAAATCATCTTTAGCGACGAGGTGAATTTTTGGGTGAATGGCTATGTTATATGTAGTGTCCGACCGAAGCTTCGGCTTCGGCTTCGGCTTCGGCCACCTTCGGCCAAAAATACCACCTTCGGCCAAACCTTCGGCTTCGGCTAAAATAGGCCGAAGTTTTGGCCGAAGCCGAAGGTTTCTAGCAAATACCGAAAATCAACGAACTATATCGAAATGCGCGGGATTGCGATGAAAAAGTGGTCGCGCGGAGGGCGGGGATTGACCGGGATCACCCTGCATCGCCGGTCAAAACAAAACAAATTAGCAGTTAGCACACGCATTTGGTTAAGTACTTTGGTACGTACGACTATTTAACTTTGATTACTAATTATTATTAATATTAATTTTTTTTATGTGATAGTAATAATTATTTACAGTCCACATTAGTTATTCGGCATTGTTTAGCATTAAAAACTTAAAAACTATGAACTTCATCATTAATTCTTTACTTCTAGTCAATCTTGAACTAAATTTCTTGCGGTTATTAAACCTTCGGCTTCGGCTTCGGCTTCGGCCGAAGGTTGTTGCAAAAGCCGATTAATCGGCTTCGGCTTCGGCTTCGGCCAGAAATCGACCTTCGGTCGGACACTAGTTATATGGGATAACGCCAACCTACACGACGTTAACCAGGTGGTAATGAATTCACAAAAAGATACTGTTTGATGAGGATTTTAGACCGCAGGCGTCATTGGTCGGTACTTTTTTGAAAAAGACGTTTGTGAGGCCATCACGGTTAACGGTGAGCGTTACAGAACAATGACAACAGATTTCTTTTGAGATAATAACCGCAATCGAGTGATGCCCTTAAAGTCAACCTAACTAATGTCATCGCTCAAATTCAGCCGAATCCGAACGAAATTTAAACGGTGTGATATTCCATACATGGGTCTTTCAAATAAAAAAAAGAATTTCGTTAATATCTCACACACAGCTTGTTTTATACCATTTAAACGTCGAGACGCCCTTATTGAAAACCCTTAAGTTTGAAGTTTTCCACACAAATTCAAATGATAGGTTTCTTCAACAGTAAGAGAAGTAAGAAGCATTCCTCCAAAATGGAAGTGTAGAAGATGGCCATAACGAGTAACCAATTACGGTCTTTTTACACCATTAAAATAAATTGAAAACACACGTCGTTCATTCATTTGAAAAAAATAAAACCCTTTCCAAATAATTTTTAGTGGCCACCTTGCTGTGCACGTCGTTAATCTCAGAACCTATTGCTAATTGGCCGTATAAAATGTATCTGTAACATTATTTCAAAATGTTGCAGTATTAATTATGGACTTATAGGTTCAAGTACATTATTTTTGCATCGTTTCTGAGATATACAAGATAGACAGCAATACAGTGAAAAAGAAACGCTTATTTCTAGCTAATTATCATATAGATATTTAAACAATAGCAATAATACAATAAAAATTCTCCTGCTTTAAATAACCTTTTAACCCCTTCACATTACGCGTATGTTAGTACAAAGTTATTCTTTTATAAACAAAAACGAATGCATATAGACCACCACCATTGTTATGCGGACACATAAATATAAGAACCTTGACGTGTTCATTGTATAAATGATATCAAATGTCTTGACTTCCGAATGAGGATGGCCATTCATTTGTTGACCATACTCGAGCGTAACAAACTATGGGAATTAATTCTAAAACAAGTAACTTGTTTTCCTGAATGAAACTTTTTTTGTAGATTTACCGAAGCGCATATAAGTTTATAAAACAGGCGTGGTACTGTTTCTTCAATGTAAATTAAAATTTTATACAATTTACTACGTTAAGCAGTAGACTAAATTTTAAAAGAATAGACAGTGTGAATGGATAAGAAACAATTAAAATGTGCAATTTTTTACATTAGAATTTAAATCGTGATGATTTCCATTTTTTCCTGTCCTTCGCTATTTCTTTCCAACTGGCTTCTCCACTTTCTTTTATATCTTCCTTCACCGCCTCCCACCACTTTTTCCTCGGCCTTCTCCTTCTTTTTCTTCCTTCCGAGATTCTCCACCCTTTCAAGATGTCCTAACCACTGAAATCTTCGGCCCTTAATTACTTTGATTATACCTGGTTGGTTGTACAGTTCATATATTTTTGCATTATTACGTCTTTTCCATATTTCGCCTTCCATCTTTCTTCCAAATTTCTTCGTAATATCCTCCTTTCCCAAACCTCTAGGCTGTGTTGGATCTTCGCTGTTATGGTCCACGTCTCGCAACCATATAGTACTCTGGTCTCCAGTTTCATAAATTCGTAGTTTTATTGAGCGAGAGATATTTTTTGATCTTATTAATCGGTTTAGACTTTCTATTTCTTCTCTGCATTTATTGGTAATTAATGTTCCTAAGAACATGTACTCTTCTACCTCTTCAAATTCCCGAACCTCGCCTTTTCCCTTTTGTACACTTAAGTTTCTTTTGTTGCTTCACTCTTGTTTATTCTTCAGTTCCATGTATTTGGTTTTAATGTCGTTTATCTGTAATCCTATTTCTTTTGCTGCTTTAATCAGATTTCTTGCCACTTCTTCCAATTCTCGCCTACGTCTTGCCAATAATAAGATGCCATCGGCGTACGCGAGGCACTGGTGGCTTTTGTTGTGCAGGGTTCCGCTCTGTTTATCTTGCTTTTTCTGATCGTGAATTCCAATGCTGCGTTAAATAATAAGGTCGATAATGGGTCTCCTGCCGCACACCCCTATTTACTTCGAAACTATCTGTTGCATCCCCATTTACTTTTACTGCACATCTAGTACCTTTTAATGTCATTCCCACTAGCTTTATTATTTTTTCCGGTATTTTTAGTGTCCTTAGTGCTTCGTAAAGTTTTATCCTTGTGAGAGAGTCATACGCCGATTTAAAATACAGAGTGGCCCAACGAAAAGGTAACAGACGGGTTTCTGGCCAGAGGGAATTTTTTTTTGGGAAACGCAAAAACACGTCAATTTTTATATCAAAGGGGACAACTTTCGCCATGATTTTCAACCTGAAGTGATTTCATCCCTTAGCGCTGTGAGAACAACCCCTAAAATTTAAATAGGGATGATGGGGCAAGTGATACGTCATTTGAAAGGTCTTTCTGTCCTGAATTCAGTGCACTAGTTTTTTTTATATTTTTTTTATTTTTAACCAAAAAAATTGAAGTTCCAAAATGGAAAATGTGGAAAGAAATTTGAGGCATTTAAAAACTCAAAAAAGTTCGGACAGGTCAATTGTTTTTTTCTTAGGGAAGCTAGGTACTTTTACTGCTATTTGACAACATTGTTTCACCCCTTGGGTACAGGGTAAACAACCCTTAAATTTTTAAATAAAAACAAGGGTTAATTTTTTCTTGTGCTAATTAATAAAACAAGTTTATGAAAATTCAATCTTAATTTAATAAATGTTCGAAGTGCCTGCCTTCAGCTTCCATGCAATAGTACAAATTTTCATTAAATCGTTCCCGTAGATTTTGCAACATTTGAGGAGTGATCAGGCGGCATTCATGTACTATAAGGTCATGTAACTCCTCCAAAGATTCCGGGCCAGTGGAAAAAACTTTACTCTTTACATGACCCCATAAAAAAATCTAATGGGGTGAGATCAGGAGGAACGATTTAATCAAAATCTGTATTACTTATTACATGGAAGCTGAAGGCAGACACTTCGAACATTTATTAAAATAAGGGTTGAATTTGCATAAACTGGTTTTATTAATTAGCACAAGAAAAAATTAACCCTTGCTATTATTTAAAAATTTAAGGGTTGTTTACCCTGTACCCAAGGGGTGAAACAATGTTGTCAAATAGCAGTAAAAGTACCTAGCTTCCCTAAGAAAAAAACAATTGACCTGTCCGAGCTTTTTTGAGTTTTTAAATGCCTCAATCTCTTTCGTCATTTTCCATTTTGGAACTTCAATTTTTTTGGTTAAAAATAAAAAAATATAAAAAACTAGTGCACTGAATTCAGGACAAAAAGACCTTTCAAATGACGTATCACTTGCCCCATCATCCCTATTTAAATTTTAGGGGTTGTTCTCACAGCGCTAAGGGATGAAATCGCTTCAGGTTGAAAATCACGGCGAAAGTTGTCCCCCTTGATATAAAAACTGACGTGTTTTTGCGTTTCCCAAAAAAAAATTCCCTCTGGCCAGAAACCCGTCTGTTACCTTTTCGTTGGGCCACCCTGTATATGAACAACATATGTGTTGGTATCTCATATTCGTTTAAGTATAAAGATTTGTTTATTTGTAAATCTGTTTTTGCGGAACCTCGCTTGATATTCTCCTAACACTGGTTCAATGTAGGCTTCCAACATTCGTTTTATCAGTGTCGCAAGGACTTTGTATGTGATGTCCAGCAATGCAATCCCCCTATAGTTGCTGCATTAAACCTTGTCTCCTTGCTTGAATACAGGGACTACCACTGCTTGGGTGCACTGCTGCGGCATCTTTTCTGCATTCCGTATTTCTTTAACTAGCTCGTATACTTACTTTACTAACCACAATTTCACCTCCGTACTTCAGGTTTTCGAAAATATTTTAGGTTTGTATCCTTAAGGATACCCGACCATATCCCAGCAACAAACTTTAGAAATGTTCGTTAATAAACCCACAATCTTCCAACTCCGCACCGTTGGCCCACCCTGTACATATAAAATCTACATTTTAAGAGTAACTTGAAGCTATTACTCGATGGGTACAGTTCGTATCCAAAAAATATTCAGGAGAGAAGACATGGCGAAGTTCCGCCCAGGCAGTTAAAGATTTTATGGATGGTCTCTATAAGTACTAGCTTTTAAAGATCATTTCATGCTGTTACTCGATAGGGCAGCTTTTTTGCCGCCAGCTCTCCCTATATAAGCTTCAAAATAAAGCTAAAACTAAATTAGTGTGTTAACATTAAAATCCTATCATCACCCCTATTGAAAGACTCTCTTGAGATGACGTCGAACTTTTTAATAAGCTCATAATGCTATGGAACAAAGTTATTTGTAATTATGATTTGCCAATATGGCTCGGTTTAACCCTAAAAGTATCTAGTTCTTCACTAATCGAATAGGACAAACGTCAATCCCGAACTCCATGTCAATTGGGCATAAAATGTAAGTAAACACGAAAAGCCTGAAAATATTATGTAAACGCCATTACGAATTTGTTTTATGTTTAATACACAGTATAAATATTTTATTACTTCCTTTCGCTCCATTCTAATTAGTTTGACATCATAAAGAAGAATGCGTTTGTTTACCCGATGCTCGATTTATATGTTACAATAATTTCAAGTTGTTTTTCCACCACATTTTCGTACTGGCTTAATTACCTTTTCACGACTTTCTCGTCACTATTTATTGAGATCGTATTTTCAGCCCTTTGTCTAGACACAAATTCAACCAATTTTCTTATTAGTCGGAGCTCTTCTCTATAAATCTCCGTTATAATCATCGACGTCCATAAAGCGATACATAACAAATGAATTTTAAACCTGTAAATGTTTATCGTACCAATTAATCAAGTAACACATAAAATTCCATTCAATATAAATTTTATTGTGTTACTTTACTTAAATTTCATAATTATTGTTATTACGCCTAAATTAGCTGTTTACTTCCCTAGTTGGTAATTGCGTTATTTACTTATTGAACGGGAGCGACAAGGTAGCGTGTTTTATTTCCTTATTAAGAAATATAGATAATAAATTTGTAATAAATTAACTGTCAATAACTATATTGAATGAACCGATATATCTTCTTGTATTCTACTTTTAAGGGGATTTCAACTTTAACGAATGAATGAAACTTTAGTATCCGTCATAAGCACATTTATCTAGATTTTCGCATCAAATTACTGATTAGGTACTTCTGTGTTCTAAATTACGGCTACCGTCGTCGTTTGTTTACTTAAAATTATGTGTGTTGTTAACATAAAGAAGTAAATTAGGTATGTATTTTATTTTCTGACCGAAATGGACGATAAAGTGGTGATGTATAATAAAATTTATTACCGTGGTAGTAAACATTAAATTTTTAATGACCTTTATTTCGTATAAACAGCACTAACCCGAAATAATATGTAGGTACTAAGACAATTTTACCTTCAGCCTTAGCTGTAGTATTACCAAATAGTGGAGAGTTATATTCTCATACACCTATAACGTCATACTCATATAAATAAGAATGTTATACCATGGTAAGGTTAAACATGCTATAATTCATAATAATATTGTTTAGAATTGTCTGCAGGTGTACTGACTAATAAATGTCATATAATTCAAGGTGTGGTAATAATAGTGTTTCAAAAGTGTATAGCCGCGTAGACACGATTATTCACTTAAAAAAAGCGTAAATGTTTGTAATAATTTAAATTTTCGGTGTTTGAATATATGTAAATACTAAACAGAGTAGGAGGGTAATTAGGAGAAAGGAATTATAATTAAAAAAATCATACACTGTGCAAGGGTTTGTTTGAAATTCAAAATTTATATACAATAAAGACGTTCTTGTGTGGGAGGAAATCGATACTTTGTCGAAGAATAGAAACCATCAAGAAGAGGATGTTTGTTTTCCTAACAACATGTATAGCTACCGTGCGTAATTATTCGCGCAATAGTCACGAAATTGATTGCGTTAATTATGACAGGAATATTAATGATGGCGTCATGAGATGTATAAAATTTAGTGTCCGACCGAAGGTCGATTTCTGGCCGAAGCCGAAGCCGAAGCCGATTAATCGGCTTTTGCAACAACCTTCGGCCGAAGCCGAAGCCGAAGCCGAAGGTTTAATAACCGCAAGAAATTTAGTTCAAGATTGACTAGAAGTAAAGAATTAATGATGAAGTTCATAGTTTTTAAGTTTTTAATGCTAAACAATGCCGAATAACTAATGTGGACTGTAAATAATTATTACTATCACATAAAAAAAATTAATATTAATAATAATTAGTAATCAAAGTTAAATAGTCGTACGTACCAAAGTACTTAACCAAATGCGTGTGCTAACTGCTAATTTGTTTTGTTTTGACCGGCGATGCAGGGTGATCCCGGTCAATCCCCGCCCTCCGCGCGACCACTTTTTCATCGCAATCCCGCGCATTTCGATATAGTTCGTTGATTTTCGGTATTTGCTAGAAACCTTCGGCTTCGGCCAAAACTTCGGCCTATTTTAGCCGAAGCCGAAGGTTTGGCCGAAGGTGGTATTTTTGGCCGAAGGTGGCCGAAGCCGAAGCCGAAGCCGAAGCTTCGGTCGGACACTAATAAAATTCTATCGCATGTCTAATTTTATGTAACGAGGGTGCGACTGAAATTTATAGCTTTTCTCGGAGAGAAAAAAAAACATGCTGAATTATGTAAAGCTCGTTTTAATGCCAGTATTATTATAAGAATTGTTAACAATTGGGGCAAAAAAAAAATTAAAAATAAATAGAAAAAAAAACTGGGTATTATAATATTTTCGTAGGAAGTTGTGTTGACATATAACTTCAATTAGGGAGAGAACACTAAGAGAAGTCTCTGTTAAAACAAAACAATCATTAAGAGCTTCTTAGTGCTCATTAAAGGACTTTTTAACTGTGTACATAGCTTGTGTAAATCAGTTTGCGCTATGTAACTATAAATACTAAAAAAAATGCAAACGTGTTTAGTTAATATTCTAGCTTTGATTACAAACTG
Organism: Pyrocoelia pectoralis; assembly: GCA_036250285.1. Taxonomy (NCBI): domain Eukaryota; kingdom Metazoa; phylum Arthropoda; class Insecta; order Coleoptera; family Lampyridae; genus Pyrocoelia; species Pyrocoelia pectoralis. Next base: position 51,568,002 of record CM070077.1, on the reverse strand, counting down.
CATATTTGAACTTTTGTAATACAAATAACAACAATATATTGGGTATTAATTCTATTTTAAGTTAGTTCTGCATTATACAGGGTGTCCCAGGTTGAATGATCAGGACTTTGACATTTTGCAGAAAAACACATTTTAAGGTGGGTTGCTCCTATAAACATAGGTCCTAAAACTCTCTTTTTCTGAGATACAGGGTGTTAAAATTTTCTAAAAAATAAGGTTTTTATTTATTTATTTCCAAACCGTGGCAATAATTCAAACCAAAATTGGCACACAAGATACGGACAGAGGGTCACATCCAAAATACGTTTTTCGTGAAAAAAATTAAAAAATATAGTTTGCGGCCGGACGGTAACAGAACCGAAAAAAAGTCAAGAGACATTTTTTGTTCAGAATTGAATGCTCTATCGAAAAAGATATTGAAAATATTTAATTCAGAGCCGTACTCTTTTTATTTATCAAATTAGTAGAACGGATTACCCCCATATCTCCGCCACTGGTTGATTAAAAAAATGCATACTTTCAATATTATTCAATTTTATGACCCTCTGTCTATGTATCTTGTGCGCCAATTTTGGTTTGAATATTTTCCACAGTTCGGAAATAAATAAATAAAAACTTTATTTTTTAGACAATGTTAACGCCCTGTATCTCAGAAACAAAGAATTTTAGGACATGTGTTTATAGGAGCACCCCACCTTAAAATGTGATTTCCAAATGGGGCACACCAAACACTAGAACCGTAGCGTCCTCCAGTTTCTTGAAACAAGAGCGCCTATTGGTAACTACCATAATTTGTAGTGTTTATTTAGTTGATGGTTCATGATGACAGCTTTTTCACAGAACGCGCCAGATTTAATAAATTTTATTGCGTTTTTGGCGTTTGCAGTGTTTAAGTAGCAGAGTTATCTGCGTTGTGAGATACCTTCAAGGAACGTGTAATGCTGTAGCTATACTGATCCAGAATCGAATTTAACGATGTATTACTCATTATGCTTTTGAAGTTATTTTTTAAGAAATGTTTCAGTAAACATACTAAACCTGTGTCCAGAAAATAACGGCAACCTATTTGAACAGTTATTGTAATTATTTAACTTTAATTAAATAGGTTTAAAAGATTGGAGCTGTTAAATTGGTACATAAAAAATATTATTATCAAATACTTTCTAAAATTAATCCGAATATTTGTTAAAAATTAGCTTCAAAACCATAATGTGTAAATACATCGTTAAATTCGTAATGAAAAATACTATAAAATACAGGGTGTTTCGTTGGTTGCGGCGATATAAAAAATAAAGTTGATGGTTTCTCGGAGACGAAACGCCGAATAAAAAATTTTAAAACGCCATCTAATAGAATTCAAAAAGTGACAATGAAGAAGTATCTTTGGTTTTTAAAAATCTTTTAAAATAAAACGAAATAAAAAATAAAACAAACAAAAAATAAACGTGTGGGATGGCTTGAGTGATGCTGCGGGGTCGAACGACTCTAATCAGGTAGGCAGCACAAAGGGTCCGAATAGGTGGCCTAGTGCGCGTGGACTTCTGACCACCCTCCCATCGTAATCCAGAATCCAGAAACGAAGGAATTCCGAAAAAAGAAAAACCCAAAGATCGCATTTTGTTTTAAATCTCGGAAACGATAAACAATAATAGCATCGGTACTATAGAGAGGCAGAAATCAGGGAGAATATAAAGACAGGAAGAAGAGACTAATATTCTCCAATACTTGATAGATCCAGAGAATTTTCAAAAGGTGGTTTAACTCTAGTCTACGATTGGTACGAGTTCTAGAGTCGTTATAAGTCGATACTCCTCCAAGTGACGGAGTCCACAACAATTTCCATGATTTTAATGTGTGTTTGTGCCACAACAGACGATGGATTGTGGAAAGAGACCGGCAAGGAAGTATTTGAGTGGGTCTATATCACAACGGCCACTGATCATAACGGCCACCCCGGTTTTTGCTATTTCATAACGGCCACCTTCATCACAACGGCCACTAATATTATTTGATCATAACGTGAACAAGGTGGCCGTTATGATCAAATAGTATTAGGGGGCGTTGTGATCAAGGTGGCCGTACAGTGACTCTATTACAAACAGTGACGACAAGCGATGTATCGATTTTTATTGGCCGTGGTATATTTTGCCTCATAATGGCGGCCTGACTGTGTTTACCTTTGATTTCGCGTGTAATTTTTATTTGAATTTGGCACGTTGCTAGGATACCACCGTTGAGTTCATAGAAACCCGCCCAAAATTTTGCCTCCTAATGGCGGATGGGTGGAGTTAATCGCTGCTTGTCGTCACTGTTTGTAATAGAGTCACTGTAGGTGGCCGTTATGAAATAACAATAACCTAAGGTGGCCGTTATGATCAGTGGCCGTTGTGATCAGGTCCCATTTGAGTCAACGCAACTCCAGTACTTTCTGAAAAATTTAAAATAAAAATAAGTAACATCAGTCGATTCGGAATTTTCGTCTCTACAAATAAGTGAAATAGACTTTGAAAAAAATAATTAGGGAAGCAAATAATTGAATATTAAGAGCCCATCACCAGTTGGAATTGAAACTGATTTCATGGGTGTCGCTGTATACATAAAATTTAAATAAAACATTATTGTATAAACACAAAAAAGGTGTCAATGGATAGAGGAGGGTTTATTGTAAGGCTCTCCTGATAGGGATTTTTAAATTTTTCACAAAGTTTTTTGTAAAATTTGTTTGAAGTTGCTTAATATTCATTCAATTTCAAGAATATTTTACAAAAAATACAAGCAAAAATGGAAAATTCTAATACACGAGAGCCCTACAAGAACCTTTCCTCTTTGCAATGACATATTTTGTATTTCCATAAAACTATTTATTATCCAAATTTTATGTGTATTTCTAAACCCATGCAAGCGCTAAAATTTGCATAGTGCGTTGATAAACTTTGTAAAAAATCAAAAAATCCCTATCAGAAGGGCCCTACAAGTTGTTGTGGTTATACAACAATGTATTATTTCAATTTTATGTATACATAAAAACCCATTCAATCAGTGTCAATTCCAACTGGTGATAGACCCTTAAGATTTTTACATTGGAATTCCTATGGTGTATCGGTAAATTCTACACCCTGTATATTACTACAAAATATATGATTATTGTTCGTGTAGTCCTTTAATACGCGTCAATAAGACTACCCTACACGTATTTTTCCATATAATTTCAATATAATATTCGATCTCTAATTAAGAATTTTTTATTTTTAATCCGGTTATAATTACGTAAACACTGTATTGAAACATAATTACACAATGATTATGATTTTAATTAAAATCGGATGAAATGCAGGTAAGGCAGTAGGTACACATAAAGGAATTTACGAGAACGTTACATTATAAGTAGAGACATAAATTATTTTGTTTTCGCTTTAGAAACACTTCAAAAAGAGGAACGTTATAGAGTGAAGCTTGACAATTTTAAAAATTTACGTTAATCCTACCTATTACCTGCTGTTTCATACCTGACTTGGCGCCTCGTTTACAATTACCTTTATTATATATTTGAAAACATTCCTTTATATATAAATCTTAAGTCAAGGAATTTTAAACATCTAGACAGAAATTCCGGCAATTTGAAGTACCTAGTTAGGTTTTAAAGGGTGAATCTGTTATCTCAGAACAGAAGGTATATTCTGTACACCTATACGAATAACTTACAAATTACAGTTTTCTTACGAATTTTTTTGTAAGGGCACAGAATACGCCTTTTGAAACAAAATTTGTGGTTCACATTGAATCTAAGTCATTATCAATTAAATTTAAATTTTGCTTTATACATATAATTTGTTCCGCTGCAGTCAAAAGTCAAAAATCGTGCCAGTAAAAAACTACATTAATTCATAGTGCTCTAATTCTGACTCTTTCTGCTTTTTGTATTTTTAAGTATTTTACATCAAGTGACACGAATTCAGTAGCGCTCGTGCTCTCTGAAACTGCATTATGAATTGTGTCAAATTCAGCTTTATGTGCTTTATCAATTAGTTTCTTTTCGAAATACTTCGCAAAATAACACGGAAGAACTAATACAAACGCTATATGGGTATAGTACGAATCTAAAAAAAAACCGAAAAATAAAAAAAAAACCCGTAGACCAGTAATTTTATAATTACGGTCAATCGATCACAGCACACAATCACCCTCAACACGAAGAAGAAATCAGGGCTACGAAGTGTGTCCAAGAAATGAACCAAAGGGCTAAGGACACCTTAGCGAAACCGCTTCAAGTATACGCCGAAGGGGTAGCAACAATCAACGATGGGGCTTATGCAGTAATGCCTGGTGAAGATGCATTACGAAGAACTCTCAGGAATCATAAACGACTCAATATGAGAGATCCACAGGCATTAGAAGAACTGCCAATATTGAAGGTAAGTACGTTCAGTTGGTTAAATTTCGTTTGGTTTAAGTTATTTGATTCCATTAAGATTGATTTATTAAAGGTTATCCAAATTATGAAGAAGAAATTGTTAGATTAGAAATTAATTTGCACGAAATGGGGTATCAGTGAAATGTTAATAAAGTTTAGCAAAACTCTTAACCTTCCCATAGAACATGTTCTGTTGAGAGAAAATATTGAGGAAGGTGTGGCGTATTTGCAAGAAAATATGCCTCAAGGAGCAAAAGATCTGCTAGTTTACTTTAACAATACATATGTATCCGGAACATACAGAAGGTGGGGGTAACAACAATGCTCTAGTACGGTTGCGAAATATTCCGCCAATTTTTCTACTTGAGACATGGAACGTCCACCATATACCTTACAAGATAGAGAAAGAACAAATAACCACACCGAGGGGTGGAATCACAGATTCGTTAATTTAGTGGGGCAATCTCATCCCACGGTGTGGGTTTTAATTTTTTGAATGCGTCAAGCCGACAAAACAAAATTGCAGCAACAAAATTTAGGCAGATTAATTCCCAAAAAGAAGAAACCGAAATATGTTTGAGTCGACTTTGGACTATAAGTCACAAAATTAGGTTTAATTAGTATTAATGGTAGTAGTATTTGCTAAGAGAATATCTTCACCAAGTACTGTTTTTATTTCAGTCTCAGAAAACAATCGGCAAACTGAAATTCTAGGATGTATGCATTGCGGGAGTTTTTATTCCGGGGTTTTTCCAGGTTTTTTTTTCGACACCAGGATAGTACAAACGTACCAGTAATTTAACTTACCGGCGCCAGTGATGAGTATGAAACGTCATCTTAATATTTTAGGTTAGTGAGCACATTTGGGAAGAGACGGAGGAGGAGGAAGTGGCCCACCACCACCCCGACTTGTCCTGGACAAGCCGTCCACATTTACGGATAGGTCCAGCTAGGAGGTTGGTTCAATTTAGATGGATACTCGATGCAATACGAGCGATAGCAGGTAGAGTACAAACGACTCTTGGCTAATAGTTAGTTGCGTATGGGACGCCTACCGAAGTTTATCCGCGATAAAAAGCGAGGCTAAAATCCAAAAAACTAGGAAGACTAAAATTTTTTAAGGGTACAAATGTCCTGAAAGAGTGAAATTTAGAGAAGTGATAATAATATTGGAAAAATAGAAAGGCTTGAAAGTAAATCAGGCACAGTTTTATCTTAATGAGAGGAGAGTGGAAACGATTAATTATATTTAACAAATAATTAATATGCTAGTAGATTAACAACAATTTTATTTAATAAAAGTCATAGAAATAAAAATGTACCAAATGGTTACACCCCTAAAATTGGGCGACAAAATTTTGGTTTACCGAATTCTTTAATACATTTTCAAGAGAACAAAATTAGATTTTAGCCCATAATACAAATACAAGGAGGAAAAAGTACATTTGATCTTATTTATGGTTTTGAATTTTGAGCCTTGGATCCGTGTTGGTTTTTTGCTTCAGGAGTTGTAAGCTGTGGAGGGCGATCGGCAGAAGTCCGCTGGCTCTGAAACACAAATAAAAACGGTAGTAATCCGAAAACCATTATTTTTTGGGGAATCACCAAAGAGTTGGCCGAGTTTGGTTGGAGAGTATTTGGATTTTTTTAGGTTTGTACTGATGGGTTCCGTGATAGGGTTGCTGCAACAGCATTTGTTTTGTAGTATTTGGCATCGTTGGGTGATCGTCGTCATGTTTGCATGTTAGATGGTAGGGTAAGATGAGTATATGTAGTGTAGTCGGTAGGTGGAGATTTGTTCTAGTTGGGTGGAAGTGTGTGTGCTAAATATAGCAGATGAGCAGTCGGATCAGCGTTTTCTACGTGTACTGGATGGTTTTGGATTGTTTTATAGGGATTCATTCCAATTCCTCAACGGTCGATCCAGCTGGAGAATTCTTGGAGTACAGTTCTTCAGTGTTGACACTAAACGCGCGCGGTCCGAAAAGTAGAAAAAATGGAGTTTCGCGAGTTCCAATGGATCTTAACTTGTGGATTAGTCCGGAATTCCGGACTCGCTCAAACCACTAGTTAAGAGGGAGAATGATGTGGGTCCTAAATGAATCGGAAGGGGTCTTAAATCAAATTTTAAGGTAAAGAGTGGGGGTTGTTTCCGTGTAATTCCAATGACGCTATACGATGATTTGTTCTAAGCTACAGACAATTGGAACGATTCTTGAAAATGCGAGGCGAAGAGGTCTTGTCTCGTTCGGCAGGGATGATGTTTCTGACTTCATTAATGTTCGCTTCGGTAGTGAAGTATCTTGATCCGAGTGGAATCGATGGACATATCAATATCGTTGGAGGTTTACGAGATGTTTGTGGATGCCTCCTGGAGGAAAGCCTCCCTGTTTGTATTACGGAAATCTCTTCGGGTTATTACCGTCAGTGATGGCAGTGGATAGGCAGTCAATGTTTAGAAGGTGGTCTGAATGAAGCATTCTGTTACAAGGTATGGAACAGAAGCTCCGGGTGCAGAATGTGGTCGCATATGGATCATCCATGTACGCCATAAAAGGTACGGTTTATGAGGAAAAATGGCCAATTGATAACAGCTAAAGGTGGACTGTGGTCGTTAAGTGAGTATGTTTCCCGCCTAGTTTTTCTAATGTTGTCAAATGATTACGGAAAATTCTTTTTGTATAATAGGTCTTTGTAAAAGCTTTTGAGTTGTTATGCTACAAAATGGAGGGTTACCACCAAGGTGAATGGTAATTGAGACGCCGGTGGAAAGAGAGCTAAATAGATGCATTTAGTGATGGTTAAGATTTTACAGTGTAAATGTTCAAAATAACTTGCCGTTAGAAACACTCGATGGACCTGGCCTTATTGGTCATCAGTTACAGTCGCTTTGTTGTGTACCCTCGCAGCGATTTCTTCGCTGTTGCACCATACGATCTTGTACCACTAGTTGACTGCACGACTGGAACGGCAGGGGGAGACATGTTCACAGTATGTGAGATCAGCGTGCACTACTATGATAGACTTCCGCCTTCTGAAACATAAAAAATTCAACTCCAATTGAACTAAGACGAAAATGATTTATTTACATTTGCTTCTTGGACAAATGCTCATTTTTTCAATGCCGCCATCATGAAGGTTCGGTGCAAATCCAAGAATCCATCACGAAATCCATACTCGACTTCCTACAAATAAAAAATTTGGACGTTTATTTTTGGTGATATTTTAATTGAACAATTTTCCTTACCGACAAATTTAAATGGATATAAGCATTTGATCCTGTTGTTAATCAATCGCTGATCGAAATTACGAACAACGAACGACGCGACGGTAGCTGAATGAAAACAGATGCGTTACCAAGACGGAGTCTTTCCTCATTATGTATTACCTGTATGTAGTTTTGAGATGAAACGTTTCCTCGTAGATAGATTGGAGAAAGGACGAATGGTCTGTACAATTATTTGCTTGAATCTTCTCGATTTCATGTGTGCTTCTTGTACCATCCAACCTGAATCATAAAATGACTATGAAACAGTATAATAAGTGAATGGCAACAAATTACCCTAGATATTCTTCGTAACGTCCAAATGCATTTTGTACTGTTCTATGGAGGCGGATGGCGCACAACATCAATAATTAAGAGGAAAGTATACGAGACTAGGAGCATGGAAAAGAAAAGAAGAGGAAGACTTAGGAACTCATGGGAGGAAGTAAGAAACAAAAATAAATGGAACAAATGGGAGGCCAGACAAAAGATGGGACATTATGGAAGAAAATTTGCAAAAACCAGAGCTAAACTCTATTTACAATTGGCCTTACGCCCATGCATAGGTGGATCCAAGATTAAGTAAGAAAATACTAAAAATGACAATGTCTGGTCTGGAAATCATTTGGAAAGTATATACTACCTGCTTTTAAGCATTTTATTAGTGATACATTAGAAAATGTTCAAATGAAAAAATTTTTGAAATACAACAACTCACATTAATTTAAGGCATTAATGGGCGGGAAATTTGGAAAAAAAAGGTAAAGTGGGAAGAAGTGTGAGACAAGACAAAAGATATGAAATTATGGAAGAAAACATATAAAAACCAGATGTAAAGTCTATTTAAAATTGACCTTACGCCGATATTTGGATGGATCCAAGATTTAGTAAGAAAATATTTTGAAAATACTCAAAAACGACAATGCCTAGTCTGGGAATCATCTGGAAAGTATCTACTTCCTTGGTTCGCACAATCACCCTACTTTTAAGTATTTTATTGCTTAAATTTCATAATTTTTGGGCACCGCACAACTCAAATTTAAGACACTTATGGGCGGAAATTTGAAAATATTTTCAGTCTGATGGATAATTTGAAAGCAATTAATTGATTTGAAAATTCTTCATTTAATGTAGAATGTATTCTGTTGTTGTTTACAGAAACATAATAGAGGTCAGAAGTTTTTAATTGCGCAATATTAGTCGGAATTAGGAAATGCGATTTTTATCATGTGAACATGACCAAAGAAATTAATTCTTGAAGAAAATGAGTCATATTACGAATATGAAAAACCCGACAAATTCCGAAATCACAAACTGTGTAAAAAATTCAATTAAATTAAATTAAATAATTGAAAGATCCGTGCACATTATCAATCAGTAACATGACGGTAAAACAGTACTCAAGAGAATGAAGTGAGTAGATCGCGATCACAGATTGAGTGAGAATACAGCATCACTCGATTTATCAAAAAATGATGACAGTATGAAACTGCATTTCCAAGAAACGGTTGAGTGAAGGAATCTTTATTCAATGAAGAAACTCGGATCTAACTAACGGAATCTACAGTCGAAACTCGAAACGCTTCTTTTGGCCGAAAGACCTCCTGTAAGGTGTTGTTAAATATAATAATAAACAATATTCAATATATAGGTACTTACGTTAAATAATATTACAATCCATACTTACTTTATTAAACAATGTTTAGAAGTTATTAATTAATAACTTTCTGCTCTATCACATATTGCACATCACTTGTAAAATCCGACGAAAAAATGTGAAAACCGTAATTTGACGCAAAAATTTTAAATTACGTACGAGAGTAAAGTGTTAGTTCAATTTTCGCTCTCTTAATCCACGAGCTCGATTTGAAAAAATGCATCGATTACCTGAGAAGAACACCATATTGATGACGAGTTTGTTAAGAAAACCTTTTTTTATCATGGAGCGGAATATTAATATTTCTGTGGTTAGTACTCTCGTTTCAGAAAAATATTGCTTCTACTTTTAGTTTGTAAGTATCAAAATATCGCGAAAAGTCAGTTTAATCCTGTTATGTTGAGTTTAATACTCTGAATCAAATTTAAAAAACAGTTCAAAAAATAGGTTATAGCAATAAAATGACTTACCCTGTATAACCAAATATCATTTCAATTGTAACTTTTCAAATATTCATTTTTCTATGCGGTACACAAAAAGCAATTGAATAAACATAACAATAATAATGACCTACCTTGTGCTACCTGTAAAGCAAAAACATAAAAATTTCATTGAAAATGTAACCTCTCAAATATTCATTTTTGTATACGCATAATATTTCAGTTCAATACTATGAACCCAATTTAAAAAAAAACAATTCAAAAAAGTACAGAGGTTATAACAATTAAACGACTTACCCTGTATAACCTGTAATACAAAAAATACATTCAAATATCATTTCAATTGTAACTTTTCAAACATTCATTTGTGTATACGCACAATATTTGGGCTAACCAAAATAAAAAGCAATTCAATAAACATAGCAAAAAGGATGACCTACCTTGTACTACCTGTAAAGCAAAAACATAAAAATGTCATTTAAAATGTAACCTTTCAAATATTCATTTGTGTATACGCATAATATTTGAGTTCAATTAAATAAATTCAATAAAAAAAAACAGTTCAAAAAAGTACAGGGGTTATAAATGACTTACCCTGTATAACCTGTAATACAAAAATACATTGAAATATCATTTCAATGGTAACTTTTCATTTTTGTATACGCACAATATTTGGGCTAATCAACATAAAAAGCAATTCAATAAACTAAGCAAAAATAATGACCTACCTTGTGCTACCTGTAAAGCAAAAAATTATACAAATTGTCAATACATTCAAATAATATACAAAAAACATGTTAATATGCCCAAATAATCGACCGTTGTGCTTTTAAATGAGTGCAGAGCAGAAATCTTATTAACTTTTCACATACAGTGTGTCCCGTGACGGTTGTACAATTAAAGATTTTAACTTTATAATCAATTTATATTTTGAATCTATTATTGTTTATAAGGAGAATTACTAACATCTATCCAAACAACTAGCAGTATAATCCTAAACAGCCCTAACCAATGGGATATTTTAATTATTCAAAATAATGTCAATGAGATTCGATTATTTATGGTATTTGACCAGTTGAGATTTAAAGAAAAGTTTAAAATTACCTACATGGCGATATTAAAAACGTTAAGAGATTAAAAAAGGGACTTTTTTTCCAATTTCTGTTTAATCAATCATCTCCTTTTAAATTCGACACACTGTATTCTTTTCTATGCACCCTAATTACCATTTAACAAGCATTTCAGAAAATATAGCGAGAATAGCAATAAAATCCTACCTTAACGCCACTGCTCCGTCTGCAATGGAAAAAAGACAGAAATTAGCAAATTTTGAAGAATTTCTGTCACTTACTTACCCTTAGTGACGTCATTATCAACTGGTTTCCTAGACTCCAGAACTCTAATTAAACAACGGTTATTATATGCGATTTAATTAATTAAATAATTGCGCAGTCACAGATTTTTAATTTCAAAAACACGAACGCGAAATCGCGGACAGCCACTTTCGAAATGTATTTAAACACACTCCCGTTCACTACAAAAGCCGTTAAATACTGATCGATTTTAGCTTTCGACTGTGTTATATATAAAGGCCTTTATCAATTTTTAAAACTGGTTAGGGTTACTTTCACGTTTAAGTCAAAAAAGGTCAGCTTGTAGCGGACCGGGCGGCAGTGATTCACGTAAAATTGAATAATATTTGAATCAGACGATCGCACGAACCAATCAAAATCGATCAAGGATTGCAGGATAAAATAGCCCTATTACAGGAGAAAAAACATTAATTACCGAGGTAAACAAACTAAAATTTAATATTAAAGATAAGGATTTAAATAAATCTACAAAAGACGTAAAATCCAAACTTGCATATAAACCCCAGGGAATTTGTTGCGAAGGCGATAAGAAATGCGAATGCCTTTGTGGTCAATGTTAACAATAAAGAACCCTCAATTAATGAGAAATGTAGTAACCCAATAAAAGAAAAACAGTAACAATGTTAACAAACAATCATCAACAGGAGCTAATAATGAAATAGTAACAAGGTCGGTGACAGCTACTAACCTGCTGTTGTCGACAGTGTCAATAATAATTAATGAATCTTGAGAGAACCAAAGTTCAAACTGGACTTTAGTGTCTTGACTCTTGAGTTAAAAACAAAAACCCTAAAAGAGTGCATGGCATTAAGGTCACATGTGCCGAATCTTCCTTACAAGCAGCACAAAGGTTCAGCCATCTTCATATTAGGGTGTACCGAAGAAATGATACTTGATCACTTGAAATCAAATAATATTAAATTAGGTATGTGCTGTAAATAGAATTCCAAACACCCTGAGGAGTATGCAACATTTAAATTGTCTATTTTCTCTACTGAGCTGGAATCTGCAAAAGATCCAAAAGTGTGTCCTGTGGGCGTTATTGTCAATTATAGTAGAAGAGTAGATTTTGTTCTATTTAATTTTCAAAATTTAAAATGACCGCCATTTTCCTGTTGTAAATTTTTTGTAAAAAAGTTTTGAACAAACGTTGTAGGTAGGTATTATACTGTTGATTCCAAATAACTTTGATTTTTTGAAATCCGACTACAAGTATAGAGATGTGTAAAAAAACAAAAAAAGGTTCATAATTCGAAAAGCCAAAATGAAAAAAATTACTTAAAGAAAAGTGTTAGTTCTGACGAGTTCTACAACCTCTATTACGATGTCCACTTTGAGTGGAAACACCCTGTATAGGCAAATTACTCGCTATTTTGAAGATAATTGCATCTTTTCTCATAACCAGTTTGATTTTCGAAAGAATAAAAATACATGCGACGCCATAATTTACTTCATAGAAAAAACTTTACAATGCTTCGAGGCTGGTGATCACTCAGTATCATTTTTTTTATTTTCACATTCAATTTTAATAAAAAAATTAAAATAAAAAAATCGGTGAATATTTATTTATATTAGATACACAATTCTACGGGAAGACATCGTTGGGGGTTCTTTGCTCGCAAAGGGGTTCATTGGTATATAACAAAACTCCAAACCTCCCCTTAACCGAATTTGATGAATGATTATGCTATTTTATTTTTTGTGTTACTTAAACTGCTACAAGCATAGCAGGTATTAAAATGTTGACAAATAATCGATCCGCTACATATTTCGAGACTGAACTAGTCTCATTTTCAAGCGATTAAATTAATGAGAAATGATGGCTAAAAACAATACAATGAGTATTTAGTACAAAGTGGTAATTTGAAGACCGATTCACCTGAGGGTAAAAAAACAGTGTGAAAGCGAGGGGCACAAAACTGAAAATCTACAAAATACTTATTATGCAACTTGCAGCCGAAACACTGTGCTTGTCGGAAGCGGAGGCAGAGAGGCTAAGAATATTTGAGCGGAAGGTCTTGAGAACGATATTAGACCCCGTGAGAGAGGCAAATGATGAACCAAGGCGGTGAATGAACTGCGAAATCGAAGAAATTATGAATGGAGAGGACATAGTTGATGTAATTAAGGCCCAGATAGTGAGCTGGCTGGGACATGTAGAGGAAAAGCAACACATCGGCGGTACGAGAGACAGACCAAGATTAAGATGGTGGGACCAGGTGATGCAGGGCCTGTACCATGAAGGTGAATGAACGGAAGGAGAAAGTCAACGACAAGAAAGGATGGAGAAATATTGTGGAAGCAGCCAAAAAATACACAGGACTATGACTGGAGGGTGAAATTGAAATGGGGGCGAAATGCATAATGTAAGAAGGAGATTAATCCACCCCAGAAAACGGATTTGTAAATCTCAGTAAGAGATAGAAAATTCAATTGGAATGCAATGCTGAAATAAATAAAATAAATAAATAAATTAACTTTGGCTAAAGTCCTAGATCGCCATTGTTCTCTTTCTTTGCCACACTAGTAATTTCCACGCCTAGGAAATGTTCTTTTCTTTTTGGTAACAGTCCTCGTTTGTGTTCTGGGAAACTCATTTGGAATCTTTACTGCCTTCCACGTGGGTATTACACGGGGAGTATCGGCACCAGTAAACTTGGGTCTTATTTGTGAGCTTCATTTCGAATTTATGAAGATCTAAAAGTTTGCCTATTTCTTTGTATGTTGCAACTGTTTATTGGTTGTGGTTGTGAGCTGTTGCTCGTAATCCAATAATTGATAATTAACAAGTCTATTCCATACACAGTGAAGATATACCTAAATGCGGTAAATGACACTTTTTATAAAGTTTCCCCTTCCTTGGAAAGATGCTACCAATTTTTTACGGTTGCATGCTAAGGGAAAGTTTAAACCAGCAGTTTTTAATAACTTATGACACGCAGAACATTACGTGATATACAAGATTTGTTATTTTGCGAACTACTAAATTACACAAAATAAGTGTACCTATAACATTTAGATTCGAAATTAGGGTGACGAACTACAAACAGAAACGTGTAGTTGACACAAGGGTCCTGTTTTGAATGTGTAACTGCTATAAATAGTGGTTAGTCTAGTATTCAGGGCCGGATGCTCCGACGTTCAGATTTCGTCAGACCGTGCGCATGACGTCACCTGTAGAGTGAATTACATTTGCGGAATACGCATTTGATGTGTTTTTCGTCTGTACCGAGTTTATTTTTCGAGATACAAAAAATTTCATAAGATCAAATATGCTCCTTATGATGTCTTTTATATGTTAAAAATAATAGGGCAGCTCAATCTCTCTCAGTTAACCTGAAAAATACTTGTATTAATTAGCATAATTACATGTGATTGTGTTTGCGCCGCGACGGCACAAAAACGGTGCTAGATAGAGGAAAATTGCATATGAACAAATTTGTAGAGCACAAAATTTACTAAATAAAAGTCCGCGAGAGAGTGTCACGATCTTCGATAGTTTAAGAGTTACAGGCGTCCAAAGTGATGCAAACCTTATTCGCGCAACTGTCCACAGCGCTTTTTCCCAAACTAATGGAGATAATTACACCCTCCCGCGGACTTTTCTTTAGTAAATTTTGTGTTCTACAAATTTGTTCATATGCAATTTTCTTCTATCTGGCACCGTTTTTGTGTCGTCGCGGCGCAAACACCATCAGATGTAATTATGCTACTTTATACAAGTATTTTTCGGGTGAACTCAGAGAGATTGAGCTACCCTATTATATAAAAGACATCACAAGGAGCATATTTGATATTGTGAAATTTTTGCATCTTTAAAAATAAACTCGGTACAGACGAAAACGAAATTCACTCTGTGAGTGCGTCATGCACACAGTCTGACGAAATCTAAACGGCGCCGGCGGCGGCCGTCTCAAACACAAATGGCGCCGGGGTGCCAAAATCGGCCTGCACCCCCTGGTCAAGAAAAAAATTAATGCTATGTACTGTTTTATTTCATTTACTCATACGGAAGATTCAATATACAAGATAGTAGTTATATAGTGGTCACCTTGCGCCCCCTAAGGTCCTGCGCCCGGGTGCCCAGCACCCCTTGCACCCCCTGGTAAAGACGGCCCTGATAATAGGGTAGCTCAATCTCTCTGAGTTAACCCGAAAAATACTTGTATAAAGTAGCATAATTACATCTGATGGTGTTTGCGCCGCGACGACACAAAAACGGTGCCAGATAGAAGAAAATTGCATATGAACAAATTTGTAGAACACAAAATTTACTAAAGAAAAGTCCGCGGGAGGGTGTAATTATCTCCATTAGTTTGGGAAAAAGCGCTGTGGACAGTTGCGCGAATAAGGTTTGCATCACTTTGGACGCCTGTAACTCTTAACTATCGAAGATCGTGACACTCTCTCGCGGACTTTTATTTAGTAAATTTTGTGCTCTACAAATTTGTTCATATGCAATTTTCCTCTATCTAGCACCGTTTTTGTGCCGTCGCGGCGCAAACACAATCACATGTAATTATGCTAATTAATACAAGTATTTTTCAGGTTAACTGAGAGAGATTGAGCTGCCCTATTATTTTTAACATATAAAAGACATCATAAGGAGCATATTTGATCTTATGAAATTTTTTGTATCTCGAAAAATAAACTCGGTACAGACGAAAAACGCATCAAATGCGTATTCCGCAAATGTAATTCACTCTACAGGTGACGTCACGCGTCACATTTGCGGACCGCCCACCATGCGCAACATCCTATCTTAGTATTTTTATATCGTGTGGTTAGTCGCTCGATGATTCCTAATAACGACAATAATTGTGTCTCGACCAAAGGGATGAAGCATCATTTGTTGTGTCACGCATGAAATTTTCTCTTATCTAATTTTTAATTAGTAATTAAATTCCTGAAACACAATGACTGTATTTTTTACGTTTTTCATACTTTCCTAGAAATACTAAAACGTTAGTCATAAACGGGGTTACCGACGCATTATTGTAATTAGTAGGTAACGCGAAGTGACAGAATGACACTATTTATATTAACATAATGGTAAATGCTTTTAAAATGGCAAACAGTAACAAGTTGTAGGCATAAGAGAATTAAGTATCATAAATTGAGTTATGCAAAATCGCCGGTGAATCATAAATGGATGCAAATTCTACATCATTTGTCATTTTATGCAAAAACTGTTTTACCACGATATCCTTATGAGGAATCTTGACTTCTGATTTGTTATCTGTAGTATGAAATTGTATTGTACGATCAA
Organism: Pyrocoelia pectoralis; assembly: GCA_036250285.1. Classification (NCBI taxonomy): domain Eukaryota; kingdom Metazoa; phylum Arthropoda; class Insecta; order Coleoptera; family Lampyridae; genus Pyrocoelia; species Pyrocoelia pectoralis. Next base: position 51,551,587 of record CM070077.1, on the reverse strand, counting down.
GGATTAATTAATAAAAAATTATTCAATTTGCTATTAACGCATTCATGCATTTTACGTCTCGTAAATATTGTCTTTATAATACAATGCTTGTAGTTTACACGAGCACTCAACAATTACAGTCACATTTCTATGTAATTGTTCAATTTTAAGATCACTATAATTTTGCAGGCCGTGAATCATCGCATTGTGCATATATCATTTTTACTGAAATCGTAATTAAATCAAAGCACCGCGAATGGGGAAACTTTTTCTCGTCTCTTGCCTTGAAATATGAATTGGAAACTTTCAGTCGATTATTTATCTCTCGGTTACCTCTTCAGTGTTATTTTTCAAGGATTGTAAGTTGATATCTATTCCATTTAATGTGATAAGTACAATTCCGTATACATATTTTATGCATTACTTCCCAGAAAGCGAACAAACACTTTCTAACAACTATAATTAGTTGTTATCTTATGGTTTAAACGTCAAAAGGTTAGAAAAAGTATTTTCTCTGTAGACTGCTTGTATGTAGTGGTGAAAAATTACGATATCAGTAGGTAGCTTTCATTTCCCTAAATAACGTTATAGAAAAACAATTTCCAGTTCCCACAGGTTTAATCAGTATACAAACTCGTATCCTCTTGCGAAAATTTCGAAAGGGAATGTTTTAGTCCAAATCGTTTTTCTTCCTAGTTTAGATGGACGTAGTATTCTAATTAAATTTTTATTAGCGAATCTTTGAATCATGTACTTATAATGTTTCAGCACTAAATTTTAAGGAATTTTTTAACGCGAGAATAAGAATTCTTGATGGAGAACTTGGAAAATCATCAGAAATTTTACGGTTTAGAGGATTTTGGGACACTCTCATAAAGGTTACAATTAATATAATATTAATCAGTTCATTTCTTATGAATACAAACTGTTTAGTATTCAGAAAAATGACATCTTCCCAGTTAATTACAGAATTAACTTTTCCATTTCCTGCTAAGTTAACATTAAGCTCTGTAATTTAGGAGTCATTTAACAATCATAAAAATAAAGAAGCACAAGTTGTATGCACCATAACCGCATCATTTTTCGAATTAGCTCTGTAGGAAAATTCCCATAGGAATGAATCCTGACGAACAGAAACACATTCTGTTTCAATTCTTGAAAATGTCGTTAAAGGTCAATCACTAAAATGCAGTGGTGAATTTCCGAATAGGCTGAATAGGCCGAGGCCTACGGCGGCAAATTTTGGACGGCGGCAAATTTTAGACGGTCACAAATTTTTTTAACTCTAATGAGTTAACAAGTTAACTACATATTATAAATTTTTACGTGTGTGTTTATTTAAGTACAGTGTGTTCTAGGCGGCATACGAAGTTCATCTACAGGGGGCAAAACCTTAAATCCGTCTCTGCTAAAATGGAGAAATATTGGAAAAAAATCCATTAACCATGATGAAAGACCGAATCAAAAGGATTACCAACGGCACAAAACTGACAAATTTGTTTCTTTGTCATGGCCACAGCAATGTATTGGGTTGTTTTCTATAAAAATTAGTATAGGTACAAATAAAACACATGTTATAGCGTTCAATACTTAACTTCACACAACATTTACAAAATTCAAGTCTTTCAAAAATCGCCACCAAATCGAAACTTTCCTTCCAAATTAATTTCAAGTTTCCTCCAAAACGTTACCAGGTGATCGGCGTGCATTGAACTGTACGCTAAGCGTACAGTTCAATGTCGGCGTGTAGGTTAACCCTACAATGTGACAACAGATGGCTCTGCTCGAAAGCTTTATCTTTTGTGATCCGCGATGGTAGGATAACCTTAAAATTCGATTAGGTCCACCGAGGCGGCAATACATTTGGCACTTTTCAAGCAAGGCAAGTAGACCTTTAAATACACGTTTCCGATTTGGCAGGCAGTTTTCAGCCAAAATAGAGGGTGTCACAAAAATATTAGGTACACAATAAAACCGAAGATATTACTTTTCTCGATTTTTGTAGGTTTTTGGAGGAATAATGACGTAGGTATCCTCTTTAAAAAGATCCGAGACCTTATATCAACATATTGGGACTCATCTAGTATCACTGTGGCGTTACCTTTGTCTGAAGAGACGATGACAAAATTGGATTATTGCGAATCTATCTACTGATGTTGGATTTAGGGGCTCTAAACGAATTCAACACCTTAGCTGTTTCTAGACGATTGGTGGCGGCGATCTCTCTGGGAAGAGCGTGGATGGACGATTCAACGGCAGCAACAATGTCTTCTTTGGGAACCTTAGCGGGAACGACTTTCGAAAGGGCCGAATACTCATTAGGAGTTAGGGTGTTAGACGACAAATTATCGATGGTTTCCATAGGAAGGGACTTTGTGGCAGATGATGTGGGGCTACTGGAATTGGGTTTGGGTGGTTACTTACAAGGTGACCTGCAATTGCTCAAAAGAGATTCTATCGAAATTAGTCGAATATGGTCTGCAAAGAGGGCGGCGGAGGGCTCGAGGTGAAGAAATAGAAGTTCTTTGGACAAATAATCGAGTTCTCTCCTGGTTTGTAAGTTTGGAACACCGGGTAACGGAGATATTCTCCCCCGTAGAGATTTTCAGTGTCAGAGCGAAGTCTTCCACAGCCAGAGTTAGAAAGGTAAAATCGACATCCGGGATTGGATCGTGTCAATGTTGAACTGACTATCTAAGAGGTTTAAAAACAAAAGTAACTATTAAAAAAATGTTGTTCATATATTTATTTTTGCTTTGTTCTTGATGAAGCCCCTTGTGATAGTGGCAGAAATCGACTTGCTCTTATTATTTTCTGGAGGTGTGTTTGGACAAAACAGTAGACAATAGAAAAACAGAGGCGCTGTGTCAGGTGCTACGAAACACAGTATTTTATATATACAGTGTGTCCCCGGATAGGTGAAACGACTCTTGTGAAAGATAAAAAATTTTCGATATAAAATTTCATTGTTTGGGGTTCAGCCCTGCTTAGTTAAAGACTAATTTCTGGCATAATTTTAGTTTTTTAAAATCATGTATGCGTTGGATATTTTCAAAAATCTGATTTTTGGTTCTAGTAAACTACCTTTGTTAGTGAAGATATAACAAAATTTGATTAACAAAAGTTGTTTAGAATCATGAAAGAGTCCTACTTCTAGAATTTCAAGCACCTAGGGCAACGTTGATGTTTTGGCAAAAACGACTCTTGTGAAAAATAAAAAATTTTCGATATAAAATTTCATTGTTTGGGATTCAGTCCTGCTTAGTTAAAGACTAATTTCTGGCATAATTTTAGTTTTCTAAAATCATGTATGCCTTGGATATTTTCAAAATCTGATTTTTTGTTCTAGTAAACTACCTTTGTTAGTGAAGATATAACAAAATTTGATTAACAAAAGTTGTTTAGAATCATGAAAGAGTCCTACTTCTAGAATTTCAAGCGTTGATGTTTTGGCAATTTACAATAATTTAGGTGATATGACTCTTGTAAAAGCGATAAAATTCTAAATAAACAAAATAAATAAAAGAATTTCTTTAACAACAGTCATATCACCCATCCGGGGATAAACAATATTAAACTATCAGATAAAAATTATTGTAAATTGCCAAAACATCAACGTTGGCCTAGGTGCTTGAAATTCTAGAAGTAGGACTCTTTCATGATTCTAAACAACTTTTGTTAATCAAATTTTGTTATATCTTCACTAACAAAGGTAGTTTACTAGAACCAAAAATCAGATTTTTGAAAATATCCAAGGCATACATGATTTTAGAAAACTAAAATTATGCCAGAAATTAGTCTTTAACTAAGCAGGGCTGAACCCCAAACAATGAAATTTTATATCGAAAATTTTGTATCTTTCACAAGAGTCGTTTCACCTATCCGGGGACACGGGACACACTGTATAAACTCAAAGGTTTCTGCGAAAAAATCTAAATTAATGTCTAGATATTGTAAAGAATGTCCAACACAACTATATTACTATTTGGAGTTCTTTCAACCAAACCATTTATGTTAGTTTGGCTACTTTCCTTTTTAGAGATTTTTTTTTGTGTTTGTAGAATATGTTTCTTTTAGTTACGTATTCTATGCAACATTTGCTTGAATATACAAGTATATAATACTGTATTATATAAGACGTTGGATTATTCTCATATCGTAATGCAAATAGTACTGTCCAACCCTGCTATCTTTGAGGTTTATTTTAATGACACGTTGTAGTTATATCACATTCATATGGGAATGAGTTGAGAATCAGAGTGTAGACTCTACACTGTAGAGACAACCTGTAAGCCAAATGCATTGAATTTGTAGCTTAAAGCAGTGAAGATCCCTAAATTTTAAAAAAAGTTTCATTAATTTACTAGCGTAGTACAACGAAGCTTTAACTAACGTGAGACTCAATAGGTACCTACGTAACCGAAAAATTAACACAAATAGTGGCAAGTTTCGATTTCTACCTTCTTTTAATTTGATTTTATATCTGCACCATTTATTTAAAATAAAAATAACAGTTAACTATATACGTATATGTAACAACATTTAGCTTCGCCAAAGATTAATACACTTAATATTTTCATCTGAAAAATTAGTTATCTTAGAAGCTTTCATTTTTGGAAAGATAAAAAACCTGACAGAATTGGGTTTTCAATGAATAATGTTGCGAGAAATTTCTTTGAAACGCATATTTACATATGCAATTTTGTGTTTGTGCTTTTGCGCATCAATCTTAAAGAAAAGAAACTCTGTCCCAATTTTATACACGGGAGGTTTATTTGTATAATAATAATTGGAAATGTGAGTGTATCTCGCGCAAACACTACACTTACGTACTTAATATCATCTCTGACGTAATTGCAAAATAAATATTACGGTGCACAAATTAAAAGATTGTACACCAATATTTATTGTTTGGTCTCAAGCTAACAATACGCTATAAATTGTACTACTGTACGAAGTAAGCCATAAATTACTCATGCAGGGTGGTCCATTGCATTAGTTATTTTACACTTTTGTTTTAGTACTGCAAGTGCAATGGGAAAACAAAGACTATTTCCGCAATTTCATAATGGAGTACAGATTTATTGTGAACGCTAAAAATCGTGTAAGCTTTCCAGATAAAAGGCGCCAGATACCTTGTTGAGTTAGGAAAAAAAAATGTCTAATTGCATCAGTATGTAACCAATTTTTCTTGACTAAGGAAGAGCAAAGCTTCTACCTAAAATTCCTGATCGGCAAGGAAATTTTAAGAATGCAATAATGCGACGACTGATTTCCAAAGATGCTATACCTATTCGTTTTTTGTCAATACACATAAGTAGGAAGCAATTTAAGTATGTTAAACTGGTTATGGATAAGTAATAATAAAGTTGTCAGCTGCAGCTATTACGTATAGATATAATTGTTTATAATTTCTTCAATGCACGTTGATGTTTGCAAATTGAAAGCAATGAAAATTTACACGTGCATTCATTCGACTGAAAGCATTTTCATTAGGTATGCGGTACAGTTTGAGATTTTTTATGGAGATAACATTCGTTATACATTCATTATAGACTTATAATTTAAATAGATGGAGATAAACGTTCTAATAGATACGCAAGAACATGACTTCAACTTCAAGCAACAGTCGATAGTCATACCTTTAAAATCAAAAAAGTGCTAAATTATTTTTTGAAGGAGTCCTTTACCTCAGATTGATTAAAGATCAAGACTGGAGGTATTTTGACGCTTTTTCATTAGCAACTTTTACGTCTATTGAACATAACAAGAAACATACAAAGAATCCTTAGTTACAAGTTACAAGTAGTACAAAATTGATTTACAAGAGAAATTTTTTTTTACTGTTACCGCTGTAAGTTTTGTTATAGTCGAAATAAAATTCCCTAGAATGCAATTTTCAGTTGACTGTCCACATAGAAAAGCTTCCTTCCCTTATTGGTTAGGTTGAGGGCGAACTTTAAATTCTTCAAGATCGTTCCCAATGTTCTCAGTTTTATAGATTTCTCCAGGTGAATAAACAATTTTCAATTCAGTAACTAAGCCATTATTTACCATTTCAGAATGGAAACTCACTACAGTTATCAAAAAACTTTACATTTACGCCACTAGTTTCTTGTATTGAGTGCATTTTTTCCTGGTGGCATTCGATTATTTGTGTCAACTACGCTCGTAGGTCCCATCAATCCATTTTTGGATTAAATGCCATAATCCTTCCATTTTTTGGTTGATTCAAATGGTTTGTGTAAAATTGCCTTCCTTCCGGTTATTATTGTTCAAATTAGCTTTCAAAATCATTATTTTTGAATGAACACTTTTATGTTTGTAATTAAAATCGGCGTGTTACTGAGTGAAATTTTTTTCGTATATTGCAAATTTGACTTCGTATTCAAATTTTTGACGAACACTTGTTATAAAGTGTATCTTAGTTTTTTGATATTACTTTGGTAAGTTAACCAAAATGGGCACCATTTTGGAAATTTAACACATAAAACATTTGATATATCGATTCAATACAATAGCAAATTTTGTACTAAGATTTCAGTGACAGAACGGAGTTTGTTATGGTTACACACTGAATTTCAAGTTTCTTGATATTTTTTTCATTTAAGTATATGAGATTTGTCAAATACGAAAAGCGTTTTCTAGCCACGCTCAATATGTAACACAGCAGCTCACTTTCTAATGTCGTTGCACCTTCTTGAAATGTTTTCGGCTTTTCTATGTGAATGTAATAATATATTCCTTGAACCTGAACCACATTGTCCATGCAGCGATACATTAGTTTATAGTTTGGAATTCAATTCAAATACGTAGTCTTAGGTAAAATATCTGTGGAATGATCTTCTGCTCACGCCGTGTATTTTATATACTTAAGTATCTTTCATGTAAGAGAGCTGAAGTTAGAATCAAATAAAGGTAGACCACTGTAATTATGATGCTTAACAGCTACTACCTCATTTAATTCGATCCGCAAAGCTTTTGGGAACGGAATTGTAGAGTATTTTCTAAAAAATGTTAATATTAACCTATAGTTTAACTAAAAACTTAAAGTGCGCGTCAACACTTTCTACTGATCTACGGATCTATACGTATAAAACTGAATAACATATTTTTTTAAATACTCTGTTTATGAAGATATCATTTATAATATCACGAATAACATTTAAACGTTATTAAGCAGTGCTTTCAGCCTTCAGTATCATTTTTGAAACTGTGTGTCTTTCTATCAAACTGAATAATCTGGCAATGGCACAAATTTACAATAAATACGACACTTAACCCCTATAGTAAATACACTGTATGTGCCAAGATATACAGAACTGGCTTTTGCGCATCTCACATGCGCATGCCTGTGCGCCTGCGTGTTGTTGCATCACCATCATGTTTTGCTAGTTGTGCTCTGTGGCAATGGGTCTCACGACGGAGGAAAACGTGTTCATAGTGGAATATTATTTTCGCACGTACGGAAATAGTTATCAAGGCGGGCCGAAACCTTTCCAGGATGAATCATTCCCCATGGGACCGAGTTTCCTTACCTATCACATTCCGCCGATCTGACACCACCTGATGTTTACGTGTGGGGAATGTTAATGGAGAAAATTGTCAGCTGTCCAGATCCACCCAAAACTGTGCCTGCACTATGTCAGAAGATCGTCTCGTTTTTCAGGACTTTGAAGCAACCTATGTTTCAAAATATGTTTCAAAATGTGCGTGATCGTTACATGAACACTGTCTATGAGAAAGGGGGTGGTCATAGACTGGTTGCCTTTAGATTCTTTTTTAATAGATTATTTTTCCTACCTTCAAATCAAACTAATTTCAATATAGAATATAATTTAATCCTAGACATTGCCTCCCGCAACGGATATCCCAGAGATTTGATTCAGAAGTTGTTCCACCACATTTCACGTTTTAAGTTTAAAAATCACACGACATTACACTCCTTGAACGTTGAGCCCCCACATAATTTTTACTCGTACCATTTATTGGGCCTTCCTCCTACTTTTTCAAAAAATTATTTAAACAATGTGACATTAATATCTCTTTCTCCTCCAAACATAACTTAAAAAATTCCTTAGTTCACACCAAAGATAAAATTGACATCTTCGAGAAATCAGGGGTTTATAAGTTGTCTTGTGGCACTTGCGGGGCGGTATATATCGGCCAAACAGGGAGGAAGTTGAAAATCAGATTCAAAGAACACTTCTCTTGTATCAAGAATAACAACATCTTTGCCAAATCATCTCTGGTTAATCACATATTAGACCGCGGCCATTCGTTTGACCCCAATATCAATTTTGAACTTTTACACGTCTGCGATAAAGGCCACTAAGCTCAACTTATTAGAAACCAAAGAAATTCTTAAGTACTATAACCACAACCCTACCATGTCTCTTAATTAAGTTCTTAACATCAATAAAAATTTACTCATTTTCAATTCTTAATCACTTCAATTTTGTTTAACCCTGCAGTTTAGGTCTCCGTTGTAAGGTTTTCCGGTGGTTCGCGTCTTCCCTAATTCTTAGGCACTTCACTTACGTTTTACTCTTCGTATTTTATTTGCTTGGATTTTCACCGATTTTACAGGTCTCTTTTTGGTCCTCCCACCACTCTCCTTCTTTTAAGCGGATGGCTTGGCGTCCATGTTGTCGTTTTACTTCATACAGTACCGACCACGTACTTTATTCTCCATTTGATGTCACTTCGGACACCTGCAATTTTAGTTTTTGATACCTGGCCTTTGGCTAGGTTAATCTAATTCTTGTTTTTTCCCGTAAATAGTTTCTTTAACCTCCTTTTTCTAACATGGTTTTCGGTACCTTGACCTATTGACGTTTATTAGGTGTGTTAGTGGTTCCTTTTTTCATTAAATTTATGTCTTGCGGAGATGCCAATTTGACTTTTTAATTATATAAATAATTTAACTACATTTCATTGGCCTTCATCTCATCTCATTTATCTTACTACAAGTAAACTTTAAAATTTTAAGTAAGTATGTAATTTCTTATAATTCTGTAGCTTATACACTGTATTCTAGCCTGAGGATGACTTAACGTCGAAACAAGTCGTATTAAATATTAATTATTTTCACAAGACGATTAAAACCGCCAACTTTTAGTTTTATATTTCATCTTTAACAAGTTTATTCAAATATATGAAACTATGGGGAAGGTTGTGTTGTGTGAATTATTAGAAATAAATAAATAATGAATAACATGAATATTTCAATAGATCCAAAAATACACAGAAATAAATAAATGAAAAATACATATTACCAACCAATCCAAACAAATAAACAAAATCAGATTGATTCAATTTATATTCATTTGAAATCGAATCTACGGCTGTATTGATTTGATTCTGAAATAAGTAAACGAATGTTTATAAGCGAAGATATTGTATTTAGGAAACCATTTCATTGTTCAGTTTTTACAGATGACGTAAATACCTATTTGAAGAGTGCTCATTTAGTTAAATTACAAATGAACGCGCAAAAGTATTCTAATATTTTAATAATGTAGACCTTTTACATTGAATTGAATGAAAAAATAAATAAATAAACGCAGAAACTGTCGTACTTGATATTCTTAGTCGTGCGCCTTCCTTACAAAAGACTCTGATGTAATATAATAAAATACATCTCGCATTTACATAAATTAACATTTATGTAATTGCATGCCCTATTTTACTCACAGTTACACTTGACTTCCTACACATAATTATTGTACGTGCAATATGAACTTCAAACTGTAAAAAAAGCTTGCAACATTCAGAGTAAATGAAACAACCGAATAAAAGACTTCATACATCATTCAACTCACATACTCACTTGTTTATAAACGTGTAATACGTTTGAAACTCGGTGATTGTTAACAAACTTTAAAACACAATAAATAAGTAGCGCCTGAAAATTGAGAAAGTTTAATGAAGAAAAACAAACTGATATAAATTCTTTGTTACTTTTATTTTCATATTTTTAACCACCGCCCCTTGATCTACTAGAGAGAAAATTATAAAAGTTTCATTTAAAACAAGGTTCAAATTTATGAGCTTTAAGCGAATATTTCTTATAAAACGTACGAATGTATACGCCGGGTACTTCTTAAATTTAAATAAGGAAAGCTGTAATTTAATGTAATGCGAATTTTTGTTTACTAAGTTTAATTTCAAATCCGCTGACGAAGCTCAAATAAAAATGATGTAAATACTATAACAGGATTAAAGTACCTACCCTACTGCGCCATTTTATTACTTAAAACTCAATAAAATGTGGGGTTATATAACACAGTTGTGGAACTAATTTATTAGCTATGTTAGTAAACTCGTCCTTTTAAATTTATTTCAAATTCACGACGGCAATTAAGAACGAATTTGCAACATTTTCATTCGAAGTATAAAATCCATATCTGTACGTACATATAACCATGTTTTTCCTAAAATAAGACATCAGGCGAACTTAAACTTACAACAAAGCAACTTGAGATTAATTGAACCTGTACACTAATTAAACAAACTTAAGCGATTGCAAACATGCATACGTTGAACGTTGTAAGCGCTAAGTAAATAGAAAACTATTATACGTAAGAAGATTGACAAACATCAGGGGATGCCTTAGCATTAGAAAAATATTTACATGCGAACAAGTGGAAAACTGTTAATTACCCGTCGATGTTCAGAAATGCACTAAAAAAATCTAATTTATAGATTATTAGGAGTATCGTGCATATGTGAATTAATTATGTACCAATTAGTAGGGTCGTTATTACAACGTACCTCGTTAACATTACACGCTGCTCGTTATTGCAGTGTTTAGTATACGAGTAAACAATGCTTGAGGTTTTCGGTCGATGAGATGCAGTTTGTGTGAGTATTTAGTCGTTAATGATCTATGCCAACGCTTTAAAATTTCTAATGTACGAGCATTAATGAATATCGCAAGCGTACATAAAAATATAAAAAGGAAACCGGACACAAGCAATGGAAAAGATAAAATAGTCAAAGGGTCACACTGGAACTGCAGATATACTGAGTGATATAGAAATTACCAAGAAGGGGTTAGAAATTTTTATTGAAACTTGTAAGATATTTTGAACTGACATTAAGTAATAATTGATTAATTTTTGAGATAAAGTGGTAATGTAATAACGTCACATTTGACAGTTCTTATAATAATAATAACATAACATAATAACATAATATTTATTTGTTTTTTACATACGTTTAAAACGAAGAATTCGATTTTACATATTATACATCTTCATTAACTTCTTCCTTCTCTCCAACACTTCCTTCATCCACATTACTAATATCCCCATTCTACCTCCTTCCTCCTCTCTCAACTCCCCACATTCCCTCATCATATGTTCCAAGCTCTCCCACCCTTCCCCACACATTCTACTTTCGTCGTCCCTCCAATACCTATTTAATCTCTTCATTCCCGTACCTAAACCTCGCTACTATTTTTTTCTCTTTCATTCCCATCCTTCCCTTCAGATATCTTGGTATCCCGTCTACTGTTATTCCTTCATATTGTTCATTATACAGGGTGAATGAGACCACCCGTATCAGTCTTTTATTTAAAGAACGGTGAGCCGTAGAGAGGTGGGGTAAAAAATGTGATTATAAAAGCCATAATAAAGAATCGAATGGTGATATCATTATTTCTCGGAAAAGTCAGCATTCCTCCAGAAGGCCTCCAACTCCAAAATTTTGAATGGCACCATAAGTCGAAAAAGGTATTGTTTAGAAGATTGTTAAAAAAGAAGAAAGTTTTATAGGAAAAATTATTTTATTACTGCCACCCCTTTTCAGAAATATTCGACTAAAATTATTAAATTTGAAATTCACTGTTAACAAGAAACATTGAAAAGTCGGCTTTTAAAATCTAGTTACCAATGTTACCTACATGTGTTCTTCCCTTTCAAGAAGTACTTATTAAGGCCACTGATAGTGTACCTAGAAGAGATCAACAGTGCTTAGCAGTAAATGGAAGATATTTTGAACACATGTAACATTGGTAACTAGATTTAAAAAGTCTACTTTTCAATTTTTTTTGTTAACAATGAATTTCAAATTTAACAACTTTAGTCGAATATTACTTAAAGGGGGTGGTAGTAATAAAATAATTTTTCCTTTAAAACTTTCTTCTTTTTTAACAATCTTTTAAACAATAGATTTTTCGACTTATGGTGCCATTTAAAATTTTGGAGTTGGAGGCCTTCTGGAAGAATGCTGACTTCTCCGAGAAATAATGATGTCACCATTCGATTCTTTATTATGGCTTTTATAATCACTTTTTTTACCCCACCTCTCTACGACTCACCGTTCTTTAAATAAAAGACTGATACGGGTGGTCTCATTCACCCTGTATTTCCCTTTCCTTACTTTTGTTCTCCTCTCCTGTCCCTGTACGTTTTTATCCCTCATTACCAACTCCACCTCAACGCTCCTTCCCTCCGCCCTTCTCCTTTCCACGTCCTCCCTCGCCATTGACAGTTCTTATAACTTTCTGCTAATTCTTCCGTACGATTTGTTGTTCTTTTCGGGAGAGGTGGAATTATTGGTTTATGCGAAGTTGGTTCTTCATTTGGGGAAATTGCTAACCACCTAAATCGGAACCGAAGGAACGTGCTAAAACAGGAATCGGGACTAAAAGAAGAACGAATGAGCACCAAGACCTTCGCTTAAGACCTTTCCCCCACCTTTAGAACAGTTCACCACCGAATTCGAAGTTTGGGTTATCCTCCACAACTTGTACTTCCTACGGTTACAATTGTACAATAAAAGATCTCATTAGAATCCTGTCATCGTGTTGTCTTTAGTGAAATATTCAGATTTTGATTAGGCATGAACGGCGGGCGTATCAAAGTCAGGAGAGGATTGGCTGAACGACGGAATCTTCAATTTACGTTCATTAGAGGCACAACGGTATATTGCGGAGGTGGTTGGAAGACATCTTCCGCCATACACGTTCTCATGCAACAAAGTTTCTCTTGAACTTCTTTGAACAGGGCCAGATTCATCTTTTGCTCTAGACTCCAAGGTCTCCAGATCCTTCTCCCATTAAAGATGTATGATACAAAATTGGTAGAAGGTTGTGAAACTTGCCGTGTCCTCCATTGACTTTGGAGGGTTTGAGGCATGAGTTGCACACTTGCAAGAAGGGGGGCGATGCCCCAAAGATGAAATAAACTATTTTATTCATTCAATGCCGGGGCGTGTAGGTATATCAATGTGTAAATCAGAGCCGCCGCACCGCACATTATTAACAATCATTATAAAATATTGCTTAACTAATAAAAATTTTCCTTAGTGTTGATCATTTATTCCTGTAATATAGGTTATATAAATTTCATCCAAAAATTTCAACCCCTTCTTGGTATTGCAATTTCTATGTTACTCAGTATATTTCGGCCGATGATTCTAAAATAGTGTAATCGGTGGGAAAAAGGCTATCTGCTCTCATCTGTTGTTTAGTAACATCTTAATGTTTTTCTAATCGCATCGAGAGTTTCCGAAAGTGTAGAGGTATAACTTGGATCACATATGAAGTTTGATTATTAAAAGAGAGTGGGAGAATGTTGAAGTTATCGCTCTCCCCAAAAGTTAGAATTCTATCAACTGGGAGACACAAACGAGGATTTACACAATTTTTAGTATCCTTTCTCAAAGGAATTTAGTAAGGCCAGATGCAGTGTGTATGATGTAGGGCCGATATTAGATTATAATTTTTCTTAAATACGACAGCAAGGGCGGACAAAAATGTACACACCAGTTACCCGGAAAAGGAATATGGTAAGGATGCGCATCTGGTTAGATTCTATTAAGGGTAGGAATGCAACGGAAGTAATGAAGGTTTGTGACTGACTGAAAGTGTAGTTACCGGTGGTATTTTAGAGACAGCTGTATTTTTCTGGCACAGTCTCAATTTTCAAGGCTGAAGATTGACCTGATAAATTTAATTAGTATACATAAAAGCGAGTTAGATGTAGGTGAGATCATGAAAACTCTTGAAGCATAGATTGTATAATGTTACGTGTAGGTGGCAGATATTTTGTCTGCACTAGGTTGTGTGAAAATTTATATAGGTTATAGAATGGTTGGGAACGGTAAACGAATAATATTAAATTACTATATACTAAAACTATGTTTAATATATAGTGAAAATTCAAAACGGTAAACTGAAAAACGTTGTAGTTCTCAATCTTAATCTATCGGGCGGTTTTGCAATAATTCTTTTTTAAGGAAATTGAAGATAAGTTTCACCACTCGATGAACAAATTAGTCAGCAAAGGGACCTGCAACGATCTAGACTTATACCGGGTGAATGAGACTACCCGTATCAGTAGTTTATTTAATATAATGAACGGTGAGTCGTAGAGAGATAGGGTAAAAAAAGTGATTATAAAAGCCATAATAAAGAATCGAATGGTGATATTATTATTTCTCGAAGATGTCAGCATTCCTCCAGAAGGTCTCGAACTCCAAAATTTTAAATGGCACCATAAGTCGAAGAAGGTATTGTTTAAAAGATTGTTAAAAAAAGAAGAAAGTTTTATAGGAAAAATTATTTTATTACTGCCACCCCTTTTAAGTAATATTCGATTAAAGTTATTAAATTTGAAATTTGAAAAAAGTGAACATTTTGTCTCATTCTTTCTTGCATTCCTCGCCACTTCTTATTAAGAAACGTCACTTGACTATAAGCCATGGATGTGTTATGGAACCAAAGCAAATTTTTCACATTGCTTCACTAATAATTTGGGCATTTTTTTGAAATTGTTCTAGAAAATTCATCAATTTCGTGGACCTTACCACGTTTTTAACCCTTCATAAGGCAAAGAAGTGCACAATTTTCCCGACCATATTTTATAAAATTGTTCCAATGGTTGATACTGCGGTACTTATGTTTATACATATATGGAACGAAGCTGTCTCTCCAATACAAAATAATTGAAACTCGTTTACCAAATGAACCAAACCTTATTTTTCTTGAATTGAACAATGGCACATTAAAAAAAATATAACAAAACGTGTGAATTCTTAAGTAAATACTTATTATTCTAAGAAATACAAATATAATTATTCTTGTGTCTCATCTTTGTTTCTTGGGACGTTCCAGTGGTTTTTATGAAGAGAGATTAAATCACTTCATTTTCCATTCATATTTGTGCTGAAATAGGCCTTTTTGTATCTTTTTTGAGTAAAATGTTCCACTTCAAATCGATATATAACTCCATTAATTGTTTGGTTTATGTTGTCACAGATTTCTGCCAAAATGATCCTAACTAAAAACTTTTGAAAAATCGTAGTACACATGGTTAGGTACGATTGGCATATGGACAAGACTAGTTTCGAAGAAATCGATACGATTTTTGTCAAAAAAAGCGAGGAATTTCACTTTGTATAACCTCAAATATTGCAAAGTGACGATAAGGTAAATGATTGAAAATTGCTTATCCCCATTACAATATTCATAATAAAAACGCACTTAGCCCGAACAAAAAATACACAAAGGAAGGGAAACATGTGAAAACCGAATTTTTGTGAATTGTTCCAAATTTCTGGTTTTTGGTGCCTCCTACTGATTGACAGCCCAAATGTGGGACACATTCATACCAGACCTGGTTGGAAGTTATAGCCCAAAATACTTATAAATGGTTAATGTAAAGGGTTCTATGATGAACGATTACAGGATTAGGGGTCTAGGGGAGTATTTTCGCAAATGAAGCATCGTGGTCAAGGCCTCAAACAAAGTACATACATTTGAAGATTATTAATTCATAAGTACAGCAACTATTATCGAACACCTTACTTCTGCCAACTACACTCACTAAGTATCAGTCAATACAGGGAGCTATAGTGATTTTGTTGGACAATCTTGTAATGTTCCTCAGGGATGCGGTTAATTACCCACTAAGATACGACCGTAATACCATTATACACTTTGGGTCGGCGGAAATGTGACTGTTTGGGCTGTTTGGTACACATTTTCATAAACCATTTATTTCAGAAACCACTTCTGGGAAATTACAGCATAAATTTGGTTTTCAATAACTAATGGGTTGTATAATCATACTTTTTTGCGTTATGATTATTAATGTGGGGGGTAGAAAAAACGCCCGTTTATCTTTTTATATCTGCACAGCACAAATTTAAAATGAGAGTAAAATTTTGTGCACCGAATTACGAAACATTAATTATTTCATATTGCTTGTAACCGTACATTTTAAAAAATTTATGACATTTCACTTTGTCGGAATCCATCGCGTTCGTCAGAGATTTCGAATTTAATAATAAATCAAATCTTTTTGAGAACAGTAATGGCGTATACAATTTTTAACATAGGTACGCGAGTTGCGATACATTCAATCGAACAATGTTAGAAAGCTTCTTATTACAAACAAACAACATTATTGTTACGTAATTCAATGACGAATGTACGGTAAGTGGTTATAAAAAACTGAATACGTTTTTAGAATTGTTAATGTATTTAAAGGCTCTCGAGTTTAACAATTAAACCGTGATGCATGTAACCGTAGTTCATTAAGAATTACTTTGCAGCTTTGCCATATAGGAATGGCGCCGGACGTTAAATCGTTCGAGTAGAAAAATGCACTACCGAGTACATTACAAAGCGCGGGATTTAAAACAAGGTACAATCTTGTATTTCCTTGCTTATAAATGTAGAACTTGGCAAGTTATATTGTATTAACTTGTACTAGTTACTTCAGTAATTTCTTTACGTAGTTATAAGTACGCCAATTTGCGAGTGTACCTACAGTTTGGGTTAGTTTCGTATGTAATTAAACGTTTTGGCACAAGCAATACCCAAAAAAAAGACGAACAGAAGAGAAATGTTAACAAACTCGGCGCAAACTAGATCAAAATATTTTAACACTTCTCAGTGACTACAGAAATGGTCCATTATTATTGACTTGATATCCAGGATACTTTCCCTTTAATAAAATCAATACCTTTCTCGTTTCCTAATTACAACTAAAAACCACTTGTCACTTTCTTAATTTCTCGATTGTATTTCTAAATAAAAGGGCAAGTGTCACAAACACTACTAGTTTAAAAGGTTATTACATTATTTTATAGTATGGATACGGTTAGTGATATTGACAGCGATGCCTTAATTGATAACAATTGTAGATGCAAAGCCTAAGTACTTAAAAACTGTAGAACGGTAATTAATAAATATGCCTATGAATTCTTTTCCAACTTCGAATATAGAACGAATATGCCAGAATCAAGTTTTTGCCTAAACTCTCAAAATCAGCTTTAAAAACCTAGGAAATCCTGAAACAAATAGAAATTCTGTTTGTAACTATTTTCAATTCATGGGTTTCATTAGCGTTCCTTACTGCCGAACAAATTGAGGAAAGTTCAAAGCTTGAGATTGTGCAAGAATCGTATCGTATAGACAGAAAATCTTAAATCGGGAAGTATTTAAATTAATGTTTCTGGAACCTGGAGATGTTTTGGCGATCGAGTTTGCTAAATTTCAACCACAAAGATGAACGATTCGGAAAATTTGCCGATATTATTGTTTGCGATTTTCTTTTTTTCGATATTTATAAGGTAATTAAAGAGATGAGAAAAACCTTAAAAAAAGTATGCAAGAATTTAAAGGAGTTTAGGAAAATCAAATATGTACATAAGTATAGAATAATTGGGAAGGGAGAATAATCACATAATAAGACTAGGGGACGAAAAGCTGAGTCAAGTTCAAACATTTCAACATCAAGGAAGTATCAAAAAAATGTAGGAGAACATGTTCCCAACAAAGTAGTCCCCCCAACGCCCATACATTTATATAATAAGACGTCAAGAATACAACATACAAGAAAAATTGACGTTTGACGTTTGAAGAAAAAATAGTATATTTTATGAGCAAAGTGACTTCTTGTGGCTCAACTGTATTTGCCGGACTGAATACGTTCGTCCTTTTCAAGCCTACAGATTCGCCACAAATAGTGACACTTTAGCTTCTTATAAAATAATATACTAATTTTCTTCAAACGTCATAAAAAGATGACATTTTAAACTTCAACTGACATCGTTAAAGCTTTACTTTATCGCCGGATGTAATTTTTTATTGACGTTTGACGTATTAAGAAAAATAGTGTTACAAAGATTGCATTTGTTAAGGCGGGTATGACTCATCCGCCGGAAGTTTCGAGAAAGCCGCGCGCGATGACTTACCGTTCCTTCTAGAATTTTCGAGAGCAAAAGCGGACTTGTATAAATAATGCCGCTCAATTATTACGAGGCAGTTCATAGTTCACAGTTTTACAGTTTAACGCGTTCGCGAAGTTTAAATGTGTTTACCTTAAACGTTGATTCGGTTAGACTTTTTAGTGATTAAATATTAAGTGTGATTAAAATAATTAGTGAACCTCTAGTGTAAATAAATTGATTAATTCTTAAGTTAACAACTAAGTACCTATTCGTAATTAGAAATAAGTGATTAATAATTAGCGTGTAAATAAATAAATATTCGACTTGGTTTCTTAAATAAAGTTTCGTTACAATAGTATATTTTATGCGGAGCAAAGTGACTTTTTGAGGCTCATCTGTATTTGTATCTGTTAAACCTACAGATTCGCCACAAAAAGTGTCACTTTAGCTCCTTATAAAATAATATACTATTACATGTATACTTATAATAAATTTTTTCTTAATGTTTGATAAAATGGGCTCCCTTCTCGGTGTGCGTACGACGTAAAGTTCACACAGAAATATTGGATTTTGTTGAATTGCCTTATCTCATGAATCTAACCAGAGGCATTTGGGAGCTGCACACACCGTCACAGTAAATTCTTTCTATTTCAGTTGGAGAAGTAAGATTTAATCCCGTGTTCTCCTTTTTTGACTATTAATTTTGTATCTACGGAAGTTCAGCCATCTGGTATTTTCCTCCATTCCAAGTTATGGTTGAATTCACATGTTTAGTGTGAAATAAGTGGAATCCATTATCCTCTTTTTTCTCAAAATGGGAAGATGGATTTATCGTGAAATAAATTACACATAACCTTTCCCCATAGACTTTTAATAGTTACATAAAATTAATCTTGAAACGTAAAATGTAGGCTACAAGTTTCGACAACATACATTGATTGTCATCATCAGGCCACTAAAATGTTGACAAATAAAACTAAGCATAAAAATCTTAAATACTTACTTAAATTATTGAATTAAAAATTACAAATTAAAATTTGAAAGGCGAAACATGCTGGTGGTGAAACGATATTAAGAGACCAAAGTCGAGATAGTTTATTTTATCCCCGACATAGGGAATAAGCAAGTAATAACCTGCTCAAATAATGGGTAAAAACCCAAATGAAGAAATTAAATTTAAGCCATGCTGAAAGAAAGGTTAAGTTAGAATCAAGTGGTAAGGAATTTGTATACTTACGGGAAACAAAATGTAAAAGGTCAAAAAAACTAATGGGGCATCATCATACCCTACAAACGGAGCCACCACACGTGGAGAAAAAATATATAATCTAAGGAGTCGAAGAATGTAACATACGGCGTGAAATGATAAGACCGAACAGGAAATACAAAATGGAAGAACGGATCCAAGGGGACCACCTAAGAGGAGTAGGACACTGTAAAGCCGGTAAAATACGAGGTGCAAACGAAGAAGAAGTTATTGGTTGACAAGGAGATTTTTGTTAATATTGAGAATCTCGTTAAGAGAGCCATAAGGGTTCTTTTTATACGTTGCGATAATTTCCTTAGATTCCAAGATGTCTAATTTGATGCCTTTATCACAGATGTGGATAATTTCGTAAATAGTTTTAGGATTGAAAGGGTGACCGGAATCGAGGATGTGCTTGGCAAAGGACGAGTTGGAATATATATTGTTATTTTTAATTGAAGCAAAGTGTTCTGAAAACCTAGTTTTAAATTTCCTCCCCGTTTGACCTATATAAAAGGAACTACACCCCCCACAGAAAAGCTTATACACCTCGGATTTATCAAGAACCGTGTCTTTCGTGTGCACAAGGTGATGTTTAAGGTTATATTTAGAAGAGAATGAAATCCTAAGATCGTGTTGTTGAAATAGATTTTTGAAAAAATATGAAGGTGGGCCAATAAAGGGTAGAGAATAGTATAGATTGGAGGTGGAAGGAGAAGGGTTTAGTGTGTCATAATATCCTCCATTTTAATCGTTAAGGAGTGAGAATCGTCTTTCTTCAGTTCTGCAGTTCTGCTTCAGCATTTAAGGATTGGTACGCATGTTCTGAATCTGATACAAGAGGGCGTCAACCGAACTTACACTCCTTATGTACTTAGTAGTACACATTTATATTCTGTTTTTTTGTTTTTTTTTAATCTATGTCCTGTTTATGCTGTACTCATAAGACTAAAAAAAGGACACATGTGCGCAATATAATATTATAATTACTATTATAACTTATCAGTCTCCCTCAAAAGTTAAATGGGATAATGTATGTTGGGATTAAGAAGAAATCAAAATTTGAACAGAATGCAATCGACGATCGATAAATTTTTGAATTTATTTCCACAAGGACCGTATTGCAATTTGAATCCAAACGTTCAAATTGTTACAAGCATTTTTGTATTTCCACATAATGTTTGTTCTTAAATGAAAAAATCAGTAAATGTACGATAAAAAGAACTACACGATAAATAATTACTAATTGGCTTAACGAGCTCGGGTCTGCTCAACCAAATCTAATTGAGTAACGATTTCGGATTGAATACTGAATAATGCCGACATAAATACAGACTCTTCTTATTTTGGCTTAAACAAACATGGAAAAATTAATGTAAGGCACGATTTTTACCTAACCACGCATTTAGAGAGAAAAGGAATGTATTTCTGTTTACATATTTATGAACTAAAAAAGGTAATCAAATTATTTAATCTAACACTCTACTGATATTGATGGGTTAACAAAATCGTAGAATATTTAAATAGCTTACAGTTTACTAATGATTACAGTCACTTAAAATGTATCTCAGTTAATTAAATCTAAATCTTGTATTTAAATATAGATACCGGTACCAAATTTATTACATTACAAAAATAATTAATTTTAACGTCGTCCATCTATCTGTATACTTAAACGTATATAACCCCATTCTATAATTTTCATTTAACGATCGACAATATTTTATTACATTGCGCACTATAAGAGCAATTTTTTTGGGCAGGTGTAACGGAGCAATTTCGCACCTGTCACTATTTAAAATAGAAAGATACCACTAGTGACTAATTCAAAATTTCGAATGTAACCGTAATGCCGTATGATTAATATTTATAAATCATTTATTTAGAATTAGTTTATCTTATTGTTACAGAATTTTAGGTAGGTGGACATTACTTCAACATAATCTATTAATGTTCTAGTCTCTCTTGAATTAATCATTGGAAAGAAAAGCTATTAGTCAGCGTTCGCCTTAGTTTTGTATAAACAGACCATTAGTGAAAAGAGCAAAGGATTATATTTATAGATTACTCATGTTCGTATTATACTAGTGCTGTACCTAGTCATAAGTTTGTTAACAGTATGGCGCTCGATTGACTGATCTTATTGATTTATAAGGGATTCTGATTAAGCGTATGCATTCATTTACTCTGTCTACATTATTGCTCCTAATTAAAATCCAAAGAATATCTGAATTCCAAAAGTTTTCCTGTTCTTCCGTTCTTATTACTTAAATTCCCGTAAACGTCGAATTTCTTTCCAAGGTTTCCTAAGCGTCTATATGCATTTGTTTCATATGTAACAAGCCAGCTTAGTTATATCCTGTCTATCCCATTTTGAAATATCAACCATCGTTTATATATTTGATCCATCGCTGGTATAGCCTCCATGTGATTTATTACGTAGCCAGTTTCGTACAGTACATTAAAGCTTGCTTCTCAGAAAGGCAGGGGCTCAAAAAGGTAGAATTAATTCAGCCAGGGATCGTCATAGGGTAGAAGAAAAGTAACGTTGTTGTGCCAGTATATTGAGATTTGTAAAAGATTAGCTTAAACTGCTTTGCTTTTTTCAAGTCAATGTCAAATGATTCACTAACGTAAGAAAATGTGAATTTCTTGGGTGTAAACGAGCTAGGATGACACCGTTGCTTGTTAACAGTTTTCATTTTTGGAGCATAATGATTTACTGAAGTCTAATGACTTGTCATCACCATTACTGTCATATTGTGCAAGCCTGAACTCGTCTTTGCCGATATTCTACCGAAAGTTTACTTTCAACCCATCTAACACTAACGTTACCATAAATAAGGCTCAGTTACTCGACGCCAGTGACTTATACCGGCTACCAAAACCGAGTTCTGGCACAAAATGCTTTTTAAGGCAGCATTGAACGGAACGGAGTTAGCAAAACAATTGTAAATTTTAAAAGTTGGGGGGGTGGCGGGATAGCTAACGTCACTCCGACGAAAAGGTTTGGTACATGATAGATAAATGGAGAAGTAACGTATTTGGTACCGCTTTCATGCATAGGTACCTTCTGCTGTTAAAACGATTTCAGTGACCACTACAGTTCTTTCAGATGAATTACATTTTTTCTACAACGCTGTCAGCTACTCCCTCAAAGTATACTTATAAAATGCTTTACTTAGTAACCTAAATATATAATTGTTACTATGTTTCACCATATTTTTAAACTTTTTAAAATCAAGTTTATTTCCTGCATCTCAAGGTATTAAATACATTTGCGATTTGCAACTTGTTACTTATACATTACAGTATGGAAAAAAATTAATAAGTAGTTATTGAAAGCTATTCCTTGCAGGAAAATTGAATACATGTTATACGACTTCCTTGACTACCGACTGTTCACGCTTCGGTGAAATAACATTAAACAGAATGCTTATGATTGGAAATATTATTATTAAACGTGACGGTTTACTGAGGATACACATAGTAAGTAAATTCTTTGATTTGGCGAGATGGAAATAAAATAGAAGGATATAAAATTAGGTACCGTTATTAAGACTTAATTCAAACGCGTTTTCAATATTGCTAAAAACGTCCGCAAATATATATTTCGACAAACCTTCTATTTAAAGAACCTTTTATAGCGAAGCTAACACGCAAGTTTACTTTTGTACGGAAGTGAACGTTTGCTTAGCGAGTAATAATCCAGCTTAATTGAACTGGAATGGTTCACGTTCCACGGATCCGATAAAATCAAGGAAAAATCAACCAAATTCTGTACTGTACTATACTGTTGTTCAGTAGACTTCTCTAATTCCTAATGGATTAGGATTTGGCTTAGATTTGTAGCGTAGTATTCGCTAGATATGGAAATACCTCGGGAAATACCCTTTTCCTTGTAGTGAAGTAGTAGGATTACTTCGGTGCCCAACAAAATTGATGCTAGTGTTTTCCAGCACTCTGAGACACCTTAAACATCTCTTTTGTGATGGTGCAACTGCATGGACTGTGTCTACTAATCATTGAAAGGTCGCCATTTTGTTATACCTTAATCGATTGTTTTAAACTTTGGGATTTGAATTCCCATTGTTAAGAGCTTTCGTTAACTTAAAACTATTTCTCTTACACGCATTAACAATTTTTTTTACAATATTCTTCACTTATTGTTCTTGGTGCTCTTAAACACTCACCCAAATTGGGTTGTACCATAAACCTCACGAAGATAACTGAGATTTGAACTTTTTGTATGTCGAAGAGCAAGAGTGGTGACATTACAGTTTCCCCCCTCACTATCAGCGATGTGTTATGGCATTTCTCATCGTAGAGTATTCTGATTATCGCAGATTGCGTGTAGTTTTCGTTCTTGAGCCTATCTTTTTATAATTTTCCATTACAATTCTTCTTGTGCCTCTTTTTCGCCTTCTCTTCACCATTCCTTTCAATGCAGTATCATCTCAGCACATTTGCAATCAGTGTCTCTTCCATTTTCTTGTTTTCATCATGACCACGTCTTTCATTCTTAAAACGTTGGAGATACTCTTGAAAAATTATTATCAGCTTCTGAGGGGTCTTTTTGGTGCTGCTCACCATTCGCTTAATTCATTCACTTAATGTTTTCCCGTCGATATTTGTGAGTTTGTTAAAGTAAACTCGGCGTGAGAATCATTGTCACTGTGATTCATGGATAGTTATTGAAAAGCAACATAAAACTATCCCTTTACGTACATAGTTATCTTTAATATTGTAAATTGCGCCGTACCCCTTGCGGAGAGAGTAGAAACGAAGTAGTCCAGGTCAAATCTATACTCCCTTAGTAAGTAAGTTGGAATATAAGCAAATCTTTTGCTGACGTTTTGGCTTTATGAAACATAAAGGTGAAATAGACGATTTGTAGTAAACAACAATACGTTGATAACATAAAAATATTCGTTCAATAATAATAATCTTATCGGCTTACTTTTAAAATGAAATTAGAAAAATTAGGGAATTATGGAATCATTAAATATGATAATTACTTCCTCATTTTTCCCATCGTGACATATTTAAAGGTTGCTTAACCTTTTAACAAAACTACTTGACTAAAACTTAAATATTGTTCAAAAAAGTGTGTGCGGTTAATAAATAATGAGACAGAGAGGATACCGCTCGGAAATTCCTACTATAAAGGAAAAGTGGAATGAACTTGATTGATGTCCAAAATTTGATAGGACGAATTGAATTGAATTACCAAATGGTTTATTTGTTTTATACTGAAGTTTGGACATTTGTAAAAAATGTACAATACGAACCAGGCATTTTTTATACAAGACTATAGAATTATATAAATAATATCTACAGACAATTTATGTTTGAATATACAGGGTGTCTCGATAATGTTCCATTAGCAGCTAGATTAAATTGTTAGTTCCAACATGATGGTGCACCGGCACATTATGGAATACAAGTGAGAAGAGGTGGATTGGAAGAGGTGGTCCCGTACCATGCCCTCCTATAATGCTGCCCTTTGTCGAGTTTAGGGCGCAATCGTTATCACCTTAAATTGAACAGCATTAATAGCTTTCTTCCTTTTCGCTTTTTCCTATGTTATATAATCCTGGGTGATAACATATATTAGGTATATAATAAGAATACATTGCAATTGGGACAGAGAGGAGCTCATACAAAAGGAAAAACCAAGCAACAATTTTCCAGTTGATATAAGGGCAGTTTGAATGAAGAATAATGAATTGCGAGAAGGGAGCGAGAGAGTGGGAATAAACTATCGCCCACCCCCGCTCATGGTTCTTTATTATAAGACACTAAGATGGGTTGATCCATTTGTTGTTATTCTGAATGGGCATCTATCTTTAAAATATTGGGCGTAAGTAATTGACCAGTCATCTCGTTTGCTAGACTTGGAGGATTGCAAGCTCGGTCAATCGTTGGTAGGCCTCAATATAAAAACCGGGAGCATCGTTGGGAAAAAATTGAAGTTCGCGACCCGTTTCGAATCAGAGGAATTTTAATTAAAAAAAGGTTGCGATTACTTGTTAATAAAATGCATAAAAATTGCCATCGTTGCAGTTTTGTGAAAAAATAATGCATCTTTTAATAAACTCTTTCGTGATTCCTTGAAATTAAAAGTGAATTGTAAACTAAAAAAGGCCATGGAATGGAAGAACTCTGAATTTAGTCTAACAATCTCATAATTGACATTAAAATTGGATACAAAGTCACTAAGGTGTATGAAATTTGCAATTTATACGAGTATCGATCTGTGACGGTAAATACCATAAACTTTTTAATCAGCAGGCGAGGAAGAGTGAAAATTGTTCAGTTTCGTGCCTGATACGTTACAATTACGGTACAGAAATTTTGTTTTTTCTTCATCATTAAAAAGGGGGTGGGCGAATACAAACTGCGTACAAGGAGATCCCAGTTCTAAAATATGAATTGCGAAATGAATTCCGCTCATCAAACTGTAAGTGTTAAATCAATAATTTAAAATTTCTTATTACGATTTCTATGCTTATGTATACAGGGTGGGCCAACAGTGCGGGGTTGGAAGATTGCGTGTTTATTAACAAACATTTCTAAAGTTTGTTGATCTCAAAACTTAGAAGGCTCTGACTATGCGATGTTACTAACTTTTTTTTAACATCTACTTTTTGTACAAATGACGAATTGCGGTTAAATAATTCGTTTTAGGTACTGTATGTGATACATAAAGTCGCGCTAAAATTGACCGAGGAATCCAAATATGCAATAATAGATAGGGAGTTCCATTAAAAAAATGCAACTTTGATATACCTACCTAAGTAAATCACCCTGTATATGTATTGCGATTCAAGTGAAAATATTTTAGGTTTGTAGCCTTAAGGGTACCTGACTATATCCCGGCAACAAACTTTAGAAATGTTCGTTAATAAATCCACAATCTTCCAACCCCGCATTGTTGGCCCACCCTGTATAGCCAACCGGTGCTTTAAATATTGATAAATGGGAAAATAAATAAAGGCCATCGGCCGATTACCCTGTCTCTGACTGATGAATGATTGTTATACCTGTTGTAGGCAGCGGCGGATTATGCCTTATTAGCGCCCTAGGCTATATTAAAAAGAGCATCCCTTTTACTAATAACCATTCTAAAAATGAAAAAAGAAAGTTATTGAAGAAAAAAAAATTATTTTCCTCGTCTTATTTTAAAATGAAAGGTCATTTCGTGAAAGTACAATTTGAAAACGGTAATATGTCTTTTTTTTACTATATCCGACATTTTTTCGTCCCGCTCTTGTTACCATTTTGCTTAAACGGTATACTAAATTGATTACAAACGATTTACGCCTTGCACCCTAGGCTACAGCCTAGTGGATAATCCGTCGCTGGTTGTAGGACCACTTTGTGCGTAAACTTTTAAATACATTATTAAGATTATTTTTCGAAAAATTAAGACATGGAAATTTTGCGTTTGTGTTTAAGGCCAAGTAGTAGTAGCAGAATGTAATAAGTAAAATTACCCTTGATTCATTTATTGTGGTAGATTTAATTAGTGAATTTTATCTTTTGAGACAATTTTCATTGTTAATTAATAGAGAGAACCATTTTTCACAATAATAAATTTTGCATTTATGCTTATAATTTACTTTTGGATTAGTAAATTAATAGATAGTCAATTAGTATTCCGTAAAGTTTGTGTTTTTCAGTTTTTTGGTTGAATTAATTCTGAGCTAGTCCGGGCTAAGTTAAAGTAGAGAATTTTGACACTTTAATTGTGAAATAGAGCAAAAAGGGGGTGGTTTGTTTATCATTTTAATTTGATGTCACTATTAGATTCAGGTCGTAGTTCAAGTCACCCTGCTACTATCTCACTATATTAGCTATAAAATTCGAAAATATCTGCACAAAGGAATTGTTAGGGGTAATAAAAAATAAACTGGGCTTTATAGACCAGTGCCGAAGCTGCCAAAAATAATGAAAAAGGAAAAAAAATTATAGTAGGATGAAACCTATTAGAAAAGAAAGGGAATACCCTTAAAATGAAAGGAAAAATAAATTACGGGCGATCTGAGGTTGGGAAGTGGTACGGGGTGAGTTTTTAAGGGTAAAAATCGGTTAATCTCGATTTCCGGCAAAACTACAAGTTCTATCGAAAAAAGTTAAATGACAAAGTTGTAGGTAATAAAAAGATCTACAATTTTTGTATTTACACTTTTTCTCCTTAACCTCAAAATTAATGAGAAAAATTCAAAAAACCACATTTTTGGATTTTAATTTTTATTTGTTTCAAAAAAAAATATTTTTTCATGAAACTTGGTGAAAACTTACCTTGTTATGTCCCAAATATACTGGAATTTTTTTGATTTAAAATAATAAATTTTTCATCTTCTTTTAACTCGATTCCGAAAAAGCACCCTAATTTTTAATCGAAAATTCTCACGTCAAAATATCTGATATTTCAGAAAAGTCGGTGGGCTTTTTGTTCGTTGAAATCTCTACTTTCTGATGGTGTTAAATAAAATATACATTACTATGAAAAATCTTTTCAGAAAATGCAAAGAACCGAAAAATGCTAAAATTCGAATTTTTTTTTTAATCTTCATGTACAATTTTGAGGTATTTATTAAAATTTTTACTTTAATTACTCGGAAAACGTTAACTTCCATGGTAGATTAATAAACCAAAAAATTGAAAGTCGAAATGTACTACTATAACTAACAACTAAATGAGTTAATATTTAATATAATATGTCATCAACAAAATTTTGAGAAATTAGTAGAATTTTCTTTAAATAATATGCGTACATGCCTATTTATTTCTATTTTGAGTGTGTGTCTGTGTGACCTTCGTAAAATTGTAGCCCATCAAAAGGTATTTCATAGAGAAGTTAGGGTGGAATGGGCTAGAGACGTTAAGTGGGGAATGGGCTAGGAGGGTCTGGGCCTTACTAACTGTTATTTCGTAGCAGCTTGTAAAAACCGGATCCAAACGAGATCTGTGTTCCAACGCTTTACTTATCAGGTATGACAATTATTTGAATTTGAATTTTATGTAGAACTTTCTGCTTGAAAATGACATAAAATTAACTTTTCAAATTAAATTAAGTAAGTTTATTGTAAGCCAAACTTTTTGTGCTGTAATGTTAATCTCTTGGTCATGTAACTTTTATTATGTGTGTGCCCTGCTGTCATTCGATTGTATCTTAAAAATCCTATTCACATTCTTTTATTATACAACGTGTCCAAGATAAGGATGAACATTGAACAGCATGGGGATCTTGAAAACGGTAAGAGATACGAAAGCGGTTAAATTAGAGAAAAGTTGTATAATTTAGGGCATGTTCATATGTAGTTTGCAAAAGTTCATTATTGTTTATCGTTTCCGAGATTTTAAACAAAATGCGATTTTTGGGTTTTTCTTTTTTCGTAATTCCTTCCTTTGTTTTAAAAGATTTTTAAAAACCAAAGATACTTCTTCATTGTCACTTTTTGAATTCTATTAGATGGCGGTCTCAATTTTTTTATTCGACGTTTCGTCTCCGAGGAACCATCATCAACTTTATTTTTTTATATGGCCGCAACCAACGAAACACCCTGTATTCGATAGTATTTTTTATTACGAATTTAACGATGTATTACACATTATGGTTTTGAAGCTAATTTTTAAGAAAAATTTCAATAAACACAGTCAACCTGTGTCGAGAAAATAACGCCAACCCATTTAAACAGTTATTGCAATTATTTAACTTTAATTAAATAGGTTTAAAAGATTGGAGTTGTTAAATTTGTACATAAAAAAATATTATCAAATACTAAAATTAATCCGAATATTTCTTTAAAAAAAAATTGCTTGAAAATCATAATGTGTAATACATCGTTAAATTCGTAATAAAAAATACTATCGAATACATGGTGTTTCATTGGTTGCGGCGATATAAAAAAATAAAGTTGATGATGGCTCCTCGGAGACGAAACGTCGTATAAAAAATTTGAAAACGCCATCTAACAGAATTCAAAAAGTGACAATGAAGAAGTATCGTTGGTTTTTAAAAATCTTTAAAACAAAGGAAGGAATTACGAAAAAAGAAAAACCCAAAAATCGCATTTTGTTTAAAATCTCGGAAACGATAAACAATAATGAACTTTTGCAAACTACATATGAACATGCCCTAAATTATACAACTTTTCTCTAATTTAACCGCTTTCGTATCTCTTACCGTTTTCAAGATCCCCAGGCTGTTCATCCTTATCTTGGACACGTTGTATAGTTGATTTCATATTTTGTATTTTGTGTTAACTTTATGAAAATATTTTTGGAGAAATGTATTTTTTTGTAATAAAATGAGTAGTTTATTTGACATTTTTCTATTGTTAACCTTTAATGGCCCTGTGATTTATCATTAAATTGGTATCTACCTTATAGCATCAAGCATAAATAATGTGGGGAAAAATGAATCAATTGCACTAATATGCAATGTAAAATTATAATAGTGTGGGTTCTTTCAAACCAACCGATTTAACGTTTTCCGAGTAATTAAAGTAAAAATTTTAATAAATACCTCAAAATTGTACATGAAGATTAAAAAAAAAATTCGAATTTTAGCATTTTTCGGTTTTTTGCATTTTCTGAAAAGATTTTTCATAGTAATGTATATTTTCTTTAACACCATCAGAAAGTAGAGATTTCAACGAACAAAAAGCCCACCGACTTTTCTGAAATATCAGATATTTTGACGTGAGAATTTTCGATTAAAAATTAGGGTGCTTTTTCGGAATCGAGTTAAAAGAAGATGAAAAATTTATTATTTTAAATCAAAAAAATTCCAGTATATTTGGGACATAACAAGGTAAGTTGTCACCAAGTTTCATGAAAAAATATTTTTTTTTGAAACAAATAAAAATTAAAAACCAAAAATGTGGTTTTTTGAATTTTTCTCATGAATTTTGAGGTTAAGGAGAAAAAGTGTAAATACATTAATTGTAGATCTTTTTATTACCTACAACTTTGTCATTTAACTTTTTTCGATAGAACTTGTAGTTTTGCCGGCAATCGAGATTAACCGATTTTTACCCTTAAAAACTCACCCCCTACCACTTCCCAACCTCAGATCGCCCGTAATTTATTTTTCCTTTCATTTTAAGGGTATTCCCTTCCTTTTCTAATAGGTTTCATCCTACTATAATTTTTTTTGGTTTCAAATATTATCTACCCTGGTCTATTAGTGAAAACTTTGTATCGAATTTAACCCATTTCTGGTCAATCTTTGACTATCCAAAATGCCCATTTTACATTGGTAATCGAATTTATTAAACTTCTGCTAGTTTTTTCAAATTTTGGGTTCAAAGAGTATCGCATTTTGGATACAATTAAATTAATCAATTTCGAAGCTTTTAAATTGAGCTATAATTTTAAACTAAATTAATTAACGATTATTATACACATTATAACGTTTTAGAAGGTTCAGTTGCGAATATTGCGATAAATTTTTTTTACTTCAAATTCAACTTTTCATTAACTTTTTCAGCTTAAAATCCCGATTTTGTTAACTTTGTAGTTTAATATACTCGCATATATCGTTATTAAGTTACCGACTTTGCAAGATTTTAAGATGAAGTGGAAAGTTAAATCCCATTGAAGATTATCTCGACTCCATTATATTATATAAAACGTAATTTTTAAAGAAACTTTATCTGTTATAGTGACGTTAGCAAGTTTGTAAAGATTGTATCCTAATCCTTATTTTAAACAGGAATTTCTTGATCTAGTTCATAAAATTGCTCGATGAAAATGGTTGTACGACTTCTGTTAATGCAAATCAACCAGATTTACGATTAATGGATTCATATACTTGGGCGACACTGAAAAATGTAGATGCGCAGGTTAACTTATATCAATTTAAAATTTCTAATCACATCTGGTAGTCGAAGAAAAAATACATTTGATATTGTGCATATACGAGTTTGTTAACTGTATTATGTTAATGATTAAATTCTAACTAAGAAGTAAAATCGATGGTAACACTTTGGTTAATTCAATTTTGTATCATGATGTAAATCAAGGGTTTCAACCACAGAAATCGTAAGCAATGAACCTTAAATTCCCAAGGTATAAAACTATTTTCTCTTTTTAATATGTTGACCTTTACCCTTCATACATCCTTCACATCCTTAGGGTGGTTCATATTAAGTTCCATAGATATTACGAAAATTATAACTGTGCACTGCTGTATTTTAGATATCAAAAGTTCCTTGTGCAGATTTAACCAAGGATATATGTTAGGAAGGATTATTTAGGATTCTCTAAGGTCGTGAGGTGTACAGGCAAGGTGGTGCAACGAAAACTTACATGAGGATTTCTGCGTGAAAATTAAAAAGACAAGAAACGCTCGGACAGGTGGATTTTAGTATGAAGAGGGACTTGTTTTCTTTGTTCCGTTGTCACATAAACGCCAAGCCGTCTTGTGAACAACTCTCTCAAGAATTTACAAAAAGGGAAAATAAAAAAAATTCTCAGTGATATACAGGGACTTTGACTTTTAAAAGAAACTATGTATGGCTAGTAAAAGTATCTCGAAAATTGATCAAACCCGGAACAAATTCGTAACAAGCTGGATTTTTGTATTTAAGTAGATATAAATATGTATTATTTAAACATAGGTACTAAAAATCCCCGTTGATCGGAACATCCCCAAAATCGCGTCACCATATATTTTTGCGTTATCTCATATCATTCCATATTACCATTTAGTTTTAGAAAAAAGAAAAAAAACATTAGATAGTGGAATTAAAGCTTTTGAGCTTTTACGAATCTGTAGAAAAATAAGAAAATTGTATTAATTTTAATTACGAAACTTAGTTGTTTTTCCATGTTACATGTTTTATATCCGCAGTTACGATGAATAAAAAAGTGATAGTTTTCCTGTAAATATAATTTTTTATTCACAAGCAAAAGCGCGTGTATGCAATATTTCACGAACTGGAAAATCGCTTTTCTTTACACGTTTGAACATGCTTATTTTCGTGTACTTACCTTTTAAAGGTTTAATTTATTTTGCATAAGTAATTAAAAATGTATGAAAAAGGAACACAGTTAATGGATAAAGTGATTGGGCAATACTTTTCAGACATCAAATTACCGCGTTCTTCAACTGTAAAATCTATGGCTCACATGAGCAAATTGGTGAAAAT
Organism: Pyrocoelia pectoralis; assembly: GCA_036250285.1. Taxonomy (NCBI): domain Eukaryota; kingdom Metazoa; phylum Arthropoda; class Insecta; order Coleoptera; family Lampyridae; genus Pyrocoelia; species Pyrocoelia pectoralis. Next base: position 51,519,007 of record CM070077.1, on the reverse strand, counting down.
TGGAGTAAGTGTCAAATGGGTTAATGCAACACAGTCATTATTATTTAAAGTCTGTATTTTGTTAAAAACTTTCTCACCGGCCATACAGTATAAGGTTATTCAAAAGTAAGTTCCCAGTTTGAAATGGCCATCGCTCTAATAATTTTTGAGATTCGGAAAAAACCATTTTGTTTGTAAAGGAGCAGAATTTATTAATAAAGAATGCGGAAGGGGTTGGATAATAACAAGGGAAGCTCTTATTATCCAACCCCTTCCGCAAATAGGATATTAATCAATCGATGAGAGAAATTCCTTGAATTCTTCAAACTTTTATTATTTGAAATTCGAAATTACCGATAATAATCAGTGTCAGTGGTAATTCATAAAACCTTGTCCATAAATAACATTTATTAATGTAATATAGTTGACGATAAGCGAAGTTGAAATTTAGGTTAATTACATTGCGATATGTTTCGACAAAGTCATCATCAGGCTAAAATTAAAGGATATTTATACCTAAAACTTTAGTTAATAGTACTTACTCTAAATATAGTAATTAATTGTAGCGAAATTAATGGAGTAATTGGTGGTGAAAATTACAAGTTGATCATTGTTATTAAACGCGAATCAAGACATCACTGAAAATCCAACTTGAAAAAGATTAAAATTAATAACCCAACAAATTAAATAATAAAAGGCTCGTCGTGCAGGCAAGGAACGCATTATAAATTAATGCGGCCAAACAATAAATATTCGGAACAAATAATGAGCGAAATACTAACAAGCATTCACAAAAAGGAAGTCATAGTCAAATCAAGATGAAATGTGACAAACAACAAAACCGGGAGTGAGGGAAACCTGTCAAAAATCGAAGAAACCTATAACATAAACAAATTACAAATAAAAGCGGGAACGAAGGGCTAAATAGAACTATAAAACTAACAAATTCTTATTAATATTGAGTACTTCATTCAGGGATGCGGATGGTTATCGCAAATAATGTGTAATAATTCGTAATGGGACTTGGGCTCAAAGGAATGTCCTCGGTCTAAAATGTGACGGGCAAAGGATGATTTTGTAAAGATGTTACTGTTCTTAATGCGAGAGAAATGTTCAGCAGATCTAACTTTAAACTTTCTACTGGTTTGTCCGATATAGACAGAGCCGCATGTACCACAAACTAATTTATAAACTCCGGATCTGTCCAAGGTAGAGTAGTTTCAAAATCTCGTGGCACTCGAGATGTGTGGCGGGATTTATTTAAACCCGATACTACGATACTAATATGAAGTTTTATAAATAATTACACCTATATTTATTTACTCTACATATTTAGGATGGCATTTTACCTACCAATGTTTTTGGACGTATAATGTCGTGCCTATTTTTCGAAATTGTTGTAAATCCCGCCGCGCATTCCGAGTGCCACGAGATTCTGAACCTACTCTATCAATTCTATCCTTAGTGTGAACCAGATAACTCTTGAGACTATATTTGGAGGAAAAGACAACTTATTCTGTATCCCAAGTACGCGACCTCATCTACACTTTCTATACCCCCCCCCCCCCACTTCCATACCGCCCTAACTGATCTCCCTCTCTTCTTCTGGAATTCCACCATTTTTGACTTTTTTGTGTTTACTTCCAACCCGATTTTCTCACTATATGTTTTCACCACCTTCATCATGCTCCTCATTTCTTCTTCCTCTCTCGCCGCCAGCACCACATCATCAACGTCGCCTTTATGTCTATAAACAACGCGTACACTCTTCCCTCCTTTTTCCCGAACTCCTTGTTTACCAGCTGCCTTAGTATGTACACATTATCCAGTTCCCTTCGCTTTCCCTCTCTTTATTTTCCATAGCGCTCTCTCCAATTCTTCCCTACTTATCCCCCTTTGCCTTCCTTCCCCCTATTCCACCACCTTCGCCTGTCTTTCCCGCACTGTGTTTACTCCATCAACTCCATGTAGCGTGTTCTCCATTTCCCAATATCTATCCTTCTCCTCTCCATTTTTCCTCTACCTCTTTCTTTATTTAGGAACTTACATACATCCCTTTCATTCCTTATTCCTCTTATCTTGTTAATACCAGCACCTCTTATTTACACAGAATAATTAATAAAACCAATTTGTGCAGTGTTGTGAATAATCTTGCACGTGATAAAGGTGTAGGGAAAACGAAAAACCTTGATATACTACTCCATAGAACCCTAAAGGTAAAGCAAACTCACATTTTCAATTTAGCTTTCGCGGAAATTGGATGTTGTTCGCTGTTACTGATTGCAAATGCACAATAAACTTCCCTTAAAACAAAATGAGATCTTTGTTTAGTTTTTAATCTTAATTCACTTGATAATGACGTTGCGTTGTAACTATTGAACAAAACTAATGTAATACAATATAATGATTATGGAGTTCTACGAAGTTCAGACAACATTACGTATATATTATTTTGCACATCACTGGGCAAAACACACATTCGGTATATTCTGTTTTTAAATCTGGCAACATATATAAATTCGGCATTACTAAAAATTCCCGTATACAAAATGTTATGAAATTTCTGTACTATTTCTAGAAGAAATTAGCTAAGAACAACTACAAATTGAAAATGTCTTACACCCTGTAGATCAGCAATGAAGCATTTTCGAGCGTACACGTATAATGAAGTTTTACATCATTTTGGTTGGTCGAATACCACCTATAGGTTCGCCTTGTACCTATATGCACTGTAATCAGTTAACTAAGTGTGTGATGCCCAAAAAAAACCTTTCATTCAAAGAAAAATTCTCATTACACTAATGACAAATGAAGATATAAGGAGAATTGAGCAAAATGCAACAGATTGAAAGACTTCCATTGTATTTTCGTGCAACAAAAATAAAAAAAAAAACATTTATATCTCGGGTTGTTGGGACCTTAAGTCAGCCACAGAAATGGAAAAATTTATATCTCGAGAACTGGTGGTGTTGCTGATCTTGAATAAAAAGCAGGAGGAGGGAGGCATTTATAACAGAATAGACAGGGTAAGGATTAGGCGACCCTAGTTGCAAAGTGTTGCCAACTTCCCTGACATAGTATTGTTCGAGTTGCTTAGTTTACAATTGTTAACCGTTAACCTGTAAAATTCCTTGCGTAAAGGGTGTGGATACGGCTTTAGTTTTACATGTATATTATAATCTACTAATTGTTTTAAAAGGTCAATTTCAGGGTTCACTAAAATTTTATAACAACTTGTTACGTTCGTAATAAATGGTATAGCAAGCTGTAGCAAAATGGCAACGTTTTAATTAGAAACAGTTTCATCACTATCATTTTGTTTATAAGCGTACCGTTTAAGAGAAGATCAAGTAATGATAGTACATTTATTATCTTCTTGCACCCACGAGTTTAACTTCTTGAATTTTTAAGTAGCAGTTAGTATTATCAAAATATGAAACAAGAACATCTTTAGCAAAAGTTCACAGTTTTGCATTTTTATGCAAATGTTACAGACAAGATTTACCAAATCGCTAATTTAATGTTGACATTCTCCTACAAAACCATTATTTTAGGAATCTTGCCGAAATTGTATTTTTCTTATAAACATTTTTTCTTACAAAACAAAATTATTGTTCATTAATAATCACAGCGCAGCTCGTTTTTAAAACTAAATTAGAAAGATTACTAATAATCTAATATATTAATTACTTCCTCATGTTTCCCGTACTAATTTGTAACATTTTGTTAAAGACCACTTAAACAAAATTTAATCAATCATTTTAAGGTTCTAATAGAATTTGGAGACAAAATTAATTTAATTTTACTCGATGGAAATTTCAAAATTGCGCGCAAAGAAAAATGTGATTAATAAATAATAAGACGAGGAGAATATCGTTTGGAAATTTTTATTAAAAAAGGAAAGTTGATTGATGCCCGAATGATAATAATAATCGGGAGAGAATTTGATACGGGAGATTGAATTTAAGCGCTATTTACCAAGTTGCTTATTTGTTTTATACACGGTAGTTTAGATTTATGTAAAGGATATCTTAGATATCCTCGGCAATGCGAAAATTTAGAGAGGCGCATTATCCTGGGGTGCAAAATCCCTTCTCCAACAAGTTTCAGAGGAGAATGAGTGGTACTATGACGAGCATGGCCGCCTACGTTTACTGAAACTGATCAGTGTTTCGCGCACTATCGTTAACGGAGTTTGTATGGACAAAAACGTGCCGTTAACTGGACTTCGTATATGCATGCGATTTACTCATACTTTTTCGTAGTGAATTTTTATTTTACTTTCTAAGAACTTTAACTGAACGGTTCTGCTGCAAGATTTATGTTGATAAGGTTAGTCTTTAATTATGATCCTAATTACTAATTATTGTCAAAAATAACTTAAAGAGTGCTCAATATTCATTGCGCGTACTTATTGCTTTAGAAATGCTATTAACCTGCGTTGCGGAATACGAATTCCACTTTTTTCCAACAAATACCGACAATAAAAATATTTTTCTCCTTTTCCCGTAATGAGGAAAACTTAGAGTATGAAGCGTGCGTTGTATATTTCGAAAAATTAGATTAATCACAGCAAGTGATTTAAGCACGTGACCGAAGAAGGCAAGTTTATTGCTTTAATTCGGCTTGTAATAGACACTATCGCGGGATGCCCTATAATATGAGATAAATTAACAATAAAATTGTTTATAGGTCATGCCATTTGGCCGGTTTAATCGTCGATCTTTAAATATTGTGAATTCATCTAAAGTCAAAACACTTTCTATTAGAGTTGTATCGATCTTTTTTTTTTATGGTAAACCACCGAGCAAAGGAAGTAACAATATTATTAATGTATCGTATGTAAACAGCGGTTTATCTAAATTTCTTTGTGCGGTAGAAAATCTATTTTCCATTATGCATAATTAGGATATACATACGTAGTTATCTACCCTTCATCGTTAACTTCGTGAAACACGCCATGTAAGTTTTTGCTTTTTTTATTCGGTACCATGCTAACCGCAACAAAGTTAAAAAAAAAGTGTTAGTCCTACCATAATATTATTCATGTAAATGTTCAGTGCATTTCCTGGCACATATAAAGCTTACCCATTAGTTATTAATTAAATGTAAAAAATATGCTTATTAATACAAAAATTTAAAATTCTCGGTTAAATTTTTAACACCCTTGTGGTCCTTGTAACGAATATGATCAACAAGGCCAACTTTCTCATTATTATTAAATCAAATAGTGAAACGAATCAATATAAAAATTCCTCTGTCGTGTCTGTTAACCACAATACTCACCAAGATCATTTAACTTATCAAGAATGTGTGTATTAGAAGTCAAAAAAATTTCTTTGATCTTCAATCAGTGTGTCATAACTCTTAATTTAATGTGTAGAGTAATGAGAATATTTCCGTCTCAAACTAATTCCGAAGGTTTTCAACAAGCACATCTAAATTTTGCGGACCTCCGAAATTATATAAATTCTGATCTCACGAAGAATTGAGTAAACGTTGTAATTATTTCGTCAACATTGATTTAGAGTCGACGTCAATTAAATAATTAATTAATGTATCTGTCACCTTGATCATAAATCATCTGTCGATCCTAATTTTGCATCGTCACGTAAATGGGGCTGTAATCTCTTATACAAGTATATAAATATGATGCGATGTACATAATATGTATTTCATTCTTCTAACAATTTAAAGTAATTAAGTAAATAAAATTACCGAATGCAATTAATTGTGTCTGACTTGCCACTTACGTAAACAAAAATTCTGTCTGGATGTTATGCGAATTACAACCAAAAATGGAGCATAAGAAGTCTCCGTGCCTGTTTTTTTAGGGTTAAAAAGCTTCCTTTGTCTTTGACTTATGTATATCACCGCTTCTCACGTGAATCTCTGGTAATAAGTTGATCCGTTTTTACATGAAGTAATAATTATTGCATCCAGCCCGTTTCGGATTTACGGCTCTCCGTTGACGAATGACCCCTTAATGAACAATATGTCAACTATAGTATGACTCTCTTTCACTAAGTGCGTTAATTTAACTTTTAAATACTGACGTCAAGGGACTCCCGCAATAAATATCTCAATGTCGCGTTTAATTTTAAAAATAGAAGATATTTCACTTCATTTGTAGTCGGTACGGTTTTCTTTGGCTATTTGTCATTAAAACAAACACAAAATGACAGAATATAGCTAGAAAATAGAAAAAAATCCACTGTTTTTCATTTTGTAACAAATAGTAGAGACGTAAAAGCCGTATAAATATTGCAAAAAGTTTATTCTTTGCCGTCATTTTGTGTAATTATTTAAAACCATGTGAATTATTCGAAATAGCTATTTTTGTATTAAAGGCGCGAAGGAAGCGATTTTGACCCGCTGCGGAATTATAAGTCAGAGGCGCCAAGGGCCGAGGGATTATAAGACGACAAAGGGACAAGATCGTCGTTTACGCCCGAAATACAAACAAGATTTGTTGTAAAATCGTTTAAATCTACCTTAAAGCTTTGGAAAAATAAATGGTACGATTTGTTCTCCAGTTGTTGGGTGCTAAACAAGTGCCTTTATGTCTACGGGTTCATGCCCATTAAAGAAAGCAAAATAATTAGAAGAAACTTTACCTGCCAATCCTGTTGTTATTAATTGTCTTTTTACTGACCGAAATATACAGCAAAGTCAATTGTTAACTTTGAAAATAGACATAAATGTGAATGTAAATAACAAGTGATTTTCTTAATTTTTTTCCATTTTTTATTAGGTATTTTAATTACCCAATTGTTAGTAACTAAATATTTCAGTTGCTGGTTTTTTAGGCCTTAGGGCGCACATATTAACGAGTAAAAAAAATATTTTAGTTAGCCGTATCTACGAATACGAGAAAATATCAAAGATAAGGCCATGTTTGTTAAACGATTGAGAGCTCAAGAAAATATTATTATGTACTTGCATTTATGCATTTTTACGAAGATACAGGGGTGCTCCACACAAAAGACAAAAGAAGTATAAAATTTCTACGATTTTGAAAGTGCTGTGCGCAAGGCACAAAGATGAAAAATTGAAGTGAGTTACTTACTTTTGAAGTTTCTTTTTGTGGAAGGGTCATAAGTGCAGATAAAAATTGAATAAAATTCGTAGCCGGCCGCGCCTATCTGACATCGTCCTTCACGTGGAAACTTTCAAAACCTCCCCCATCTTACCAAACCTCGTGGTTTCCCAAAATTAAAAAGGTCACTTTCTTAAAAACCCTGAGGAGTTTTATACCTGAAATATAAATATTATTTTCATTTATTATTAAAGGATATGGAGTTTAATTTTATAATATTGCGTAAAACGCCGTATGGTTTAATTTTTGGGGTGGTAATTTTCGCGGCCCCAAGAATTGTCACTCTAAGCCCAAGAATTATTATTTTTACCCCAAGAATTATTTTTTCGACCCCAGCTTTTTAATTATTTTGGTCCCAAGATTTCTGATTCCAAGAATTATTTTATTAGCCCCCAAAATTATTATTTTAACCCACAGAATCATTCTTTTGGCCCCAAGATTTTACTCATTTTACCCCATGATTTTATTTATTGTATTCAATTGAAAAAAAATATACTAAACCTACCTCTAAACTAAGCGCCTGAGTGGCAATATACGTTTAGGGTGACATTTTTTTTCAGTTTCAAATACTTCTATAAAATAAGTAAATAAATAAAATCTTGGGGTAAAATAAAAAAATCTTGGGGTGAAATGAATAAAACCTTGGGGTAAAATGAATAAAATCTTGGGGCCAAAAGAATAATTATGTGGGCTAAATTAATATTTTTCGGGGCTAATGTAATAATTCTTGGTAACAAAAATCTTGGGACAAAAATAATTAAAAAGTTAAGGTAGAAAAAATAATTCTTGGGGTAAAAATAATAATTCTTGGGGTGAAAATGACAATTCCTAGGATGTACAAAATAATATCTCTTTAATTTTTGTTCATACAAAATTTTTTTGCAATTTCGCTTGAATTACAATATTACACCTTCGATTGCTCCAGTTTTCTACAAAGTTGATCTTCTTTTTACAATTAGAACTCGATACTCACTACTCTCACTATCACTAGCACTATTAATTAGAATGACGAATTCTTGGAGAAGTTTTTAGTTCAATTACAAATTCCCAATGGCATGGATTTATATTATCTACTTTTTTTGTTTCTTTTCAGCTGGATCCACATTAATTCAATCTCAGTAAGTACTTTTGCGAAGTCATCAACTATATGATCCTTCAAAAAATGTTGAGATTTCAAAAATGTGACTCATTTCTCATCCCCAGTCATCATCCGTTTAAGAAGTCGGTCGATTTCATTCCGTTTGGGCTTCGCAGATGTAAATTCGATCCATCGTGTTTTTTTGCACTTTTAATTTAAGTAAATAAAACTAATTGTTCAATCTTCCCCAAAAAGCTTCTTTTTGAATCCAGCTTTATGCAAATCGTTTAGAACTGTTTTATGGCCGATCTTTATAGGTTCTGGCCGATGTTACGACTACTAACATGCCGGTCAATTTTGATCATTGCTGTGATTTTATTGAGGACAGGCCTGCCTGTGTGAGGTGCATCTTTAACATCAAAAATACCTGAACGGATCAATGCAGTTAACTTTTAATACGGCCCTTTTCAATGTTTTCGGTCGATCACGTGTCACATTTAGTTCGCCTTGGATTTGAATACACAAACGCAATATTGCCAACGTTGAGAAAAATTTCCTATGAGCGACAGAGTGACGTGTCTCGTACATACAAGAACTGAAATACAAAGGAACGTAGGCTGCGGAGCCGTTCAACTGATTGACGCACCTAAGAACACCAAATGGGAACAAAAATGTACTTATCAAGTATTGAAAGCACGTGCAAAATAAAGATTGTGGGTTGCATTGCTTAGATTCCTAGGTAGATACGGGAGTACGGATGGAGTAAAAGTTTTCAAAATATCAATAAGAAATCATGTAGATCCAAGGAATTCCAGTTTGGCCTTTGACCTCGAGTATGAAATACAATAATTGTTTTATGCTGTGATGTTATATCTGCATGATCATGGAGGTTAGAGCTTTTATGTTTTTTTTTGCAGACATCCACCTATTCCAGTGTCAAAAATATTGATATTAGTATCACTTTTTAATTTACTCTTTAAAATTTTCGCTATTGGCACACACTTTTGTTTATAAACAACACTATCTCCGTCGTATAAGGTCCGCATTACAAGTATCAATTTTTTTATAATGTCCTTAATCGTTGCATTTCGCTCGGACTTTTATTTCATTATATGTACTATTCTCGATATCGTATGTTCTAGAACTTTTTGAAGTCTGCTGATTTTCTTTATAGGTCTTTTTTTTCAATGTTGTATAAACAGCGGCAGTTCAAAGATTTGTTTTCTATGAAGACCTTTTTCTAGTACTTTCCCCGAACACTACGGGCAAATTAATAAAATTGAATGGATCATATTTTCATACGTACAGCTTTGCTTAATTGCCATATTGTTAAAATTCTGAATTAATTACGATTACCTAAAAAAACTCATTGTATTTGGAATAAAAAATTTGTTTTTGTGTAAGTAATGTTAAAAAGCGTCCCTGCAATTTCTTTGCCTTACCTAACTCAATTAGGTAGGCATAAGTACCCCTAATTAAGCCCATAGCATAGCGTAAAATGTGAATCTACTGACGCTGTAAGGTTTTACTTTGTTTAATTATTGAAAAAGTAAGGAACATTTATTCTATTGGTTAGTTAGTATCTAAGTGTCATAATCTCTCTCCCCTACATATCTTATCTTGAAGTAATGATGACTTTATTGAACTCTTCTTTGATGTCTATTATTTTTAAGGTACAAGGTCGCAGATGTATGAATTTCTAACCGTATGTAAGGTATGTAAGGTACTCGGATTAATAACGAACCCTTCTGTAACTTAGGGTTTCATAAAAGGCAGCAATAACAAGTTGAGAATGCTCTTCTAGCATTGCCAGATCCCCAATAGTTATGAGTATGACTAATAAATGTTGACTATCTTTTATTCTAGCAAACTTTTATATATTTTGACGGTGTTCCCGATGAGTTACAGCGAAGCACATCAAGGTCTAAGCTTAGTTTTTGATGCTCTTTCAGAATCTGAAGTTAGAATTTAAAAATTCCTTAAAACAAAAAAGCACACACAGACTTTGAACAGATTTTGAAAATAACGTCAATGTAAAGTTGATTTTTGTGATACACCAATTTATTTAAACCTTTAACAATGCATAGGCAACCCGCCCTGCATTTTTTGAAATGTTACAGTTGGTGGTTCTGCTCCAGGAAATAAGTAATACTTAATAGTAATAGTACATTATAAGAATAGAATATGAGAGTGAGAATTTTTCATTGCTTTTGTAGTGTCGATTTTTACGTCTTTGAAACTATTTGACAGTAATGATCCCATAACCAAGGAATATTCTTTGCCACAACCTTTATTTCTAACTAACTTTTAGTACCTAACTTTTTGACAATTTGGAAAATGATCGGGAAAATGCGAATTGTTCGAGAATTTTTCAGTTTATTCAGCCCAAAAGTCAATATTAATCGTTTATAATTTACGAACTTGCCTACGTATCTATTTTCGGTCGTTAACATCAATACAGGGTGTTACAAAAAGGTGTCGCGGGCTATGCATATCCGGATTCTACATATGAAAATAAGTAAGCCTAAAATGTTCAGTAACATTTTTATGATTTCGGCTTAGTGTAGCCGTAATCAGCCATTTTGTATTTTCTTGAAAATAATTATTATTTCAAAAACCCTTCAACATATTTTTATTTATTTTTTTTTTATTTTTATTTATTTATAAGTCATGTACCACGCCTCAAGGCATTTACATTTGTCAACAATTAAACAAACTAGATTACAAACTACATAGATACTAACAATAAACTACAGAAATACAAACAACAAATTACTGTTCCATCTTATAACTGTAGTGATGGAAGTCATCATGATTGTAAAAGGCATTCCGTAACAAAAAATTCTTTATTCTGGATTTAAATTGTTTTCCACTTGCCGATCTGACAACGGAATGCAATTAAATAAAGATTGGGATTGATAAACTAAGCCATTTTGAGTGGTGGTAAGCCTGCAGAAATTAACCCTTAAATCATTCCGATGTCGAGTGTTATGAAAGTTGGCATATGTCTATCTACAATTTCCATAATTATTTTTTTTTCAAAATTATCAATTTTCAAAGTGGCGGACATTCAAACATTTTAAAGTAAAATTCCATGGAAACTACTATTCGCTGACAGCAGCCTACTTGCAAAATTCAACAACTTCTTCATAATTACAATAGTTTTTCCGGAAAATCTCAATAACTATTCAAAGTTGACCATACAAACGAAAAACATTCATGGCCTACTGGGCAGTAATCCATCAAATATGAGCCTTTTTTCGAACAAAACGTTGAATAACGTCGAAACGGAGAGAGTTAAACCCATAGTGACCTATACAAAGTCCCATTCTTTTTTCATGTAAAAACTAATGATGTAGAAATATACAAGGTGTCCCATTTAAAAAAACATAAATTTGGTTTTGAAACATTCATTATATAATCAAAATATTTTTGTAATGTGCAGTATAATTAAGTGTGCTTACTTGGCGGTGAAAACCGCATGTCGATATCTTGAATAGCAAAAAAGTTATGGACCAATCACACAGCCCTGGATCACCCTGTATAATAGTTGAAAAACAGTGAATCCTGAATTCGTAAAAGTTCTAACATTTCAGCAATTAGCGTCACCGTCGGTGAGTCAGTGATACCAATCCATAATCTTTCAAAATCCCTGTTTCATTTTCTTGCCAGTACAGGAAAATGCCATTTTCAAGACGAATTAGGCGAATGGTAAATCAATTTTCCTAGGCGGAAGCCGAAAATAGTTATTTGTATCACCAGGCTAGGAACTGCACTTTTCCAAGTACGAGTAATATTTGGGGGAAGAGGCGAAGTCGAGTTAAAAATTCTCATTCGTTTTTAGACAGAAATCAATGTTTGGAAGACGTGGAGACCGCACCGTTTTTAAATTCTTAACACCGTTAATTCAACATTATTTCTTTGATCACTTTCAAAGAGAAATTAATAAAGCTCGAGAAAATCTTTTGTAAGAGAAAATAGTAACTCTTCATAAATTTCTGAAGCGAAACGCAAATGGTGCACTTTCATATTGCAAAAGGTTGCACCGATTTTTGAAGCTTAAATTTCCGAATTCTTGGAGAAAAATTGACTGAATTGCAAACAATTTTCACCCGAATTTTTTTGTACCAATCATCTTCCCAAGTGACACATTTAATACCCAACCATTAGTTCTTTGTGACTTTAATAGTCAACTAATTGGTGAAGTAAATTAACATCGTAACTAGAGTTTATTTAAACCGTTCAATCGTATATGTGTCAAATGATTAAAAAAGCTAAGAATTTAAAAAGTGAGCAGTGCAAGTAAACTTTGCAAAAATAAATCCGATATAGTAAAGTTCGTAGTACGTACAATACACTTGTCTAATTTTAAAACTACTACCTGTTTGAAAACAGTCCAAGCTTTTTTTTCCGTTTACGCTAAGCTTGCCAGACCGAGATTTGACAGATACAAGTCCTTTTTTATTTGATTCGCTTTGTTTTTTAATAATTCGCATCATTTAGTTTGCTCTGATTGTTATGATCGCATAATACGTGGAAGTTGGCAGTTTTCTTGTCTACCTAGGATGTGGAAAGGTCATTACACTTTCAAATTATTAAAATGTTCAAAATAAATAATGTTCATAATCAAACTGGTTGTGTGTTAAAATGGAATTCCCTTTTTAGGCATCTAATGCTCAAATGTTATGTCGTATTGGATGTCTTTGCATACGATGCTGTGCAGATCTTGACAATTTTGATTCTTACCATCCTAAACAAATTATGGTGTTAACTTGAAGAAAATTGGCACATAAGAATCGCGTAACTATTGATGTGTGCAATCGATTCTTTCGTTAGAATTTTAAATTACAATAACTGAAAATTGGGTTCGTTATAGAAACGATTGTAAATATTAAGAAATATTTAATTCTTTCTCAACGCATATTTAATGTACAATAATAAATCACACTTCAAAGTTTCGTTAAAAGGGTTTAACAAAAACCAACTCATTAAATATTGAACTCTTGCGATTTTTATCATTCATCATTTGCAAACTAGTTGATTTATTATTACTAATATTTCCTAAATTACTAGATAGCCTTAATTCGACATTCCAATGGTTACGATATTCACTGACCCCTATAGGATAATTAAACTATTATTATATAATAATTATCATAACTAACACCTGCTTTTATATATGCATGGAATAGTTGAAAGGAGTGCATTTAAGTGTAATATAATTTATTACTTTATAACATATGATCGTGATTAAGTTGACAACAAATTAATTATATAGTAAAAGTACTCTCAATGATGGTTAATCTGATGAAGCAATCTTTAATTTTATTTAATGTATGTCAGAAAAATGAACTTGGTGGTGATGTAATTATAACCACGATACTGTACTGCCAAGATTTAAATTATTCATACACACTAACTAGAACACCTTAATTTAGTTTATAATTGTCGTTCACGTTTATTATAACCTTTTTTTTTACACCGGAGGCTCTGTGTTTGAAATATATAATGACTTTTTATTTTAGGCCATTCCGCTTGAAAAGCCTCTGATTGTTGGCGCGAAATTTTGCGCAGCACCATTTTTAATGGACGTGTTTATTTTTAGACGCAATTAATTATTTATTATCAATTTTCAATCAAAATACGCTTCGGAAAATTTGACTCTTATAAATTAGGTTAATTTCCATACACTTCTCGGTACAAATGTGATATTTAATTCGTCATTAGTGCCGATACTAATTTTAAATTCTACTAATGCGAAGAGTTTATATAATTTAGCTGAAAAGTGTCGATTTTAATCAACATTTTAAGCTTGCCCGAAATGCCCAACTCATATAAAGAGATAAAGAATTTATTTAAGATTGTGCGTGATTTTATTCTGTATAAAAAGAACAAAATACAAATTAAGGTACCTAACTTAAACCTGTATAAAAAGAATTAAATTATACGCTATTTTCAACTAAAGTCTTAGACACAAACAATTATAAATTTATGTCAAAATCACAGCCAATCTTATTTAAAGGTCAACCTACCCCTCCGAAGACGTTTGATGCGAGGATTAAGGAAGAAGTTTACTCGAATGGAAGAAATTAGAAAACCTTTTCTTCTTTCCACTGGCAACTTCACAGAATGACTGTGAAATTTGTTGGACGACTGGGAAAGGTCCAATGCGAACTGGATCTAACTTATGACAGTTCAGTTTATTTCCGTTTTCGACATATACCAAATCACCTTCTTTGAATATACAGGGTGTCCATTTAGTAGCCCGTTCTTCAAGTACGGCTTTATTGTTAAATTTACTAAAAAATAAATATACGGGATGGCAATTAGGTTGGATGAAGCACATTTGCAAATTATTTAGACACATACAGGGTGTCTCCAAAAAGTATGGTGCATAAAACGTATATTTTTTTAAATGGAATGACCCACTTTTTTTAAACCCAAATGTAGGGGCCTTGGGTTAGATAGAACATGATGGAGAGGATTCAACAGTCTCTTCCCCGCATTACTCCAGCTATGTTGAATGAAGTCATGAAATCTTTCACCAAAAGAGTAGACTCGTGCTTAGTACAAGACGGCAAACAGTTTGAACGGTATCCTCGATTCGAGTGTCCGGCCTATGCGTTGCCTCGTCCATCGCGCCACCATCTACTGCCGTAAGGAATAGAAAATCTCAATTTACGAAAAAACTATCGCACTTAGGTATAGGGTAAGCTTGATAAAGTTACACTAAAATTTACCGGGGATTCCAAATATGCAATAATAAATAGGGTATGCCATTTAAAAAAATGAAGAAAAATTAGTTTGAAAATGTCGATGTTTGGAGCAAAAAAAAGTGAACATCCTGTATGAAATAATTTAATGTTTCGTCACGGTTGAATACTCTGATTCAACCCAAGTCCACCACCGAACTCACGTAAAAACAAAAATAAGACGTTAAAAAAATACAAGCGTATAATGGAAGGGTTGATATTTACCAAAAAAATATGTATTAATTAATAACTTGGCAACGCCGTGTATTAATACAAAAATAATGTACGACTGAAAAGTTCACCCAAGGTCCCTACATTTGGGCTTAAAAAAAGTGGGTTATTCCATTTAAAAAAATATACGTTTTATGCACCATACTTTTTGGAGACACCCTGTATGTGTCTAAATAATTTGCAAATGTGCTTCATCCAACCTAATTGCCATCCCGTATATTTATTTTTTAGTAAATTTAACAATAAAGCCGTACTTGAAGAACGGGCTACTAAATGGACACCCTGTATATTCGCGTGGGTTCTTATCTATTCGGTCTTTATTTGTTTGTAAATTTTTCATTGAATTCTGGAATGCTATTGTTGATTGTTTATTATCTTCAAGAGGTGATATCGTTGGTTTATTTCCAAACAGTAGGTATGATGGTGCACAATGTGTCCCAACTGTGAATAGTATCGTTGTACTCATCAGAACATTCTTGTGCTAGCGTTGACCATGCTCTGGGATTATCATCATTTATCATTTTCAAGTGTTTGATGTAATCTCTCATTAAGCCCATTAGATTCAGGATGATTAATACAAGTTAAAACAATCTGTACCCCTGTTTTCTCTAAATAGTTCTTGAAATCATTAAAATTGATGCCTGTATATTGATCAGCTAGTAAAATAGAAATATTATTCTGTTTTGCTATTAGGTTAATTAAGTTTATGAAATAATGATTTAACAAAACAAGAAAGAGCAATTAGAAAGATAGCAAGCGATAAGAAACGACAGGCAAAAATAGTTAAAGTTAGATACCAAAAGCTAATAATGGACGGGAAAGAATGGAGATGGAACCATGAAAAAAAATAACTGGAAGAAGCCGACAAGAGCACGAGAGCAATTGATAATGATCCAAAAAACTAAACACCACCAACACTGAAAATAAGAAGACGAAAACGGCAAGGAAAAAGAATTTACGAGTAGAAAATAAAATAAATCAAAATAAAACAAAAAAAGAAGAAATAGTTTTGAGACTGGGTACATGGAATATTCGAAGCCTTAAGCAAACCTAGGCATACTAGCAATCACAGAAACAAAGAAAAAAGGAAATGGGATGATAGAAATGGAAAATGGACACTTAGTGGAGTAAAACCAGACGATCGGGCAGCTGAAGGAGAAGGGTGCATAATAAGAAAAGATCATGTTAATAGTATAAATAAATGGGAATTTAAGTCAGGAAAGATACTAAAAGTGGAAATACATGGCTGATTGTTTTTGAAATACCCTTTTTATCTAATAATCTCAACTTCAGCAAATCATCAATTCGTTGGTTAATTAGTGTCACATTTGAACCACTATCATATAGAGCATTTATTTTTAAATTTTCATTAATAACTATAGTTAATTTTATCAGCGGACCCACTTTGGCCCGGTCATTAAGTTTAAATTCTTATTATCTACGTCAATGTTCAATAATATAATATAATCTGTTTTCCGTAATTATTCTGAAAACAAAGACAAATCAGAAAATTATGAAAACCAGATTTTCCTAATTATCAAAATTTCCTCTTTTAAACAACCGAAATCATCCCTTACGCGCCAATTCGGGATTGATTGCTCCACTTTAGTATTTTGTTACTCCACTACCTACAATATTTGGATCAAATCGGCTAATAAATTGAAAACCGAAACAGCTGTTTTTTTAGAATGTTCTCAACATTGTTCCTGTAAACGTCGGTGTACGGAGACGGATTAATCTTCAAGCGAACCTAAAACAAATGTAAGTCCGGGAATTCTAACTGATCATGCCTATGTGACTAATTAGGGTGAATGTAGGGAACTTAGACCCTTAAATATAGCAGACCCAAGATAATTGCCTTTTCTGCCTATTTAAGGTACGATCATTCTCAGTATAAAATGAGATTTCGCACGTTTCACTAAATAATAACACTTCCGCATTATGAATCCTCAGACAAACTTAAAAACGCTAGCATAACGCCATTTTATCTATGCCCACATTATTGTATATCAGACATTGAGAATTGTAATTTTGTTTCTTAATTAGAGAAAGTATATGAAAGCTGTATCTCGCAAAATTTTTGATCCTACAGTATCAATTAAATGAAAATGTAATTTGATGCCTGATAACTAGTGGCAATTGGATTGAACAAAAAGTAGATGTGGTGTATAATACATACAAAGCTTTACAAAAATGTCTCAAAGTATAAATTACAAAAGGGTAGTTACTGAAAATTAATAATCTGTAAGTGAAAGTATAAGGAAAATACTATTCTTAGATGTTCGATAGAAAATGATAGGTCATAAATTTTCTCAAAAGTTTATCTGTACAGAAGTCTTTAGCGACAGTGCATGGTATTATATTATACTTCGCCATAATTTATTTATGCTTATGCTTTATGAAACCAACCCCTTACCTAAAAAAATCGAAATGGGCACAGACGAGTTTTTTAATGGAAACGGGTTCAAACTAATGTAACATAGAGGTGTGGGTAAAATCCGGAACTCGGATCTGGACCTTGATCCCATTATTGATTTCAAAGCGACCCATGGTCAACATTTTTGGAGAGTCACTGAAGAATAAGACAAGATAAAATTAAATACAACAAAATACGTATGATAAGATGTTTCCCACCATACAGGGGATTTTCGAAAACATAGAACGTTTGGAAAAAAGTAATTCTGGGTGTTTTAATGTTTTATCATTGCTACTTATCTAGTTCTGCGATTATTATTGCGATGAAATTTCCAAAAGATAAGATGCAAATATTTTTTCACACGTTGAGTCTCAAATATGATTTGAGTCTTTGCTGAGCTACAGAAGCAGAGGCAACTGTAGCCTTTCGTAAAGTTAGTCTAGTTTTTACCCTGCAATAAATCCGGGTCCGGGGTTCACATTTTCCCCATTGTCTACATCCTTTAACAGAACCGTTACAAGATAATATTTTTTTACACTAAGTTTATTTCCGAAACCTAAACTATTTCTTCCGATGCCTGCTAATTTTGCCGATTGAGAATATCCAGAAAGCGAGTCCTGTTGAAAGCAGCGGCGCCTGAACCTGCGATGACAATCGTCAGTATAGGGCAAATAGGCACAAGGTGGAATACGTCCTCATTGACACCCAGGTTGCGGAGAGCATCTGAGGTCCCATCCATCAACCCAAGGTTTATAGTTTAAATAAACAGCCTATAGCGAGGAAAGAAAAATGATCTTTTATGGATTGGAAATGGAAGGGATGAGTTCAGTACAATTTCTTTTCCTTTTAAAATTAAAAATCAAATGCCTGAAAAAGGCACCTGTATGTGGTGCCCGAAACGTTTGGATTCTTTTATCAATAAAAAACAATTACCTACACAGTTTAACCCAAAATAAATAATTTTCTATTATAATGAACAACTGTTGAAGCTTTTATTATTATATTACTTATATCTATCTATTGTTGATGCATTTTCACCTCTATCCTAATATAACTACGTATTGCTAAAGTAGATAGAGCTTCAGTTTGAATAAGAAGCTAAAAAAGAGGGAACTATTTGGCAGTTTCCGGGTTTTATACACGGATGGCGCTAATGGAACATGTAATCAATCTAGGGACTCTAATGTAGTCTAAAGGCACTGTAATGGAGTCGTCACAGACGTCGAAAGTTGTGATTAAGTTGGAGATCTGTCAATAACAACAAGTCATAGTTTTCGTCTTTCACTGGTGCTACACGAGTCAAGCAAATAATCCAAATTCCGCCATGCGAAATTTGCAAGATTCTTCTTTCGTTCCATACCTTGAAATCCGTCTCATTGGTCCTGAGTTGATTCATATGCGCCGGGACTCCTGTCATCACTGTTGGCGGAAACAACCGCTTTCTCTGTGACATTCTCTCCCTTAAAACTTGGGCATTCTCGGACCACTGTGAAATGAGATGGTTGTACGAACGTACATTCAACGAGTGTTTCTAATACAAAATACACAAACTCCCCGAAAGTATTTCAAAGCGTTACATGTCTTGGTTTTTTGCTTTTTTTCTTGTTCATTGGCGCATCTTTCCGAATTTAAACTGAAACATAATTACAACTCAAAGGAGACCAATAACTAAATTCTCTTTTTTTGGCGGTTTTACTCCAAAGATCTCATCGTCAGTGACCTTCTTTTGCATTGAAGACTACCTGTACACATAGTTGTCAACTGTTTGCTATGACTTTAAGAATACCGTAAAAGAATCACAAAACGTCAACGGCTCAATAATGAAGATAGTTTACTTGATAGTATAATAAAAAA
Organism: Pyrocoelia pectoralis; assembly: GCA_036250285.1. NCBI lineage: Eukaryota > Metazoa > Arthropoda > Insecta > Coleoptera > Lampyridae > Pyrocoelia > Pyrocoelia pectoralis. The sequence continues at coordinate 51,499,598 of CM070077.1, read as the reverse complement.
AACTCGTCCCACTTAATTTCAGTTATCCAGGATAACAGTGAAAAGGATTTTTCTACTTTTGGAGTTGTAAATACACTCACTCTTGTAATAGTAACGCAATTAGTATTTAATCGCGAAACAAAGGATATCAGTAACTGGTACATTTACGAAGCAGATGGTGGAGAGAAAATTTAATTACATTGCCAAATATTAATATAAGAATATAATTGAAAAAAATTTCCTTCGGTAGGTAAGCAAAAAGACCCCCCAAGTAATAGAATCTTTCATATTTGTGTAGGTTCATTTACGAAATAGAATAAAGGAAAATTGGAAAGGCAAGAAAAAAATTGAATAGCACACTCGGATAATTGGAAATTTGTTATAAAACATTACACCGCACCGTTTCGGCGATGACAGTATCTGTGTATTGTTAAGTTTGAAAAAAGGAACTGCCTTAACATAAAAAAAATATTTATAACAGTTGATAAAGAATAGGTTAGAGTTTATGTTGCGAAATATGGAGATTGATGGCTTTATTGTGTTCCTGTAAAAGTATAAAGGATAACAGTGCACAATGCATGCATAAAAACTAGGTCAAAACATAAATATTTGTTCGCGATCATCTGAAGTAAGGACAACAGAAGAGGGTAAAGCGAGTGGATCAAAAAGTAATCCTTAACATGAAACTAGAATGTCACTTCATCACGTACGCATATCGATTTCGCCCTCGCTTTGTTGTCTATGAACTTATTTCTAATGAACATAACAAGAAGCGCGAATGAATAAAAATAGATATTGATAACAATATTTTACATTATTGCACAATTTAAACGAGTCATCCACCACGCTGTCTACAACAAATAACTTGTTAACGTTCATGTCGTGAATACATAAATATATTTATTATTCATAAACATGCAATATTGGTTATATTTCAAATTGAATTTCATATCGAGGCCCATCCTGGAGTCTTTTGGGAATCACAATGACACAATAAAATGTTTTCACCGCGCTCGTACGTTACGATGGAAATTTTTTAATGAAATGAACGCCATTTTTATTCGTTGTTGGAAAATGACGTCGTCAACAAATTCGTTTTGTTTTAAATTGAATTGGTTCGCAAATTTTCATAATTGGATATTAACTATCGACATCGGTTTGCCTTTGGGTGGCTTATTTTACGATTATCGACAATCGTCTAGTATTCTCAAAGTCAAGGGTTCGTTAAATCTTTCTTTAAACCTTATCCAATGTGTGTATGTAATTTTTTACTACTTTTGTTGCACTTACCGAGTCTTTTCATTAATCCATTCAGCGCCATGTATCATCCTTCATGTTCTGGACGAATAAAGGGCTGAGACAAGGGCGCCCGAGTCTGTTTTCGCTATATATAGCGGAATTGGAGGAGGAGATGAAAGGGCAGCAAAGAAGAGGGGTGGTAACAGGACGGTCAAAGATTTGGTTTTGTGAATAGAGTGGTGGGACAGGTAGGTATGGGAAATGACGGAGAGAATGTTCGGGAAAGAGATGGAAAAACGGAAATGGATGGGCGAAAAACTAGTGAAGAGCGCAGGTGTGGGTTTGGAAAGAGTGGGAAAAGTTGGAGAGGGTGCAAGAAAAATATGGGATATGGACGTTAGGGTTAGAAAGAGAGACACCGGGATATATTGTAGAGGAGGAAATGAAGATAGAGAAAATAAGGATACGAGCGGGAGGAAGAGCGATGAAATATGAAGAGGGGATAGACAAAAGAGAAGGAAATATGTTGAAACAGAAAATAAAATTTGGACAGGATGAGAGGAGATTCTACTATGAATGAGGAGAGTATCCAATGGAGGAAGTGGAGAGGAAACGGGAACAGGGAAGAAATATAGTGGACAAATTAGTAAGAAGGGATGAGGACACCGAAGCCCAGGAGAGAAGAGCGAAAATAGGGGAAGGAAGATATAATGAAGGGTATAGAGAGTTGGTGACGGAAAAAATGCCGGAATACCTAAGGGGAGGGAAAAGCTTAGCGGTGATAAGGTATCCAATGGAGGAAGTGGAGAGGAAACGGGAACAGGGAAGAAACATAGTGGAGGAATTAGTAAGAAGGGATGAGGACACCGAAGCCCAGGAGAGAAGAGCGAAAATAGGGGAAGGAAGATATAATGAAGGGTATAGAGAGTTGGTGACGGAAAAAATGCCGGAATACCTAAGGGGAGGGAAAAGCTTAGCGGTGATAAGGATGATAGCACGGTTTAGGTGTGGAAATGAGGAAAATGGCAATAAGAAAGGTGCAGGTTGTGTATGGAAGGATATGAGAGTTGGCAGCACATGGCGGTGGAGTATGAAGAGCTGCGGAGGGAAGGGAGAAAAAGGAAGCACGTACTAGGGGAAAAAGGGGAAGGAGGGGACTGGATGAAGGAGATATGTATAGAAGGAAGGTGGTCGGGGAATTGTATGGGGGAAAATAAATTGTTTATGTAGTTACGTTAGAATCGAATCTTTTGTTAAAACATTGTATATGTATATAACAAATAACAAATAAATAGAAATAGAATCATCCTCCACCAATCATTTAGAAGATGCCCTTACGTCAATTTTCTGTTTCTAAGCAAGCAAGCAAGAAGAAAAGAAAAAATTAAACAAGTACCTACCAAAATAATGTTACTTTTAATTATAGGTGAGATTTAAACCATGGAAGACCAATAATTTTTTAGCACTCTTCTATATAAGTCGAAGCTAATTTCATCAATAACACAAATTTTGCATATTATTTGGAAAAAGTAATCAATTTACGAAACTCTAAAGGAAGAAGTCCAATGATCTTTGGGGGCCAGAACCAAAACGAGGACTTACACGATCTGAATACATTAATTGATTCCTGGCCTTTATAGTATTATGAACCATCATGGTGATGTGTTTCCCAACAACATTCTTGGTGGGTACCTTTAGATGCAAAAAAATACTAATCGTTGCCTTAAGAATCTTGTTAAAGATAACTGTTTCGATTACCTTCACCGTCGCCACATATTAAGAATTTTGTCTTTAAACATTTTTTTGTGCCATTGGTTTTTAGCTGCATTTCCCTACAAGACTTATTTGTGGTAGATCTGAGAGGAAGAGTAAAGGTGTGCCACCTACCTAGTGATTTCAATAGATGTTTCATTAAGTGAACACTAGACACGCATAAAAGATGATCTGCCGATTGTCCCAAATATCCTAAATCTCTTGTAACCTTCTTCGTTATTTTATTTTTCCTTTTGTTTGATGATCTTAATTGAAATTCACTTAAATCCCTCAGAAATTTACTTAAATTTCAATCAAGAGCATTGATCGCATGGTTTGTATTTAAATTGCCATGTTTCGTAGCCCACGACTCGTTTTCCCTAAAATGTGTTTTAGGTAAGCCTCAATTAAAATGTTTAGCAAAAACACCCAATGCCACCACGATAAAATGGATGGACTTCGCTTCAAACCGCTCACCCATCCTAGTACTGACCGGAGCGAGCGTTGCTTAACTGTCAATAACTGCATGGATTGTGACTACATTCTACCGTACTGCCGGCCAGTAACACAGTTGTGAAAAATTGGGAACAGGAAACTGGGAGAGGTAGTTTGATTTTCATAGTGTTTCGTCCATTATGAGGAATAAAATGGAGAATAGTAATGACAAATACTGTGGGACATTAATGGCCTAATGAATTTATACTATCTTTCTTCTGTAATAAAAAAAGCTGCCCAAATGCAAGAATCTGCACTGAATAGTTCCATGAATATCAATGAATAACACATACGTCCATTGAAATTATTAAATAGCAAAAGCTTCAGTTTGGACTGATTTTTGGGATTCTGCTGTCTCTCCTACCGTTCATCCAAACATGTTCATTCACTGATCCATTGATATAAATGTGTATTTTAAGATGTAGTAGCGTTTTATATTTATTATATGGGAAAAAGTTTGTTTCTGTTTCAATTTTGTGGTATAAGCAGTTATTCTCGCAGTTTCAATTTGTAGAAATCAAAACTTTCAATTTTTTGGAATTGGGCGATGTACAAGATCTGCGAAAAGTTTTATTTTCATTTCAATTTTGTTGAAGAAAACAGGAATGAACTATATTTTACCGTTTTGTTATTGGGCAACATTTAAAAAGTAAAAATTACTTTTCAAAAATCTAACATTCACAATTCTCCTATTTCTCCTGAAATAATGAAAATCTTCACGAAAACTCTTTTTCATCGGAAATTCAAGTTACAAGAAGTACTGAGCCAAATTTAAAAATCTTTCAACGAAATAGTATCGTAATAAGTAATTTATGCGTAATAATATCTAAGTATTCTAATCAAGATTATATTAAACCCTAACAATAATAATTTTTTTTATTTCAGCTTATCCAAACCGGAAAGTTTACTTCTCTTAACGAACGAAAAATAAACAATTATAAAACCCTCACAACGCAAATGAATTCATTCTGTGAATAAACGGGACCGAGTTTTGAAATAAAATTTCAACGTTTTTAGCAAGAAAAAATCACGACGTTCGTGTAAATGGTTGTAAATGAAAGTTTCGCCGTCACGTCCTGCAAAGTTAAGCTTTCATACAAAAACTATCATGTTATTCATAATCTGTTTATGAAATTTAAATTCACAACTAATTGGAATAATATATAAATTTGAAATGTTGGTATAATTAAAAACTTTTGGGAATGGTGGTAATCATAAGTTTGTTTGATGTTTTTGTTATTCGGTAAACAAGTACGTTTTACTTCTCTTTAATATTAATATGCATGTGTATAATATTATGCAAATATTTCGCACTCAATAAAAATTAATTATTCTGATGAATTCATACTTGAGGTTATTTTTGAAATTAAAACATAGATGAGATGGTTACATGTACACTCTCTGGAATTACCAATTGTTTACGTTAAACCATAAAAATAATGCTTCCATAATCTAGTTTTATTAATAAATTTAATGTTGGCGTTTTGCTTCCATTAGTTTTAGTTAATTCACGTGCGACCGACGTCGTTTTGTTGCAATTTGTTTTGATCTGCGGCATTCAATCATAGTTTTTTATTGATGTGTTCAGCGTGTTCATTACAACTTTAAATAGGAGAGCCATTTTTCTCGAAAATTGCCGGTGTATTTTTCTTCCGTCTGTCCGCCAATTATAAATTGATGACGTCGCCGTGTACGCGATGAATTATATAAGATTGCGTAAATTGCCCAAATTATGCGAATTGAGCGTCGTGTTGAGATAAAAAAAACAAAGACGCAAGGAGGTCGTAATTGAAAATGACATCCTACCAAATTTGCAATTTTCCACGGTGGTGTCACGTTAAACTGTTGATTGCATAAGGCGGCAATATGATAAAAATAAAATTCTTGCATAATAGAAGCTGAAAAGCTTCCTCTCTAAGGCAAACGTCTCATGGGAAACTCTGAATCCAGAAAATGTATATAGATTGACGTAAATTCGGAAGATATTTGTTAGAAGATATCTTGTCATTTTATGCTTTGCTCTGTTGGGTTCGTAAACCGAGATTGCACAAGAAAACTTTGATAAACTTGCCTTTATAAATTGAAGTTTGAATTTGTCGACTTTATCTATAGACGTTCTCTATTTGATTATACCTTCGCATTCATATAAATTAATGAAACGTATAAGGAAATTATCAAAAGTTTTCATATTATAAGTTAGAGCGCATGGCTTTGTTGTTTCTTCACGTAATCTTTACGAGATTCTTGCTCGCGTCTTTTTTTGTACGTGAATTAATCGGACTCATAACCAGCATTTGAATAAAGTAAAGTTACAGTATGTTTTTCCTTGAAAATACGTTGTAATATTTATCAAAAGTTTAACGGAGCTAAAAAGAACTCCTTTTTCTCCATTTAATAAATTTGAGTTTGAGTAACGTTAACTCTAGAGCAGTAAAAGAAAATATGCTCATACGTTTCACGATCCTGTAGAAATAGTCGACCTTTCCTAGTAGGAACATTTCCTTTAAAATCTATAACCTTTTGTCGTGATCGCCATTGAAAAATCGCTTATTCTGATTGCCATATCATCTTAATTAGTTGTTATTCAAATTCAGAAGAATCTTTCTAACTAGTGTTTTCATATAGAATCTCTGTTCAAAAAGGAACATTTTCTTCTTTGCGGTCTTGCGTTCAGTTATCGTAGGATTGTCACGGATTGTGAATAATTGATTACGAAACCTGGAAAATGTTATTTTCTTATCTGTTTTAAGAAGGTAAATGTACTGTAAGTATGGAAGGCTTCAGTCTCGAAAGTCCAATTTGGTGCGCCATTTCAAACATATATTTACCTCTTGTGTTACTTCAATTTAAAATACATACAACGTACGTATAAGTAAATTCTTGTGCATGTCACAAATTAGTACGAATTATTTACATATGAGTCCTTAAATTTTATCTCAAACATCTACAAATTTTTAATTAAGTGATTATAAAAAAGTGCCTACTGCAGATCAAGTACCTACCTTTTGAGCAACAAAGGACAACACCTATCCAACCAGGGCCCAACTGAACCACGGCAAACTGGAAGCGTCTCGCCGTTATGCCGAATTCAGACTCCTCGGAGACCAACTTTAGTTTTGAGGAAGTCGGGGAGACGATATTACCGAAATCGAGGATAAAAGCTACATTCTAACATCAACCCCTTTCAAGGGTGAACTTAAAAATAAAGCAGACAAACGGAACAAGAGAGAAGGGAAGGTCCAAAATGAAAAGAAAAAGGTCACCATTGGCAAGACCGAGACTAATAAAAATAGAAGATACTGGTATTACAAAATAAATAAAATGAAGAAATGCCCTTTGGTTGTGGCGAACTTGGATCAGATAACGAAGTTTGGTGGTCATTCCGATTACACCGATGCAGAAAAGTCCTCTAAATAATATTTATTTATGATAACTATAAACCGTGTAATAAGCTTAAATAAAAATGTTCATTTAATGGATTTTCTTATGAGCGATATTCCCCAACTTCCATAACAATTGCAACACCCGGAGTTTGTTGAACGATTTTTATTGAAATTTTTTTGAGGCGTCCATTTTCACGAAACAAAGTAATGATTAAAATATGAAAACAAAAGAATAAAAAGTTTTTTCAAAAAGTAGTTGCTCCACCACTATTTATAACGCACTCATTTAGACGGCGAGGTATGCTATCAATCAAGTGATCTATAGCTGGGTATGGTATATCATTCCAAGGTTCTTGAATCCGTAGCTAGAAATCGTGTAAGTTATCGGGGGGGGGATTACCTAGTCGCCTACAACAGATCGCATCCCACACACATGTTCAATGGCGACAAATCAGGCGACCAAGCAGGCCATGGGAAGACGGCAATGTCAACTCCTTCCAAAAAATGTGTTGCAGCCCTTGCCATATGAGGGCGCATTTTATCCTGTTGAAAAATGGGTTTTTTCTAGCCCCTAAAGATATGGAAGTGCAACAGGTTCTAGCACATTGGCAATGTAACCAGCTGCGTTTAGATTACCGTCAATGTAAACCAAGGGTGATCTACTACCATAACATATTGTGTGAGGGCTGTGTTTGCGTTCCACAAAAAATGTTGGATTTTTACGTTCTCCACGCATCCGCTTGACCCTCCTACTACTATCGTGGCCCCACAAGCAAAATCAGGACTCTTCACCAAACACAATTTGATGCCACTCTTACACCCAATTCGCTTTTTCGTTGCTCCATTCTAGCCTGCGTAGACGGTGAATTGGTGTAAGAGGAAGACATAAAAATGGACGATATGAATGCAGCCCATAGGTCTTTATCCGGCGACATAAACATTCTGGGCCCTACACCTCTAATCTAATCATTTGCAATTGATCGAGTAGTTGAAAGTCTGTCTCTTGTGGCCAAAAATCTTAATCGACGTTCTTTGCGATCTGTAGTCCTCCGGGGACGTCCAGATCCAGGGCAACGTTGTCCTTCCTCGGACCATTTGGTCCAACATCTCAATACCGTTGTAACATTTCGGTTTACACGACGACCAACTTCTCTTAGCGAAAGTCCAGCCTCTCTCGTACCGATAATACGGTCACGTTCAAAGGCAGTTAATTGGGAAAAATGCTGATGTTGACGTACTCTTTCAAGCCTTAAGGTAAGACCATTGACCCACAATGGAGGCTTGTAAGTATTATAGAAGGCCAAAAGCAAAATGATGGTAATATATTTTATTGAAAACTGAAATTGGGAAAGGGCGGTCTAAAGTACAATAAGATACATACACTATTTTTCTGTCAAACTCTTTATACTATAATTTATTCGACCTTTAGCCTAAATTAAATCACAGAAAATGATAATTTATCGCTATAAGATATACGCACACAAAAATGTAACCTATTTATACTCTAATGGCTGATTTGACAAAGGGTTGTTGAGTTAATGATAAGTTAATGAAATAATTAAGCAGAATGAGTGGCTTAGATTTAAGAAATGTGTCTTTAACGACTTTAAAAGTATGTGATAAGAATGTAAGCTTTGATGGTACTTCAAATATAGTTCGGCTGTTATACACTATACAGTGCATATTACTAACTTTCTAATGGATTTGTATTGAAGGACGCGAAAGGTGCCGTTTTCTGACTGACGTGGAAACTGTATGAATCAAATTTAAAAAGAAATGATATTGACATTAGAAGTTTTCTTAATTTTTTAAAACTCGTTCAAAGAATTTTTGAACTGTAGATATTCTGAATTTTTGAAGAAGAAAACATAGCAATAAAGCAGTCTAATATAATACAAAATTCTAAACAACGAAAGTGGAATTATTTAATTCCAATGCCTGTATCATTTTGATCCGTACTAGTAATTAAATACCTACGTTTCTCGACTTAGACCACTATAATCAAAAATAGAGAAAGAAAGAAGACGAAAGTGCATTGTTTGATACTTCTTCTATTTCAAAATAAATTCGAGCTAGGATTTTTAGCAGGCACGGATTAAAGAGTTGAGGGGCCCAGGGCTCTTTACGTGAAATTATTTTACACGAAGAAAATCATATGAAAACATGTATTTCGAAAATCCATTACGGTATTTATTTTTTGTAGACTCAAGTGGCAAGGGGGTCCGCCGCCGGGTCCCCCTATGTAATGGGGGCCGGGGTTGTAGCCTCCCCCTTAATCCGGCGCTGATTTTTAGTATTATACTGTTTTGGCGTTACTAAATAATAGTTTTTATTAGTGATGTAATAGGCAGCGGCGGATCCATGGGGACGGCTATGAGGCTGTAGCCGTCCCCAGAAACAAAAATAAAAATTGTAAATTTTTTCCTTTGTTTTGCTTTTTAAAGCTTTTGAGTTTGTCGTTTTTATGTCGGAATTCTAAGAAAAAATGTAGCAAAAGCAAAACCGCCCTTTACAATACCAATAAAGTTGTTTTCCTACGTTTGTGCATAATTTTTTCCGAAATTTATTGAAGAGTTAAATGTATAGGTACCTGTTGAAGTGTAATATTTTTTTATTGTTTGTGGATTTACGAATACGGCAAACTGCAAGTGCGAACCTGCCTTTCAGGTATAACGTTTTACTTCATATAAAAAAATCTCATTGAAATCTTGCTTAATTTATGAAAAATAGCACTTTTAGAATTGAGACAATTTCGAAAAACTCCATTTCCTAGCTAAGTAAAAATTACTCGGTATATCTGATAGGGGCTAAATAGGTTTTCAGACTAGCACAAATTATTGCCGTAAAAAGTTTTTTTAAACAATTAAAAATTAAAAAAAATCCATTTGGTGCCGACTTTTTGGCGAGCACTGTATAAGCCATACATGTCCATCCAACAATACGACTATAAGTATAACAATATTAATAATTAATAATTCTAATCAAACAATTTTATATAAATAGAATGCAAATCGAACTGGCCTTCAGACATTCAACTTGCCCAGTAGAACTCAATTTCAAACTCAGTAACGAACGACCCAGAATTCTGTTATAAAATTGAAATAGTGATTCTGGGTTAGGGTTGGTACCATATGTATATGTTTATAGTCTCAAGCTCTCAGCCGCCCCCAACTGCTATTTCTAGATCCGCGCCTGGTAATAGGCAATTACCTACTAACTTTTTGATGATTTAAAGATCCTGGTTACGCATTCATTTTAATATTATTACTTGCCGTCATTGGAGTTTAAAGGTAAAAAAACGTTAGCCATATTTGTGCTATTATTTGCATCAATAATGAGTAAAAATAATGTTAAAATTAGGATTGCGAATGTTACTTTTTTTTCTTCATGATATTTAACGTAGATCAAAATAGAAGCACACTGCCTTCTGGAAGAGAAGTGCAATGTGTAGTACAGCGTGAAGTTCTAAATTGAGATGTTTGGAATTCCGCTTATGAGCTAATGACACCTGATTGTTCAATTTTTATGATGAAGCGTAGGATCTGCTACATCCTGATTTCGTGATGTTCAATAAACTAGAACTCGACTAGAGCTTATATAACACGAATGTTCACGAAAAATTAATACTGTAGCAACACAATAATCCTAAATAGGTACATCCGATACGATACGAGAAAACAGACATTTATTGACATACTAAGCGATTCCTTCACAGTTACACGACCCCAACTGCAAGAAAATGCTCCCTGTCTCAGACAACGGCTAACTTTCTTGGTTTGCTATTCGCCTAAACCTTGCAATCACCAAAAACTACATTATAAATTTATAAAATCGAACGCGTTTCAACAGCAAACAGTTGTTCGTTGATGATGGCGTCCGAATGAATAAATTTTTGTTGTGGTTTTTGGCTTTGCAGTGTTGTATTTTTTTGCACAAATTCACATGTTCCTCAAAGTAACTTTAGGAAAGTCGAGGAAGTGGACACTTTAATAGTAAATAAATAGATACAAAAGCAGCAGATGGTGGTGATATGTTAAGTCTAGAATTGCCAGGCCTGACATTTGAATGTGAAATCAAAAGTTGTGACGTTTGGCCAGACATTGCAACTTTTCAGGCCTGGTAAACTTAGACTTAACAGCTCACCAGGATCGGAAGCTAAGAGGATCCTTGTTTTGGCTCTCAAGGTAAAAGGCAAGGCAAGTCTTTCAACGCAAGCTGTGAAACAAATATAACGACGCGGTATAAGCCGAAAACTAGTTATCTTGACAGTCCGACGCTTAGATCCTACATCTTCAATCTTTTACACAACGTTACAGTTATATTCTAAAAAGCAACTGTAGTAGATAAACTGCTAATAAAAGAAAGTGTCATTCCAAGCATTTTTGGATTGTAGTGCAATGAACAGTCCAGTTTCTCGTTTTTAAAGGGGATTCCTACATTTCAGGAACGCGTCATTTTGTTCATAACTATCGTTCGATATGGAAGAAGAATCTCTAGTACATTTTTCAATTGGGAACACGGTAAAATTTGACTATGATTATGGCCTCAGGGAGCCCGATTCTCAATTTCATTTGCACTGTCCTATTCATAATTCAAAATATTGTGATGATTGATCACCTGCCAACGCCAGTGGAATTGTCTGGTTTGTGCTCCAAATGGAGTTAAGAATTGAAAGTAAATTGTCCTACATATTACCACAACGTGTAAAGGGGCTAGAAATGGTTTTCGACTTTTACTCTGGGAATGAATTTACACAGACACAGTGCAACAGTAACACACCTGTTATGATTTTTGAAAGAAAAAGAAACAAGTACCTATTTATAGTCTTTATAAACTTCAAAAATATCTAATAATCAATACTGGACATAAACTTTCCTGCAAATGGCAACTTTTAGAGGTCCAGGTAATCTTAATTATTATTAGAAAAAATCACAAATTTTATTTTTTTTATTTTAAACAAGGAAAAAAATTTGCATACCTATCTTATACTTATGATATGTATAAAAGTGAAAAAAGTGTGCGATAGTGAGATTTGGTTTCGAAAAATGGCATTATAGATCTAGATTTTCCTAAATGGCCTAAATGGCAACTTTCTACGGCCAAGGCTTTCCAAATTGAATTTTTTTTTTGAAATGTTCCACCCTACCAGCCATAGACAAATTTAGGTTCGCCATTTCTGTCTGAATGAAAATTAGTTCAATATTGTATCTGTATGACAAGATATGCTTTAATTTGGTTTATTATTCATTTCGCATTCATATATTTAATTTCTTCATCTTCGGGTGACCTTTAAGGATTTTCTGGTTTTGAATATTATTCTTTATTAATCACCAAATATTTAAGGAATGTAGGTATTTTCCGCGACACGATAACACGTAACGCTAACGGTCAGTGGCAGTTGTCATGGAAATAGAAAAAAGCGTATAAGCCATTTAAAAATTTAATTGAAGAGTGACAGTAATGATGAATGTAGAAATTCGATCCATAAAGAGCAGCTGAGGAAAATTCACGCTTTGGCTCATTTTGTTCCTTAATCCTTTCCTATCATACCAAAAGATTTTTGACATAATGCCATCTGCTTTTTTACATATCTATGTATTTAAATTCGTCCCAAAAATGTGGTGAGACTCGTTCTGTATTTCGTACTGTTCACCTTTAACGTGTCCTCCAGTATTCGTTTAAATGTGTACCTACCTTTTTCATGAAAACGTTAACAGGGTACTGAATAATTTAAACAAAATTTAAAACCATTAATCTGTACACACGAAGATTTGTATGTAAAACACTAAAGTAGATGTTAGAAAATCGAATAAAGCACTTAACACGGTCATTAATCAAGTAAACGAAATCTATTAGCTCTGTACTTCATTATATCCTACTTGGAATAGGCCACGTTTCGTTTTAAGCAAATATTTGCAAGTTTTTTATGTAAGGATTATAGTCATAAACGGCGAAATACAAACAACTTCTTCTATCCTCTAAAATTTCCACTCCAACTTTCCTCAGTCTTCATTAATACTGAGCAAATTTAACTTTTTAAAACTTTCAATGACATGTCATTTAAAAGCCCATCTTAAATTTAAATTTTGATTCATTGCAAAACTTAAATAACACAAAATTTAAATACAGAAGGTTTTTATATCTATACTACGCGTAGGTAGGTATATGAATCGTTCGAAAACTTTTTTGAATATAATATATTCTTAGTTACTGAAAGAGATGAAAAGGTGATCTTACAAATGGTATGTTTATTATGTCATGATAGTTGTAACAAACTAAACATATCCTGATTTATAGTTCATGTTCCCATGGTTGATATTACATTTCGTGTTTCTAACTATTTATAATGCTAACACCTTTGAAGAAAAAAATACTAGCAGATTTATTATAAATACATAGGAATGTTTAAAATTAAACGAAAATAAAATCTCGAAAGCGTCCATACTCTTTAAATAATTTGAAAATTATTAATTTTAGCAATTAAGACGGAATTATAATTTTAAATAGGTTTGAATTAAAGATTTCAATTAAGTGCCGTAATAAATTGATGCATATAGTATCTTAATGATCCACCAGATTTATTAATTACTGTTTTCCTAAATGTGACGATTAAGCTTTTAAATGAGAGAACATGAAGATGAATTGCATGATAACGTTAATGGTAACGGAGCGTGTTTTTGGAATGTTGAGTAAATTTACGTCGATTATTATTAGGATCATGACATAAATTAGTCCATGAAAGGCTTTAGGTGTTGTTATTGGAGGAGCCTCAATATTTATGTAGAAAAAGAGAAACGGTCTAGTAATGTATTTATTTAACATTCTTACTGCCTTTTTGATGACTCTAATGCTACCGTATTTCGTTCAGGTGTTTGAAAATCAAAGAAAATCATGACAGCAATTAATTTTTTCATTTGTTTATAATTAGATCAAAAAGGCACAAATTTTCACTTATTGCTGCAAGTAAATTTACTCTTTTGGAAGTAGAGAAATTTAGATATACATATTACATACCTTATAAAAACACATGTGAGTTATGGTGTTTTTTGAGGTTTAAAATAACTTGTTTAGCGAGAGAGAGGCACACATACTTGCTACGCCATTCCATCAACACCGCGAACTGCACTGTTGCAGCCATTTCATTCTGCAAAATATATAATTTTCTCGTGCAGTTAAATTTTTTTAAAAATTGATAACTCCTGACGATCATTTTTTTTTAGTTTTTATTTATCAGATTTCGTAACCATTTTTGGAATACAGCGAAGAGTATGCGAATTAACCATATACAGATAATTTTTTTAATTATTGCAATGTTTAAAATGCATCAATCCTACATTAACATCTTATTAAAGGTGTATTAAAGTTGCATTCCAGTAACCAGTTTTTTAATTAATTTTTTAAAGATTGTCATGTTAAGAGTCGTGCTTTCTAGAACATATTTCGCTATACACATAAAAAATAGCGATTCAGAAGCCCGTTTTGATTTTCTGAAGTTAAAAGCACTTTTTGAGCAACTGGATCTATGTATCTTGAAGATTTTTTATACTGCAAAGGATAATAAGCAAACAATACCATTTTGCATGTTTTACCTTTTTCGATCGATCAACTTTTGGATCGAAGACAACTTATTAGTATGAAATGGGGAACCATTTTTTACTTTACTTTGCTAATTGTATTTCTGCTAATGGTTTGATATGAATTACATTTCTTATTTAAAAGAATGAATTTGATCAGAAGTTCCAATTTTCAATCCATCCAATTATAATGAGAGTAGTCTTAATATTGATTTCTTTATGTAAACGTTGGTAAGATCGGTTGGAAGAAACTCAATTTTGTAATATAATAATTGGAACGATTCCGATTGATTAAAAAAATCTTTTATTTATTGTATTTATTATGTGGGTTTCAAATGTTATCTACGTCATATCCAATTTAGTCAAAATTTACATTTTAGGAAGTCATCCAGCTCTTTATCGCATCAAATTAAATTGATTAGAATGGTGCAGAGCTTGATTATAAATCATAAAGTTGTACTAGTACGGTTGGAACTCAAATAGCAACTAAATAGGTCGTCCAATGCCCCCCCCCCCAAAGAGTGTGTAGTGAGACCTTTCACCGTGAGCCACCCTTCAATCAAGAATTTAGATTTGTATACAGTGTGTCCCCGGATAGGTGAAACGACTCTTGTGAAAGATAAAAAATTTTCGATATAAAATTTCATTGTTTGGGGTTCAGCCCTGCTTAGTTAAAGACTAATTTCTGGCATAATTTTAGTTTTCTAAAATCATGTATGCCTTGGATATTTTCAAAAATCTGATTTTTGGTTCTAGTAAACTACCTTTGTTAGTGAAGATATAACAAAATTTAATTAACAAAAGTTGTTTAGAATCATGAAAGAGTCCTACTTCTAGAATTTCAAGCACCTAGGCCAACGTTGATGTTTTGGCAATTTACAATAATTTTTACCTGATAGTTTAATATTATTTATCCCCGGATAGGTGATATGACTGTTGTTAAAGAAATTCTTTTATTTATTTTGTTTATTTAGAATTTTATCGCTTTTACAAGAGTCATAACACCTAAATTATTGTAAATTGCCAAAACATCAACGCTTGAAATTCTAGAAGTAGGACTCTTTCATGATTCTAAACAACTTTTGTTAATCAAATTTTGTTATATCTTCACTAACAAAGGTAGTTTACTAGAACAAAAAATCAGATTTTTGAAAATATCCAAGGCATACATGATTTTAGAAAACTAAAATTATGCCAGAAATTAGTCTGTAACTAAGCAGGGCTGAACCCCAAACAATGAAATTTTATATCGAAAATTTTTTATTTTTCACAAGAGTCGTTTTTGCCAAAACATCAACGTTGGCCTAGGTGCTTGAAATTCTAGAAGTAGGACTCTTTCATGATTCTAAACAACTTTTGTTAATCAAATTTTGTTATATCTTCACTAACAAAGGTAGTTTACTAGCACCAAAAATCAGATTTTTGAAAATATCCAAGGCATACATGATTTTAGAAAACTAAAATTATGCCAGAAATTAGTCTTTAACTAAGCAGGGCTGAACCCCAAACAATGAAATCTTATATCGAAAATTTTTTATCTTTCACAAGAGTCGTTTCACCTATCCGGGGACACACTGCATAAATATCTATTTTCAGCGTTGGATTTACGGAGTGGGCACGGGGGGCTACAGCGCCAGGCTCCATTTAAAAAAAATTTAGAAAAAAGGAATAAATTGATATTTTTGTTTATTTAAAATATTTATCTATTTAATTACTTTATTTTCTTTATTTCTTTATTTACTTACTTTATATTCATATGATTTTATTTTAATGTTTATCGCGTAAAATAATTTCGATGTGTTTCAAAAAAGGCCCCTTTCACGTAAAGAGCCCTGGTTCCCTGAACTCTTTCATCCGGGCTTGTCTATTTTTGTCCTATGGCTTGTACGCCTAAATATCCCTGTAAGTTACTTTCCCCAGATTATCACTGCAGATTTAATAAGGAGAAAATTACTTTTGTGTATTACGGCTTATGTCTATCTGTCTTTCAATATCATATGAAGATAACATTTATAATAAATTCTTCAATATCCAGCCAGATCACTAACTATAATTTCCGGAAAATTACATATGGTTATAATATTTAAGTGCCAAGGGTACCTTATTATCCCTTATGTGTCTATATGGATTTATCCTTTTTCGATTTGACTATGATGAGCTTTTACTGCTTGGAATGAAAGAGGGTTAATGGAACGAGTCCCCAATGTAAAATTTTCCCAAGGAAGGAAATAGTTTCACTAATTTAACTTCTATTCTGTGAATAGGTACGCTATTCAAAATTGTACCGATTTTTGTCTTTTACCTAGAAACATTTTGGATTTGTCTAAAATTCGGGGACAATGCACCGAATAAATGTAATCGTTCATTACACATTGAAACAAAAATCAAAACCTATCCACAAACCATCTTTTCCTTCTTCTTGTTACGGTTTTTCATATTAATTCCTTTTTCTTTCTGTATTCTTTTATCGGATGAGCAATCAGCAACGATGCTTCAGAAAATATTTAGCTGCTCATGCTTAGGTCGACCGCCAGAGCTCAAAATTGTATTTTTAACTTTGCACAGAAATGACAATATTTCATTAAAAATTTCTGAATACAGTATGTAAAATTTTATGAAAATATCCACATTATATAAATTGTTCACCACCAAATGTGGTGTTCTTCCGGCTGTAATTTCCCAATCGTTTAATTAAAGTTGCATAATCTTTAAAGTTTTAACCGGAAATTGTTTCCTCATGTTCCACAAAAATTAATTTAAAATCTATATTCAATATTATACGTTGATGAATAATACATAACACTTATTGATTTAATTACGTATTCCGCTCATAAGCTTTAGTGAGTTGTTTTTTTTTTATAAGCCCTTACGTTATCGCATTCAAAAATAAAAACAAAACGTGATAACATAATAACGTAGTGCCGATGTCAAAGAATTTTTAATATTTCATATTTACATCCCTCTGGAGAGATATACGCAAACCGTCATTAAGTTTAGTGGTTAAAGTTTTATGATAGTCGTACTAGAATTTATATCTAATGTTACTGTAAACAAGCGAATTTATTATTAGGATTGAGCTTACAAATTTGGTCGTGCCTTGAATTATAAAAATCCACACTCGACGACCTCCCTGTTTTATTGAGAATAAGTCTTCTTTAATTCGGTAAAGTAAGGATATTATGACGGATGGGAGTCAATAAACTTTTAGAATAAAATTAAATTAGCGTAACATTGTTAACTATGTTAAAAATTTCATTACGAAATTATTACCCAATCGGGATTTTACTAACGTTAATAATAATTACATTAGTACAAGTTCACGCAGTGTTGGTTATGTAAAGCTACAGAACTAAAATGTACGTTTACCTTATAACGCACCCTTGAGTATTTAACGGTAATTAATCAATATTAGTTTACAAAATTAATTTGGACAAGCATAAATCATTAAATTATTCTAATGGTAAAATTTTCTTGTTACAGGATGTCTTCGGCGTTACGCGGCCAAGTTTGGTTCGCACTTTTCACCTTATTAACATGGACGACTGGTGTTTTTGGGATAACAAGCATAATTAGTAAGTACTACTTATTTTAAAAATTAAAAAAAATATAAATATAAATTTTGCAATAACATTTCAAAGAATATAACCAATAAAACCGCACGATACTGGTTTCTTGAATTTAAACTCGTTAATGATCTTGGAATCAGTTATATACAAACATAATGGCATTAAACAAACTTTATTTCCTTTTTAAACCAATCTAATGACGCTTGAAATTATCATTTCAAATTCATTACATCTATTAAATATTATTTTCTTTGCGTTATTAAAATAATTCCAGTAGCTATTAGTTTTCCAATGGTAAGTAATTAATTAAAAATTGTATTTCACTTATACCATTAGCATAATGTTACTAACTCTTAGATTGACAGTATTCCACAATTCTCTTTTGTTATTACTGCTAATAACACGTAAATGGGGGATATAAATTCTACGAATCTGGTACTTTCAAGTGGCTGAAGAATTCATAAATAAATAATTAAATTACATAAGTAATTGGCAATAAATGATTAACTTGGAATTTACAGTATAATTGTGACATTGCAATTGAATGGGAAATTATAAAGTAATTGTTTAATAGCACAAACTTCAATAGTAATTAATAGTCTTATTAAACTATATTAATATGTAAATAAAATCCGTATCTCAAGTGAAACTTAATATGTAATATTAACAGTCATTCTTGTGCATAGTTCACGGAATATTGATTTGTTTGAATTAGAGTACACGTTATTTGAAACTAGATACGCAATATTAAATGACATTTTTTTTTAAATTATTAGTGGGAGAAGTTCCTCAAGGTTCTACGCTTGGCCCCCTTTGGTTCAGTTTACATGTGCTTATTTCTCTAGGTGAAAGCATTTTGCATTAAAGTATTCTGGGAAGCCGATGTATCGATTCAACTTCTATCACGTGCATTTAATTAAAATAATTTCAGTTCGAGGACCGACAATAATCAAGATTTCTTTTAAAATAACTGATTTGTCATTGAAATTCTTTGCATTATTCAACCAGTAACGGCGATGTGCAAATATTTGTTTTGGTTTTGTTTTTCTTTCCATTCCTCTTAACTGTTATATAATTGATGACTTGTAGAAAATTCTTTAGACGACTATTGATATTTTAACTCGATAGTAGTTTTGCGAAGGTTTACCAGTAAACGTCATTTGTCTAGAAACTTTAATAATAATTGTCCGAAACACTTCAGTTAAAATGACAAGTAAGTACGTTAAATTTCATCGGTTTACCACTTCCTGTTTTTCTACGCGGATTTACAGGAACATAATCTTGTCGAAATCAAAAATTTGAAACGGATCGGTTGATAAAATTTGGCAAAACCAACGCACATGATTTTTTTTCAAGGTTATTTATAATTTATTGATCAAATTTAAATATTTCGTTTAAGTTTTCTTGCATTTTAATAAGGTTTGGTATGTTGTTTGCATTTTAAATCTGTTCAACTTATTGTTAACATCTTTCCCACGTTTTCCCTTATATCACTGATGAACCGGCATTGTTTATTTAACAACCGCGACACCTGATTCACTCCTCACGTTATCTTAACGTCAGAACATTCGCTTATAAGCTTCCTCTAAAATTTCAATAATTTCTTCCGTTTTTTATTTGTTCTTAATTCCTATTCTAGGGAATTTTTGAAATCTATACGCGCTGTGTATGAATTTGGTAAATATTTGCTCAAAAAATTCCTCTTTGTATGTTGGTATAAGTGCCATATTTCGATTCCAATCACATAATGAACGGATGCAAAAAAAGTGTTAAAAAGGTCATCTCAGCAGTCACGTTTATGATTTTGGAGCTTGAACAAATATTATTTGATTTGATCTGTAAATTATTGCTACACGAGGTTATATGGTTATATCGAAATTAAGGGTGATAGAAAATATTACAATAGCCACAAGAAGAATCCAAAAGCGATTG
This sequence comes from Pyrocoelia pectoralis, assembly GCA_036250285.1. Lineage (NCBI taxonomy): Eukaryota > Metazoa > Arthropoda > Insecta > Coleoptera > Lampyridae > Pyrocoelia > Pyrocoelia pectoralis. The sequence goes on along the minus strand of CM070077.1, from coordinate 51,479,678 downwards.
TTTTTCCATTCAGTTTCCATACAGATAGTAACAAGCAAATTGCAGACAAATTCGCATTAAAGTAGATATACTTTAATCTCATGCATTAAAGTAGACATGAGGTTAAAGTAGATAATACATGTACTACATGTATATCTACTTTAATGCATGCGCTTCGAAATTGTGTAGGTACGTCAAACTACAGCGATACGCCGAAGAACCGCCGGCAGCCTTCTGGTATATGAATAAAGTGGAATAAAGTTACGACCTACTTTTAGTAAATCTTAAAGAGGCGAGTCATAAACAAGTTCAGGCGGTCCCGACTATATTTGATAAAAGTGGTTGCATATGATATTTGATATACAGTATGGCCCATCGAAAACAGTCCAGTAAGGAAAGGTTTCTATGTGAAAATAAAAAAATCGTCGGGCCCGTATACTATTATTTTCAGGGGGACGTATTTACACATTAATTCCATCGCTGCAACTTCAACTCCTTAGCGGAGGCGGCATATACCCTTATTTATTCAAATGGGAAGGGGTACGTTGTGATACATTTTTTGAAAGGGGATTAAATTTTCTTTAATATGGCGCTTGGTTTTTTTAATTCAAGCTACGCGTCGCCGAGTAATGGAATTTCAACCATTTCACTGGACCGCTTATCTACCTAACTAATATCATCGACAATTCGATTTCATCTTCAGTAAAGTTGATGTCGAATGGGCCGCGAGATCACCCGATTTATCTCCCCTTGATTTCTTTTTGTGGGGACTCCTGAAATCGAAAATTTATGCCACCCAGTCTGACTCCTTGGAAACCGCATCACTAATGAATGCCAACAAATAACACCCGATATTCTGCACAATATCCGGGAACACTTTCAACAGTTGCTGTACTATTGTGTGGAGGTGAACGGAGGACATTAATACGTAAGTACTAACAAAGACTATCCTTCCCCCTGTCATAAAACCTTCCTCATGGACGAAATTTATTTCGTGCATGGGGAAAGGATAGTCTTTGCTACTAATCAAAAAATAAAATTAAATTTCTCGGGAATCCGCAACACAAATTTAAAAAACAAAGCGCCATTTTAAAGGAAATTTAATGCCCTTTCAAAAGATATATCACAACATTCCCCTTCGCATTTAAAAAAATAAGCGAAATGCCAGCTCCTCTAAGGGGTTGAAGTTACACTGATGGAATTAATGTGCCAATATGTCCCCCTGAAAGTACCAGTATACGGGTCCACCTGTCTTAAGGTGCTGGTTTGGTTCTTGCCATGTGACAATTTCTGGTTTGGAAGAATATATATGAACTTCCTCTTTATAGGAAGCCTCAAGCTGTTCATAAGTAGACACTAGACAGCAACCTAGAAATTAATCATATTCTCGAAATGGGGTGACGAAATGATACAACATTCACACAACCTCCTCCATATTTCTTTATTAATTAACACGAAATGATAAGAAATTGGAGGAGGATGGAGGTTATCTAAACTTTGTAGCATTTCGTCCTAGATGTAGAAGTCTCTTATAAATGTTTGCAAACGTATTCATGTAACTAGCCTTGATTTTCACTTGGAAAACTATTGAAAATATTGATGGTGGCACATAATAATGGTGGAGTGAGGAAGAAAAGCAGTAATAAGATCCTGGTTTTTAGAATAAAAGATGTCATGTGATTGTCGGGAAAAGGAATCCCAGAGAAGTATAGGACGGTACGCCAACGCAGTTTTGGAAAATATTTACAGAGAGTGCATAGGAATTGATTGGTATCAATCAACTCGGTGTTTGGTGGTTTAAAGAGATTGCTCGTAAAAAGGCCATTTTGAACGGTAAAGCAAAGTAAAAAATAAGGTTTATATCGACAAGATATTCAGTTGTTCACATCTCCATCTTAGAATAAAATAAATTTATTTATTTTCGAAAACTGCCTTGGAAAATGGTATTTTCTTTAATAAAATTATTGAAGAAAGTTACATTTTCCGCCCTAGCCCATGTAGCACCGTTTATTGACGTTAACTTCCTCGAATATTGGATCAATATAGTGGGGCAATATTGTCTAACTGCAGTCAATATTGGGTGAATATATTTTTGCAATATTATACAAATATTGGAAATACAGTATTTAGGGAATATAAGAACAATAGTTAGTAAATATTGCTATTTAACGTAAATTCAAATATTGTACACTCAATAATTTACCAATATTGAGTGTAGAATATTACTAAATATTGAAAATCGATATTTAAGCAATATATAACATACATATTTACAATATTTCGTCAATATTGCTATATACTATAAGGATTAATATTAATTTATTAATAACATAAAAATACTGTGTTTTCAATATTACTGCATATTTAAAATGATGAATTAGGCTACATGAGAAAAATGTTCACAAATTATAAGGTTTATGATACTTTCTAAAAATCCGCTGTATATGCACGTCCTCTTCTCTATTTTATAGTATTCAACTTTAAATTCCCAAATTATATAAATTTCCGTAGCTCTGTTGTTTCATGTCTGACTACTTCACCAGGAGATCAATGGTTCGAGTCCAACTTGAAGCAAAAGGTTTTTAGCATCACCAATCTCGTACGAGTGTACACAAAGTGAAAAGAGCCACCCGAGCACACGGAGCCGTAGAGGCGCTGCGCACTGGGAAGAGCCCCTCGGTGCAGTTAGGGCTCGGGGGTTGCCCAGGTCACTCCCTTTCTTACAATTTTGGGACACATTACAAAACAATAATGGACCAATATTGTATAAATATTTTCCCCAATATAGAAATAATATTGTTTAGCACTACTTAGCCAGTACGTAAAATTGTTCACATTTCAACGTTGTGACAATATTGTACATTCATACTCTAGCAATATATTTACAATAAAACGCCAATATTGAAGCAATATTAAATGCTACGTGGGAGGGATGAAAGTAAACAGTATGGCCAACACCATTTAATTATTGTAGGAAAACAAAAGAATTCAGTAAACAACTTAATGTTATAAATACAAACCTCATGAATATTTTTTTAATTATACGCAGTTTTAGTAAAAAATTTGTGTAAAACACTAGATGAAAATGTTTTTTCAAAGCACAATTTTCTTTTCTAGTTGTGCAAATAACTATTATCGTATGTGGAATGTACCTACAGCTACTGAATTTTCAGTGTTGCTGTTGATAGTGAAAATCAAGGTTTTCAGAAGTAAATGTCGCTCATTATTATCGTTAAATATGTGTGAAATAACTTCAATGTTCATTTTGAGACTCAAACATCACATTATTTTTCTAATTTTCAATCGATTTCGGTGTCAACCTTTATTATTATTTTTAGATTGTAAGTGTTTTAATTACATTCGCGTTAGGAAAAAAATATTTTAACATTTATCTGAAATTCTGCACAAAAATACGTAAACATGTTTACGTTACTACGTTCTTTAAGTTGTCACTAAAGACGAGGATAACGTTGACAGTATCTTAAAAATTCTACCTGCGCCTTACTGCATATCAAAATGTAACTAAAACCTGGCAATATCTCGTTATTTATCCTTTTTCTGGCTAATTAATTTTGATAAGTAAAAAGTTGGCGAGCTGGTTTGTAGTTGTAGAAAATTAGTAGAGGTATTGCATTACTGCTACCGTGTAGTTTAAGTAAAGAAGAAATTGCCAACAAGCTTTACATTTTGAAATGGAGTAAGTAATAAATAAATTGACTTGAAATTTAAATAGCATTATATTTTTATCTTCGACATTTTTGTTGCCACAAAACACATTGATTGTTAACGTTAAATAAAATAAATGGAAATAAAACAGTTTTAATGCAAGATATAACGACTATTATAAATAATCTATAATTTATATCCTAATTTAACGAATATAAATAGGTTTATTATTCACTAATAATAGAAAACATTTCAGCTACCAATTTTGAGTAATTCCAGTTTACAACTTAACAATAATTATAAATTAAATAGTACCGAAATTAACTTGGCACTCTCGGGGCCAAATTTTAATTGAGATTTGCATAGAAAAGGAATAATTGTTGCTCATGTTGGAACTTGTGTCATTCCGTAATCCTTGCCGGTTTTAGTTAATGCTAATGAAATGTGAGCCATCTTCGTTCTTTTTCTAGTGTTATTAATTCAAATTATATAAAAATAATGAGCCAATTACTATTACGAAATGATGCGATATTACTTGTGGAAAAACGTACGAAAAACGTTTGTATCCTCCGTAATTTCCTTAGAAGTTTTTCCATTAACAATATGCTATCAGTAAACTCATGAATATAAATAGAAATTAAACAAGTAAATGTTCTCGGATAAAGAATATTTTCTGTAGAGTGCATTAGCACAAAAATATTTTACAGATATCAGGAAAATTTATTGCAATAATGCACGCTCTCGTGCTATACGCTCAATACCTACTGTCATTGGTCTAAACTAGGAGTCCTATCTTGCAAAAACACTAAAATTATAAAATATAGCGCCATAGTTAAGAATTAGTTTCTTTATCTACGTCAGTAATTCACTCTTTACAACATAACGGCTACTGATTATAACCACAAATAAGAACATTCGGTGTACTCAATGATAAATGTACGTTCCGCAGATAAAAATTACAAATTTTAAGGCACGTTATACAACTTTTATCGGTTATAAAAAACAACTAAAAAGTGCGCTTGCAAAAATGCAAAAATATGGAAATCAACTCCCATGTAAATAGACGTCAATTTATATCACGAAAGATTGCAAGTTCATTAATAAATAATGTTTATGGCAAAATTCGTTCTTTAATTTAAATTCAAATTGTGTTGTTAACGTCGCCTTAAAATAAATAAATATAACTTTACGTGACAAAATTAGCAAAAAAAAATCAATCCGACATTAAAATAAATTTATAATTATTGACGATAATTGCTTTGTTATTGCTATATTAATCTAATGATAAATCATTAAATTTACATAAAAAATATTACGATAGGTTAATAAAAGTTTTTTTATGAGACAATCGTCATGTTTTCTGACTTTTTTCCTAAAGGGGAATTATGTTGTATTGCCATTAGGTTTACCATAATTGCACCATTTGCATAATAGAAAAAGTTCAGTTTGCTAAAATGTCATATTTTTTCAACACGTGAGTGACTAAGGCCTTGGCGCGTTCAGTTTGATTCGAAATAGTTATGTAAACTGGCGATTTGCAATTAAAATAACTTTCGACCTGAGCCAATTTAAAAATCCTGGCTAGTATTCTGCCCTTTAGGTATGGAAAATAATATTTTTGGTATTTACTTGATGTACCTATCGCTAACAACGAGGTGGCAGGAATTCAGTTGGTAAGCTTTATTAATATTATAGAAATAAGCTTTTTGGCTGGTCTTACACACTAAGAGAACTATTCCAATGGTAAATAGATAACTAAAGCAAGCTAAAATTTCCCACAATTATATAAAAATATTGAAATTAATTGCCGTTTTATCTACGTTAAACAATCCTGAAGGGAAAACAAAATTAAAAATTTTATAAAATTTCCAATAATAATATACAAGGTGATTCACGACTATTCCCTCGGTCTGTTGTGCCTAAAGGGTACAAGATATCAGTTTCATTTTTTGGTGACATATGTAAATTGATAACGACTATTTTTTTAAATTATTTGCATTTATACAGTTATACTAATAGTTTTTGATATGAAATGAAAAGCTATTCAACACAGAATAAAAATATACAGTGTGGTCCATTTAAGTTAAATGAGTTTTTGTTGTTTGAAAAATATAAAATATGAATCCTTTTTCTAAACACCCTGTGCATAGAATCGAAATCCCACGTAGTGCAAATGAAAGCCTTAAAGGTCAAAATAAATTGTTATAAATTTGTGTTACTGAAAGTAAGTGGTTTCCGTGTTATTAGGCGTTGGTTGTTTAAATTGAATATTTTTCTTAAAATCACAATTTTCTCAAAATTGGTAAGCGATAGGTATTATAGGGAACGTTGAATAAAGTTGCCTTAGTTTTCAACGTATAATCTAAAAATGTAATAAAATACAGGGGGTTGCATTTAAAAAACCTAACTTTGATATATTACAATTTTGCGAACCACCCTATATAATTGCAAATAATTTTAAATAATAGTCGATATCAATTTACTTATGTGACCAAAAAATTAAGCTGATATCTTGTACCCTTTAGGCATAAGAGACCGAGGAAATAGTCGTGAATCACTCTGTATAATTATATGATATTTTAAAACGTATGAACCGAATGATCAAGACAGCATAAGAAACGCCATATTAAGACAACATTTATTTTGAAACTAGATGAGATTTATTAATGGCGGACCAACTTCATGCTTAGATCTCTGCACGCCCTTATTCTAATATTTAAATCGATTTAAGCCAATAAAACTGTGATACGTGGTTCTAATAATTATTTAAGAAAATAGTAGGAAATTCTTAGCAACATGTCATTATAGTGGGGTGGTTTAGCACTGTATATGGGTACAGCTGCATATCGCCCCAAAGTGTTATTTAAACTAAAGTAATACCCAAATGTGAATGAAGGCCATGGATATCACTTTCAAGAATAAGTTTATGCAGTAGGAACCCTTCCTTATTGTATGCCACAAAGCTCAAAGTTACTCTAGGAAAGGTTTCAACTTGATCATTAGATCTGGTAGGACGTGAACCCTTAAAAAAGTGGAAAATTTGTAAGGAAGCATTTCCAAATTTCCACCCACATTTTATCCTTCTTTTTCTTCAAGGAATATTTCGTATTCTTTTGAAAGATTTAGATAAAAGAGTCATGTGAAAAGAGTATGGCCAACTTTTGTCGCTAGGTACTCAAAACTGATGAACGATAACATTTTGGGTACCTTTTGTTGTCTAATAAACAAAAGCCTTGTTTGAACGGGCCGGGGTTACAGTTTTTTTAAAAGGCTACAAAACCCTAGTAACACTTCAATGAATGTTAAGTAGGTAGACTACGTAAAATGTGCATTTAAAAAAAGGACAATAATCCTACTTTCGCAGCTGTCCCATTCTTCCAAAAAAAAACCGGAATATAAGATATACAAAAATCAGAAATTAAAATAAATGTCATTCTCTACTTGTTTCGAAAACAAGAATTGCAAGTTTTTGTTGACCTATTGCTCTCTTCTCGTTTGGTTTTTCCTAAAATTATTAGCCTTTGAAATATTTTTGTCTGATTCTGATTCAGGTTTTTGTAAAAAGAACCTTCATTAAAGTTACACCTTATGAAGTAGAATTTTAAGCGAGGTTTCCATTTACGCAATTACGTACTGAAATTTCATGCCACATTTAAATGTTCAGTTTTGACATCGTGCAACTAAAAACCTTTTTGCACACAAATTAGTGGAACGTACACTGTGGTCGTTGAAGCCAAACTGTTTTTATGTTTGTACCTGCTTTGTGATTTTTTAACAGCTTTTAATGGATTTTGAAGAAATTGCATTAATAATTAATTGGTGCATCTGCTCTTCTTTTACTCAACAAAAAACTTTGGTTGGTAAGACGGTGGATTAAAAATCGAAAAATTGCTTCGAATTAAATTTTAAACTGCAGCATAAGGAATTTGTAACTACTGGAACTTTATTCATAATGATTAAGATAGGTCTAAAATCCTCCCCAATAACGTTGGAAAGGATACTGCGAAGGAAAGTGCAAGGTTTACAAACATACATTTCTTGGAGGTAGGCTAACTGTTCCATTGAGATATTTGGCTACTGGAGAGTCATACAAAAACCTTGGCTCAGAACAAGAAACATTTTCTTTTTTATGTTTCGAAATGTTATGCACTTAAGATCTCTAATATAACTGTCAAATGAGAATTTGTGGCATTTTTGTGACCTGTTACGTGATTGGAATGGAAAACATTTTAGGATACTCTGGACTACTCTTCAGATTTCTTTAGAAGCACTCCGTATTTAGGTTAGGCAAAATTCATGGTATCCAAAAGAGACAGAATGAGGAGCAAGGAAATGCGAGAAGAACTGAATATTAAATCGGTTGAAGAATACATTGAACCAAGGCAACAAGGTTGGTTCGGACACCTGCAAAGGATGGAGAGTAAAACTCAAACCAAACGAATCTAGGAATCAAGAATGGTTGGCAAGATGAAACGAGGAAGACCAAAGCAAACTTGGGACAAAATAATTGGAAATATACTAATCGTGAAAGGAAAAACGTGGACGGAGGTGAAGAAACTAGCGGAAGACAGAAAGAGTTGGAAGAAGTTAATACAGAACTGAGTATTAACTGAAAAAGCTCAAATAAGAAATGTAAATAACATTTAAGGTACCTATTTGAATTGTAGTGTAGTTAAATGTATTGTATCCTTACACCCCTTTTGGGTGAATGTTGAAATGATTTATACAGGGTGCAGCAGACCTCTCTCGTGTAGTTCTATAACTCTTATTGTATAAAACTTACAGATTTATTTGAAAGGTATCCATTAATGGTGGTAGGTACAAAAGAAAGTATTTTAAATTTTTATTTATACAGGGTAGTCCAACACTAAAGTGGACAAACGACTTACTATTTTTCAAATGAAATGACCTAACTATTTTTATATTTTTAGAACTTCTGTAGTCACTGTTATATTTCCCTTAAATTATTTTTTTTACTCTTCTACCCGTTGCGAAAAAAACTAATTTTTTCGGCAAATATGGAAAAATCGTACCCCTCTTTAAAAATTCGCCACACCGTCTCAGATTTAATGGTGGAATTTTGAAATTTAAAAAGCTAAAGGACACAACTATTTTTTTTTGTTTTTGTTTTGAATTTTTATATTGTATATGGTCAAAAATAATTTTAAACTGTGTGTCCTTTAGCTTTGTAAATTTGTAAATTTCAGCATTAAATCTGAGACGGTGGTGAATTCTTAAAGAGGGGTGATTTTTCCGTATTTGCCGAAAAAAATAGTGTTTCTCCGCAACGAGTGGAAGAGTAAAAAAAATATTTAAGGGCAATATAACACTGACTACAGAGGTTCTTAAAATGTAAAAAAAGTTTGGTCATTTCATTTGAAAAAAAGTAAGTCGTTTATCTACCTTAGTGTTGGACCACCCTGTATATATGAAAATAATTTTAAAATATTTGCTTTTGACCACCATTAATCTATTAATGGTGGTCAAAAGCAAATATAATGTCAAATAAATCTGTAAGTATTATACAATAAGAGTAAGAATAACGACAGAGGTTTGTCCCACCCTGTATATATAAATTTCATAATAGGAGTCGATTCAGAATGTCGTCAATTTACTGGGATCTTTCAACATAATGGATTTAGAGGAAATTGCATTACTGTTAATAATTGGCACACTTTCTTTCCTTTTACAAAAACGATTTCCAAGAAAAGTTCACCTTCGCCAAGCAAGATTTTCTAAAATGTTCGCCTCTTAGATCCACAAGATAATGTTATTCCAACCGAATTTAAGGTCAATGCTGCCATAGTCATTGATGTCTATACATATAACACGAAATTCACCTTAACTAATATGACATCAACTATTCCAATTACTGGAATTGCGGATTTGCTGTTTGGAAGTTTTTAATTGAAGTAACTATAGTCTTTCGAGATATTTCTTCTCAAGAAACTACCATTACATTTATAACTGTAATTGACATTGATTGATTGTTTGTTTCTAGAGAGGTTATGCTATTGTTTTAGAGTTTTCATCTGGTCAAAAATGGCAAAATTCTTGCCCTAAGTTACGTTTAAATAAGTCTGCATTAATAATATGCAAACAAATAATACGATATACACACTGAATAAGTCTATTATTCATAAAGCAAAATCGCCCTCATAAAAATAATTCGTATTCAAACACTTAAATAATAATTAGGTTATCACTAGCAGTGGGCGATTAGAATTTTGGGCGACCGATAATAATCGATTAATCATACAAAACTAATTAATCGACTAATTTCAAACAGTTGTGAAAATCATTATTAATCCATAATATGGGTTACAATCGATTAATCGATGTGATTGTCCAACTAAACCGCTGGACACTCATTAAAATGAAGAGATAAATTAGACCATTAATAAAAAATCGATTAACGGTTCATTAAACAAATCGATTAATCCATTAATATCTAACGATATCGATCAAGAATAAAATCTAAATCGACTTATAATAAAAACCTTATTAATCGATATTTTACTGGTGCTAGTTTTCATATTTCAGGTACTCGTCTAAACTGTCTGTCTGTCATGTGCGGGGGGTTTGTCCAAATTTGCTACAAATCAAAAACGTACCGTTATCACAGTTTTTGGAATTATAATCTTATAACTGAGTTTTCACCGAATATACTAAAAAATGAAAGGTATCCTGGCTTAAAATCATTACTGTTGAAAATAAGATTTTTCAAATTTGTTGCTGAACAATAACTGTTTAACGTTTTTATTGCTAGCGTCCTGTCGATCAATTTATTATGTACATGTGTTACGAAACTATCGTACAACAGCTTGGAATAATTAATTTAGAAGGCCTTTACTTTCATTAGGAAGATGCATTACTGTAAGAATTCTCTTACTTTGTTATTGCATGGGTTTGAAAATGTTCAAACTCTAGGAAATTAGCAAGGATTTTCTCTAGAATTATTTGTATTATATCAACAAACATTTATTTACTTATTGTACTATAGAACTTGTGTGTCGCCGTCCTGTCTAAACATACCTACCGCTTTTTAAGGAAACTGAGGTAATGTTTCAAGGCGTAAGCAGTTGAAATGTATCAGAATGGCGTCTTGTCGGTATTATCCAATGTAAAAAAAAAGGTATGGGAAAATTTTCGATGAAATCAAACTTTATTACCTAAAGATTCATTCATCAATTAGTAGCTGCGAATTTGGGAGTGGTAAAACGTTTGCGTTTCCTAAAACTTCCATGGCCTACTTGTAAATAGTTTTCTCTAAACGTATATACCAAGGAAAGAACTGGGTGTGCGTTCAAAGCTCCTTTTTTTTTAAGGAATATGAAAAGTCATTCGCCCACTTAAGCATTATTAGTTTTCTCTTACGTCTATTCACGCTTCGTATAAAATTTGAACGTAGAACTACTGAATTACTAAAAATACAACCACATTTATGGCTGACAGGTGTGACTACTTGCAAACCTTCGCTCGAAACTGTGACATTGACTTTTAAATTATACATTTTTGTTTTTTAATCGATGTATATCATAGAGTCATCTAGCTAGAGGAAGTTGTACAAGGTTAAGCGCGACGATAAAACTATGCAATGAATGAATGTGTATACTTTTCATAACCTACACACCACTTTATCAATAAATTAACGTCGGTGAAAAATCCAAAGGACAGTAAATAATGTAATAAAAACGTTCTATTTTTTCCCCGACTTTCATTCATTACGAATATTGGCTATAATGCTTTCTTTGCGGTCTGATGTTTTTATGTCAGAATTTTACTGTGTAGCAGCCTACTTAATACTTAAAATAATGTTTATGAAGGTTATTAAATAATCATATTAATAATAATATATTTTATTTTTAACACGTTAGAAAGCTCTTAAAATTGATTTGATTCAGTACTTAGCACGTAACAAGTATCGACAATTGAAATTTAACTCAATATAATGTTTATTTTTTTTTCTTTATTATTTTTTTTTTTTTGTGTATGAAGTACTCCATTTTAGTTTGCGGATTATATAAATAAATAAACAATTGTGGTCAAACTAATTCTTTTATTGGTTTTTACTATTGGCGATCGATTTCGGTTGTGGGTATACCAACAACCGAAATCGATCGCCAATAGTAAAAACCAATAAAAGAATTAGTTTGACCACAATTGTTTATTTATTTATATAATGTTTATTATTGGCTTCATACATATGTACTAATTGGAATTTCCAACTGCTATATCTAATTACATAACACTTAAGAAATTATATATTGTGTTAAAAGATAGTGTCCAACCAGTATAACATACATGGAAAACCAATTTCATACATTAACCCTGTAAGAGGCCAGAATGTCAAGGTGTTTCCTCTTATTTTACTAGTTCGTGTCTGTGTAGGCAACTGTGCTTTTACTGATGTTACTCAAATTGAGTGTTTTTACATAGAATTCAAAAGATTACTGATGCAAGTTTAAGTACTACTACATTACTAAAGTAATGGTGTTTCAAAAGAGAAGAGGCGCATATAAGAGAACTGGCAAATAAGGGGAATAGACTAGTATGGGGAATGGGAGAAAGAGTTTTTGAGAAGGATATGGAAAAGAGAAGGTGGATTTTTGACAAGCTAGTAAGGAGTGTGATGGGGTACGGAGCAGAGATATGGGGGTGGAAGGAGTGGGAGAAATCGTTTTCTGATTACAACTATACTACACATTCTACATTATTTTTTTTTTGCGGTAGGTATTACGCATAAGGTATTTTATTTAATACGTCATTGTAGTAAACACGGGAAAGTTGTGTGCTAGTTTACTGGTCATTTAATTTTAAATGGCACTACGCCGTGTGTAATATAAATATATCATTGGAAAGCTCTTTTAAAATGTTGTTCATTAGTACCAAACAAAATGTTAGTTAATCCATTATTTTTTAAATAATACGAAAATTACCTACTATTTAAGTTCAGTTACTCAAGTTTATTGTTTTAAATGTCAAATTACGTACTATTTTCCAAAAATAGTTTATCTTCACAAATAGGTAGTCAAAATGAACAGAAAGACTCAACAATAACCCATAGAGAATTATAGATTCAAGCATTTGCTTTGATATTAGTAGCGATAAATACAAAATCATACAAGTAAAGTTAGTGAAAGCTTTTGTCAAACAAAATAATTGATTAATTACCATTTGGTTTAGCACCTACTGATGAATAGTATCGTTAAAGGCTATCCAATTGCATGTCACACATGGAGTAGTGCAAATTAAAAAATAGGGGTGAGATGGCTGGAACCTAAAGCGTGGGTTGCAGAAGATTACCCCACGGTTCATAGTAATTTCGCTTCTTTGTTCTAGAAACGGTTTCGAGAAATTTCACTTATCTGTTATAGTCTCGAAGATATGAGCTCTGGCAAGCTTTCAAATTGACGCCTGGTATAGAAGGAACAATGCAAAAATTTGCTAAAATGCCAACAACAATTCGAAAAGTGGTGCCCCGACCTAGCATTTAAAATTTCTCTTCCTTTCTTTTCCATTTTATTGTATTTGCCATTACGGCAGAAAAAAAACGCGGCAGTATGCTCTACTTCTTAATAAGAAACAGGACTTTTTCGCTCACCGAGCAAGATTATTAATTGGTAATATACAGGGTGGTTCGAATTTATTTAAAAAAAATTTACCTGTAGATTCCCCAATGTTTGCTAATAAACATATATCCGGAAACGAATAGTTTTTAAAATACAGAGTGTTAAACATATTATAAATACATAAACTGTATTTTATTTGAACAAATACACAACATTCGACATTTTCTGACACTGAACGTTTTTATAGGTAGTAATAATTGTTGCACCCTCTTATTATTTCTATCATTGTATTCATATCATTTAATTAAATATTGTTCATGTGTAACGAAACATTAAAATTACAACAGAGGCCTCAAATTTTCTTTACGGAAATTTCCCGAGCGCAGATAACGTTTCCTTGTATTTACGATGATATGTATCGTTTATATAGAAATAACTACCTACTACAGTTGATGTACACAGTTATTATACCTAAGATCGAATGTGTATATTCAGTACAGTATCTGCGTATATTTTCATGCATTGAAACGTGAAAAATTCGGCACAAAGCGTTTACTACTGTGCATTAATTTTAATTGTTTTAGTGGTGTCCCTTTGAATTATGGCCATAGTTCCAACACCTTTCTTCATTTATCTACCTTAAATACTATAACTTTCCATTTATAATCGAAGTAGGAACCGTCTTATTGAAAAGCTCTTGCTCGTTCAGTATTCCATTTAATTAACAGTAGAACTTTCATAAAGTTGGACGAATCTCTAACCAATATGGTTTATTCTGGGAATAAAGATATTTAACTTTCACATTATGGCTGTGCGTTTGTAAGTAGCAACAAAAACGACGTTACATTTACGTTTTAACTATTCATTTTATTAGCGCTTTCAGAAATTGCAAAAATATTACTCCAACTGACAAATCCATAGATGCACACTGAAACGTCTGCGACCGTCTGTTCTCTGATAAAGACGTTTGGTACGCATTCAGTTAATACGGTGTCAACATACAATACGTTACCATTTTTCTAATCGACCCTCTACTTCTACTTCACTTTATCTCGATCGTCTGTCTGCCTGTCTGTCTAAAAATTCTCTGGTTGGCAGAAGTCCTCGATTCTTCTCTTTTCGATTACTGTTCAGTTATACATTTCGAGCTAAGTTCTTCATCGTAGTTTTAACCAAGATGTTATCCTTACATTTATATTTGATTTTCAGTCTTTTCGTAATAGCTTTTAACCAAAGCGCTATGGATTCATTTTTTGCAATATTGTGGTGACTACTTTAAAAAAATTTTGACTTCATCTGGTGCGTAGGTTGTAATCTTTTATTGCGCCCTCTGGTGGTACTATTACAATTAAATTACAGTCGAGTCGTTTCACTGTGGACATTTTGTGCCGTGCCTATTGAAAAATACATTATGACATGGGAATTGGCCATACTAGAACCGGGATAAAATCCAATATTTTTTCTAACTATACCTGGTGAATATGTACTTTCATATTTTGATTGAGTCCCAAGAACATATATGATGATTTTAATTTCTGTACATTTCATGAATTACTTATGTTTTTTATAAATATATGCATAATATCCTTAATAATTATTGTTAAACTGCATATTTTAATAATTTTCTTTAGAAATTGACATTCCTCAATTAAAAAATGTTTACTCACATTAATTTTTTTAAAATTCCATGCAGAAAGAGAAACTTATAAATTTATTACAAAAAATGTAGGCTTTAACTTGCTTAAAAATGTTTATTAACAACTAGTGGAAATATTATTAAAAATTTGGAAAAGAAGAACTAAATATGAAGCAATGAAAGTGTGTAACGTTGAAAGGATTTTTTTGGCGAAAATTTACATACAAAAATTGAAAAATATGAGTCGTTGATTTCCACGGGTTTCTAAAAGTTTCATTTCCTTGTTAAACATATCCGTATTGAAGAAATTAATTCAAAAGAACGTATTTATATGTAATTATTATGCTTGTTAGACACATTATAGGCAATTAAGTGAATTAAGAAAACCATTTATTAGAAAAAAAAATCGTAAAATATCTATGAAGTAACACCCACTTTCGCGTACTAAAAATTTAGATTTGTTTAAATATATAAAAATAGCCAGGGGCGGGGTGAGGCACGTGCAAATGGTGCCTGCGCGCATCAAGATTTTTTTAAAAATCCGCTCAAGTAAATACCGATAAAAGTTGTTTCATATATTGTAGTGTAGTAAAGGTTTATGACATCTTGAATAAATTTAACCTACCCTTGACGGTCAAAACGGAAGTAATAAACTTGTTACAAAGATGAAATTATTTACTGGGGTTGAAAAAACTTAAAATTTGCAATGGGTTTTTATACCCAAAATTATTTTGTGCATCCTAGGAATTGTCATTCTCACCCCAAGAATTATTATTTTTATCCCAAAAATTATTTTTTCTACCTTAGCTTTTTAATTATTTTGGTCCGAAGATTTTTGTTCCCAAGAATTATTATATTAGCCCCCAAAATTATTAATTTAGCCCACATAATTATTCTTTTGGCCCCAAGATTTTATTCATTTCACCCCAATATTTTTTTTATTTTACCCCAAGATTTTATTTATTTACTTATTTTACGTATTTGAAACTAAAAAAAATGCCACCCTAAACGTATATTGCCACTCAGGCGCTTAGGTGAGAGGTAGGTTTAGTATATTTTTTTTTCAATTGATACAAAAACGGGAATATGATACTCCAACAGTATTTGAAACTAAAAAAATGCCAAACTAAACGTACCTATATTGCCACTCAGCCGCTTAGGTTAGAGGTAGGTTTAGTATGTTTTTTTCAATTGAATAAAATGAATAAAATCATGGGGTAAAATGAATAAAATCTTGTGGCCATAAGAATGATTCTGTGGGTTAAAATAATAATTTTGGGGACTAATATAATAATTCTTGGGATCAGAAATCTTGAGACCAAAATAATTAAAAAGCTGGGGTCGAAAAAATAATTCTTAGGGTAGGGCAAAAATAATAATCCTTGGGCTTAGAGTGACAATTCTTGGGGCCGCGAAAATTACCACTCATTTTTATTTTGCACTTGGCTTCTAATAAGTTAGCGTCGCCCCTGAAAATGACATTATACAATGACTTGCTCAGTATTTCTTTGGGAAATTTTGCCTTTTTGCTTTTTATTAAATAAAATTTTGATCAATTAATTAAATTTTTCCACTAACGTACGCCTTCACAATAAGATCCTCCAGAACACATAGTTTCTTAGAAAAGTTGCCGTTATAGAATTTTTTGGCAACGCGCAAATGTTACACCCTCACATTGACATTGTACAGGAGTCACACCTTGACCTGTTTCTCAATTTGGGTAACTAAGCAAAATTGATCCAGGTTACTAGAAGACCTCGAACAAGCTTTAGTCCAGCTGGCAGAGGATGGGCCTTTTATTTACAATTTGTTTACGATTTTAATGTAAAATCGCTTTTAAAAGCTTACATTGGTGGAAATTGATCGAGCTTATGGTTCCAATACTCTCAGTGAGTAATTGAAAGGACTGTCAGTATATCTATTAATCAAAGCGCGACCGCGTAATGAATGTTACAACGATTTGCAAAATAAATTAAATATAACGACCATATTTGTGCACATTTATTCGTAAAAGTATGGTTGGAAATAATATTCTGCAAACGTATTAAAAATGCATTATCATTAATCTTGATGCTTACCCGTTACATAGGATACAATTTCTGTAAAAGAGTACAATTTCAACTTAGCTGTCAGGTGTTAGGATAAAATTTAAATCTACACGGATTCTGAGGAAGCAGGTGAAGATAATGGCTTCAGGTCTGAAATGATTATACATTATATATACATATATAAAAAAGAGAGCAGCTGATTGTAATAAATAATGAGATTAAATAGTGATTAGGCATTTTCCGAATCGTTGAGATTACATATAGTTAATGTTGCGGTTTCAATAATGAGATTCTGAGCTAAAAACGTATAAAAACGATGAAAACTAAACAGATTTGATTAATGATTGTAAACCGACTATAAATTAAAGCGACTAACACAATTTCATTGTCCACCTGTAGAAGAGTGGTATTATTTGTCCTTCATTATGAGATAGTCAACGTCATAATATAAAACAAATATAAAGGTGTGCCTACAAAGACGACCATCAGGTATATTATCGACGAATTAAAATGTTACCCACCTGAAAGCACAGTAAATCATAGAGTTAATGGGCGGGCAGTTCAACTTTAAATTTGGGACCACCCGGCATGGGAGCCGTTCCAAATCGCCGTCAAAAGTTCTCTTTCATCATAATGAGAACCGCTCATATTTATGGCTTTATTGTTTTTGTCGAACGTCCATAGTTACTTACCTGGGATGGGACATCTAAATTAGGGGCCCATAAAAGACGTGTTGGTTTTGCTAAACCTTACCTTTCCTTTTTGGATATCTCACTCGTCGAATTTTTTTTTCTCCTAAATAACATAAATTAAACCGTTCCAAAACCATTAGAATTTTTCTGTAATAATGGATTTAAAATTAAATAATATATTAAAAAAGTAACCAGTTTTTAAATTGTACCTTAAAGGTGATATTAAATTAAAATATGTAACCTCGCGAGTGAATAAGTCAATTAAGATAATTATAGCTTTTGAAATACCAATAACCCTCTTATATATACTATTATTAACAAAAGAATTATTACTGCACTTTAGAAGATGTTATCTTCTCTAAATTTACACGAAGTCCTAGACACTAATTTACTTAGCTAAGGTTGTATATTACTCGCTCATAGTTCACTTGTAACTTATTTTGCTGTTATTAGTTTTATGACCATTGTAAAATATAATAATTCCGTAATGAAATCCTTTCGCATGCCATACGAATAAAAATTCTAATCGGTGTTCGTAATCGTCATTATGATCACTTAATTAACGATAAAGATTGTGGTCAGATTGTGCCTATATCGTACGGTTAATGTTAATTCGCGTTCATCCTAAAAATATCATACCTACTTTAGGTTTAAGTTTGTCTTACATACTATTTTCCTATACCGGTGATAGGTCGAAATGCTCTTCCTCTCGATTTGGTTACTTTTAGAAGTTTCGCTTTGTTTAAATATTCAAAATTAACGTCATATAACTGTTTTTCAAACCTTTGGGCCTTCAAAACTATTAACTATTCGATATGGAGGAATTCTACAAAATGTGTGTCCTTACCATAAAGATTTATCGCGTTTATGTCAATTACATACATAATCTTACTTAATAATAATAGTAATGATATAGGTACATAAAAAGACCACACGGCTTGAGCTCAAACTACATGTATAAGGTGAAAGAAAAGTCAGCGTACACCATCATAACTAGGGTTCGAATTAAAAAATCTCAAAATATGCATACAATATGCACTTTATGTACAAAAAACAGGCGATTGAAGAAATATGAATTTAAGAATAATAAACACTAGGTATATTTCGTATGTACAATATTGTCAGAAAATCACGGTTTATAATAGTAAGTAAGTGAAATAAGACATTGAGAGTGAAATTTTATTCCAATAATAAATAATTTCTATTAGATCATTTGCAAAAACGGTGTGATTACTATTACGAGAAAAATGAGTGATCCTAGGTCGAACACTTGAGGTACCCCTGAGCAGTAAACAATAAATTTAATAGAAAACCATATAATTTTGATGATCTTCCACCAATTCCTCAACGAGCGTAGATGTTTAGAAGATGTGAAACAAGTAAAAAACTAAAGTACATAATTGTTAAACTTCCCAATAACAATAATCGGTGGCTTAATCTCTTAAGTTGCGTAACAGAGGTGATGCTTCCCCAACCGTTGACGTATTAATCTCTTCTAAACAGCCTACTCTTTCAACGGTTAAAACATATACGCCAGCACCACACTTCTTACTCACAATCAGTAGTGTAACTTTTACATCTTTAACGAATTAAGTGATGCATCGAGTAAATCAAATTAGGTTAATTAACTTTCATCTTGGATAATTGAGGAATACCATTTATTTTATGCATTACTTAATTTGTTAAAGATGTAAACGTTATATCATGCTTTAGTAACTAATGTCTAATATATTTTCTGATAATTGAATTTTCTTCTTTCACTGTGTCTATTATACTGTAATATGTAACTTCACCTTCACGTTTCATTAATTTAAGTTTGTTCAACTCGTTAAGTCTGATGATGACGATTGTTGAAACTATGAACCATGATTCTTCATTATTAGTTTGGCGATTTTCTTTTCTCTCAATGTTTCTACACCTTTAGTCTATCTAACTCACTCCTCGTCTTCTTCGTTCCCACCTTTCACCGATTCGTTCTCTCCACGTACCTTCTTCTTGCACACAGGACAGAGCCATGTGCCGTAACATGATTCATTGTATACCCATTATAGTGCATCTTTTCAAACCACATCTTTTGAATTTCTGGTAATCGCGTGAAAGATTATGTCTAGGACTTTAACAAAACTGTATAAAAAACATTGATTTGACCTTGGTCGTAAGTACATTGAAGTCTCAAAATTTGATATCTTCTCCTTCTGGGGATGTTTAGAGGCATTACTCAAAAAAATAAAAATAAAAACATATCCTAGTCGTCTTCAAATATGACAAAGTCGCATTTCTGCAATTAAAAGCAATTTCTATTCACAAATGTGGCAAATGGAATTCCATCCTTTTCAGATCGTTTTTGGCATCGATTATACCTTATGGCTTCCTTCTACTTGACTCAGCATGTACATGTTACTTGACTTGAGTCATACTCATAATAAAATGTCACGCTCTATTTTTATTCAAATTTGTTTAGAACCTTCTTCTATACAGAATGGGCAGTGGCGTAAAGTACACCCCCGCAGACACCGCACGGCGGGGGGGCCCAGTCATCTCAAGGGCCCAAACAACCAACCTTTATAAAACAAATTTTTAAATTAAATAAGTACCTATACCCAATTACATTAAGAAATAAGTTTAAGATCAGTAAATCATGCTTTTGTATGTACCGGGTCAGGCAAAATGATCTGACACATTTGTAGGTTAAATAAAAGGGAAATAATGTAAAGAAACAAAAAAGTGCTTTTATTTTCGAAAAGTACATATTAATGCCATTTTTTTCGTTTCTTTTTGAATTGATTTTGAGGGAGATGGTTCCTGGTCATTTGATCTCATTGCGTGTGATATCAGTTGGCCCGCCCGTTCACCTGATTTAAATCCGCGCGATTTTTTTCTCTGGGGATACCTCAAGTCAAAGGTCTACATTAATTACCCTCGATCTATTGAACAAATTAAAGATGCAATTCGTCAAGAAATTACTGCCATTCCACATGAAATGACTCGCCGCGCCGAGTTATAGACAACTTTCGTAAACGCCTTCGACAGTGTATGGACAAGAATGGATCCAATTTGACTAATTTGATTTTTAAAACATAATGAAAAAAATGGCATTATATGTACTTTTCGGAAATAAAAACACTTTTTTGTTTCTTTACTTCATTTGCCTTTTATTAAACCTACAAATGTGTCAGATCATTTTGCCTGACCCTGTATTTTATTATTTTTGACTACCCGTTACAGTGGCAACAGCAGAAAGGTCATTTTCTTAGATGAAATTAATAAAGAATTATCTACGCAATACAATGTCAGAACAGCGGCTTAGTAATTTGTCTCTTATTAGTATTAAACAAGAGGAAGCAAAAAAATTGAATATAGATGAATTAATAATTTCGTTATAAAAGTTTACTTATCTACTTTTAGAAGAATGTACATACAAAAACGACCAAATTTAATGACCGTATTTTGCATTTTTTGTCAGGGAGGGTAGGGGAAAGGGGCCCAAACTTCGTATTGCAGGGGGGGCATGAGATTTTGCGTTACGTACGTCGGGCTTTCATAGTAGTGGGGAACCAAACAAGGACCGGGCCCCACATATCTGTTGTTTATCGTGTAGTAGGCTTCTCACTGCATGGAAGAATGGCACACGCCACATGTCGTTTGCTATCCCTCTGATTTGGAGGGAACCCAAAGATCACTCCTCTGACGGTTATTTCTGCTTAACAAACATTAAAGGGATTACGTCAAAATCAAAACATACAGTGGTGTTCCCTGACTTGCAATCTGCAATGAGACCAGTTCCACACTGCGAAGAGTTGCCCATACCAAAGCCTCAGAGCTCACATTCTGATGGAAGTAAGAAAGAATAAGAAACAGATTTTGGTGATACAACTTATGAAGTAAGCTGTTCATCTCAGCCTCATTTATTGACTCAAGAAGATCTTAACGATCTCATACGAGATTTAAAGTTATCCAAAAACTAGTCTGGACTGCTTGGTTCCCGACTAAAAGGATGGAATCTTCTTCAAAAGAATACAAAGATATGTACTTATCGTAGTCGTCATTCTCAATTTAAACACTATTTTCCTGAAGAAAATGGCTTAGTATTTTGTAATGACATTTCTTCTCTTATGGAGACATTTGGTATTGAACATAACCCAACAGAATGGCGCTTGTTCATTGATTCCTCCAAAGTTAGTTTAAAAGCAGTGCTTCTGCATAATGGCAATAAATTCCCATCAATACCTGTGGCTCACTCTGTTAGTATGAAAGAAACATATGAAAACTTTAAATTTATATTGGCACAGCTTCAATATACAGTGTATGAATTGAATATTTGTAGTGATTTGAAGGTTATTGCACTTGATCTTGGTCTGCAGCATGGTTACACAAAGTACTGTTGTTTTTTGTATCTTAGCGATAGTAGGGACAGAAAGAACCATTACATTAGAAAAGAATGGCCTAAAAAAATGTGAAACATGACGCATTGAATCCTAAAAATGTGTATCTACCTCCGTTACATATCAAACTAGGATTAATGAAGAATTTCGTTAAAGCCATGGGCAATACTGCTAGTTTCATGTACTTAAAACAGAAGTTCCCTAAAATCTTGGCGCAGTGAGCGATGAGCATGGGGAACACTTTGATCAGGAGATTTCAGCTCTATAAAAAAATCAAGGCAAATTGAATCCTAATATGCTGGCGGATTATTGTTGGACCATCAAGAGAGATCCTCCACAGAAGGAATATAGCAGAAAATCGTCATTTCTTACTTTCTAAGTGAGTCCGAATGTTAGAATAGGTACTGTGTAGTTAAGAATGTAGAAAATATTAAAGTGTTTGAAATTATAAATGCCTGTCTCTCAGAAACCTTGCATGATGGAGAAAAACCGATATCATATTTGAATTCAGGAGAAAAAATCCTATCAGAGAAACGTATTTTTCTTTTTGAGACAAAAAAAGCGTCATTTTTTTTGTTCAGTGTAATTTATTTTTATTGTTGTTTCATTTTTATTTGTGTTTTGCCTTTGCCCTGATGAAGCCCCTTACGGAAGTGGGCGAAACGGTGACTTTTTGAACATTGACACGGTCCTACCTCGGAAGTTCTCTTAATCTTGCAGTGGTTGATTGTTAAGGACGCCTTTATTTATTCCTAAAACATTACGGCTTTTAAACGAATAATTTAGTAGCAATAAATTATTTCTTAAAGAAAATTTAATTTTCATTACTTGCTCTAAACTTTTTTAAATGGAACACTGTGTATGTCTTCTGCTTCATCGATAAAGAATTAAAAACATGGTGTTATACATATTTTGAGTTGCGTACCACGTGGTAGCTGAGACTAATTAACTTAGAAACGTTCTTATCTCAAATCTTTTTGGGGTCACATTTACAGCTAATTCGAAATTCACTCCATACAACATTTTAAAATACATATCGGGCTATTTTTCAAATATGTTGCACATAGAAAAATCTTTTTCAGTAGGAGAAATTAGAAATTTCAAATTTTTCGCGCGAAACAGAGAGAACGCCGAAATGGCATGCATATTTATGAAGCAACTTTTTTTATAAAGTACCTATACCAAAAACCACAATGTTTTCATTAAATCTTCGTTATCATCGGTTACCAAGAGTTAGTTGTTTGCTGATGATGACAACCTTGCTGTTCAAAACGGTTCAATTTAAAATAAATAAAATTGGTGGAATTAATTGTTTATATTATTACAGTTAAATGTTAGTTTTTTATGGTGTTTACTATATTGTGCTCAACAGTCACAAAATATGCATTTTTTAAATACGTAGTATTGCTCGTATTAGTATTATTCGCAGTAAGTGATTTGGTTTTTTGTAGAGTGGCGTAATGAGCATTAATTATTTATTAAAAATAATAATATTGAAACGGTACCAGCAAACCAAAAACTTCATAAATCTCAAATCATTTACCGTAAACCTTTCTAAAGCTTCAGCCCTGCCCTTTTCCAATAACCAACTGGACATCTTATCCCAACAATCATTTTTCTAGCACCATCTTGACGGAACACAGCACTATTTATTACTTAATAGCCTTCTAATTAAAATAGTATAAGGATTTCTAATAGCTCCCTTTTTTTTGAGGAACTCTAATTAAACACCCTTTTCCAAAATAAATACTCTTACACTAAGGCTCAAAAAATAATTATCCCGTTTGAATTAGATGTCTTCGTCTGTATTACAAAAAGGTAGTACCGAGCAGCATTATGAACGTGGATAACGTCCAATAAAATAGGCCAGTGGATGAAGGGGTTACTTTTGAAGTAATCATTTTCGAAGAAATAATTTCAAGAGAGGGTAATGTTTCCGTTAATAAAAAACGATTATCCAAGAAAACATTCAATACAAATTAGAAAACGGAAAGTTGTTATTGCACATTTAAAAATAAAGCAAGAACTAATAGTATCCTAATAATAGGGGCGTGTTCCGAAAATTTCGCAAATGTTATCCACATATTAGAAACTCAAACGTAAACTATGCAATTTCTTTTTTCTCTTTCATTTTTAAAGCTTTCTCGTCTTGCAAATTCCTCTCTGTTGGACTTTCAAGTAATTGTGAGTTATATTCTTTCCTTGGGTTTTTTTACTCCCCAAGGTAATATACACATATTATGAATCTGCTAGATTTTATATAGCAGTTCAATATTCCGTTTGATCAACATATTATCCTCATCGATTGTTAATTTACGAGCTACTCATAAACGTGGACACCGCGTGCAAGTTTATGTCATTGTACATTTTATTTAACTGATTTATGTAATTTTTTTTATAAATTCAGGAATTTAAATTGCCGAATATCGTTAGGAAAAAAAAATTCCACGCAATCACACATTTAAATTTAAATATGTACTATTAATTTCTATCTCTTGTTATATTAGCATGTTATCAATAACGTGTTTTTACTACATATATATTGTTCGTTAGTAATACCTGTGTATATTAATGATCAAAGTATATTGCCCAATGAAATTTTTATGTTCTTTAGAAGGAATTAGGTTAACGTGTATAAAAACTTTTACTTTAGCCTTCTAATTTTCTAAACCCATCGTGACTTGGGGCAGTTAACTCTTGTCACGCCCGCAGTACTTATTACATTTCGGTTCAGTTACATTTATTGACATCCTTTTAATATGAGCATATACATTCTCAAATATGTTATGGATTACCAGAATTAAGTAATTCAAAATTACTATACCATAGCACCATTTTCCCCTTTTGAATGTGCTATAAATCAATATCCGGTTGTCATATTTCCAAAATTACGTAAATAAAAGCTTAAGGAAGGTTTTCAACATTTAGACTAATTGGATGAATATTTATGTTGTATATATTATAGATAGATGTTTATTTTAGTATTGAAATTCGGTACAATGATTGTGTTATTTCGGGCAACTCCACTTGGACGCCCACACTTAATTATTACCATAACGTGGAACTCTTGTTAAATGTTCTTCTGCATCTTCTCCATATTTCGATGCAAAAAACCGTGTAGTTTCAATAGGTTGAAAGACTTCCTATGGAACAAGTCGAAATATGCAAGTTAAAAAAGGAAAGGATTTCCCACTGAGGAATATAAAAGGCAAATTGCTTTTTTTGGGCTCGGCTTGGCCTTTTTGGCTTCTTATTTGAAAATTATTTCCTTAATTAAGCTTTAATGGTCATGAAAATATGGTATCCACCAAATTTGATTTACAGATATAAGTATGATATACATAATTTATTCTTTTATTCCATTTCGTGCTTGTGACCAACAATAATTAATGCAATGAAACTGATTAAGTAAATAGAAGTTAGACTAAGCGGTTCCATTTCCACGCTACATAAGGGTTGTCGTTGAGATTTGTTTTTTTCGAACCACAAACTGAAGACAGTGTAATTCCTGTGGTTGCACATTTTGGCCATTTTTCTATAATTGGCGCGCGTTGCTATTAAGCGTAGTACATTCATTATTTTTTTATACTGATGTAACTTCTGTCATAATTCAATTGCAAGTTACAAAAGTTAAAAGACACAAATTTAGAGTGTCCACACTCCACTGTTAAGACAACCGATTTCTCCTGCCTTCAGTTTTATTGTTACGTAGTATTTCATTGATGGAGCGTGTGGGTTGGGGGTATATAGATCTTGAAACCCTTATTGAAAGTATTTTCTTCATTTGTTCATCTCACCAAAAAAAGAGCCCAGTTTCTTTCAATGAGACAGCTTTTAAACAACACTGACGACCCGCGAGTCAGGGCCGTCGGAATATAAATCTGAGGTTTTGTAATGAACTTTACCGCCGAGTCATAAAACTGCGGAAAATCTCGTCCGTCGTCAAGATGAACACAATTCACCACTGTCTCCAGTTTTCCAAATTTCGTAATTGCGCAAGTATAAAATCATAAGGTGTTCAAAAATGTACAAGAAATTAGAATGTGGAAGAGCCTCAATGGGACAACCATTTTATGTACCAAAAGATAGAGGAGAAATTTTGTGGAAAATGGGTTTCGGTTAAAACTTCATTAGAAATGTATTATAGATTTTACATTTTAGTGGATTTGTATCAACTTTAACATCGATTAACACGACAGTATGAAAAATGCATATAAAATATTAAGGACTATTGTACTTTTCACACCGAGAATTCAGTATCGAGCCTTACGGAGCGCGCCTTAGTAGCATCAGGAATCAGGTGTGGCCTTGCGCCGCTCGGATTTAACATTATTTTAGCGTTATTTATGAACAATAATCTTGTTAATAAACAATGCACTCTAATGTATCTATGTGTTCACCTGGAAGCAATTGATACAGTTGTGTACCTATATGTACATAGTTAAAATAATTATAAATAACATTTGCGGGGAATCCGTGTGCTCTTTGGAGCGAGCCGACCGTGTCACTAATATGCCAGTGACGGCAACGCTGCCCCGGTTTCTCCCATTTAAAATGCATTGCCTATGCTAGCCATACTGAATTCTCGATGTGAAAAGTACAATAAGTACTATTCATAATGGTAAGGACTATTCAAAACTGAATTAATTTCTCCCAATCTTACTTTGTGGAACTCCACTAAAATTAGTGAAATTATTTGTATTTATTATTACAATTTATTCAAAACTATTCAAAAACATTCCAAAAACGGTTTCAAACCGTCTAAGAAAAATAAATACCTAGTGAAAAGGTCGCTGGTTTTAATAGCAAGAGATCTTTACTATGAAATAATAAAATCCAATGATTTACATTTTTCATACAAATAGTAATATTTAGGTATAAAAAAGAATTCTAGTTTCATGTCACTTGTAAATAAAGAATGAAAAATGGGTATAATAGATACTTACATACCATAGTATCTATTAACCCTCAGTATTTTATTTCAAGCTTCGCTATCTTAAAAATATTTTTTGTGGTAGATTGTTATAAGTTATGCAACCATTACAATCCACAAGATGTAAGATTGTAATAATCCACTTAAAAAGTATAACTCTAATCTAACGCATCTCGTCGCTAATCCCGTCATTTACCACTTTTAATCCAATTTTGGTTCGATACTTGGCAAGATTTGTGAACATTAGACTTAATGGATCACAGCAATGGTATCAGGGCAAATTATACCATACTTTAATCATAGGAAATATGTTTTTCAAATTTTCGAGTACGTGAGACATATTTTTTAAACAGAAAAATTCCAACGATTTATAATTTTTTTCGGATAAGTGCTCTCTTATAATATAGGGCAAACATATAACATGTCACAATGTCTAAGGATTAAGAAAAAAATTAAAAGGAAGTTATTGCACTAATGATATGTAAGACAATTTAGACATTATACTAGACTTAGTACAGTAGATTGCGCGTTCTGGGTCAGTGAAAGTGATTGATTGTCGTTTAATTTGTTATAACTTAAAGTATACATATATATGAAGTTAAAAATATTAATAGTGACAAGTGTGTAATAATAACTATCAAATAATTAATTTGGGAAGGATACATGCTTTAATTGAAAAACAAAAATAAAGTTACCAGTGGGTGAGGGTACCATTCTGTTTCATAAGAGTTATCAATTTTAGGTCAAATTTGAGTGTAAACAGAGTTGGAAAATTATAAATAATGAATCATATCGGACTTTGACAAGAAGTATCTATCCTATCTCTTTCATTTTTTAATAACCGAACGTGGTAACAGGCACAGATATTCAATTATCGTTACGTAAAGCCCACTTCAATTCGACTAACTAAAGCTTCAACTGACGTAACTTTTGAAATGAGCTTGACCGTGTTAAATCCGACCCGTACCTTTGTAAGTAACATCCTTGTACAAACGTTTACTGTTTCATTTAGAAAATTCGTCCTTGGTATGATTTAATGGCTGGAACTCTTAGATGTAATGAATAAGTACGTTAAAAATGCAAATAAACCCATTTATTTAAAGCAAAGTACATTTCATTTGACACAAATTACTACATATCATACCGAGCCGGAAACTGAAAGTAGTAGATATTAATAAGCAAGATGGAGGGAGAAGTATCAATTAGACACCCAACTTATAAAGTTGTTAGTAAAACAGTCCACTTTTGTGTTTCTACACTTACTGTCAAGAATTGTTCGGGAAAAAGGAATAAATTGTAAAACCATATGAAAGTTTATTGATATTAATCGCTGAGTTTGGATGTCTCTGGATTCTGGTTATATCGCGATGATCGATTTGGTCATCCATAACGTAGCTTCGAGTCGTGTAAGGACTGCGAACCAAAGCACTATGGTGAGCTGTTAAGTCTAGGTTTACCAGGCCTGACTGCTGACCGTGAAACCAAAAGCTCTGACGTTTCGCAAGACATTGCAGCTTGCATCTTCAGAGTGATAGAAATGAAGACTTCAGTTACGTTCCGGAATTTATATGGTTCTTCTTCAGCAATCTCGGTGACCCTCTCAATCCTGAGTTGTTGAACTTTCACTTTCTGCCAATTTTTCAGTTTGAATTACCGGCGTCTATGCTCTACTGAATCTGGACCCGTCTTCTCTGTTCATGTTCAGTGGATGCTTCTCGATCTCTATCGCCTCTCTAATTATTTATTCGAGGGAGGTAGTTCGGAACTCGTGCCAGTACTTTTGTATCGTCAAACGCAAGCCTATGCTCGCCTTCCACTGATGCGTGACACGTTTTTGTGGTAAGTTAAAATTTGCTAAGTGCAATCATTCTCATAGAACGAGGGAAAGTCATTAAATAAGTCACAAACTGCTGTAGGAAAGCTAAAAATAGGAGTGTGTTGTTTCCCTATGGGTCATTAGGTGTCACCACAATCCAGCTTTATAATTCTCAAGTGACAGTTGCTGTGCGCGAACACAAACAGTATTAAAATGGCGACCGTGCTCGAAGAGTGTACTGTGGAAGAGCAGTTGTGCGTTTTTTCTGGGAAAAAGGGCTTTCTGCAAAAGATATCCATAAGGAAAGTGCTCCTAGCCTATTTCTAGAACAAAAATGAGAACGTGACTGCTGAATCATACTGTAGAGTTTTGTTGTTGTTTCGGGATGCAATTCGACGAAAACGTCTAGGCCTACTGACGAGATAAGAGGAATATTGCTGCATCACGATAATGTTAGGCCGCATTCGGCCCACTTGACCCAGGCGAAAATTGCAGAATTACGGTGGGAACTTCTTGAACATCCGGCTTACAGTCCCGACCTAGCCCCATCTGTTTGGTCTACTCAAAAAGCATCTTGGCGGCAAACATTTCGAGGGTGACAACGAACAAGCTCTAATAGAGCGTAACATGCTGAAAGCAAAATTGTGCAGTTTTCAGACAGTAAAGACGTCTCTGCATTTTATAACGTAAGGTTCGCCTTAATATGAGTTGTGACACATTCAGCTCTTACGAATGAGAAACTGTCAAACTTATACTATTGTGGAGCTTACCACGTGCAATGGTTTCATTTACTCTGATTTTCTTACTATCATCTACAAGAATCTACGTTTTCTTTTGGAAAATTGTCTCTCTTCTAGGGTTACCGTTTGGCAATAATAAACGCGTTCATTAATATTATAAAATAGGAAATTCAAAAGGTTATCATCTTTTGAACAAGTTATCATCTTTCACAGTAATGAAACGGTTATTGGTTGTATACAATCATTTTGGCTTTATTTTACAAAGAAATCCAACTATTTTTATTTATAA
Organism: Pyrocoelia pectoralis; assembly: GCA_036250285.1. Lineage (NCBI taxonomy): Eukaryota > Metazoa > Arthropoda > Insecta > Coleoptera > Lampyridae > Pyrocoelia > Pyrocoelia pectoralis. Next base: position 51,449,925 of record CM070077.1, on the reverse strand, counting down.
TATGTTTGACCATTAAATTAGATTTAAGTTACCTTTCACTACTACTATTTATTTCTACTATCTTCCATTTCCGACAATGAATCAATGTGATTACGTCGAGTACCTATCTATTGTGCAGTAAAAAACAAAATTCTGCCTTTCTTGAATATTAGGACAAAAAATGGAATTTTTCGGAAACAAGTATTTTTCGTAAAATCATTTTGTAGTCGCACCTTATCATCTTTTGTTTCTTAAAAAACCCATACGGGCCTAATCTCCAATATAGAGGTTTGTTTTTGCCCTTTCAGCTAATGAATTGCCAATTAACAGATCTTTTACTGATACTCAAGATGCAAATCTGTAATGGTAACTTACTTTTATTACCGAAACAGAGAGATTTTCTGGGTGGTGTTTGAAACAAAGCACTTCGCAAAATAAAACACCATATTATTTATACACATGATATGAAAATGCAAAGCCTGTCAAAATATTTACACCATTAGAAGAAAATCTTTCTGCCCCCCATTGTATTTTCATGTACATTATTTTTGTATTTTTTTTATTGAGAAGTTAAACCAAGGAAACTCTTAGTTTCAATTACAAGAGCTGGAAAGGGTTGTACGACGTTTAAAATAATGTACCTTTCTGGGTCCAAAATAAATTGGATTACTCCCACTAAACTATACATCCCACAATGTATCGTTTGAAAGAAGAAGTCTTATCTGTTTCTTACTCCATTTTGATATCTTCCATGAAAAGACAACTGCTTTTTAATCGTACAGCTCAAAATTTTGATATTTGGTAACTAGTGTAAAATTCAATACTCGTATCCTTGTTCGTATTCCATCGTTCAAATTTTAACGCAATAGACTGTGTGTCTAAGTGCGGGAAAATTCTAACTCATCGTATTTCTAGATTAGATCTTAAACAATTCGATCTCTCAGAGACAAAACAATTGATTATGGTTTGACTCATACTATTGCATTACAAAAAAAAATTTTGAATGATGCTCAGTAAAATCCCACAGGAATCTGGGGAGACCTTACGGAAGCGTTTGTAGATCTATTTTCGTAAATATCGAAATCACGATTTTCGTAATAAGTAATAATTTATAAAATTTCAATGTCTAAACAACTCCTTAGTTCTTCTAAAGTTTGTTTATTGAAGATATTGACGTTTCCAATATTTTCTTTTATAGTTTTAAAGCAGCTGGTGATTTATTTCCGTATTTCCACTTTAAATATCACAGATACAGAGGGAAATAACCATGAAGGTGTTGAAAGTTACAAAAAAAAACATTCATAAAAGAAATGATGAGAATCTAAATTTAGCAATTAAAGATGAGTGAAGATTATAACCTTACTGTAGAGTCCCGTCGTCGTTTGAAAAGTTGAATGACATGATGTGTTAATTATATTTAGTATTGCTTGCTTATATTTATACGGTTTTTGTTTACACGTACTTTTAGCAGTGCTTTCTTTTAAGATCAAAGGTACAATTAAAAGGTTCCTTATGTCTATTCTATTTATTGAATTTTGTTTGCGTTTATTATGTCTACCTTCATGAAGTGCAAATACTTCGTGTGGGAACCGGTGTAAATAAAAAGCTCTAAAAATAAACATAAAAAGGGAATTTAATTGTTTTAAAAACGTTAATTACATGCAAAAGGATTTATAAACTTTCCAGATTTCCCGATTAAAAATTAGCTTCATTAACAAGTGTTTGTTTGTTCGTTGTTTTACAGCTAGAGACTGTAGATTTTTTTGGTTTTACAACTACAAGCAAATAAACAACTTGTTTACCTCATCTGTGTTTACCATCTACACTGCGACAATTTTTACTTTTCATGAAAATAGAACGTACTTTTTACCTGCGCATCAATGGAGAAACCCATTAGCTACGTTTTACTATTTATTTTTAGAATGATCTATTTACGAGTATATGTTCAAATTAAGATGCAAAAACTGAATTTGTGACGTATCTCATGCAGAACCAAACACTACCAAGCCGTGTCTGCCACAGAGTAAGAGAAATCTTGCCGGATAAAATATTTAGCAATAAAATATTTATGCAGAAAATCGGTTTGAATAAATGCATTAATAACAGTAAATCAATTTAATTAAAGCGCCTTTTTTTAAATTGCATTTACGCATATCAAAATGTCAACGAATAAATCATTATAACACTTGAGTATATTATTAATGTCTAACGTACACCTCGATGTAAATGGAAGTATGCCAACCTAACTCATAATTATGCAAATATGTTCACATTTAACAGAAGAATCTTAGGCAAGTACTAATATCACAAAATTGTGCCAATTACACGCAAAAAGAACCGAAGAAAATACTGTCATTCATCCAATATTCATGTGGGCGGTCGATCTTTTAAGTGTAGATGAAGGGATGAGTGTAATTGCTCTTCCCGTAAGCAACCGACCGCACTTTAACTGCTGGACTTTAAGATAGATTTATTCAGGATTGAAAAAGTGCTCCCTCAGGAACCGAAAGTGCGAATTTTGAGCTTTCAATGATCACTAGCCAACGAACGCAATTTTAAATTGCGCAAAAGTGGAACTTGAATAATTCCTTCGACTTCGTTCGTAAAAGTGAAGGGAATTAGAGAAAAAAATTCGGCCCGAAATAAAATAACAAGAAGAAGCAAGATTATTATTGTTGCGAAAACTTTTATTACGTCCTTTATTTTCTTTTTATTAGTAGTATGGTCGGTTTATACTTATTGTGGTGTTGTTTGATGAGATTAAATCTCTATCCCCATAAGTGAAATGATGTAAGAACTAATTTACTCAAGTTTTCAATTTTTACTACCATGCACTGTGTTTATTGTTCCCTTCGAGGTAATAAAAATTTGCCGCTTCGTTAAAATTTTAACGACGCATTTAAAGCACGGTTTAGTTAATTTTATGGGGAAAACGCTTATTTATGTGTGTGCGAACTATATTATTGTAATTCTGTCGAGCAAATTTTAAATTGAGTAACTAATTATACTCAAACACGGGGGCGTTATGTTTAGTAAATTTAATGGGGAGTTCGAGAAATTAGAGTTTAACTGTATAATTAAGTATAAGATTTCAGTTTCATTTATACTGCTTTTGTTTAATTAGTGGTGACGTATCTAGGACTTGTCTCCATTAGAGTAATTTCTCAAGCCAGTAAATACCTATATAAAGATACATTTGTTGTTTGTAGAGATTTTTTTACATAAAAATGAGGATGAGTTGAGACTTTTTATTTAGAAACTTCTGAGTCATATAAGAACCATCGTTTTTATTTGCGAATGCACTTAAGCACGTGGTCCCTATTTACGCACTAATCGGGATTTTTAAGAGTCATCTTAATCGAAGATATTTTTTTTACTTTCCCCTTTCAGGCAAGAAGCGTACAATAATTTTCGTAAATTGTATTCAATTTTGTTTAGATTTTCCAATTGTGTGTTAAAATTCGCACCCCAAGTACCTATTGCAGTTAGGAAAAAAGCGCTAGAACACGTTATAGTTTTGATTTAGGGGGTCCATCTTTGTTTTTCTCAAAATGGGGATGAATTATAAATCCAATGAAAGAGTTGTCACAAATCCTTCCCCGTGCACGCAAATTTATTGATTAGTTAATAAGTTACATCAATGTAAGGAATACGATTACAGATAAATGTTTCACCACTAATTAAAATGTCATCATCAGGTATAATAAAATATTGTAGGGACGGTTGAATTAAATGAACGTTAAAGCATCAAATTGGGATGTGAAAATAAATTTATAATAATCAAAATCAAGGGTGAAAACATAGCAGAGTGTCAAGCTGATCATCACTGGGGGCACGAATAGGGAAAACCAAGGATCGTAAAGAAGCGATTGGCAGGGATAAATTAATTAAATAACAAACGCGCCATGGGGAAAAATTCAACAATTAACACGAAATTAGTAGGTACTTAGTCTATTGTATCCTCCAGTCCAGCATAATCTGTACCCTTAAGTTTAAAATCTTACCGAGGGAGGCATCTTGTAATGTTCTTTACCCAAAGAACCTACGTCCTAAGGTGTTGCCTGCCTTTTCTTGATCTTTGACAGTGATCCTTAGCAGAACTACAGAAGATTATGTCTTTCGTTCTTTGGTTCTTGAGTACGCAAGAGGACGTTTCGTCTTCTATATTTCAACGGGCTGTCATTACCTCGCAACCTGTTTGTCAATTCGGGTGTCCCTTGAACTATGTATGCTTTTTTGCTTGCTTCTTTGTGGTTTTCTCAAATTCTCGCCTTCTTCATTTAATACTCTTCAAGAATCTGTTTTCCAGTCTATTGCATTGCATCAACAGAATCTTCATTGTTCTCCCTTCTTGAATATAATACCATTTATCTGAGCAGTGTATACCATCCTTGGCGATAACAACAAACGTTACGGTTATTTCTCGCCGCTATTTAAATAGCCGTACAAAAGGACCTCCAGGCGTTTTTGCGCAACAACCTTAACCTTTCTGGTGGGAATGAATCAATTTCATTAGTACATGTTTGTGAAGAAGCGCCAACAGTAACTTTAATAGCAACGCTGCGAGCCTGAGAGCTTAAACATTAAAATTATTCTATTTAACACCCATCTTATGCCCTTTAAGGATCGTATGTAGTAGGTAGCCAATGTAATGGTACCCATTTTAAAATAAATTATGGGTTCTATGCTTTGAAGAACTTCATATTAAAAGTGACATACACAGTCCGCTAACTAGCGTTTAGTATTGCACAATGCACATAAAATCAATTAGTGTGTGTATTTGTTATTTAATCTTGAGTAACGTCTAAATAGTAAGGAAACATTTCCATTTAATCCGGCCACATATCTATGGCCTTTTCTATCTAATCACAATTAAATGAGAAAATTTACTCCTCACGTCAACAGTCATTATTTCGCCTTTATCAGCATCTGTCATAATCGTCCATAACAATAATGAAATAATAATCTTTATTGTCAAACAGAAAATTCCAATTATAGGACGAAATAAATTAACAAAAATACTGAAGTAGGAAATGTAACTAGGGCAGGAGTTTGTGCCATTTTAAATTGAGCTTAATGGTATTCTTAAATACTCTCCAGGGTATGTTTTCTACAAGTACCCACGCGCTGTATCAAGGCCACCTAAAACAGGAGGGCTTGGCTGTATTCGGCGTGTCGCGTGTTCCACGGCTGAATTTTGTCACTCACTGAGCTACCGTGATTACTTATTTCAATTTTTATAATTTTTATAAAATGACATAATATTGTTAATCTTCTCACTTATCATGCAAGGAGGATGTTACATATGAAGAGAATATTCCGTCATTTATAGTTCAACGGACGTTGAACCTCACTAGGCTATGTAGTACCCTAGATCGCAACTGGATACCTGCAAAAACGTCTTTCAGTGCAGTTAGTTCATCACATTTTTGGGAATGATTCAAAATGCGACTAATTACACTTCGTGTTGTTTTTCCCCCCGTAGAATATTAAAAAGGTGCCTACACGGTATTTCATTTGTTTTCCTCACCTTCACTAACATTTCCTTTGAGAGTGAAGGGTGCTTCTTAATAAGGTTAATTACACATTTCAATCCACAGATTCTCTGATTACATACTCAAAATATTGTAACAGCATTCTTATAATCTTTTTGGAACATTCGTTGCACGCTAATTATTCATAAAAACAAAACGATTCAAGAGAGTTGGGCTTTTTTTGATTATGTTCCCAGCTGAGCTCCATAAAAATTTGGATCAACTCCACTGAGATATCAAAGTGGTTTCCATTTTGTCAGCGATGGTTGTCCAAATAATTTGGCTTCTATTGCTATCAGAATCGTTTCCATATTTCATTTTTGCTTAATCACTATAACAATTGAGTGCATATCCTCATTCACAGGTGTATTAAAATATTCCTTTGCAACGTGGCCTTTAAACAATACTTGATCGTGTTACCACCCTAAAACTGTAAAAGTTTATCAGATCAAGAAATAAGGCACGACCGTGCGAGAAAAATTAAACGAAAGATATTTGGGATCTAAACAGAAATATGTTTCTTAAACGTGGTCAATTGAATTAATTGCATTTTAAATAAACTGCTTCTCTTACATTATCAATTTTGATTAATTAATCCCAGTGGACTGGACTCAATTGTATAAAACATGACACTAACACAGTTGTCGTGGAAAACAATTTGCGGTTTAAGGTCAGTCGAGTCAAGGACACACAGTTCGTGAAAACCTTTTATTTTAACAACACCTATTATCCAATAATAATAATGAACGAAGTAATTCAATGCGCAATAAAAAATACATTTAATTAACATCGGTAATGGATCGTCGGTTATACAAGGGAAATGGTAAGGTTTGTATGATGTCAGACTGGATGAAGGTGGAAAACTAATTTAAAAATTCGCACGTTTCATGTAAATTATAGGAGGCTCTAAAATGAATTAAATTTTGGTCCTTACATCCTTTAGGTCCTACTCGATTTAGTAATCTTGTGGGGGTGGATCTGAGCGTCACTAAGCACAGTTTGCAGAAGAGTAGTGAGTCACAGTTTTCCTGCTTAGGTGTTTTACATTGCCTATATAACCACCAGAGGGCTTCCATTCATTTTTATGAAAATATTAATTAAATTTTACACCTGAAAGTACATAGGTATATAGCCATTACTTCACTGAAAAAAGAACCAATAATGCTTGGTATTAATTTATATTAATATTTTATATCACGTAATCAATGGAGAATAATGTTCCATTTTGGGAATAAGAACGCTGTTCGCGTTGGTGCTCAAATTTTGAAAACGATAGGGATATTCTGTGGAATAATACGGAACTAAATATCAGTGAATTAGTTGCACATATACATAAAAAATTTCTAATTTACAGCATAATATGTTATTATTTTTGATACACGGAAAGTGCTCGGGAAACCTGGCTTTAAATTTGCGACCCATTTGGCCGATATAAAATGCTGGACAAGTGTCACATAATCACTTGTAAACACTGAAAGTATCCATAATATCGATTTTATCCTGGGTGTGAACAAGGCTGTATTTAAGGCAACGTTTGGAGGAAACGGAAATATGAATGTCGAGATGTTTAAACAATTTTTTAAAGAAATAAGAGGGGGTCCGATGTAAGGCAACGAGTAGTAGATGTGAGATTTACGATCTGATATAGGTTGTAAAGTAGTACATTACCTCTATGGGCAGCTGTGATGAAATTATGGTAATGTTTTGTGATCGAATGTTCCGGATAACCATTCCGGGTAGCAATTTTAAAAATTAGGTTAAATGCTTTATTAAAATTTGGACGGCTAAGGAAGAGGTTAAAGAGTCTGTTGAAGTAACATCTAAAGGCAGCTAATTCTTGAGATAAAGGGTGGTAAGAAGTATAATGGATAGCATGGTCGGTGGTAGTTGTTGTGACAATTAGTGTGATTGAATGAAGTAAAATATTGTGTTTGTTGTTAAATTTGTTATTGTGTCAGATGGTCTATTTTTTTGTCTAATTTATGGAACAATTTGGCACCTTATGTGCCTGCTATACTTTAAGTTTATTGCTTATCACTAATTTAATTTTAGCCTGATGATCACATTCTAATTAGTGTCGAAACATGTCGTATTAATTCAATCTAGAAATTTTATCTATGTATAATCGTATTCCTTAATTGGATCAATTACTCAATAAATTGTGTGCATGGGGATGGTTTTGTGACAACTCTTTCATTGGATTTACTATACCTATAAGTTGTTAACCAATTTTCATATAGTGTAAAGTTACGTTGTGTTCTTTGATAAATAAATGACTTTCTCGCTCTTCCTGCGTATCAATCCACTGACAACAATAACAATCTGTGCCCAACTTGCGATCAAAAGCGTAGACGTTTAGGTTTTTGAGGATGATATACGAGACAGTCACAGGAAAAACAATTTTCTGTTTTAAAGTAATTGGTCAAAGGCTGTGGTTGGTTTAATAGAAAAATCTATCATAATTGGGAAAAAAAGAACTCAAATGACAGGTGATGTTATTGGTTTTAGAAGGAAAAAGACAAAATGTGGATATCATATTGTGGAACTTAAGAAAAGGTTTTTGATTTTTTCACACAGAGCGAAGAAAATTCTTGACATTTCAATTTCTCAGTAGTTCCAAACTCCATTGTTTGTTTCTTACGGTTTCCGATTTTCCACTACTGAGCATAGTTATCTCGGCCACTGTGTACATACATACAGGGTGTCCCACTGCTCCGTAATCGGTCGATAACTCAATGTGGGTTGAAGATACAAAAAAAAGTTTCAAATAAAGGTTGCTTTGATTTGAATTGCGCATCTTTTAAAAATATTCTTATATCTACAGTATGTTGCATTTTTACGTGGCAGGAAAATGTCACTTTTTTTTAAATGGCACACCCTGTATTTTTTTCTCTTAATCTATCGACCAACCATATTTATATCACGCCTGAAATTTTTTTTGAAATTGGATGTGAGGTTGCCAAGTTATTAATTATTTTGTCAAAATTTGGTACAATTCAAGGTCGGACTATAATATTCATAACTAAGTTATTCTTCAAAAAAGGAAAAATTTATTTGACGAATAATATTACCCTAATGTCGTGTTACTCTACAAAAAAAACTAAGTGATTAATTTTATACCGAGTGTTTAAAATGCGAATTCAAACTTTATGAACTTTAAATAGAATTTATACGAATATTTTAAATGGAACACCCTGTATTTTTATTTACCATCAAATTCTCGACAAAAAACTCTATTTAGTGGTGTATTATTTCCTAGTATTATTTTTTGTACTTTTGTTAATATTTACGATTTTTAAAATTTCACGTAAAAAAAATTTGTTAAAAGTAATTTTTATTTAATTATTATTACAAAATACCGTTTAAATAGTTGTTATCAACGCAAAAGAACAAAACTCAAGTCATGTGACTATCTTAATTTCTAAATAATTAAAACAAAATTTTTAGTAAACGGTATTTCTCGAATTTTTAATAAACGGTGTTTCTCGAAAATTAAAATCGAAAATAAATACACTATCTCTCATTAAAATAAATGTTCAAAATGTCTTCCACTTTGATCAATGCACTTTTGAAGCCTAACCCTAAATAATCTCACATTGTTTAAAGTCATAGGAGTAATCGGTTGAAACGCCTCTCGAATTAAAATTTTCATGTCATCTCGTGTTGTGGCACCTGTTGATATATTTGAGATTTAACAGTTCCCCAAAGATAGTAATCCATAAAGGTAAGGTCCGGTGACCTTGGCGGCCAAGGAACAGGGCCTCCTCTACTTTATTAGGGTACAGTACATCCAATTCTCGCGCGCACCTCTGACTGTTGTTTTGCTTTAATTATTTAGAACTTAAGATAGTCACAGGACTTCAGTTTTGTTCTTTTGCGTTGATACTAACTATTTAAACGGTATTTTGTAATAATAATTAAATAAAAATTACTTTTAACAAATTTTTTTTTCGTGAAATTTTAAAAATCGTAAATATTAACAGAAGTATAAAAAATAATACGAGGAAATAATACACCGTTGAATAGGGCTTTTTGTCGAGAATTTGATGGTAAATAAAAATACAGGGTGTTCCATTTAAAATATTCGTATAAATTCTATTTAAAGTTCACAAAGTTTGAATTCGCATTTTAAACACTCGGTATAAAATTAATCACTTAGTTTTTTTTTTGTAGAGTAACACGACATTAGGGTAATATTATTCGTCAAATAAATTTTTCCTTTTTTGAAGAATAACTTAGTTATGAATATTATAGTCCGACCTTGAATTGTACCAAATTTTGACAAAATAATTAATAACTTGGCAACCGCACATCCAATATGAAAAAAAATTTCAGGCGTGATATAAATATGGTTGGTTGATACATTAAGAGAAAAAAATACAGGGTGTGCCATTTAAAAAAAAGTGACATTTTTCTGCCACGTGAAAATGCAACATACTGTAGATATAAGAATATTTTTAAAAAATGCGCAATTCAAATTAAAGCAACCTTTATTTGAAACTTTTTTCTGTATCTTCAACCCATATTGAGTTATCGACCGATTACGGAGCAGTGGGACACCCTGTATATACAGTAAAAAAAACGATAAATTTACATTGCGAATACAAACTTACTCGCCTAACAGATAACAAATAAAATAAATATTAAATATGGTCCCTATTTTGCGTTTTCCAATGGTTGAAAAACGCCCTAATTTAATTTTGTACGAAACATTGTTAATTAAATCGAGATAAATTGCTTTTTTCATACGTTTTCTTGTAAATTGCATAGAGTTTGGTCTCAGAAGTACCACTAACCAGTAACCACATATGAATAATAATATAAATTTAGGATTATTATTTTTGTAACTTCTATTTATAAATAATAATCCTAAATTTATAAATTATTATACTAAAAGGCTCTTATGTATCATCCTTTTAGTTGCGTTGGCTATTTTCGAACCATGACAACTTTATCCTGTGGAACTCAACTTTTTCAGAAGGGTTGCAAATCTATATATAACATAACCTAAATTATTCACCACTTTTCTAGGACCGTGATTGTCAGTCAAAAGCTTAAATAAAGAATAGGAGGTTCACACAGGTGTCCCAAGATTGAAGTGGGGCAACTTCGTTGTAAAAATACAGTTTCCTTATATGGTAAACTGAAATTGATAAAAAGTGACAGTAGAAAATCGCTTTTCTAAAGTAATTCGCTTTTAAATTGGGGTTTGGACTTTCTCATTTCAAATCAACAAAAACTATTTATTATTACCTACCGATACAGCTTGATATTTACAGATTTACTTTGTCTAATAAAAAAATCAACAAAAACTTATTTTATTCTTATTTATCTTTGATTCTTCTTCTTTGATAAAAGGGAAAATAGCTTGCCTAATAATTATAAATTGTAATGAGCACTACGTATTAATAGGATTAATCGAAAATAAAAGAAGGAAGAACGGAGTTTTCAAATTTATGTTCGGTACAGAGCTTTTAAAGTTTTAAATCGCGCTCTACCATGTTTTATAAAGTTAAAGTTAATAAAGCACAGTTAGAACGCAAAGTTTCGGGAATTTTTGTTAGTAAAACAAGTTTTTAACATTTCTCTCGAGATTAATTGATTTGATATCACGCAACTTATCGCCAATTGACGACTGACGTTACCTGCTACTTTTCCAGCCTTGACGGTTTTGTCATAAAAAAAGAAGTAACTATAAATCCGGTAGCAAATTCTTCGAATAATCATCTTAAAATATCTTCAAGTAAGAAGAAAAAAAAATGTAAACAAATTAAAATACCAGAATTAATAATTGAAACGGTTTCAGACAGCATTTACTTGTACAAGATTGACACTTTAAGGACTTACTAAACCCTATAACCGAATTGTTCAGTGCATCCGGTACCAATATATCGGAATTGGCAAGAGATCGTTGGCCCCAACTGAACAGTGACCCAGCCAGGCACGTAACCTTGAACGTACTTAATGACCTTGAGTATAATCTTAACACTACCACCTACACATTTAAGAAACTGCTTGACCTAAATGCCGATGGCCAATAAAACTCGATTCTCATAGTATTGTTATACCGGTTTTATTTACAGATACCGTAAATTCCCAAATTTTGCTCCGATTATTACGCGGTTTCGCTTTGCAATCCTTCGATTTAAGTCTTGTAGAGAAAAAGCGTGAAAAGGAGGAGAAGGTTATAAAGGTATGCTCGGTGCAGGTGTACAATGTTGTGAAACCTCCTATAAGTTGTATGAAAAACAACTTTTCATCATTCCTTACAGTAGAATAAAGATTTAACTTGATATTTCAGTACATTTTACAACATCCAATTAACCAAAACTGCTTTATCTGACAGGATTGAAATAAATCTGGAAAAAATACTCTCTCACTCTCTCTTATGTATAACCAAATTATACTTTTGATCTACACTTGTTTTAGTTTATTTACGTGCCCGCGGTGGGTTTTGGACAACGTGTTATGTATACAAATTAGGGTAGAGATACTTTGTTGCTTATTTCAATAATTATACTTTAAAATTAGACGTCGTTATAAACAAAAATTTATTATTGTTGTGCAATTGTCTTTTAATGTTCGTGGGACTTTATTTTACATGCATTTATACGATTTGCAATGTTAATTTGAATATAGGGTTATATTCAAATTTACAGCATACCTACGGCAGAGGACTTCCAAGTAATTACAAGCTTATTTAGTTTAGACAGCTTTATGATTTTGTTACTAATTTAATTGACTCAAAACTCTCTAGTTTTGCATTCCCTTTCCAACATTTCCCTATGTGGGATAATAAATAAAGAATTTTTCTCTCCCTTAACAATTATAACAAATCACATGACAGTAATGTAAGCATTGCAAATTTAATATTGTTTGCATTTTCACGTTCCCATATAGCACCGTTTATTGGGGTTAGCTTGGCGGAATATTGGCCTAATATAGAGAGATTGGGGCAATATTGTCGGACTACAGCCAATATTGGGTGAATATATGTTTGTACTATTATAAAAATGTTGGAAATACAATATTTAGTGAATATAAGAACAATAATGTCCAATATTGCGTGTACAATATTACTAAATATTGAAAATCTATATTTAAGCAATATAACAGACATATCTGTAATATTTAGTAAATATTGCTATTTAATGTAAATTCAAATATTGCACACACAATACTATACCAATATTGCGTGTACAATATTACTAAATATTGAAAATCGATATTTAAGCAATATAACATAAATATTTACAATATTTAGTAAATATTACTATACAATATAAAGTTAATATTTATTTATCAATAACATAACAATATTGGGTTTTCAATATTACTAGATATTTAAAATGGATATATTTAGGCAACATGAAAAAAATATTCAGAAATAATAACGTTATGTTATTTTCTCAAAATCCGCCGAATGTTAGTTTTCGCCGATTTAGAGATATCAAAATAATCAAAATATAATATGCACGCCCTCCATTAGTGTTCAACTTTAAATTCCAAAATTATATAACTTTCCGTAGATTAATGGGTGATAAATAAAATAAAATAAAACAAAAAATAAATAAATGATTTTATTTAATCTTCTGGTGTCAAGACAAATTCTGACCTACCGATCCATCATCATGCTTTACCCACTCTCACAGGTAAATTTAATAAATGTTTTTTGTTTCCTACTTTTCTTCTGAGTAGAAGCGACGCTCGTGTAAAAAACACCTTAAAATTTCATTTTAATTTCCCGTTTTGGAAATCCCTTTTGAACTTCTACGATATATCTAATGAATAATTAATTAGTTAATAGTAGATAGGTACTAATGTATGATGTTCTGTTTTGCATTTTTGAAGAGAATAAATAGGTATATCAAAGATTTCCCTAACGTTGTATCTTCGGAACTCTTGTCCATAAAGGATATATTATAATAATCTGTGACCCTTGATGACACACAGTGCCGAACACTTCAAATAAATAAACATTAGTATAATTACTACTGTTTTTATTATTACAATTACTTATGGAGTAAGTTTGGAGAAAATTTTGAGCTACACCTCAACATCGCATATGGATCCCATCAACGAAAATTTCTACTTTAGATGGAAATATTATGGACACGAACGAAATTAATCTACCAGTATACCGGCCGGGCCATTGAAAAGGAAACACGCCTGTTTTGGGACGCTTAAGACTAGTTTCTTAAAAAAATGCTCGGACAGGTCGATTCTTGATTTTTGAGGGACAACTTTTGATGTCAAACTTGACATTGACACATCAACCCCCTAGCCCCAGCAACCCCTAACCCAAGAATTTAAATAGGGAAAGAAAGTCCAGCAACTCGTCATTTGAAGCGTTTTTCAATCTTTCAATCAATCAAGAATCAACCTATCCGAGCATTTTTAAGAAACTGGTCTAAGTGTGTTTCCTTTTCAATGGCCCAGCCTGTATAATTCACTAGCGTTACATTTACAGCAATGCGAACCGTTTTGTAATGATAAAAAAACTTTCCGTATGAATTAACAGAAAAATTTAATCATACGGGGAACACTCAAAAAATGTTCTCTTTCATTAATCGTAAACTTTGAAACTTTAATATTTTACTATACAAATTCAACTTCGCCCTCATATGAGGAACCTCCAAAAAAATTTCCCGCGTTACACTTCTCTAAACGAAAATCACCTAACTATTGTAAATTTTGTCTTCCACGATTTCAACCTAATTTCACCATCACCCGATTATCAAATTTAAATAAGAAAATGGCAGCAACGAGAAGGAAAGAGTCACACAAACGCTGCTAAATTGAGGTGACAAGAATGTGCCACTCAGCCCATCACTCGGAGCGGAAGCCCCAAACTTAAAAAAGGGAAAAGGCGGTAAACCTCCCTATATTGACAACAAATTAGCGAGAAGTGGTACGGTCACCCTAAGACCTACCAGTGGGAACTACAGCTTCAAAGTAGTCATTTAATAAATCACTACTTTCGCCTCACATTACTTTGGGGTAATGCCTCATCATGCGCACTGCCCTCGCGCCCGCACGACCATTGATTAGGTGGCTTTTACGACATGAAATGCCTCTGCAGTAGGCTAATTTTTAACCCGTCCTTATACGCGGATTAATTAATTTCAATATCACAGTAACCGACGTGACCCAAATGATACGAGATACCTATATGTGCACAAATGGAAAAAAGTAGACAGCACAAGGCATAGACTTATTTATGATCCAAAATCTCCTCCATAAGGAAGACCGGAAATGAAAAAAGAGAAGAATTACTATATGTGTATAACCCAAAGGCGGACGGAAGTGATAGGACGAATGGGGAGCAGTGGAAGTAGTACATGGGCGATGGTCCAAGACAGAATTGTAGAAGGCTGCTTAAGAAGATATGGAGGGGGAAAAGTTTCCGCAAGAGTAGAGGGTGTCAGTTATATCGGGTATATAAAAGAGATATGGGGGAGATTGGTAATTATAGGGGAGTAAGCGTGACAAATGTGGGGTATAAAATATATACGAGAGCGTCTGAAGATGAAGCTGGAGAAGAAGGGAGTAATATGGGATAGTGGCAATTGGGATTTAAAAGAGAGAGGAGGGCGGTGAATAACATATATGTTATAAAGCCGCTGCTGAATAAAGGGATAGAAAAGAAGGGGGGAAAGATGTTCTTCGACGTTAAAGCTGCTTTTGATAGCGTGAACAGAAAAATGTTATGGGAAAAACTAACTAGAGAACCAAGGTGTAGGGTGGAGGGGATATGATGAAGACAGTGAGAGATTTCCAAGAAAAACGAGAAATGAGGGTGAATGTGAAAAAGACTAAAATAGTAGTGTTTCAGAAAGGAAGGGAGAAAATTGAAAGTGTGGGGAGGTGAAGTATTTTGGGTATAAGTTGACGTACGACAATAAGGACGAAGCACAGATGAAAGAACATTCGGGAATGATTTGATGAGAAGGAGGTGGTTGCTTGAAAATCTAGTGAAAAGTGTATTAATGTATGGGGTGGAGATATGGGGATGGAAGGAGCGTGAAGTATTAGAAAGGATGCAAGATAGGTACTGGACATGGGTGTTACGATTGGAAAGGGACACAGCGGAGGAAGTGATAAGGGATATACTTGGAAAGGATGGAAAGATATGATACGGACAGGAATAAAGAAACGGTTATTTTGAAAGGGGGAGATGCGCATGGGAGGAGGTAAAAAGGAGCAAGGAAATGAGAAGGGTGGAGACCACAAGAGTAAATAGGTAATTGATAAATGTTTAGTAAGTTAAGAATAAGAGTCTGTCAAAATTATGTGTTTAAGACAAATAAAGAAGCATACATACATAATACTCGTATATAATTCATACTGGATTAGGGGAGAATAATAGGCTGCAAGGTATTCATAAATAACGAACTTCCACTAAATACAAATGGGAGAATGCTACCTTTTGCATATCCGTACAGAAAAAGAGATACCGACCAACCAATTAATTTCCGAATTGCAACACTTTACGTTAGGAATAGTTGCTGAGATTAAAGGTTTAACTCATGTAACACCTATTTTAAGGGTATTTACAAAATCCTATAGCAGTCTTGTATTGGCATCACTTCACGTCATTAAATGAATTGCAGGCTATAGAAACAATTACTTCACAGATTCTACGTTTAAAGACCATTTACTCCATTATGTGCATTTCTGTTTCATTTAACATCACGCCCATGTATTTATTAGCACAATTAAGCTATTGTAATACTATCATGAGGAATACTTCTCTTAAGCTTCTTTTTCGCAATAATCTAGACAAGAATATCATATCATAAATTTTGCGCTTATTATTTTATTTGAAATCCCAATGGTAAAAAAAAAACTGAAAAGAATAAAGCGCGCAGTAATTTAGCTTAAATAATAATGGAAGCTGCACTACACAAAGAGAATTTTAACAATCATCGAAATAAATTGTGAGTACATGAATCATTAAATTTTACCGAGAAAAATAATTGTGGTTTTCTTTCTCGTATGAATAATAATGATCGTAAATTCACTACGTGTACTATTTTATTAGACACTAATTTATTTTATATCCATTTGCTTTCGAAACTAAAACCACTGGGAAAGTGCTCTACCTAGCATAGTGACCTATTTTTCCTTGATATTTATTAAGACAAAGTGGGGAGTTTGCTTTTCGGTGCCGATAATGTGTCGTTTCGCACGCGATCCATTTAGTGTTTTTTTGTTGTTGTTGTTTCGTAATTTATAACCTTAATGTTAGAAAATTATGTTAAGGTAGAAATTAATTTACCTACCCACAATTTTTCTAATGGACTATACGAATCAATCAAGATAAATCTACAAGCTTACGCAATGCCAATCTTAATAAGGTTAAGCTTCAAATTTATATTGATTTACTATCCCTCTAATTCTTTAACTTCGTATGGCTTAACTCGAATTACTACACACACACAATAAGACCCAAATACTACACTCACAATATTGAGCTCGATTTCAAAGCAATATTTGTGAAAGAAGATGAATATCTGTAATATCTTGAAAATACAAATCGCTATATTGTATAGAAATTCGTTACGATTCACTGTAAGAAAAACCAATCTGTACGTTTTTCGATATCATATATTTTTGTTCTTACGAGTTTTATAATTTTATTGACAGCTTCTGAAGGTTTTAATAGATTAATATTTTTTACGTTCCCAATTGCTGTGATGAGCGAAATATCACAAACCTTCATTAACAGATTGGTAATTAGTCTAAGTAAAAAAGATCTACACATTAATTATTGTAATAAGATGATACAGGACCATTACTTATTTTAATGAATTTTGACATGACTTGGTCTAACCTAAAATGGATGAAATTTGCTTTCTGAATATCTACGTTTGAACGTTGTATCCACGAAAGGGGTGCACAAAAGCGATTTTGAATTTTTGTATCAAAATTCACGTTCACCAAAATTGTGTAAAATTCACTAGTTGTACAACGATGCAATGTATTTTCATTTTCGAAATTGGTTCACAAAGAACAATTTTGACATTCTTTGGTCAAAAACCTAGTGGTAGCCGAAAATACATGAAATTCGCTGACAACATAATGTGTTTGGACATTTTCGAAATTGGTCCACAAAGAACTATTTTGACATGATTTGATTAAAAACCATAGGTAGCTTAAAATGCATGAAATTCCTTTATTTAGGTCATCGGATGAAAATTATATTGAATAGTGCTTTTTTTTTAAATTTATCAAAATTTCTAGAATTTTTATTAGTTTGCAACAGTTATTTACAAGTAACAAACAAATAAAATATTATACATCACACGCCAGGACTGGCTCAAGGATGTGGCAGGCTACGGATCGCCAGTAAAAACTGTTTTACCTGGCTTGTAATGTGAAATACTATAATTATACCTAGGTATGTAATTCTAAAACTGTTTCCTTCTTTTTTTCCGCTTCCGATCCTCACAAATCCCTGCTGTAACTTTTGTCCCTGTTGGCCAAGGGACCGGAAAGTCAAAGCGAAAGAGAAAATAAAAATGCGTTTACTGCATTCCTATTCTAATGACTGTTAATATGTAATACCTCCAGATTACTCATGCTCCTGAACAAAATGAACTTTTCAGGGGACTATAAAACTATGAAAATTAATAATATTGATTTTATTGTTTGGTACGTTTACTTAAAGAAATGAGTGTTTATGAATGTAGGTATGCATTTTGTTGATTATCCACGGAAATGTTGCAAATAGGAGTAGAAAATGAATTGACCTGCAAGCAAGATTTAAAGATATCAAGAGGTACGTTAGTTTGACGCCAGGTGCTATCCATTCCTTAAATTCGGTGAGGGGTGAAACCGTATGTGGACGAATAAGAACCCCTGTGCTTCTTTACAATGAAATTGTTCGCTGATGATGACAGTTTTGCTGTCAAAACGCGTTAGATTTGATTAATTGTTATTTTGGTGTTTTCAATGTTGTGTTTTGAAACAGTGCGTTCTCCATGAGTGGAAATTGTTTCCTTGTAGATGGAATATCCTTTAAAAATATGATAATCTTCTGTACTGGTTTTAAACATTTAGGAATGCAAGGTGAAGGGATGTAAGAGTTAGAGGACTTAATCATACTAGTAGTGTGTAACATGCTGTCATGAGTGGTTTCATATGTATAAAATATAAGGAAAATGCCAAATTGACTCCGGAACATTGATCAACAATGTTGGGATGATGAGAAAATTAATCCACAATCTTTCAGAGTACAGAATTAGAAATTTAGGATTATTATCTTGTTAATAAGAAAAAAATTGAAAATATATTTCCATTTAGTTTGCCAGTACTTAAGAAGAAAAAAAGACATTTTCAAAAATTTTAAAATTATGTGTACAAGGACAATTTAATTCTTCGCCAATTTTTATCCTTGTAAACGGTATTGTTTTTTTCTGAAATTTTCCTGAAGGAATTTTGGGAAAATAGGAAATAAATGTAGCGCTGAATAATAAAATCTCTACCAGGGGACTACAATTCCAACAAAAGGTTTCGTAATACACACGTGGAAGGTACGAGGTGAATTGTTATTTCAAAATTATCCTTCAATTTTGAAATAGAAATTAAAAAATACTGTTCCTTAGCCTCTGAAGGTGTTACAAATAACAATGGAAACGACAACAACGGATCACTGAAAAGGAAGGGTTTAATAGTGAATTTTAGAAAACGAGGACTATATTTTAATGTTATAAGAACCAAAATATATGTAAGTACTTCTGATTACCCAGTAATTTAGAAAGTTGCCAGCATTATCATAAGAGAATTAACGAGCGACCTTTTCAAGTAATTGTTAAGGATAACTATTGTCATAGGTTTCACCCGCCTACCAAGGACAGTTTCCTTATTTCGCTGTTGTAGCTTATGTAGGTAAAACTGGAAAGGGTTCGTAAATTCCGAATTTAACGACAGCCTAAATGTTCAACTACCCCTCCTCCTCGTGCATATCCATTGCTCTTGGTCTTCGGCATCATGATTTTCAAGGATAACTTTTGCATCTATATTCAAGTTCTTCACTCATTAACGCAATAATGCTTTGAAAATATCTCGAGCGAAAACAGTAAATCGCTCTTTCAAGTATTCACGAGGAAAATGAGATCTTTAAAGAATGGACGTGGCAATAATTATGTAAAATGTTTGATTAAATTTTTTAGCGGACCACGAGCATGCGAAGAACGGCAGGTGGTGACCAGTGGTAAATAAGAAAATGGCAAGAAAATGGAGAAAATAAAATTGTGAATATTTCTACTAAATCCCGTCTTTGAATTCAAGTTATGAATAACAACGGTAGTTGTAAAGTGGATTTGAATAAAATTATTCTTTCAAAATGGAGCTATGTCTTCCTATGTAATAAAACGAATATATTAGAAGCAGGAATAAATATTTGTTATGAATTTTCAAAGAGATGCGAGCATTAACTTTATAGTAAAAGTGGTAATATTGAAAGTATTAAGTAATATCATAAATTCATTAAATGATAAACTAAGACAATATTGCTGAAAACTTTAGCAATCTGTTTATATTAAAATTTTCCAAAGTTTCATCGAAAAGTTTTTCAATCATATCGTGCAAGAGATAATGAAATGTTTAATTTATTAGCAGACGAAAACTACTTTAGCATTCATGTTAATTTTAAAACGAAACTTCATCGTTTTGTTAAGTAATGAAATGCATCGCATTCAATTTAATGTCTATACAATATACAGATGTAATTTTAAAACTTTCCGGGGTACAACATTTGATTATTTTAAATTTTTTGGTAATTTATTTTACGTCGTCGTTTTAATTCCGCTTTTATAACATTCAAACCCGAAGTTAGAATAAAGAAATCGGGTTGTCATAACACTTCAATAATAATTGAAGTTTGTTTCACGTTTAGTACCTTTAACAATGTGTTAATGTGTTGGAAGAAATTATCAATAAAATAAGTTTCGTGCAAACTACAATAGGCAAAGTTTTTAAATAAATTTTGTAAAAGTGCCGGAAAAATACAATTGTATTCGTTTGGTTTTAATGCTCTCAATATTTTTCGAAAGCGAATGGCTTATAAAAGCTTTTGACAGTTTACTATAATTTCAAAGAAAATGTTTATTGATATCACTATACTTATCAATACTTCATTATAAATGTCAAAAAGTATTGAATTCAGTGCGCATACGTATTATTTCAATTTTTCCACAAGTTCGTTACTTGATCTGCCATATTGATGACAAAAAACATTGGTTTATGGAATATTCGAATCAATAGTGTACAAAAGTGTGTCTAATCAGCTTCATTGCCTTACTGTAATGTTAACAGATTTTGATATCTACATGAACTCAAACTTCCAATTGGAATTTCTGCACTAAATTTACTTTTCCACTCTCCAATCATAGTTTAAGTGAACCATTTTTTTTCAGGCTGTGCTTAATGAATGATCGCTCAGCAATATATCACTTTTTGCAAACGATTATCCTTATTTGATTCTTCTTCTTCGGGTTTCTTAACATTCGTTATAATTGTTTCCACCAAAGTCTTCCGAAATTCTATTTTCTTTTAATGGTTTCTTTGTCTCTATCTTTCCTTACGATTTGAACTGAGCGATGAAGCTTATTTTACGCATGTTTCGCAGATGTAGAGCTCATAGTGTATGAGAACTGTAAAGTGTGATCGAAGGTGGTTGCATAAATCCATTATTTTGTCAAATTTGGAATTGAGTGAAACAAGTGTGAAGTTTGTCACTTGTTTCTTCATTTATGGTGGGAAAACAACGCAAAAGTTCAATTGATTTGGTATTTCGGGGGTAGCATCTATTAGAATCTGTTCAACCTGAAATCGATACAAATACGATAGTTACGCGTTTCGTGGGTGCCTTACATTAAATCAAAACAGGTACTAATTGTTTAACACATTTAAATGTCAAAATATGGTCAGTATACGTCTTTATGAAGTGGATCATCGTAGTCTGTTGCAACTCAGGAGGTAGGTTCCCCCATCAGACTTACACTTGATATGCTTGATATGCTTCGTGGAAGTGTTGGATAGCTCCACTTCCTACGGGAGGACTTGAAACCTAACGATGAAATCACTATCTATCTATTCTTTTTGGAGTAGATCTATAACAAACGAAAAAATCTACCTTTTTAGCAATGCGTTTACGTGTAGTATAAGGACACCTCAATACATGTAATATTAACCACTTGGTGGACTACACGTAAGCAAGCTACTCCAGTTGCCCGCCAAGTTGTAACTCGTACAGTTTATTTTTTTTTCTGCGCTCATCCACTCATGTCTAGTTATCTTGTATAAAGCTAACAATACTTTTTTCTACATATCATACAGCCTAGTTCAACACCAGACCTTTCCGTCGGCTTAGTTGTTCTTCCAGCAGAGCACAGATGGCAATCTCATAGTATATTCCAAGTCCAATTACTAAATTTGGTACATTAGCTTGACTTCATTCCCCCACGTGGCATACCCTTCAGACGAGGCTTCTTGTATTCCCCCCTCACGTTTAATGTGCACATGGACTAAAGAGTACGTCGGTTCTCCCATCGTTTCTACACATATAGAATGCTTCATTAACAATGTCTTCCTAGAGTAAACACTTTGTTTCAAAGTCGAATGAAATTGCGAAGATTGTCCAGCGGTTCCTGAGTGGCGCATTAGTTGTTGAAATAGAGGATGATCTGGTGTGGTTTTCCGGCAGTAGATACGAACGTCGTCGTGGGACACAGTGCATAAAAGGACGATAGGAGAATGGAAGTCAGGAACATTGGGGTAGAATAGGAGAAAGAAAACACCTAAGGAAAATGATTGGGAGGAAGAAGGCGGAGAGCGAGGAAGCTTTGCGCAGACTTAGACTGAGACTGAGACCTATGGGGTCAAACGTACAAAATCGTGAAAAAAATAATTGGGAAAAAAATACAAACGATAGGGGTCAAACGAAAGAATAAAGAAAAACTGTTCCCACATCAAGAAAGGAAAAAAAGACGTACAGGAGGAAGAGGAAAACAATCACAGAGCCCTATACAGATTGCGGAAGTATTAATGGTGGCCAGTCTTCAGGAACGGGCGGCTTACCGCCTGAATTAATTACCAGCATAGGACTGGAAGCGCCGGGAAAACTTAAACAGGGCAAGTACCCGGATAAATGGAAAAAGGTGAGAATCCCAAAGGCAGAACCAGCCACCTTCCGTCATATAGCCGCTTTCTTTGAGTCACCTAGGGAAACTCTTTCAAGAAGTAATAGCAGCAAGAATGGAACCATATCTCCACTTATTTGATAGGCAATATTGATTCAAGAAGGGCATGGGTATTAGAGAAGCCCTAAAAGATGACGCAGAAGGGGCGAAAAGGGCACTAAAAGGCATAGGAGAACTAGGCATTTGGCTATCCTCGCCCCATTGGATGTGCGTAATGGCTTCTAGTCCATACCTGCAAAAATAATAATAGAGGCGTTGGGGGAAATAGAAATATCAGGATAGAGTTCACTCTCCTATCTGGTAAAGGGGTATAGAATCGAAGTTAATACGGGGGTGGGTGTGGTGGGTATCATAGGGGTCTGTTTTGAAACTCATTCTGTGAAACGTCGCATATCACACTGTACTGTGATCACCTTTGTCACGGGGGGTTAAGGTAGTACCGACAATGCTACACTGGTCGCCAATGCAAAAGGACGCGGTTGATAAAATGAACAATACCGTACAGATGATGAAGAAATGTATATGGAGGGTAGGTACTCGAGTTTTGTCGCCAGTAAGAGAAAAGGTAGCGAGTAGGAAGAGGCTCGCAGACGTATCATTGTCAATGGGAAGGCCATCCAATTGATCTCTTTGAGCTGACGACAGACATCAACCTCAGCTACATGGCCCACGCCGATAGAGTAATTACCGTCGAAGAAATTACAGATTTTAATGAGGAACAATGGTTCAAGAGAATGCAAAAAGAGGCTGAGGAATTCAAAGGATATTGGCGATCAGAATCGCCAAAACTTACAGAACAGTCAGCACGATTGACAACTTCGTGATAACAGGATAGAATACAAAGACGAATGAAGGGTATGAGTGAGGATGCAATGAGAGAAATATGAGAAACAGAGTGGACACAATCCCGAATATGAGGGAATGGTAAGACGGAAGCATGGAGAGGAGAGATTAACTATTTTGTGAGAGAGAAAATTACAGGTACCCAGATTGTAACGAACAGGACTGGTGCTGGAGTGCCCTAGATGGGGTGTTGCGAGGGGGCGGCTCGTGCTGCAGATTGGTGAAGGTGTGGAACGCCAAAAGATTATACAACAGATGGTGGATAATGAGTTTCAATGGAGGAATCAGCGGACTAATAGAAAAAATTAAAAAGATAGTGAGAGGGTTCGGAAAATAAAGAGAGGTGAATAAAGGAAAAACCGGCAGGAAGAATGCCAATGGTGAAGATCGGTGCTGAATTTTTTACGGTAAGATGAGGTTCACAGAGAATACTTGAACCCTCTGAGAGAGGCCAACGCCCAAAAAAAATCTGTATACGTTTTTCAATAACACATTAGTACTCATTAACGTGAGAGTTAAAAAATTGCATACATTGTTTGAGGAAAATAAAGAGAAGGCCATATGTCCAACATTTTGCAGAAAATTTAATAAAAGGAAGGAAAAATGTATTGAAAAGTACAAATTCGAGACAAGCTCGATGACACACACGATATAAATGCATGAAATACGGTTGGAAGTGCGTTAAAATTATTGTCATTCCGCAAGACATTAAGCTAGTTCGAATCTGCCCATGTATACCAACATTAACATAAAAATGTTTCACAAGAAGACTATACAGCAAAGCCTGTGTGGTATAAAAATGTTAATACAATTTATGTTAAACTTAAGGATAAACTGTATGGGATTTACTCGTCATTTTTCACGGTAAAGTGTGGAAAACCATGTCTTAGTATTCCATCCAAGTATATAAATATAAATAAATAAAATAGACTAAGAAATCGTAAATGAATTCTTTATCTTGGTTGTCTTATAATCACCGTGTAAAATGAAAATTCCGGGATAATTTATTCATGATGGGAGACCACACATACTACTACATTTTAACAAGTTTAGAAAGCAAATGGTAGTAAAACTGCAAAACTATTGTCGTCCTTTCAAAGATATAATCGAATGCATTATTATTTAATATTGGTATGTACGTGTAATTGAATTTCTAATTTCATTTTTATATTCTAGTCTGCAGCGAGTTCCCTTTTTTTCTGCTTTGGGGCTGTAATACCTACACGTGTAACTATTCCTTTAGTAGTTCTTAATAACATATCATTAAGAATCTAAATTTCCTTTTACAAGACCTGATTGTTCCGTAATAAATATAATAATAGCAATTTACTTATCTTGCGAAATGAAAAATTTCTTACAGATTATCGTGATTCAATCTTAATGCCTTTAAGACGTTTTTAAAACTGAATTTTAAAGTTAACTGGTTTTATAAGTAAAATTTTTATTTTAAATTAATCATGCGATATATCCCAGTTTAAACAACTTGCATTTCTTCTGTTAATGTGCTTTAGGGGGTTCGTCAATTTTTGTTGTAAGTATCGGTTGCGGCAAGGTATACTAATTACAGGGATTTGGCCAAAAGTAGATAAGAAAGGGATCTTGATTCTGATGCAATTTTGGGCCTAATTGTAATGAATCGGAGGTATCTATCACATCATGTTTTTTAATGAAGTATTATAGACATAATTGAAAATCTTCTTATTCGAACAATTCAAAATTAACTTTCAATACATAACATTTCTTCCTCCTCAACATCTTTCTTGAATTGGAAACGATACTATTCCCCAAACAGCTTTCGTGGAGCTCGAGTTCGAGTTGATCTCCTTGGAGTCAGAGATAAACGTAGCATCTGAGCCTGGGGTAATCGTGGCATCTGAAACAAAGATATTCGCGACGTCTGGGGCTACACTAGTTGTTCTAAAGGTACTCGCTCTGGTCCCACCCTGGGAGAATTGTCTCGTTGATGTACGGGTACGGCGGCAGGTGGCACGACACTGTACCTTCTAGAGTTATTACAACAATGAACTGCCCGAGATCTTTTAGGGGTGATATCTGAGGGTGTAGAGTTCTCGGATATGGATAAGGATAAGCGCTTCCCCTAATATTCCAATTCAATAGTGAAGATCTCCCAGACGAGTTACCACACATCCTGCAAGCCATTTGGCTAATCGTGGATGGCCAGACAGAAAGTACACCGAGTGATGTGCTTCAAATTCTCGGAATGATGAATCGAATGTGATGCACTGCTTTTCAGTTACTTGCGTTACTTTATATCATCGGGCCGAACAAAATTTAAACGTGTCCGAATATTACGACCCAAGAATGATGATATTAGGGGCTTTTCGATGCTGTTGTAGATACTCGGTCAAGTTGTTTTGTAGTAAATCTCGGTTGGTTGTCATGGCGTTCAATGGTTTTTTTAGGTGTTTGTACATAACGTTCCGCTTGCCCATTTGATGAATAATTTGAATCGTTAAGATGTGAATTGTGTTCCGTTATCTCAGACGATGGTGACTGGGGGTGTCATATGACGCGAACAAGTCACCGAGGATAGCCATAGTTGCAGCTGAAGTCATTGATTCAGTCGCGTACCTTGGACACTGTTAGGATTGAGAAATTTCTTTTAAGATAAAATTTCTTTGTCTTCGGTTTTTCATTCTTGAGATGGAACACGTCATTTCATATTACCTGGAAGTAGAAAATTGCAACGTGGAATATCATTGACATAAAGGATTCACCTAAAGAAACTGTAAATAATGACATCATTACAGCACTTATATGTTTCTAAAAACACTTTATTGGTTTTAAGAAAAGAAAGTATTGTACCTTTGATATTTTAATATTTAATAAAACTCAAAAACTTATTTAAATAAAAATATTAATTATTTAAGTCGTTCTTGAAAAAAAATTCGAGAAGATTTCTCAAATGCTGAACGTTTACAACCTTCAAACATCCCTTAAAAGTAAACTTTCAGTAGAATCAATTTACAAGCAAGTCCATGAATATTACATAAGTTTCTCTTATGATGTAAGTACTTCAAATCTATTCTTACTCCTTTAGCGAATCAGCTACAGTCAATAATGGACTTTAAATAGGAATAAATTGTGAAAACTTTCTACAAACTTTGCAGTGCACTTAAATATAAAATAATGTACTACAGGGGATAAAAATCGTAGATCACCGTTTAAATCTTCGTTAGTGCATTCTCAAATTGATATGGATGAAGACTCTATTTGTTAGTGGAAATGCAATTTTTCTTAATTTCTAACGAATTCAGAGCTAAAAACTTCGAATTACTGTTGCAAAACGGCAAATGTATACTTATCGAAAAATTAAAGTTAAATGTGAAACTTAAATAAACATTATGCACACGCGTTTTTGTTTACTTTTCCTTTACATCATAATTTATTTTTAAATGGTGTGTCGAAATATATATGCGTCTGGGGACGTCGAGCGCCAATTATTTGAAAAATACCAATATATGCGGACAACTATTGAATTTTTCGTACGGAAAAGGTTTTGGCAGAATTATGGTAAAACCTTGATGGATATTTGGTATTAAACGGAATGGGACGAGAACGTCTAGCGAAGAATGACGTCAATTGGTCGAAATAATCACTGTCGTATTCACCTTATCGAAAGTCATAAAACTATGATTTATGGCAATTTACGTAATTAAATAATAATTAAATTTGATAAGATAGCTTAGATTTGCGCACATGGTAATTTTTCAAGTGAGCTATATAGTCATACCTAATTTTACTAAACATCCTATTGTTATATTGTCGCTCCTTGGTGCTGAAGTTGAAAAATTCTAGTTGGATAGTCAAAATTAATGAGAAGTCCTAATTTACAAATTAATTATGCTGGTAATAGTAAAATGATTTTTCTCATATTTTTTTAATAAAAAAATTTTCTACTGTTTGATTTTTTCCCGTCCGTCTACACTACCTTCTGCGGTTTTGAATTACTCTACAACAAATTATTATTTTTCTGAAAATAGTTCGAAACGTATTGTCCGAGGTATTGTCTCTATGGGCAAAGACAAACTTTCAAAGATTTATTAGGTTAGTCATGCCCATAATCTATTTATATAGCAATTTCTATGCATCGTTGTCCCTAACATGGATAATAGAATCATAAATTCTTTAAAAATCATTTTTTATCATAATAATGTCTTTATTATTTGTCTCAGCGGGTAAACATACATAGAATTAATATTATGAACAAGGCAAGTGAAACAAATAATCTCAAGGCGCAGTTCAAAAGAAAAGATCTTTTGGTCTTTCACTGAACCTTGGAAAAGAAAAAGAAAGCATACACGTACCTAATTATTGTGTGACGTAACGTACTAGAGCTGACACAAAGGAAGTACACAAAACAGTTAGAAAAAAAATTATGGACAATCATTAGATTAATTAATACATTCTTGGGACAGTAACATTCGGTACAATTTGATCGTGATCGTTATATTAAGTTGTACCGAAATTTTGTTTGTGCCATACCTCATACTTCCATCCTCTGGCCGTCAGTGATTTTTAACTAATTTTTGGTGATTTTTATGCCTACTTTAGGTATGTGTTTTGCAAAAGATGTGTTTACTCTGTACATGCCAGATGCACAATGTACTTGTTTAGTGTAGTGGAAAAATTTCATCGTGTATGGAAATGTTGTAATCAATTTATTACTTTTGATGTCCTCAATAAATCACATGATTCAATGATTAGCATTACATTATGTGCGTTAGTGCCTTTCTTCTTTTGTGCTGCGTAGGTTTTCTCCTTCAGTTTATCAGGAATAAGAACCAAGAACCATTTACGCAAAGTAATTTGTAAAATATGATTATTT
This sequence comes from Pyrocoelia pectoralis, assembly GCA_036250285.1. Classification (NCBI taxonomy): domain Eukaryota; kingdom Metazoa; phylum Arthropoda; class Insecta; order Coleoptera; family Lampyridae; genus Pyrocoelia; species Pyrocoelia pectoralis. The sequence goes on along the minus strand of CM070077.1, from coordinate 51,421,513 downwards.
TATGAAGTGTTACCTACATACAAAAAACACTTGGAAAACTACATACAAAAAACACTTGGAAAACTACATACTCATACAATAAGTAGTGGGTGAACGAAATGTTCGGGCAGGGTTCTTCGTGACTTATCATTGCACAGAAGATCACGTTGGGTGGGTAGGTTTTCTTATAAAAAGTTTTGCTTTTTGACGGAATTGTCATTTATGTCCGCCAATGCTTTACTTTCAAGTGATTACGGGGTTTCCTTTGCATTATTGATTGAAGGATATCTTCGTAGTAATCGCTCCAACACTTTTTGGCCGTTGTTAAACAAAATTTGAAGTTTAGTTGATAAGCTTCTCTCTCATAGTCCACAGTTGCCCTACTTCCTTCCATTATTATTGGACAATCCTAAAAAAGAGTGAGTCTCCTCGGTTATCATTCATAATAATTTGTGCTATCACGTTCTTGTATTAGCCCACTGTATCCTTAGCACCATAAGAGAACAGATATTACTAAAAAAGCTTTTAGATGCGCCAATTAATAATTCCAATTAGTAATTATGGAAATTTGGGGTCCTGTGCGCATTGTATGTTATTGAAAAATTTAATTATACGTTTTTGAAATACGAGTAATTGCTACTTATCATTTTCAATATTTAATTAAAAATGATAAATATTTGAACATCAGTATAGATACTTTCAGAAAATTTGTGAAAATTAGCATGTGGTCCTTATTGGTCCATTACTACAAATCTTTCGTCCTCAACATATAGTAAACTCAAACTCATGAAATTTGTTGTCTAGCTGAAGGGTTCTGCTTTATTTCCAATAAATTTAGTGATTCTGAAGAAATGATCTTGAGTCGCGACAATTGACTTTCTTGTTGTTATGTCAAGTTGTGTGCCATTGAACAGCTATTTATAAATACTCACTATTGTTGATATAAGTATTTATTATTACATTATTATACATCAGCCTAAAGCTCGAAGTGCTCTTTTAACGAATTTAATTAATGCTCACCGAATATCCTTAGTTGCAGCTTTTCAGTTCAGTGCATAACAATTATTTTGTGTCGAAAGATTTAGGGTACTTCTGAAAGAAACGTGTCCTCTTAATTATCTGCTTTTTGTGTAATAAGAAGAGCAATTTATATTGAAGTGATTGAAGTTTTGAGCATTTACGTTTATTTCATCCCTATACGATTACCAATAAGTACATAATGACCCACGCAATTAATTTTCATGGAGATTCAATAGCTGTTTATGAGAATTTCAGATCTGTGATATTTTACGCATTTTTCAATCACATTCTCTGGCAAACATTCCAATCCTTCATATTTGTCATCGAAAATGTTACTTTTTCACAGTTTTTTCTGGTTTTATCCTTTGCGCATTTGTGTAACAAAGTGCGAGTAAAGCGCTTCTAAAGTGTGATCAGTCATTCTTAAATATATCTACTTTGTTCCAAATATGTCAAAGCATTCCTACTTTAAACTGATGATAAAGTGGTAACTGTAAAAATGAAGAGCAGTAGCTGAAAGGTGTACCTTGTATTTGTGTTGTTATGTGATGTTATGACATACATTGCCTTTCTCTCACTTCATCCCCCTACCCTCCAGAGCCCCCCATAATTTTTTTTCAATCGGAGGATAATTTATTCTGCTTATGTTTTTCATTTTTATAGATTCGCTCTTGAGAAATAAGAATTGTTATTTCCACTTCTAAATCTTTAGTTACCTGCAGTGGATGTCTTCTTATGATATTCGTGGAGCCTTCTTGAGGAGTTAAGCCGACGCTTCCGCTAGTTGGCCTAGCCTTTAACGAGGCGTCAGAAGAGTTAGTATTTAAAAAAAAACTCATTAGAATGTCTGTCAGTCGTTAACAAATTTTTGTCTTGTAATTAATTTTATTTCCTCCACTGACAGTAATTTCTGCTTGTAACGAATTAAACATTGTATGAAGAATAGTAATTGTAATTCTACTGGCCTGATTCTAATGAGTACCTCTTAATATTTTTTGGAACACTAACTCTTCTGACGCCTCAATAAAGGCTAGGCCAACTAGCCGAAACATCGGCTTAATGAAGTTTATTGAGTTTCATTAAACCATGCACCAACTCCCCTCAAGAAGGTTCCACAAATTGAGGATAGAGTATACCATTTACTTCTCTCCGTGTTTGATTAAGCTACTTTCGAATCATTTCGCACATTACATTTACTACGTTTTGCTTCGTATATTCAACTGACGCTAGACTGTAACCCCCATGACTCGGGTTCGATTCCCGAACAACTCTCCTACTTGAGGTGATGAGGTCGACGCAAAAGTGACTACCTGAATATTATCTCTGGCACTACTGTGTCAAGTACCAAGTTCAACTTACCAAAAGTATACTGGCTGGTTTCAGGAGTATTTATTTAATTCGTTTTACTCACTAATCCTGAAAATATGACTAAGTAATATATTCACCAAGTAAAAGCTTTTCAATAACTTTTTCCAAAATTTTTATGAAGAGTCAGGATTTCATTCAATCTTTGTTATTAACTTTTCGTATAAATCCATACTTTGATTTCTAGATGTACGTAGATATTAAATAAAATCGTTAAATTTAAAACTGTGTAAATTAGCGAAGTGACCTTTTTGTGCAACAGTACACAGTTATTTTCTACCTTGTTAATAAATCGAGCGCAGTTAAAGTAATAACTAACCTCTTTACTTAATGTCTGATTAACAAAATACAATACTCTTAATGTCACAAAACTGATTGAGTTACCTATACGAACAAATTGCAATAACAATTATAATAGTGCATTGATTATGCGATTTTCCTATAAACGGTAAAGAGTAAGGCGATTTATATTCATTTAGCGTACGTGATTGTTTTCAATTACCTATAAATTACAATAATGTGAATAATTTCAGGGATTGTTATTAATTTAATATCAGTAACATTGTTGTTAAACAAAGAGTTTAAAAACACTTCCGTCTGACCTTTTAAAAATATCCGAACTGATAAACTATCAAATGCAATTTTTTTTTTGTTAACAGAAATGACCTTCTTTTGAATAAGATTAAAAAATTGAAATTAATTATAGCGAGAGATGTAAATATTGACATGTAATTAATAACGGCTGACAATTAAAGCGATATACATGTGGTCAATTATTATACAACATAAATATCAAATTTGCAAATTTACAATATTCAATAAATGTAATTGATATTAATGAGTGTTTATAAACAAATAGTAAGTAGATGTTGTCCTGTCATCTATTTCTGTTCGAACAATTAATCTTCTTATCATCTTATTAATTTATGTTGTAATGCATTAGAAAATAGAGATGGTTACGCAATAGTAATAATAATAATAATAATAATAATACGGTGTTGCTACAGCAAAACTTAATTCTGTATTGTTTTTCTCGCTTAATGCGAGGCATTTGGTAAACTGGGAAATACCCAAAGGAATGGAAGATTTGAACCGTTGTACCGATAGGTATTGAAACCAGGCAAGTCCAACGAGTTACCGGAAAATTACCGCCCCACTTCCCTAACCTGCACTATGGGAAAGTTACTAGAAAAAATGATAAATACCAGACTCGTGTGGTACATTGAAAGTAATAACTTGTTATCCCCTTTCAATTTGGGTTCCGAAATCGACGCAGTACAATTGACAGCTTAGTACTTTTAGAGGACGATATGCAAAACTCTTTTGCGGGGAGAAATCATGCAACGGCCGTTTTCTTGGATATTCAGAAGGGGTTATGATTGTACATGGAGATATAATATTTTAAAAACTATTTACGAGTGGAATATAAAGGGAAATATTATAGCAAACTTCATAGCAGACTTTTTCACTCATCGGGAAATTCAAGTACGACTGGGTAATGTAATATCTCCAAGAGGGTGAGTAGACAACGGCATACCACAAGGGTCTACGCTAAGTATAAGATTATTCCTCGTTGCAATTAATAAACTAGCTAGTATTGATATACCTAACATTAAACTCCAACTATACCTTGATGACCTTTTCAATATCTCGTCCATAGAAGCAAATCAGTCAGAAGTTATTCAAACTGCAGTTAACCAAGTAAATGAAGTTGCACAATCAATTGGATTAAGGTTCTTCACTACAAAAACGGTTAATGTACACTTCTGTAGATTATAACCAAACAGCCGTAGTATACCTAGGAGGAAGCCCATCGACAATCGAAGTGCAACAAAAATGTTAGGGTCAATCTTTTATGAAAAGTTACTATGAAGACTTCAATATCATTAGGCTTTTGGCTGGTATTACATGGGGAAGGGATAGAAAAACGTTACTTACGCTATATCGCGTAATGATTCTGTCTTGTCTGGACTACGGAGTTATTGTGTACCGTTCAGCACGTGCATACCTTTTAAATAAACTTGAATCGCTCCATTACTAAGGAATTCGTACACCTATAGGGGCTTTTCGAACAAGCCCAAGACAAGCAGTACTATGTGAAGTCAATTTTGAACCTCTTCATTTAAAATACGAGAAAATATTCTTCTGGTGCCCGCATTTTAACACAACCGGACCATCCCCTTGCTAAAAAATTTTTAGGCGCTACCAACACGGACGAAATTTATAACACTCGAACAACAATTATTAGACCAGCCACATTTCGATACAAAGCAAAACTGGCTGAATATCAATTACAACATCCAGATGTCTTCCATCTCCAGATCAATGAACATCCGCCCTAGTGGGATAGTCAAAAAGTAGTTATTAAGGACTTTATGAATTTCCACAAAGAAACAACACATCCAGATATACCGTGTGATCATAAATGTTTGACCGTGCCGCTCCTACAACAGTACTACTGCATCGTTAAAATGAAAATTCTGCTATGTGCAGTGGCGTAACTAAAGCAATTAAAATATGCCTCTTATGTAGGGGTACAAAAAAATTGGAATTTAAAATTTAATTTATTTAAAATAAAATCAAACTTGGCAGTTATCTATAAAACCATTTCAAAGTGACCACCATTGTTTGCATTACAGGCATCTACTCTACGTTTCATACTTTCAAATACATTTATTAATTGAGCTTCTGTAATATTTTGAATTGCGTCAGTTATTGCATTTTTTAATTCATCAACTGTATGAAGGCGTGTCTTGTAGATTTGATTTTTTAAATGTCCAAATAGAAAATAATCCAGTGGAGTAAGGTCAGGTGACCTTGGCGGCCAAACTCCCACACTTATAACTCTTTCATCAAAATGTTCCCGTAAAAAAGTTTGCGTTTGATTAGCTGTATGAGCTGTTGCATTATCGTGCTGAAAATATCCATGTTGTAGCTCGTCATCGTGTAGTTGATCAATGAAAGGTTGCAAAATGATTCTGTATCGTGCGGCAGTTACTGTATCTTCAAAGAAAATGGGACCTACAATTCTTCTTCGTGACATAGCAGCCCAAACACCTATTTTCACCGGATGTAAAGTAGTTTCATGAAAAAACGTGTGGATTTTCTGCTGACCACACACGGTAATTCTGTGAATTCACATAACCCGTTAAATGGAACCACGCTTCATCCGTAAAGAAACTTAAGTTTAGTATTTCGTCATCTCTCAAGTTGTCGTTGAACCATTGGCAATATTCTAAACGCTTTTGAAAATCTAACGGTAGTAGTTCTTGCACAACCGTTATTTTATAAGGATGAAAATGTAATCGCCGTTTGACTGCTTTATGACATGTACCTACCATAAGAAAGACCTGTAACAATTAAATATTGAAATATGCACAATGTTGTCGATGTAACTTTACTTATTTAATGTTTTGATTTTTAAGATTCTTTTTATTTTATTGCTTGTACATGCAAGTCAATCATATTTTGTATAATGCAAAATTACCTGTTTGCTGGGCCAATTGCCTTAAAGGTTTTGTCGGACTTCTTTCCAAATGTGTACGTACATCTTCCACTACTTCCTCTGTAAGTACAGTTGTGCGACCCGTAGATTTTCCCTTGCAAACACTACCAATTCGTCGAATGTGTTGACATAAAACATCATCATCTAATTCGATGTTCTGAAAGTGATTTTGATATTCTTCAACACATAATCGTACTGAATACTTCCAGTTTCCATCTACATGTTTTTGGCCGTTTCGGAAATAAGCTTCCAAAATAAACTTATCTTGTTCGACTGTAAAAGGCATTATAACCTAAAAAAATTTGGTTAATTTATTAATGAGTTTTGAAAAAAACTATTGTATTCTAACTATGCAAATGTAGATAAAGGAAGGATTGAAATTGGAAAAGCAAAAATTTATGTACGTTTATGAAATGTCAATGGAAGTTGAAATAAATATTTGTGCCTAACTTCACTAGAAACTTGGAAAAAACTTTTGATAAAAATTCGGTAAAAAGCAGATTTTTTCCGGTCAATCATTGTTGATCGCTCGGTACCTATATAAGAAACGCTTCCAGGAAATACAGGATTCGTATAATGAACACAAATTTATATATACGGATGGCTCAAATACACCGGACGGTACGGGATGTGCTTTTGTAACAATTAATGCCCAATATGCGCTAAGCCTCCCAGATTGGAATAGTATATACAGCTGAATTGCTAGCAACATGGCAAGCTCTCTTGTTTTGTGAATCGACAGGGCAACAAAAAAGGTTCGTAATATGTACAGATTCAAAAAGTAGTATCGAAGCGATATGTAACCATATAAAGCACGACGATCTAACAAATACAGGGTTGCCAATTCGCCCTCCGTTCTTCGATGATGCCTTTAATATTAATTTTAGGACAAAAGGTCAAGCGATATTTCTTATTCAGATGTTCCTCCTAAAAATATTTTTGAGGCCCGCACTGCTCTCGGTTTCGTCTGTACAGGATCGTACTCGATTATTTTAAATGGAGCACCCTATAGATTTTTATATTTTTGAAATCCATATTCGATTCTAGATCAAGTTTGTTTGGCCTTTCACCTACTTAAGTCAACTCATTTAGGAGAAAATAAGTGTTGACTTCGGCGACAAACTACTCAATCATTGGCAGCAGAGCAACAAAATCGGAGATTATCATAAAAAAAAGAGCGTTTTATTTCTCGATATGCTGATTTTGAACGAAATTTGTTGCAAAAGGGCCGTACTGAATTTTTTCTAACGACCACAGAAGAAATGCCAAAAGTAGACTATTTTAAATAGAACACCTTGTATATTTTTTCATGAATGAATAATTGCTTTTTAAGTTAGCTTCGATTTTTATTAAATATGTCCTTAGTTTGAATTATTTTGTTTTTTCGCCCAATTCTGAAAATAAAATTAAAGGAACCAACAAACAATAACAATATTTGTATCAGATATTTATAAAATCTATAGGGTGTTTCATTTAAAATAATCCAGTACGATCCTGTACAGATGAAACCGAGAGCAGAGCAGTGCGGGCCTAAAATATTTTTAGGTTGTAAATAAGGAACACCTGAATAAGACATAAATTGACCTTTTGTCCTAAAATTAATATTAAAGGTAGTATTGAAGAGCAAAGGGCAAGTGGGCAACCCTGTATAAAGAAATATAAGAAGTGACATGAAACGGGCTAATGCGCTTAGACATCGATGCCCACATAAATAATAATAGTAATAATAATAATAATACGGCGTTGCTTAACTAGAATAGGAAACAAACACGCTTTTTCTTCTTTTATTTCAATTTACGTCTACAGGTTTCAGTGAAGCAAAACTTAATTCTGTATTGTTTTTCTCACCTAATGCGAGGCATCTATTAACGATATATTGTTAGGTATACATGTGTAATTATGCACTGGTTTATTAATTAACGCCGTCCTATTGTTTCAGCTGGTAGACGGGCACCTTGCAGTAATGAAGGAGAACCTGTTCGAGTTGATCATATAGACAAACTGAGATGTTTTTCCTGCATTTGTATGGTGAGTAAATTAAAGATCTCTTTATTTTTCATGACGAAAACTTAAACGATTTGCTATTATACTTGCGTTAAAAGTTTAATTACTAGTAACCGAATCTCAATTGCATTTCATTTCCTCCTGCGAATTCTAATTAATTTAACCTCATCCCACCATTACACACGCATTTCAGTAATAAAATGTTTTTTGCACATTATTTAAGCCACGCACTCGGAAGTCACCTTCATGTAATTTGGTTTGGAACTTCATTAAATCATTTTATTTAATTGTAGATGCGATCATAACTACGTGTTTCATTAACAGTTACTTCAGAAATATAGTTCATTCGTTTGACTTATCCCGATGACGTCATGTGTGCATTAAATCACGAAATGACCGCCGTTTGTAATTTAAAGCAAAAATACCACCAGTGATACCAACCTTTCTTTATTTGCTTATTTGTTGATTGAGTTGAGGTTACGTACGCGCGCCTGTTTCTTTATTTTGTATTCGTTTTCCATTGCTTCTTGAGTTAATATTTTAAAAGATCGGTTCTTTTCAGAACCACATTACTTTCTAGTGTTTATTTAAGGTAAACATTAATTCGTTTTTATGAGAGATGACATTATTTGTGTTTTCATTTGTAGCACATCAACATGCCTCGTAGGTCAATTACCGTAGATGAATTGATCCATAACTTGGTGGAATACTTTAATAAAGAAAAACAGAACAACGGGCCCTTAACACCATTAACAGCAGTGCATGCAAGGGTTAGCGATGCTTTGAAAATTGATACCAAAACCATCTCTAATGCTTTACGACGACATCAAAATCAAGAAGAGAACAAGGAAAATGAACCTCAACGAAAAAGTCTAAAAACAAAAGACATGGATCAACAACAAAAAAGTGAAATTCGTAATACAATTTACATGTATATTAATCGTGAACATGTTACATTAGATACGCTTTTAACAAAAATGAACGAAAAAGGTATCGTTGAGTGTAAAAGGACAAGCCTCTATCACGTTTTGTTGGACATTGGATTTTCTTTCAAGCAAACAAACAATAGGAAAGCTCTTTGTGAAAAAACTTCAATAGCATCGTTGAGGGTAAAATTTTTGACAAGTTACATCACTTATATGAAACAAGATATCTACAAGCAGTTTGTTTATTTAAAAACCAATGAATATACAACATTCTTTATATAATGGTTTAAATATAATATTGAAGCTCTTTTCGAAAGTCAAAACAAAAAATCCCCTCATCAGTCACAATTAACCGACTTTTTTAAAGTAAAATAAAAACTCTATATTACATATGTATTATATTCGTATGTATTTTATGTATAATGTATTATCTATTATACTTCAAATAAATATATACACAAAAGATACAAAAAAAAAGATAAAATACAAAGATTTGTATTTTATTTAATAACTCGAAGTCTTGATAACTCGAACTTTTTTCATGGCAAGTCATGGTTCGAGTTATCGAAGTTCGACTGTATGGTTATGGGGATGATAATGTCAAACAGATGTGGAAAGAAGCGTTAGAAACAGTTTCACCTTCAGTTTGGTTAAAAACGATTAAGCATACAGAAGCCGAAATTCTAAAGTCTTGGGAGCAAGAAAAAGTTTACGATGTCCAAGTGAATCCTATTATTATAAATCCAAACGATGACACAGATACAGAAGATGAAGTGTAGTGAACATTTAATTTCTTGTTTTTAATTGAATTCTTAACGCAAACAAATAGTTTTCTCCAAAAACTTAATAATAATCTATTTCAGTATGTTATTGTACATTAACATTATATTTTATAACAATAAATTATTTTCAACACAGTCATGGACAAATTGTCATATTTTCTTGGTGTGCACTGAATAAGTAAGAAACACTTGGTTATAATGCGTTTAGTGTGTTTAAAAGGATACTTCGAATAAGTTTATAAAACGTACCTACTATAATTCAATTACATTAAATACACCAATGATTTTGAATTGCAGTAGAATAATCTTCTACAAATCTACACAAACAATGTAAACACCGATGATTGAAATTATTAATTATGCTTCCGTATTTTGGAATTCGAATGTTTTCTCAAAGCATATCTAATCATTAGCAGAATTTCTAAAAATTCAATCTTTATAAATAAATCAAATAAATAACCATTAACTCACAAATTTGTTAGTAGAATATTTTGCCGTTATAGATCGGAAAAGCAGTGCAGTATTCGGGACCGTGGACCGGTGATATTTACTCAAGGAGACCTTAGCATCTAATACTTTGATCTTTACTTCTTTACACCGTTTATATGCACCCGAAGCCGTCAAATATTTAGAACCACCACTTTTATGTAGAAAACTATTGGAACAATTACTTCCTTTCTTTGGAAGAGTTCATTGGTCTTAACCTACAAATTAATATTCACAACATTTTTGCAACATTTTAGAATAACTTACGAAAATTCATCTACTACGTTTTAAGTTTTCTTGAAAATAATATGCTTTTACATGCGTAGAACGATACGTAAATTAAATTAAACTTTTATTTGCAAACAACATTATGAGTATTATGACACGTAAATTTGACATTTACGTTAAGTTGGTATCAATACTGTACGTACCAGAGAACGAAATTTGTTGTTGATGTTATCCTTGTCAGTTACTTGAGTTAATAAGAGACATACAAAATCACACTCTTGGAATAATACGTTAGCTACTAATGTACACATTGTATTCAATATGTAGAAAAGGATGATCATACACAAGTGCGCGTTTGATTCATCGATCAATCGGGATAAGTCAAACGAATGAACTATAGGAAATGTGTTGCAACTGGTTCAAATTGTATAACAGAACTTTTTAATATTTTATATTAATATTCTGAGAAAAAAGGTCATTTACTCAACTTTCCTAAATAGTGTTGTGTTTTGCATACAAATTCGCACAAAAACTAATTGTTATTGAAATATGATTTAAATTTATTCAACGATCACTACTTTTTTGGTTTCGTAGGTTATTGTTGCAACAAATTCATTTAGTTTTAGGTACCATTAAATACAAACGCGGAAATATTTTGTTTCAAATTGCCATTTATAAAAATTTCTATAATTGTACTTGAATTGATTGTAAATGTACTGCGTTTTAATTACTTAAAGTATGTTTTCCGTGATTATGAATTATTCTGAAATATTAAATTTCTGCAGAGGAGACACCTTGGCTGTCCTTGTGCGTATGTTTTATATTAGGCGCCTAACTATAATTTATTAACGACCTTTCTATTATTATTAATTACGAGATGTTTTAATTTCAATATTTTAATATTTTTTGTTTTTTATCTACTGCACATGGAGATTTGGTTCCCAATTTCAAGTTTCTGAGGATACGTTTGAGAATTAAAGCACAAACAGTTGAGAAATTTTTTATAACATAATTGCCTATCATCAGAAATGCGGAAGGCTTCTTCTGTTAAATATTAATCATTAAAACCACATTCTCTCATATTGAACTCAGGTATAACACAACCATTTATTTAATAATTGCCCGATAAATAAAGGTAGTTTTCGAATAAATGACCAAAGCAAAGTGGTCCATAAACAGCTCAGTTTGACTGTCAAAATTGTAATAATTTCGTGAAAATACACGGACACATTCCACTATATGTTTGTATGAAAATGAAATATGATATTTTGATTCTCAAGGTCTACGTCTGAGGAATCGATTTTAGAATAACAAATTGCAAAGTGAAGATACCGACTATATGTTTACAGATTTGTGGGTCATTGAATATTTATAACGTGCCTCCAAAAGAATCGCGGAGTTCTTCTTTTCGAATTTGGAAATTTAAATAGAATTATTTGTAGTAAAACCGCGTAAGATGATACGTTTTCAAAATCTATGTTACAGTTACTATCATGAGAAATACGTTGCAATGAGGAGAGTATCTAATAAATTGAATCAATTACTGCCATTGGATTACGTTGAGCAGCAACAACAATAATAATAATAAATTTATCTCGATCCATAACACTATTGTAGGTATATTCGAAAAATGTATTGTTCCTAAGCAATAGTATTTAAAATGATTTTCCAATGTGCAATAATCCCAAACGCTCAATAAAAAAAGGACAAGTCGATCCTTTTTTTATGAAATAACGCATTAATTTCAATAGAATTGCGAATTATGTAATTTTTTATTTGAGAGCGTCATTCAAATGCAATGGAAACGTACATTTCCTTAAATAATTTTAAAATTTGCTCAACGGTATAAGAAATACGGTGTTTTGATATTTTTGGATTATACGGCCTTTGATATTTGGGTGCTTTTTGCAAGTGTTAGTGTGCAGCACTTTTTATAGGATTTTTTTAACTTTTAAACAGACGTGAACTGTTTTCGCGTTAAAGCTTTTGGAAATTTTTAAATCGTTTCGTATAGTTATTAGTACTGTCTCACAGCCTTGTCAAATCGAGGAATTGCTGAACTGTAATGAATGGTTTAAATAACCAAACTGAAAACTATTAATATTGTGAATATTGCAGTTTCGTGATCCGTTTGGTTTAATAATTTTGAAATACGTCTAAAGTTGAAGAATTTATAGGAAACTATAGTTGACAGAATGTTATTAGAGCTTAAAATTAAATCATTCAAATTTATTTGCAAGGAATCTAAGTTCGTCGATTATGAATGCAAATGATAATAATTATTAAAGATTTATTTAAAGAAAATGGGAAATCTTTATAATAATAGATAGTAGTCGGAGTAAGAATGCAAAAAAGCTCCCTGAAAATCAGTTATTTAAAACGATGTCAATTGTTTAACACTGTTGAATCGTCGAAGGTACAAAAGCAACAGATTTAAAAAAATTGCAGTTTATTTCAATTTGGTGACTCTGACCATGTAATTTTATTAATTTGTTGCACACTATATATTTCAGTTGTGACTTCCCTTTATAATTGCTCCTCCATGGCATCCCTTATGCAGAAATTAAGTAGAGGAGACGATTCTAAAGATTTATGAAAGATTCTTAATATTATTAACATGGCAATAATACTGAAATTAGACTGGGAATATGAGTATCGAGTATTTCAAAAAGTTTACGAATTCAAGAATGTGAACGATTAAACTTGTGATTTCTTTTGAATTTGAAATTTTGATTTCAGTGCAATTAATTGACTATTACCACTTAATATTAATTGAAGTACAAATATCTGAGAATTCAAAAGTTGTAAGCAATAGTAAAATTAAAAACAGAAAAGATTAATAAATTATATAAACGGGTGCTACAACTCTTTAGACACACATAGTGAGTGTTAGAAAAAACCTTACAACAACGTATTCTGCTTAAACAAGAAAAAAGTATTCTGTATTTTTTCTAAAGTTCTGCTTAGTTCTGTCGCAATCGTTTTCATGTGATTTAAACTTTAAAAAATTGTTAAAGGCCACAATTGAAGGGTGTTTTTTCAACAAGACCAATTCGAATTCAAAGAAAACTTTTGAAACATTTTTTACGTATTTGGATATGTAGAATACGATCCTGTATAACTTACAGATTTTTGTAACCTTTGGAATTCTCACATTGTTTTAATGTCAACTTGGATAGCCCGTCAAATCTCAAAAATCCAACGTTTTATAATGTCTAAAGTTTCGTAAGATTCTAGGATCCTAAAATGTTCAAAAACTACATAAAATCTTTCAAATTTCAATTAATTGGAATATCAGAAATTGTATTCGAATTTGAGGAAATTAAAGCCTGACAGAATGTTTTATACAGAGTGTTGATCCGGCCGCTCGATAATAGCATTGTACATGTAAAATCGTGTCTGCAATTTTCTACTCCCCTAATTGTTTTAGGGCCAAAATAAAACAGTACACAATTGTTCAAAACTAAAAATGCTGCCTGAATAGTATATTTTCACCAACCAAAATTTTACTGTAAGAAAGAAAATCTTGCTCACCGAATTTGGCACCAAATGATTTTTTTCTGTGGGGTCACTTGAAATCGAAGATTTATGGAGCGAGAATTGCAAGCATCGACATTTTGAAGAACAAGATGAGGGAAAAATGTAACAGTATTACAAACAGACAATTTGCAAATGTAACGCAGTAACTTCTATGACAGACTTGGTTTTTGTTTAGCCTCAATGGCGGTCTTTTTGAGCATTTAATTTTGATCTTAAAAATTAACGTTAATGTGTTCGAACTATTTGTTTTTTATTGTTATGTTTCTTTGATTCTTATTATTTAAATTAAATTCTACTTTAAAAATTATATATTTTAAAATCGTGGCAATGTGATTTTTGCAAATTCTAATTCAACATTTAATTCTTCATTTTCTTTCTTACACTATCAATCAAATAATTCTTTCTCCTTATTCTTTCCTTTTCTCAGAAATAACCTCTTAACGATCGCAAAGCCATAGATCCCGAAGAATTATAATTATTATTATATTAAGAATATTAAAAAATTAAAATCACGCCTACTGAACTAAAGTCTTATAAAAATAGATCCATAACTGAAACTATTCGGAGTTATTTTGAACTTAACGATCTTGAATGTTTGGAAAATTGCAACTTTTTTGAAACTGTACACAAAGTTAAGCAATACGACATTTTCTGCATGGTGAATTTGAAAACTATCGAAACTTTCTGCAATTTTAAAGTAATAATGTTACGTATAGGTATTGCCAGTAGGTCCTATTAATAGAATTCAGTTTTTAACAACTTTTAATGCTTAAAAGTAGTAGACGTGAACACAACAACGCAAATAGGTACCAAAAACTACAATTTGTCACTTTTTGAAACGATAAATAGTCCTCCTTTCAAATTTCCTTGCGAGGATCTCGGATGCGTTTCAGTAGCAAAGCTGTCATCATCAGCGAACAACAGTCGAAACGTTATTAATTTTTATTGCCATTTCTGGTATTTGCAGTATTGAGTTCAAGGGCGAAAAGAATTTTAGTTCTTTCAGCAAGTAGACATGAATTCCATCTCAATGCTTCTGACAATGAAATTGTAATTACTAATTACGTGACGTGCCAAATACATTGCGCAGGATTTTTAATTCTGTAAAGCCTAGAAAATCGCACCTTCACCGATTAAATGTTATCCCTACTTAAAGTGTCCTCTGCAATTTTCTTTATGCTTTTCATCTATTATTCGACAGACGGTGTAAAAACAAAAACACTTGTTCATGTTCTGTAACTGCGTTAGATTGACAATTAGGCAATGTGCGGTCATTACTTTACACGAATGTATAAAAACGAAGGGTTCAGGTACCTAAGTTTCGTGAGTAGAAACGATTGACCCAGAAAACAGCCAACACAATTTTAATTAAATTTCATTACTTATACCGATATAACAATATAACCTCAACAAGAATTGTTCGAACAACAACAAAAAAATAACGTGTACATACAAGAGAAAAAGAACGAATAATTCTTAACATTCTTCGGGATCATCGTTGTAATTCAAGCCGTCTTGTTTTATAAGAGTTATTAATTTTATTTACAAAGCTGCAACTGGTTTTACGACTCGGATACGATTATATTTTATTGAATATGTTTAACGATTAACATCTAAGAAATAATTGTTATAATAGGTACGTTATTAAAGATTACAAAATTTCTTACACCTTTCTAACTCTGTAACTATAATTAATGCGTTAAATGGTCATTTTACAACAACAAATGATGGCGTATATACAACTAATTAAATTATACAATAACAATCATCGTGAATGAATCCGGTTAGATAACAAAAAATACTAGCTTGTTAGTTTCCGTACGATTACCGTTTCCGTTTTTTATTGCGGTTTTAACTATAACAACGCGAAGTTTTCATTCTTAGAATGCAGATTAGCGAGCTCGATTTTTAAGAAAAACTTGACGGACGAATGCGTTTTTGAAAAAAAAAAATATGGCGTAATCGTTCTCTAAAGTGATTGCATTCTTGGTACTGCATCGTAATATTGTGGTATCGGTTATATAACGTTTATAGAATTGCCACGATAATTTTCGAAAATACTGTAACCACTGAAAATATCCTGTTAGGACAATTTGGCCTACATGCTTGAGTATCTGCAGGGTTGCCTACTGTACAGGTGTTTCTCACAACACGTAGTATATTTTATTCCTTACAAGTGCGAGACATCTTCAGTTTTAGCCATTTTCGAATTTATTCGATGTAAGAGCGCCGAAGGTTTGAATACGATCATGGAAGTTAATTCATTCAATTTTTGTAAATACTCATCGATATGGTGCAAAGAATTACAAACTCATCAAAATGAGTGAATACTAGGAAAATCGGTATGGTTTCAAAACAAAAATAAAATTCTTGGGGTGGAAGGAAATCAAACATTGACATAAAATGAAACCATACATTTGGTGTGGCCCAATTACTTCGTTTTTAAATACATGGGGATTAGATATGATTCTTCACAAACAACGCTTTCAGCGCATCATTGTTTTTGTTCTTATTTCAATAATCATTACGATCGTATTCTTTATCTTATTAAAAGAACTATTCGTAACCCCCGCTGTCTTCCCTAAAACAGGAAAAGGGGGAGAATTGAATATGCATTTTGGACCATAACGAAAAAGAGAAACATAATTGGTTACAAAAGAAGGGGTTTTTAAACAAATTATCATTTTTTTTTACTGTGCCCAAAATTATCTGAGAACAAATGAAAAAAATGCAATTTAAACTAATAGCTAGGTACATCAAATATGTTAAGTAAAATAAAGAAAAACGTTATTGAATACCTAATTCAAATTCTTCCAAGGTAATTTGGCTAGCTAAAGGATCGTTTAGGTTTATTTTTGTTGTACTACGATGGAATCGCGGTTCCTCCCTTTTATTGAAGGTAACATTTTCTTTCGTCTTTTATGGACTTTAAGGGTGGTTTAATTCCTTTATAATGATTTTCAGGACCAATGCCTATATCGGTTATTTAAATTCGCAGATAAGCACCAGGATAAATATTATCAGCCTGTTCATGCTACTTAGGTTCTTTGACGAAGAATCGCTGGATCTTATCCTGGAACAAAATCAACTTTATTCTATTTTAAACTCTTACCTGCTTTTAGGCAGAGACGAATTTCTAGTGTGGATGAAGGGTAATGTGCATCTACTACTAGTCCAGTAAAATTAGACCAAAAAACCTCAGAACCTGGAAATTCAATAGATAGAAATGGGGATGGTCCTACAATGTTCAATACCCTCCCGATTTCACGTCATAAAAAGTCCCAGAGATTTGAGCGTCGGGTTTGGAAAGGGAGGGGGAAGGAAGTGATCAAAAACAGCTTTTTTTCAGTTTTTCGAGAATATCTCGGAAGGTATGAGGTATAGAGCAAAAACATATCAATATAAAAATAAGGGAACCAAATTTTCTACAAAAATAGTCTACTTCAATTTTTCGGTAAGTTCAATAGTTTAGGAGAAATGGCCGGTTAAATTTCGTTCAATTTGGATGTTTACGAAAATGATTAAATTCACCTTATTGTCCCAAGTTTTCATTCAAATCGATTGGAAATTGGGTAATTATGAATAATTTAAAAAATATTCATCATCACAAAAGGTAGGTGTCTGTATGTTTAACGAATTGCAATTTGTGGATGAAAGGGAGGGGTGCTGCTTTGAAAGAATTAAAGGTAACTAACAAGTAGGTAGGTAGGTACCAAGTTATGTTTTTCAAAATGTTCTAAGAGAACTCGAATTTGGAGAAAGTAGTACTAATAAGTGAATTTTGTATCTCTTCTGATACTTTATATACAGGGTGGGCCATTGAAAAGGAGACACGCCTGTTTTGGGACACTTAGACCAGTTTCTTAAAAAAACGCTCGGACACGTCGATTTTTTATTTTTGGGGGACAACTTTTGATGTCAAATTTGACTTTGTCAGGTCAACCCCCTAGCCCCAGCAACCCCTAACTCAAGAATTTAAATAGGGAAGGGGAATCGAGCGACCCCTCATTTGAAGCGTTTTTTAATTCTCTATTCGACAGTATGAATGAAAATTAGTTTTATTCAATTTCTTTTCGTCCCCATGAAAAGCACCCTCTAGATTAACTAAGGTGGGGGTGTTATTTAGGAAAAATCCTGAAACACGCCACCTTTGACTTTTTGAACGGCATATTTTGATGTTAAATTTGACGTTGTCAGGTCAACCCCCTAGCCCCAGCAACCCCTAACTCTAGAATTTAAATAGGGAAGGGGAGTCGAGCGACCCCTCATTTGAAGCGTCTTTTAATTCTCTATTCGACAGTATCAATGAAAATTAGTTTTATTCAATTTTTTTTCGCCACCATGAAAAGCACACTCTAGATTAACTAAGGTGAGGGTGTTGTTTAGGAAAAATTCTGAAGCACGCCACCTTTGACCATTTGAGGAGTACGTTAGAGATGAATATTTACTAACATCACCATTGCAAATATAATCTGTTCGAGCCGAAAATTGATGAAATAAGACCATTTCCGCAAACAGCGAAGTTAAACCAAAATTTACCCTCTTCATTTCTCCTAAACTATTGAACTTACCGAAAAATTGAAAAGGATCATTTTTGTAGAGAATTTGGTTCCCTTTATTTTTGTATTGAGGTGTTTTTGCTCTATACCTCATACCTTCCGAGATATTCTCGAAAAGCTGAAAAAAAGCTGTTTTTGACCACTCCCTTCCCCTCCCTTCCCAAACCCGACGCTCAAATCTCTGGGACTTTTTATGACGTGAAATCGGGAGGGTATTGAACATTGTAGGACCATCCCCACTTCTATCTATTGAATTTCTAGGTTCATGTCTAATTTTACTGGACTATACAAGTCCCAGTTTAGCAATGGCGTCATTTTTCTCTCTCCAGTTTACGCTGCTGATGGAATTTTATTATGTAGAAGATTGCGCCGATTCTCGTTTATTAAGTTAGTTTCTTGTTCAGCTAGTTGCACATCTATCGCATGGGAATACGCCATCTTTAAATACAGGGTGTTCCTAAATGTCAGGTACATACGGAAGGGGGTGATTCTTTGACTTATTTAATAACCAAAAGTTCATATAAACATACGTCCGTAAACGCTTCATTACTAATATACAGGGTCTTGAAATTTTAAGATTTTTTTCGTTATTTATTATAAAAGTTTGGTGGAGGTCATTTTTAACAATTGTCATAACGTAGTTTCTTTGTTATGCTTATGGATATTATTTAGCTTTGTTGTATTGTAGTAAATTATTGCTAATCATTTTAAAAATTATTAATTTCATCTCGCCCATTATAGAATCGCTCTTAAAGTTTTTCTCCAATAACGGTCGCAGATACGAAAAAACGACAAGAGACAAAAAAGTTTGTAAACACAACAGACAATTTATTTTTAAATATGGAATCCACCAGCGGCGCACTGTAAAAAAGTTCTGGGGGGAGAAAATGGGGCATGACCCCTGAAAGAATGTCTCCCTGTAGAGTCTTGCAACCATTTAGAACGCCCAATAATTTAAGACCTAAAGAGTAACCTGTATTCCAAATTTGAGTTAAATATCTCAAAAACTGTAGGAGCTATAAAGAAAAAACGAAAAAAATCTTCACATTTCAAGACCCTGTAGAATAGTAAGGAAGCGTTTGCGGACCTATGTTTTTATGAACTTTTAGTTATCAAATAAGCCAATGAATCCCCTCCTTCCGTATGTACGTGACATTTAGGAACACCCTGTATATTTCCATTTAATCACCGAATTACTATCAATTTATAAACATTAGTATTGAATACCATTTTTTTAAATAAACAAGCTGCACCGTGAGTGCACTGTACTTTCCTATCTGAAGAAAATTATATTGCGGATTCTATTAATTTCCGTAACCATGGCTGTTCATACACAACATGATTGAACGACTTTAAGAACATATTGTATTCTTTTGTAATATACAAGAACACCAGGGCTAATTTTTATTAAACAACAAAATTTTCAATAACCTACTTGCAATTCGAACTTTCCCTACATAATTAGGCGCCAAAATATGTATGGCAAAACTAATAAAAAAAAAGTTTAGTGGGGGCTATGTTATAGAGGGTGACGAAGAAATAGCATCATCTAGCATGATGTGAAAAGAAGAATATATGTATGTAGCATATGGACAACGCAAGGGTTGGTTAAGCTACTAGCTACATGTTATGGCTTTATGGACGAAAATCAATGACAAACGTGGTCAATATTTAAAATTTTACAACCATAACTCAACCTTTATCTGCGCTTTAGTATTCAAATGTTTAACGCTTAGGTAAGTACACTATTTTCAGAAATACTTGTACTCACTTTTCAAATAGTCTCTAGATAAGTGTGGCATAAAAGTAAAACGAACCCAACATAATAAGTAGTTCAATAAACATAGCAAAAATAACCAAAAAATGACCTACCTTGTGCTAGTACCTGTAATACAAAAATATACACAATCAATGCATTTAAATAATGTGCAAGAATACATTATCATGCCCTAAATAATCGATTGTGCTTTTACTTAACTACAGATCAATAATCAATCTGAAACAACTTTTTATATATACTGCGTGTCCCATCAATTAGGGTGTCGTGACGATGTTGAAGATTAAGTTGGACGTAGACTATTTCACATAACAAATGAACAAGAAGGGGATTATTTTAATTTTCACATGTGGCAGTACATTTTAAAAAATGTAAAGATCGATTACCATAGGGGCAAAAAGAGGCATTTTTCCCCCATTAACCAACTTTATATAATTAAAAAAGGCACCCATAATATTTGAATTCATTGTCATAAACCGAACAGAACAAGCAATTAGAGTGAATAACATCAAAATGACCTACCTTGCATTGCGCCACTGTTTCGTCTGAAATAGAAAAAGAACAGAAATTAGCGAATTTTGACAAATTTTTATATACTAACCTACCCTTAGTGACGCCATTATCTGTTTTTTCGGTCCACCACTTTAATTAAACAATGTTTACGATTTAATTAGTAATTGCACAGGCACAGATCTTTAAATTGAAAAACACGAACGCGTTACCGAACAACAATTTCGAAAATAATTTATCTACCATTCTGACCGCCACAAAAGTCGTGAATGTACTGATCGGTAACATCTTTGAAAAGTTACAGAACGTCCTTTATTGTTATCAAATTTAGGTTCAAAAACATGCAAACTTTCACATTTTAACAGGAATGTTGACTTGAAGTCACCTGACGGCGGTGATTCACGTAAAATTAAACAATTTTGAATGAGGTGATATGTGATTACGAGTGAAATGTTAACATATTGGCATTATTTTACAAATTGGTGTTATTGTTCTGAAATTAAATATTTCTAGATCGATCTTCTTTGTGTTTTCCAGTTTAAAAATCTCTGCAATTAGTAAGCATTGTTTAATTAAAGCCGTAGTAAGTGAGTGATAAAAAACATTTTTCTAAATTCGGTAATGGCAACAGTGATCATTTTGATCTTATGCACGCTAAATATTGCTTGGTAGATTGATTAAAAAATCTATCAGAAATTGGAAAGAACTGGAGTGGCTTTCTAACAGATTTTTGAATGTTTTCCTTTTGTTAAAAAGAGCCAAAATGCGCAGTACAGAATATTAGAATGGCGTAAATAACTATTTCATTAAATATAGCTCGAAATTTAAATGTACTGTTGTAAAAAGTTGCTGATTAATTTAGTCAAAGAAGTCATGCTCCCTTGTACCTATTTATGGACATGTTTTTCTGAAATGTAAGCATGTAATGTAAGCAGTGTAAGATGAATTTTCTAAAATTGCATGTAAATTTTGGCTGCAAGGTAAAATAAAGACGCTAAAAAATATGTTACATTTATCAAAAAATATTTTAAAAACTAAACCCTATAGTTTTTACCGCAATTCAAAGTTTTTCTTTTTGGTTTTATCCGCGCCACGTTTGTTTTTACGCAGATTTATTTCCACAGAAGGGTAAGTTATCCCTAAACATTACGGTTCATTTTTATTTAAAGCTTCTATAATAATTTAACCAAATAGGTAGGTAATAAGTTCACTAAACTTCCCCCATGGATGATTTTATTAAATTAAATTGTTGAAATTACGATGAATTACATAGGCGACTAGTTTCGATAGTTTAAAAACATATCATCTTCAGGCCGAATACTAATTGTAATTAATTTGAGAACATGGTAACTTATAATAATTATACGATGAAGGATTTTACATGAGGTGACGTCTATACTAAAATCACTTTCTTTAAATGAAAATTAAATTAAAGCGTAAATTTGAAGGGAACACAAGGACCCCATAAAAGGCGAAAGTTGATGAAACAGAACCATGGGGAAAAAGTATAAAATTGATTTTAAAAATTGTGGGACCTTAAGTCATGGTAGTAGGTGAGACGAGAGTACCTAATCAAACCGTAACAAATGCGATGCCTATGTAATTCATCGTAATTTCGACAATTTAATTTAATAAAATCATCCATGGGAGAGGGAGGTTTACTTAACTTATTACCTACCTATTTGGTTAAATTTGCTACCCCATTTTGAGTTGTACTAACACTTAATATTTGCAATCAATTTTTCAACTTTCTAAGCTTTTAAAGGACCCCGCAGAATCCTTATGGAAATTGGCTCTCGGTCAAAATTATTGTAACTTTGGGAATAGATAGTATTCGATGAATAGATAAAGTCTCCATGGGTAGAAAACGTGAAAAACTTCTCATCTCGAGATATTCAGGTCGAAAAGGGGTTTTTTCCTCATTACGTTAACTGTGATTTTCTGTATTTACGCATATACACTGTGGCCCGAAATAAAGGAGTACATTTTTTAATCTGAAATAACATTTTTGTTTTTAGGGCGATTTATTTTCTTTTTACAGGGTTAATACCTCGGCATGTCCCCAATATGAGTGCAAATTTTGGTATAAATAAAATGTACAGGGTCGGACTTACAAATTTTTTTCTTTAATGGTGCATTTGTGATCGTTGCAAATGAAACATGTTTTAGCTAAATTTGAACTGATATGCTCTTTCGGTAAGGTAAGTACCCAGAACACTTCCGTACAAACGAAATTCTCCGAAATTGTAGGATTTGCGAAATATCATTTTTTTATTTAAATGGTACTAAGTACGCGCATTAGCCATAAACTAAAGAAAAATATCGAATTTTAATATTTATGTAAATTTAAATGTTTTTCTAATATCTTCACTAAAACGGAAGCTCCTTAGCACTAAATTACATCTTTCCTGCCATTTCTTCGAACGAATGCAGTTTGTATGGAACAACTTTGAACAGCGTACAATAAATGGGGCCATCAATTTATGGCGCAGAAGGCTACAAGAAGTGATGAACAATCATGGTGGCCACATTCATAATATTTTACTTTAAGTTATAAATTATGTAGCTAATTTTCTTAGTTATAATTTGTGTTATTTAATAAAATGTATTATTTCCTTATTTCAATAAAAAAATGATATTTCGCAAATCCTACAATTTCGGAGAATTTCGTTTGTACGGAAGTGTTCTGGGTACTTACCGTACCGAAAGAGTATATCAGTTCAAGTTTAGCTAAAACATGTTTCATTTGCAACGATCACAAATGCACCATTAAAGAAAAAAATTTGTAAGTCCGACCCTGTACATTTTATTTATACCAAAATTTGCACTCATATTGGGGACATGCTGAGGTATTAACCCTGTAAAAACAAAATAAATCGCCCTAAAAACAAAAAAGTTATTTCAGATTAAAAAATGTACTCCTTTATTTCGGGCCACAGTGTATATCCTCTCGCAGTACGCATATATTTTGAAGATTTTTAAAGAAAAATGAGGTGGGACCTTAGAATATAAATGTACTAGGTGGGACCTATGAATGGTAAGGAGAAATATCTTTCTTTGGTTCAGCACCATGTTTTTGGCTGTTTAAGGTTTTGTTGTGTATCTTGGATTCTTTTGCTGCGTGTTCATACAAAAAAGACTGTGATAATTTAGAAACACTTTTCATTTAATTGAAGCCTTTTTGAAAAAGTCCATTCTGTGCTCTTAATAAGTACACGTGTCCATTAATTAAACTAGAAAGTTAAGATTGTAATCACAAATAATAATCATACTACCTACTACCTTAATGTTCACGATTACCTTACAAAAAGTGTTCAATTTGTTCTCTAAGAACTAGTTTTGTTTTTTATTTCTATTATTATGTTCTGTCCCATCCCTACAGGAATACAATTAAGGAAACAATGCAGACAGATGGTTACTTGTATGAAAATTCACCATAAACAGGTTTTCTATAATTGCAAATTGCTATACTGTGTTTGGAAACCGGTTTGTAAGAATGTGAAGCAGATTCGTGAGTAACTCGTGATAAGTGCAGGACATACTTATACGTACAATCATTTTCCATTGCGCATTGTTCTTCATCCCGCAATTAGTTTTCCAATAGGATTTTATTAAAAACAAATAAGAAAAAGGGGTAAGCCAAGATACGCAAGGGTTCAGTAAACGCTATGTTACCCTGTTTATTATACTTTTATCAGTTGCAAATTTTGCCGGCGCAGGTACAGTAAGAAATGTACCTAGAGATCCTACTTCTCCGTTGCTAATCCAAGGGAGGTTTGGCAGGGTTAATAAATAATAAAAACAGTAAATCTTTGGGCAGAATGGATCAAGCCAGATCTGTTCTACTTGCTGATCTCAGTTGCAAATCAACACTGTGTTGCACACACTCCGAGGGTTGATTAAAGTTGATTTTTTGGTCCTTCATTCACTAAACTTTTTTTTTAAAATCAATCGATATCTGTTTCTTTAAATATAACCAAAATTTGACAAACAAACGATGTTTTGCAAATTTATTTTTGACAGTAGAACTTGTTATAGATATGCAAATTGTTGCTTGTTCTATACTTCCACATTAGATGAGACCAACAATCAACTGTGCTGAAACTGATCCCGAAACCTTATCTAATAATTTGGAAGCGCAATGAAGGATTTTAGATAGGTACTCGCTTTTAGAATGAATTTTCTTTCAGTCTAGCAGCATTTTCCAACGTACGTGGTTTAGTAGGAACCCCAAAAATGTTAATGATCGCGATTGACTGATCAGTGAGACATTCTAGGTCCTACTGACTGAACAACTGGAACGAAATTTCCAGATCGGTATCTATCAATTCAGCAAATTACGCACGCTTATAACTGGCTTCTTCACATGCAACCAGTATGGTTGGTATGTAGGTACATACAAATTGATCAGATAAGAGGCCTCAAAATTTGTTTTGATTTTACACTCTTATACCAAGAAAAAATATTTTGGCAACAGTTACCACAAAAAAAAGAAAATTTTTTTTCAATTATACGTGGCAAACGGTGTAAACTCTGCACTACATAAACGTTCAGCGGTCTATTTCACAATTTTTGTCACAATCCTGTAGGAGATACGAGGAATTATATTAAATATTCAATTAAGTGACATTCCCAACCGTACGCGTTTTAAAATTTCACGTTTAACTTTTGTAATATAACTTCTGTTAACCAAATCGTATTTAGGTAGAATGTTTACATGCTTTATTTTGATATTTAAATTTCCACAACAAGATCATATATTAAAGGCTTTTCTCAGGGAAAAGGATTTAGAACTTACTTTCTCCGAGTTTTGTGGTTGAGATATCTCAAACCGTATTTATCTTTCCAAAGACGTATAGGATACGTTTAAGGAAAGATGTAAACGTTAAATAGTAAAAATCTACGTGCTTGGTGTAAAAGGTGCATTGAACTTGTAATGTTATTAGGTGAATGTTCGGTAAGTATATGAAAATAACAATTAATCGTTTTATGTTTATTTTGTTTTTTTAATAATGAAATGTATTACTAATTTGTTCATAATTCTTTTTAATTAATTCGAAGTTATAAAAAGGTGTTGCTTAATTGAAAATTACCGAATAAATACACCATTATTTTTGTATAAATGAAGTATGGTACACAAACGATGATAGAAAATATTAATATTAATGAATATTTAATATAAATATTCATTCCTTTTGAATACACGATCGTATAGCCTTTGTAGCGAATTAGCATAAAAATTTGTAGAATTTTGTATCAATTTATGATATAATAAATTTAATTTACATACGTGATCATAAATATTTTATAAGACAACCAAATCAACAATAAAATTACATATATACAAGTTGGAAATTAAATTCGAGCATGATGGAACAAAATGTTATGAAAGGTCTCGATGCGCAGTTTGGAAGTGCCATTTCCAATATTCATAAAATGGAAAATTTCAGAACGGTAATTATGATCCTGATTTATTTTTAGAACTCTAAGCTGGTCATTAAAATTTAATTTGCAATAAAATCGTCAATAATCACCCAAACATTCCGATATAACCAAATGGTGTGTAGACTAAACCGCCGAAGATCTCGATAAATAAACATAAATTATGGAAAAGGTAATAATTTGTTATCTTTACTTAGCAATAAAACTATAAATGTCAATTGCACTTCACCGATTTTAATCTAATTGATTTGTTCAGTCATCGCCTATTTCGCACTATTATTAAGTATACGCAAATAAACAATATCTCTTAAGGTTATGAAATTGACAAAACGTAAATATTTACCAGACGTTACTAATTTACTAACCATCTGCGCTGTCTTATACACATCGCTTTCAACAAACTGCTGAAAATTAATGGGTCAGTGGGATCTATTGCATTAGCTTGTTAAATAAGTTTTAGATTTATTCATTTATTAATAACGCCCAAATATATTCAAAGAAATCGTCAATAAATAAATAAACTTTTGCAATTTTTGAATTCGCCAAACCATTTCGTATTCCTCGTATTCAACGTAATCACAATCTTTCAGTAATTTTTTATTCCACGTACTTATCTAACAATCTAAGAGTCTTAGGGAACTTTTCTGTTTTAGTGTAAATTGTTACTGTGGTGACCTGTTCTTTCGAAAGGGTTTATCTAGGAATGTTGCAAGTCTTCCTATTACACCCTCTAAATTACTTGTCATGTCCTCACACCACACGAGAAGAACATTTGGATCATTTCGACCATTCCAAAAGTGCAAAATGTAGTCCTAGTGATGTAAATGTATAAAAGAGCTCAAAATGGGGCGATGATTCAATTGATAAAAGAAAACTTTAAACCTTCTCCATGTTTGTTTATTAATTAATTAAAAGTGCGACATGTTTCGACAATATAAAATTATCATCTTCAGGCAATAGCTATAATAAATTTAATTAAAATAGTTAAAAGCAAATAAATTGAACTATGTTAAAAAATATAATAATAACAATGACAAATAGAATTTATGTCAATGAAATTAAAATTGAAGATCAAGAGTTCAAAACAACAACATACTACTAAAATTATTCTAGTACCAATAAGTTTTTGTTAATATTAAGAATTCCATTAAGAGAGTTAGTTGGATTGATATTATGTTGGGTAATAATTTCTTTAGTTTCAAGAAGGTTTAACTTCGTACTTTTATCACATAAGTGAAGAATTTGATGGCTATTGCCTGAAGATGATAATTATATATTGTCAAAACATATCTCACTTTTAATGAATTAATAAACAAACAAGGAGAAGGTTTAGAGTTTTCTTTTATCAATTAGTGTCTGTGAAGTTTCTATTTCTCTTTTTGTACTTACTCATATAATACATAAACACCTTGGCATAATCGTCTAACGTGCAATCGTGTTCCTTTAATACATTTCTAGTCATTGTCAGCAACGGTTACAATGTTGCAATAAAAGATCTCATTGGAATCTTGAATGGCGTCGTCTAGTCTTTAGTGACGAATCTATATCTAGGCATGCACGACGGTCGTATGAGAGTCAGGAGACCGGGTGAATAACGCAATCTTCAATTTACGGTTAAGTGGCACGGGGGTGTTATGGCTTGGTGTGCGATTACTTATAGCAGCAGGTCTCCCTTGGTGTTCATTCGAGGCATTATGACAGCAAACGGTATATTGTAGAGGTGGTTGGAACACATGCTCTGCCATACCTACACGAGCTCATAGATCCATTATTTCAACAGGATAATGACCGTCTTCATGCAGCAAGGTTTTCTTTGAACTTCTTTGAACAGGCCCAGATTCATTTTTTACCCTGTCCTCTAAGACAAAATGGGTAGAAGGTTGGGAAACTTGCAACGTCCTCCTTTAACTTTTGAGGCTTTTGAGGCATGAGGTGCCACTTCCAGAGGAGGCAGTGTCCCAAGACGAGATAAACCAGTTTATTCAATCAATGCCACGGCGCCGGCGTGTAAATCAATATGTAAATCAGAGAGGCCGCACCACACTTGATTCTTCTCTCAATTTTTTGATCATTTGTTACTATAACATACGAAATTTTATCCAAACATTCCAACCCCTTCTTGTGTTGCAATTTCTATGTCACTCAATATACCTTACCTATATATGTAAGTTAGATTCAGGCCCTCAGGCCCATAACTTTTATGACTTTGCTCCATTCACTTCTGTTTTTTGCTGATCTCCTCCAGATACTTTTTTGGCTCTTCTTGATATTTCTTTGGATCTTGAAAGTTTATAGATTCATCCTGCATAGTTGTTACCTTTTGCTATTCTTTCCTCAATTTCGTTTTCCTCGTCGTATTTACTTGTTATCAGCACTCGCAGATACATATAGCCCTGTCTCAAATTCCACTGTTTCTCACGTTTGTTCTTCGGTTCTATGTATTTACTTTTGTTTAAATTAAACTCTAGTCCCATACCTTTCGCTGCCCTCATTAGCTTTCTTGTTATCGCTTCTAATTCTTTTAAAACTTCCTGCCGGTAATGGCGTAATGCTAGACGTTGATAACGTTTCCTAAACAGTGTTCCAGTTCTTACTACTTTTTCTAGTGTCAAAATCAACAAAATCGACGGCCCACTGACCCCATGGTTGAATTTAAAAGCTTCGGTCGATGATTTATTTATTCTCACTACACTTTTTGTACTAACCATCGTTGTGGTCTTATCACTTTGTCTGGAACATCAGTGTCTCCCTTAATACGTCTAGTCATTTGTTTCTTCTGGGACTATCATAAGCTCCCTTAAAATCAATAAACCGGGACTTCATACTAATAGCATCCCGTGAGTATCCGTTGAATATAAAAAATTTGTCGGTTGCTGATCTTCCTCCTCCAAAACCTCCTTGATATTCTCCAAGACATTTTTCTGCATGTTTCTCTACTCTTCTCTTTATCAAAGTCGTCCAAAGTTTTAATGTAATATCCAGAATTGTTTGCTATACCTCTGCAGTTTCTGAAATCTGTCCTATCCCCCTTTTTAAATATTGGTTGCATTATCTATTTTGCCCATGTTTCCCATATGTTTAAAATTAATTGGTTGATAGAAATTTTCCTTCGTATTTTATGTTTTCCGCTATTATTTCAATTATTCCTCCTGGGATTTTTTAATTTTTCATTGACTTTAGTATTTCTTTGACCCCTTCCTTTGTGGTTTCAACTTACTGTTCCTGTTGTATCTTGTATTAAGTATCTCTTCAAAGTGTTGTCTCCATCTCTCTAGTCTTCTATCTCTTCCTTTTCCTTAATTAGATCTACTTTTTCTCTATATCCCTGTTTTAGGTCTCTAACATCTTTGTAAAAGTTTTTCTTTCCTTTTATGTTGTCTCTATATCGTTTAAGTATTCTTCCCCTTTTTTCTTTTCTCTTTTTTCTGGACAACTGTCTTTGTGCATAGTAACGTAAGGCGCTATAACCAATTCGATAAAAAGCTACGATAGCATTTTTGTTTTATTATTTAAATAAGTTGTATAATTCTACTTACACATAGTACATTTAACGGCCGTTCAAACCACTTGAAAATTGTATTTGTATAGGTAATGGATTTTTAATTTTTCTTGCTGAAAGTTTCAATAGGGACTATTAATACATAATTTATTTTCTATTCACATGATGCTAAACCCATACTGATTTTGAATACAGATCCCTAAATATATATAAGATGACTGATAATATTAGACACATATTTCATACCCAAGATACAACAATAAACGCCTATGTGGGCGATAATGTGTTTTCCAATTGTTAGTAGTTTCCTATAAGTTACACGCCACCACCTTCGCTTCACAATAGTCAGTGATATCTGTAATGGCATATACTTCCCACCTATCTTAAATGTGGTAATAATTCCTCTTTCAGTAACACCAACTCCTATATTAAATATAAATCGAAAATGCGGATATACTTTACGATTAATCGCGGTTGTTGAAAATTATAAAATAACTCAGAAATGGGGTTACAGTTATGTAATCGAAATTAAAAATGTACAAGGTGAAACCCACCTGGAATAAATATTTATTGAATACTTGATACATTCCAAATGTTTGCGTTAAAGGATTCGAAAATTTATTAACTGTACGATTGTTTTATGAGAGTCGAATTTAGTTCAGACAATCAGTTAAGAAATAGAAAATTTTGTATTTAGTTCTCACAATTACACATATTTATGCTCTCTTCAGCTCGACCTATACACTCTATTCATTATACATATTGATTTGTTGGATGATGAACTGTGGGGAAAGAAAAGACAAAGAAAAAGGTTTTCAAATGACTGCTATTGTTTGAGTTTCACATCCGTATAGATATTTTCACACTTTGGAGATTCATTTTCTATTAATTAAGGCTCAAAAAAGATCATTGACTAATACGCTGACAACTTCCATCATGCCAGGTGGTGGTCTTATCTTTTATAGCTGATTTGTCAGTGTTTGAAGTGATCATGAAGAAACAATTCGGCGAACTATGTCAAACTTCGTCCATGTAAGAGAAATATCATAGGAAAGTTATTGCACCGCACTCCATCGCACCTGCAATCTATGTGTATTAGAAGGCCGCACTTCAACCAAACATTTTCCTGTTGAAAACCAAACGAATCTCCTGACTTGATCTATCCCTAAATATTGACGGTTTGATCAAGTCGTGGTGGTACTGGGCCACATCCTTCGCTCACATTTAACTTGTACAGTGAAGTAGAATTCAACATCTATACATCCATTTTGTAAAAATGTTGTGTGAAGATCTTGGTTTAAGACTTCACAAGCTCCGATTCGTACAATAATTGAAGTTGGTTGGACATGTAAAATTATTTGAAGTATAAAGTTTTTCTGCACGAAATTGATCACTAAGGCCCGGATTTATATTTTTCTAAAAACCTGTAATATTTAAATATATATTTTATAAGAAATGGCAAATATTTTCATAAAAACCTGTAATATTTTTTAAATATTTCAAACTGAAACCAAGAAGTTAAACACATTTATTCATCAAATCATCATATTCATAATCAATTAATCATTAAGTTATTTATTACAAGAGGAAGAACCTAACCCTTAGCAAGTATAACAGGTAGGTATCCATCCTAATCCCTACATTGTTTACTGAACAAACAACTGACCATTTATTTTAAATCCTCCTTTACAGGTGGTATTTTAAAAATACGTATAAATTATGAGTCAGAGAGAAATTCACCAAACATTTTCTGTAATGTTCAATACACGTATCTAAAAAAATAAACGTGACACGTTCTCACCACTAATTGGGATAACCGGGCTCTACCAATGCACCTTGTTTTCATGTTGTAATTCTTACAACCGTGTCACAATACAATAGGGCATGTGAAAATCGGCAAAATATTTAAAGAAAAATATGAGGTGTGCGAAATATTTTTTTTACTTTCCAATATTTATTAAAATATTTGTGTATTTTTTTGTACTTAAATATTTTTAAAAATATTTCGATATTTAAAAAAATATAAATCCGAGCCCTATTGATCACAGCAAAAAAAAATACAATTTGGTGTACTTTATAGGTTGTCACGATCATTACACCATAATTATTTCAAAAATTAAAACAGCCAGCGACGATGATGATAGGCATCATAAGAAACTATTCAGTTTGCGGTTGGGTAAAAAGAATGAGAGGGAGGTACGGTTCGAACTAGAATAACGACACATACCAAACGTTCGATAATCAAGTTATTTCGCGAAATGAAGCTGGTAATTAAGCACAAATTTTCTATTTCAAATCCCACTAACTCAAAAAAGACACTTGGTATAAGATTATTGAATTTTTTAACAAGATAAATGCAAGAACATGTATGGAAAGATGTAGCACTATCCCGGTGGATTAAGGGTGTTATTACTGCCAAACTCTTCTATTTATTTTAATAACAGAAGATTTTGGTAGTAATACCACCCTTTATCCACTCGAATACAACACCACTTGCCGTTTACCTAGTAGTATTGAAATGTAGCCACTATCTTTGTGTTATTATCGGTTACATGTGATCATAGAGCGCCTAAAAAATGTATTATCTACTTACGAGTAAAATTTGCATCACTTATTTAACCTTTCATTATCTTAATGGCAAACTAATGTTATCAACAGTTGATAACAAAATCCGAATTGACTACTTCGTATAGTTTAAGACGTCGGTCGCCCAAATAGTGGAAATACACTCTTCTTGTGAGTTCAAAATTTGCACATTAATGGATTACTTATTTTCCGAAAAAGAAATAGAACATATAACTGATAAAAGTTTCTCCGAGGAATACGTTGAATTACTTTCACGTAACACGCCAGCTATAGACGAGAATTTCGAAATTCGAAACGACGATGTGTTTTTGATTGGTAACGCTAAATCTGGTATGATCTAATTTTAACCATTTCAAACCGTTTGTCAACTTTTTATTTTGACAGGAACAACTTGGCTACAAGAACTGGTTTGGTTAATTGGAAATGATCTTAATTTCAAGGATGCCGAAGTGTTTATAGATGAACGTTTCCCTGTTTTAGAGTAAACAGCTGAAACTGCTCTTTATTATAATACCTATAGCTATTTTTTAGAATGTCGACGTTTCTTCGTAAAACAGAAAAACATCACAAGAAAGTGCTCAAGTGTTACACAGACTCATTAAATTACGCAAAGAGCTTGAAAAGCCCTCGATTTCTTAAAACACATGTCGGACCAAGTTTTTTACCCAACGAACTTTTACGAGGGGAGAAAAAGGCTAAAGTATGTAAACGTTTTCGAAAAAGAACTTGTTTTAATTATTTTTAGATTATATATATTTCGAGGAACATGAAGGACGTTTGTCTCTCCTCTTATCATTACACGAAAGATATAATAAAAATGCAGGATAGCACCATAGACGATTATGCCAAGGTGTTTATGTATTATTCGAGTAAGTAGGAAAATTGAAATGTAAAAATTGACAAACACTGCATAGGTCATTGCTGGAACTCCATTTTGCACTTTTGGAACCGCCGAAATGATCCTAATGTTCTATTTGTGAGGTACGAGGAAATGAAAAGTAATTTAGGAAATGTAATCGGAAGAATTGCAACATTTCTAAATAAAACCCTTACGGAGGAACAGGTAAAAAAGCTGGTGCAATGGGTTCATTTTGACCAAGTGAAAGCAAATAACGCAGTCAACCACAGTAACATATACGGAAATTCCAAGTTTATAAGAAAAGGCGAAGTAGGCGGTTATAAAACGGAAATGTCACCGGACACTATTACACTATTTAATACTTGGACTAAGGCACATCTGAAAGATTCTGATTATGTTGAATGGGAAAAATAAATAAAGACGAAATTCAAAAATTTGGAAGTTTACTGAAGATGAAAATTGCAAAAAATTTCAAACAAATTTTGTTTATTTATTTGTTGTTGATTTCTTTAAATATATCTGACGTTATTGATAAATTTGACAATTTAACTCAGTTTCAGTAGATTAAATGGGCCCAATAATTTTCAAGGGTTTTGTAAAACACCTGCACTTAACCCTTTTTGACTATCTTTGTCATATTTCTAAATGTGGGATTCTAAGATTCCCCTATTTTTAGAACTACTTCCGATAAATGCAGAGAAGTACGAGATTCCCCAGTTTGTTAAAATTCTCAAGAGTATTTTTCCAACTTTCCCCGAACGATACAGAGTAATGACGATTATGACTTTAGTACTTTACAGACATTTTCCAACAGGGTTTCCTCTTTTTTGTGACAAACATACTTTTTACAACCTACTCAATGCAGCTATAAAAATTACCCTAATTCCCCAGAGCCTTATTTTACTTATTCCTTCACTTGCGCTATTGAACGTAAAAATGATTGGTTTCATAGAATCAATAATAAAAATTAATGTAGGTATAACGTTTTACAAATCATTACTTAGCTCAATAGTTGAAAGTATGCAGCGGTGCAACCGTGCACTGATTGAGCGCACTAAATCAATTAGGTATTTTGGTGTTTTAATGGACGATAACATAAAATGGAACGCACACATGTAAACTCTAAAATACGTAAAATGTTTTATGTATTTCAAGTATTTGTTAGATGTAAATCATTTAAAACTTCTTTATTATGCACTCGTCCAGTCCCACCTGCAGTAGTGCATCGTTGCCTGAGGCACGATCTTCTCCTCTACCCTTAGCCCGTAAATTCGGGGTCAGAGAGACATTTACAAAACCACTAGATTTGAACCTTCTGAGCCCTTGTACAAAAAGTCAGGAATTATGCCACTACCAACCTTACAACCTTATTGAACTACAATATCTTTTTATACCTACAAAAACATTTTTCCAAATTCGATTATATTCAGCACACTCGGAGAACCAGGGGGGGGGGGGGGTGTTACTGTTAAGTATTTTTTAAAATGTAGGAAACATTATTTTATTTTGGTCAGTTGCCGGCGCTCCACCTTCCGCACGGTCATTATACCTTGGAAGGCATAGCGTTAATTTTAATGCTGACTTCTTCTTTTTATATGGATCCGTATATGTATATGTTTATTTTCATTGTTATAAAGAATTGTATTAAGGCAATAATAATAATAATAATAATAATAACAAACTATATTGGGATAGGACACTACTCACAGATAAAACTGTATATAACAATAGGCCAGATATAACACTTATAGATAAAACACAAAAAATCATATACATAATAGATATTGCCGTTCCCAACACAAACAATTTAGCCAATACACACGCAGAGAAACATCGCAAATACACTGATATAGCTCAGGAACTTAAAGCGCAATGGAGAATGGGAACTGCTCTTACAGTACCCATTGTTCTTAGTGCAACCGGAGTTATACCAAAAACAATACATCACAGTTTGCACATTTTAGGGTTAGATAAGAACATATACATACAATTACAAAAGGCAGTCATTATCAACACTTGTCACATAGTTAGAAAATTTCTAAACATAACGGAAGATACTGCACATCACTCAGAACCACATCACACACTTTCAACTAATACCATTCAAACACAAAATGAAACACAACACTCAATCCTCCCTTCACAAATTGAAACTCTGTTGCATACACAACATAACATTATAGAAAGTCCATTACCAACACACAACGCTTCAACAATCACTCATGTAACACCTCTAACTCGTTCTCATGCACTCAAACGTAAACACACAATATACTCACAGTATCAGAATTCGCAATTAACACAAAACACAAACAACACATTACCCACTCGAGTGCAACCTATGCGTCGAGCTAAACAACAAAAAACGCTTACACAATAATCATAACACTTTTTCAAAACATACATATTATGTTCATTTTTTTTTTTTTTTCTTTTCTATAAAAAGTCACTAAGTCACGAATAAGTGACGCCAACGGAGAAGCTTAGGAATATAGGGTCTCTTTTTGTTATTGATGCGCGACGCTGCGTTCATGTTAATGCCTTCGCGGAAAGAGGGTCGACGGGACGTGGTTTTTACAAATTGGGATCAAATACACCGAGGCTTCTCAAACAAATACATTATCTAAAATGTGATCAGCGTTGGTTTTATCAACGTCATTTAATTTAATGAACATAATATGTGTATAGTATTTAGTATGTTCACTTTTTAACAGCAACTTCAAATTTATATTGTATAGAAATATGTATTAGTGGGACTAATCGTTGCTTGATTTCGATCCGTGCGATTAGTTAACCAGGCTTGGCCTGAGTGTCGATAACAATCGAGGTGCATAATAATATTATAATAATAATAATAATATAATAATAATAATAATATAATAATAGTTAGAAAATTTCTAAACATAACGGAAGATACCGCACATCACTCAGAACCACATCACACACTTCCAACTAATACCATTCAAACACAAAAAGAAACACAACACTCAATCCTCCCTTCACAAATTGAAACTCTGTTGCATACACAACATAACATTATAGAAAGTCCATTACCAACACACAACACTTCAACAATCACTCATGTAACACCTCTGACTCGTTCTCATGCACTCAAACGTAAACACACAATATACTCACAGTATCAGAATTCGCAATTAACGCAAATCACAAACAACACATTACCCACTCGAGTGCAACCTATGCGTCGAGCTAAACAACAAAAAACGCTTACACAATAATCATAACACTTTTTCAAAACATACATATTATGTTCATTTTTTCTTTTCTATAAAATGTCACTAAGTCACGAATAAGTGACGCCAACGGAGAAGCCTAGGAATATAGGGTCTCTTTTTGTTATTGATGCGCGACGCTGCGTTCATGTTAATGCCTTCGCGGAAAGAGGGTCGACGGGACGTGGCTTTTACAAATTGGGATCAAATACACCGAGGCTTCTCAAACAAATACATTCTCTAAAATGTGATCAGCGTTGGTTTTATCAACGTCATTTAATTTAATGAACATAATATGTGTATAGTATTTAGTATGTTCACTTTTTAACAGCAACTTCAAATTTATATTGTATAGATATATGTGTTAGTAGGACTAATCGTTACTTGATTTCGATCCGTGCGATTAGTTAACCAGGCTTGGCCTGAGTATCGATAATAATCGAAGTACATAATAATATTATTTGGACAAAAAAAAACAGGGATGAACCTCCAAAATGGCCGTCGAATTCGCTTGATCTGAACCTGATTAACTGACTATTCAGTGTGATCTATGTTGGAACAAAAAAATCTGTCGACCATTCACTGAAGGTTTCGTTGATAAGCTCGTAGGACGAGATTAATAATAATAATAATAATAATAATAATTTGTATTTTCGGAACCCTGCTGCAAATTTATTAATAATGTGCTGCACCTGAGATAATGCCCCACTTGTTGTACTATCAGTACACAAATCTGCGAATATTGTCATTCTTTCTTCATCGAATACAGAAGACAAACGATTTATAAATATAATGGTCCTAACACGGAACCTTGCGGGACTCCTTGTTTAATTGGTAATGTTTCTGATTTAATGCCATCTATATTTACAATTTGTGACCTATTTGCTATATATGATTCAATCCATTTGTAAATTTTTCCTCTTAAGTCAAGAGTACTTATACATTTTTTGTAGAAGTAGTTTACGATTGACTAAATCAAAAGCCTTGCTTAAGTCTAAAAATACGTCTATACAATGTTTGTTTGTCATTTAGCTTCTCGTATAGATTAAGTATTAAAACTCGTTACAGCAGTCTTGGTCGATTTTTTCTTTAAAAAACCGTGCTGCGATGATGAAATTATATTAAATCTTTCCAAAAAAGTGGTGATTCTGTTGAATATTGCGCGTTCGAATATTTTTGAAACCGTAAACACAAGAGAAATGGGTCTAAAGTTGTCCATACAGGTTGTATCACCCTTATTGAAACGGATGAAAGCAATTTTAATTACTTATTACAATTTTTTGTAATATTATTATTGTTAAACAACTGTTTAACATCGCGTATGTATTTTCCGGTTAAAAGTTATGTTAAATATTTTAGTCAAGAGCCTTATCGCACACAGTGATTCGATAATGGAAGAATGGAGGCAATATTTTAAAGAACTTGGCCTGAAGTAACCACAACTGGAATATAACATCAGAATTTATAAAATGTATGGGAGGAGAAGGAACACACCACTGTAATGAAAAACTTTTTCCACTTTAGGCTTTCATCCAGTACTGAGTAACTAAGAAACTAAACTACGCTAACTACATATAATATCTATTACAATCACAGTTTAGAGAATTAATGGAGAAAGTAATGAATACTCAAAAAGTATCAAATGAGTGAAACATTAGAAATAATACTACGTATAGACAAGTAAGAAGGTGAAAGATTATGTGAAAACTATAGGGGCATAACGAAGTAATGATAAGGTCAAAAACAGGATCGAACTGTAGAAGTATATAATTAAACAAAAAATACACATTAAACACTTTTTGCAAATTTGGATATATACATATTCCCAGGGCCGGATTAACGGGGGAGCTAGGGGGGTCTACAGCTCCGGGCCCTAACAGATACGGGTCCCCCATTTTAAAAAAAAATTTAGTAAAAAGAAATAAATTAATATATTTGATTATTATTTAAAATATTTAGCTAATTATTTACTTGTACATTTATTTACTTACTTTATATTCATATGATTTTATTTTCATGTTTACCGTCTAAAATAATGTCGATGAGTTTAAAAAGGGCCCCGTTTGCCCCTCAATTCTTTAATCAGGGCCTGCATATTTCTCTTCTACCGACATTTTTGGGCCTAAAATTGCATTGGGGACCAATTCACGGTGATCATTTTCTCACAGAGATAACTTACAATTCACTTGTCTCCGTTGCAGCATTTTCAAATGGATCCTTTAAAACTGCATTTTATATTGGCCATAAAATTAAATTGCACTATTACCACATTTATCGTAAAATAACTAATTACGTGATTACCGACAAGAGAACGTTTAATTAATTTTATTTCGTTATAAAAAATAAATCTTACAATGACATTTATGATTAAATAGCTTTATTTTTATTTCAGAACGGACTCGTGGAATGCAGAAACGAAAACTATTGTCCTCCAATAGAAGGATGTCACATGCTTGTTGAAAAAACCGAAGACGGATGTTGTCAAAAATGCAAAGGTATTTATGTTACACAGATTTAAACTAAGTAATCCAATTAGAAAATTAACATTTCCTTAATGGGAAAGAGATTTGTTCGAGGAAGTATCAAATTTCTAAGAGGGCGCCATAAATTAAGTTAATGCAAACGCAATATCACAAATTACTTACCGGTTTATATTAATTCTATTTAATTTCTAAGACTTTAAACTGATTAAACCTCAAGAACCGAAATGTTTATGTTAATTATTAAACTATGCATGTTTCTAGATTACCTTCACGATGACGTATTACTTAAAGATTACCTAATAACATATTTTTGTAATCTATAAAGTATTTTTATAATCTAGACATAGGAATTATTCAACAGTGTTACATCTCAAGATGATTAATGGTCGTTACTTATCAATCTAAGCTTCTTGACTATAATTTATTTCGCTTGTAAAGCGACTATCAAAATATCATAAAGGATTGCTTATTTTGGTATAGATACTTGATGACCCAAAGTGACCGTGCAATGTATAAAAATGACACGAAACGGCCGTTTGAGATGATTTATTTCGATCGGTCGAATTCCTGGTCCAATTTTATGAAGTAACTATGAACTAAAGACTATGTGTTGCAGTGAATGATGCTTAAGGGGATTTCGAAATGTGAAGATGAAGAATTGTAATGCCATGCAAAGTCTCATGGTGAACTGTCGCTTAACTCTCAAGCTCCGGTAAGGGAATCTTAACCACAGGTCAAAGGGTGTGTTACACAAAATTCTGCATCTCATACCAAGTGTCTATGGTGCAACAGATATACTTTATCAGGCACGCTCTGATGGCACTTTTGACACCTTTCTTCGTAACACCCATACCAAACATCCTATTTACAATATTTTTGATGGTTGCTACATGTGGCTACATTGACAGTCAGAAAACCCCCGACTGGGGCGCTGCTAATTACGAATGGAAGTCTTTTAAACGATAAGATTTGAGTTCTTCATTTTGGAACATTTATCAAGTCAACACCGATACATACCAATAATACAAAAACAGAAGGAAGTGCTCACAAACTACTTGCAGCAAATTTACAGGACTAGACAACTCAATCGCTATGTCGACCGTAAGCCACCCGAGCGACCAACCATGACACATTGTCGCATCCGGCCCTTGTTAGTGCCCAACCGGTCCCGTTTTGGGGAACCTTTCGACGGAATGAAACGTCATCCGCTCACACCATCCCGCGAAACCGCACGGTACAGGAGGATGGTCACTATGTTGCCAACAGTAAAAATTATTTGCGCGCTCGAAGCCGCAGACTTGTTAAAAACACCGGTGCAACGGATATATTGGGTCCACCCATTTCACTCAAAAACGCCAACCATGGGAAAAATTTAAGAATTTTTTCGGAAACGTACGAAAACATGAAAACATATTTTCACCTATCGACGTCCAATAATTCCTTTCGTACATTCTTATCACTAAAATTGTCCCACAAAGCAGGATTCTCCCGCACGCATTCCATAAATTTTTCAAAATCGAACATTACAAAACCCGCGGCAGGACCAAACCGCAAAAGAAATGGTGTGACCGGACAGTGTGAACAGTCGTATTTAAATGAATGTGTTCTTGTGGCCGTGTCCCGTCGCGTCGTTCGGTTCGACCGCAGCATGATGCGCTGCTGGTGCGATGCAACCGGATAATGTGACGGTCACATTTAGAGCTATGTGCTCTGCTCGTCCCGTTGAAACGCTCACGTTAAACAGGACCGATAAAAAGGCATAGTGTGGTCGGGCACATTCGTAGAATCAAAAAATATACAGTGTAATTAAAAAACTTAATGCAAGATTGTTAGTCTGAATGAATTACTTGCTCTTCAATCCTGAATCTTTGACCTGATAAGACACTTGATCTGGCAAAAAGTTATAAAAGCCATCATCCACTGCTTCTGTATAAACGAATCACCGAAGTAACAGGGGACGGCGCGCGTAACTTGGAGAGAGCCCCAAACTCGAAAAAAGGAAGGCAGCAACCTACCTTCGGCTTACACCGGGTTGCCGGAAGCGGCTCGGTTCATTCTGAAACTTAGCAGGGAGAACCTCGGCAAAAATAATCATATAAAATACATCAATCATAATCCTCACACCTGTGTAAATCACACAAAAAGGACGATGGGGGAACCTTAAAATTATTGCTCTTCAAATTAAAAGCCCCTTACATCAAGTAGGTACAGTGTTATGTACCTTCTCTTAGGTCATATCATATGTAATACTACAAAATGGGCCATGTTTAATACATCACTCCAATCCAAATACCTGTGTGATCCTCATGAGAGTTAATACAAAGGTGGGCTCCTCGGCTCACATTTGCTT
Source organism: Pyrocoelia pectoralis (assembly GCA_036250285.1). NCBI lineage: Eukaryota > Metazoa > Arthropoda > Insecta > Coleoptera > Lampyridae > Pyrocoelia > Pyrocoelia pectoralis. Next base: position 51,380,380 of record CM070077.1, on the reverse strand, counting down.
TTGCATTAACTCTGTGCTCACACAAATACATTGAATGCCGAAATCGCGGATTGCCTGTCTTTATTACAACTGCAAATTTTAAGGGTTGTAGATACAAGAAAGCCTCCATCTCTACTTTTGTAATATGTGATTTCAGTATTAACTAATTTCCGGTCACTTGTAGCTTAAATAACTATGATGGTATAGAAATAGATGTAAATGAAAAAAGAACTATTTTTGTGTTGTGATTTAATAAAATGGCTGTAAGTAAAGTCGATTTGAACACTACCTGCTTACAAAATCGACTCTTAAGCTTTACATGTACTACACTTCACATAGTTGTGCTCGACTTACCTCTTTGATTACGAGGTACTCCAAGAATACAATACCAACCCTTCACCGTTTGCGGCTTTTATCTATGTCAGTACTTAAACTTAATCGTGTTTTTTCCATTTTGAAACATGGAAAAATCTTTAAGTTGGGAAATTCCGCAAATATCACTCATTTAGTGGAGAACCCTTTTGCTGCAAATTCCACCGATCATTGTAGACAGTTGTGTATTACCGTTTCGAATTGTATTTTATACCTACCTATAGGAAATTATCTTCCTTACTGTACATACCTACATTAATGTTGCAGTTAAGCTGCTACAATATAATTTATGATTAAACCGGCGCGGCGTTGTGTTATTTCCTTCTTAAAATTATATACTGATAATAAAATCTCTCTTCAGTAAGCCCGTCAGATATTCTCTTTAAATTGTAAATTTATGTAATCGAAGCAATTTTCAGCTCCGCACGAAGCGGAATTAAGTCGAGAACTGTAATAATGTAATATTGTATGAAAATAAGACAAAAAAATGCTTTTAACGGACTATTACTAATAAAGCCTTTAGTTCTTGTAAATAAAAAGAAAAGAAAATGATAATTTCTCCGGCAATCAAGTTTGTCGAAGGTAAATATCTATTTCCGTTTCTTGCGTATTTGTATTAATATTTCGCATTGATTTTTTTCCCAATTTGTGAAATGTAAACAAAAATAATTGCGTCACTGCGTGTCGCTGTGTGATTAAAGGCATCCGAAATTTGCATTTTATGTGCGTCAGGATTTACGACGTCGTTTTTCAATTTCAGGATGCATGTACAATGGTGTTCATCACGAAAGTCATACGGAATGGACAGAATCCGATGATCCATGCAAAGTGATGCGATGTGAAGCGGGTGTTGTAACAGTATCAAACGTACAATGTCACACCCCTTGTGCAAATCCTCAACCACCCGAGCAAGGAAAGTGTTGTCCTACGTGTTCAGGTAAGTATATTTATCTTTAATTTAGCTTTAAATATTGATATAATAGTTTCCCTCCATACATGTTTGGGAGCGATCTACCTACACGATTCGTAAATACATTTCATGGATAATGATGGATAAATGAATGGGAAAAGTCCTTGGTTTCTTATTAACTTTTATCGATGTTCAAATTTTCTGTTATAATTTCTATAGGTTAATAGATTCACTTTTAGTGGATATTCTCGACAGATAACTGCGCCGAAAGCCCATATAAAGAAACTTGCTAAACAAATTGGGGCCATTAATTAAATAAATATAGATAATTATAAGTGTTATTCAAAGTTCAGGGTAGGTCAAAATGTCGGTAGAGTGCTTTACGAGAATAAAGTAGGTAGCATAATAATTCGCGAGGCAAGCATTCGAAATAAAGATAAGTAGAAAGTTTCCGAAAAATACACACTGCCCTTAAACCGTCACCTCCCTGTTAAATACATCCTATGCACCCTATCCACCACCTGGGGGAACTCCACACGGATTTTTTTGTATTTTTTTACAACGGCCGGCACCACGAAAACGACAATTTCGTCTTTAAAATTTAAGTTGCTCGTGGGCCAAGGGATGGCGCCTTGTCATGGGAGGGGCCCCGGATCGATTTTTTAATTATTTTATTTAAAGGTAGTGTGTTTGAACATACAGATGTAAAAAACATTTTTTTACGAACTTTGCTACATGCAAACATTTTATTTTTTAAACTTTAAATGATCATAAGTTGGCTTTTCGTGAACCAATTGTGATGAAATTAAGCCTTGTCCTTCCCAGGACCTCAAAGAATGCAACCGCATCAAAATCGGTTCAGTAGTTTTTTTCGTGATGCTGGAACATACAAACAAACAAAAATTCCAAAAATTGCATTTTTGTTATCTATGTCGTTTTTGTAGTAGACAGAAAAAATTATTTTCGAATATTCATCGTACAGAATTAACTCCAGTTAGAGTTTTATCATATGTATTACTTTCTGGATTTACATAAACGTTGCACGTAGCTCGTTTAATCCATAAAATCTTTTTCAAAAACTAGCACGGGGCGCTCAGAGATTAATTCACAAGTTCGTAAATTTCGAAATCTTGGCCTTGTAAATGGCAACTTTATATCATTTCTTTGCCAGTGGATTCTACGCTTGAAAGTAAGGACAGTTTACCCTCATGGATCAATACAGTTCATTACTTACAATTTGATTTTTGGATTACATCAAGTAGGTCTAAGATCAAAAATGACATGGGTTACGATAACTATTATCCAAACTCACATTCTATTCTATAAAGCCCAAAAAAAGTGTTTTAGGTGAGATTTTTTGACAATATCAAAAGTCAAAATACTTTTTTTCTACTTTTACATTTAGTTATTAAGCTGGCAACGGTTTTTCATTTTATCGAAAGTCATTTGTTTATGTTCTTTTGGATCATTTTGTTATTTATTTTATTCGAATGAATAAAAACAGGAAAATTGAAAATTATCTGAATTAAATTATTTTCAAAGCAAAATTTTATTAATAAAGTGATTCATAATGTTATCCTTGTTTATACACGGTGTTCAAAAAGTATGGAAACCCTTGAATATCTCGAGAACGACACATCCGATTACAAAAATAAAAAACACGTATTCCTTTACTTTTTGATACCTATTGTAAACATCACCCCCACTCCCCTGGGGGATGGGGCGGGGGTGAGTTTTGAAAACTTAAATGGAACACCTATCTTTTATTGCACTTTTGCATTCTCCATAAAAAAACTGTTCTCAAATTGCAAACTCCCGACTGTTTTTTGGGGTGGAAAGGGGAAAAATTGCATATGTCCGCAGAAAAACGATCTTTTTTACTTTTTTTCCCTTCAAAATTTTTTTGTGATGTACAAATTGTCCGTCATCCTTTCTCCCTTAAGGGTATGAAGGAAAACAATGACTCATTTGTGCGGAATCCGGGGTGCTTGTGTCTGAGGTGGGGGAGGGGGTGAAATTTGCAATTTGAGAACAGTTTTATTATGGAGAATGCGAAAGTGATTTACAAATTGTCCGTTACCCTCTCTCCCTTAAGGGTGGAAAGAGAAACAATGACTCATTTGTGCAGAATCCGGGGTGTTTGTGTCTAAGGTGGGGGAGGGGGTGAAATTTGCAATTTGAGAACAGTTTTTTATGGGGAATGCAAAAGTGCAATAAAAGATAGGTGTTCCCATTTAAGTTTTCAAACCTCACCCCTGCCCCATTTCCCAGAGGATTGAGTGTGATGTTTACCTATCATGACTGAATAGGTTTTAAAAAATAAAGAAATACGTGTTTTCAACGAACTTCGTTCGTTACTGAAATCAATATTCCGTCCGTGCGTCCGTGCGTTGCAAGAGATGCGTATTGTCTACAACCGAGTTAAGATATACCTAGATCTTATGTGAAATTTTATGCTGATTCAAGATCTGGTTCCAATTTTTCGATATCTCAAATACTTTTCGAAATATTCGACTTTAAAGTCGAAATTTCGAAATTATCAAATTTTGTCTTTCTGATAAGGCCAGATTTTTTTTATACTTACTGCGGTATTCGAAGTTCGTTTTGTAATCCAGGGGTTTCAACTAGTTTCTTTTTGTAATCGGATGTGTCGTTCTCAAGATTTCCAAGGGTTTCCATACTTTTAGGGGCACCGTGTATAATTATGTATAAACAAAGATGTTATTAATAGAGTTTTGCAGTTGTACATTCGTGACGATCTGGATTGTACTGAACTACTGATGATAAAAAGCCCTTTTTAGGGATTTAATATTTTAGATATTTTAATAAGTATTCATCTCATTTATCTTGGAGGTTTGGATAGTATGCTCCAGGAAGAATTTGACCCATTTCCAAGTAATCAGTCAAAAATATTCTGCCAGAATCCCAGAATACCGATCCTATCCTTATCAACTGATAAAAAACTTTCAACTGCTGTTTTGTATGCGACATTTGGTGGTGGACCCAAGTTACAAAATGCCATAAAACAATTTTCTATCCTTCCTAAAACGGTTTCTTTTGAACCCAATCTGGCGTAGAATTTGTTCATTGCAAGATTTTGTGCAACAAAGCTCTAGAGATTCAATTGAGGGGGCTGAGGACGTCCTAGAAAGACCATTCAAATTTAACTAATTTTCTGTAAATTTACATTTACCTAAATAATTATAATAATAAAAAGTAATTCTAGTTAAATGGTTGGAATATCCTCAATAGACTGCTGTGTCATTTTCCCCAAATTGAACGAATTGGAGTGATGCGAAGACGAACTGTTGATGAAGTTCATTTACCAAAGAAATGTTTTCTAGTCCTACACAAATATCTAAATGGTTATCTCAGTCGATCGTCTGAAATAACCGCAAATTAATTTTATGTTTTAGCTATTATTAGCTATTATTTCCATATTTATTCATTTAGTGCTGCCGTCTTTCGTTTACGGTAAACGCATTCCATAACAGCATCGTTCGAAGCTTTATACTGGTATTATTGCATTTAGATATTAATCCATTAATGGAGAACTTACAAAGACGATGAGATGCCATATTTTACTTAAATTCAAGTTCGTTTAACAGTGCGAATACACGAATTTTAAAAAACGTGCCCCTTCAATCCGTATAGTTGTTCAAAAATCAAAAGTATGGTTGAATGGTGTAACTACTTGTCAAACGTGCGATAATATTATTAACATAAAAATGTAGCAAGTGCTTCATTTACGGGTTTAATTAGTAAAGTAAAATTGTAAGGTACCTTATCATTAAAATTTTAATTAGATTACGTAAATGGGAAAGTGTTCAAAATATACTGTCACATAACGAAATATTCCATTTATAATTTAAAATATTACAACAGGAAGGTACAAACTTTATGGATAATAATAAATTATCGTAACTACGAGTGCTTTAAAGTTTCTTAAACCCTTACTAGAAAGGAGCATTGCAAAGTAGCCCATAACTTCTAATCTGTAAAGCAAACATTTGCTGTATAAAATTACTTAAGTTAAAATCCTTTATACACCATCCTTCATTGTCATTTTAAAGTGACATGTTGAAACTTCTGTTAAAAATATTCCCCGGCTTCAGCTTTCAAATTGAAATTATTATTCAAAGCGGACATGAACAATTTTCGTGGTTTTTTTTCCCGTTCGATATTAAATTTAAATTTTTTTAAATAAAACTAATTAGCTTAGCAGGAATCGCAAATAACTGAAAGATATCTTCCATTCTGAAAGGTAGTAATTTTCGTTTCGTTCTCTTAATTAAGTTATAAAATTCTGAAGATTTTGTCTCGATATAGTCTACAATAAACATCATTACTGTTTGTTAATGAATGGTTAGTTAGAGATGTATAGCTGTGATTAAGTGGCTTGTGTGTGTGGCCGCCGTTTCTTCAATTCTCACCGCATGACCCTCTTTGTAAAAAGAAACCACTCCTAATATTAATTATACCATTTGAATAACAAGTTGAATTCCAACCTGGAAATTTGATCTAATAAATTCTTGAATTATAGTCCAGTTGTGTTAACCAAAAAGCGTTATGTTAAACAATAAACAAAAACCGGTAATTAATTATGCCAGATATCATCGGTTAAAAAAGTAAAAAAGAACAACTGAGGTGAAAGTTTTTCATCATATTTTATCTTTATAAAGATTTGCCCGAAGCCATAACAGGTTATATGCGTATTCCAAGTCTAAATAGAATTATTTAACTCCTCTAATTTATTACTGGTAGTTAAAATTTTATCGGTGAAGGACGTTCCAAATTACCTTCAAGATTTTCTATACATCTGTACCAAATTTCTCAATTTTTAAACGAGTCCACTTTCTAGAATGTGCGGCATTGTATGTGCGACACGTTTTTGCTTACATTTTTCATGATGAAAGGTCGTTTATTAAAACGCGTAATTTTGGTTTAAATGTCGTCGTGTGCTTCTCCTCTTTCAATCTAGAGGGATTTTCCAAAATATGTTTTACAAGAATTTCAAAATTGCATGGTCTTCGGTGACCGAATTCCGTACATCCAGGTCATGGAGATGACGAAGTGTGTTTGGTTTTATTGTTCGCACAGCCCATGTGTAGGTACCAACTTCCAATTCAGATTCTGCACAAGATCACAACGATTATGTTCACATCTACTTAGCAAAGACCTCGATGTTTCCCCTCCGAATTTAAAAACTTTTTGAAAATGAGCTTTGTTAAGTGTGGAAGAGGGACGTTTGTGACAGTATAAGGAAGTTTTGTAGTGTTTATTACCAAATTCAATATCGCCCAATTAAAGATAATTAGTTCCCTCCAAAGTAAGGAATGCTGCTCATCTTTCTGTTTCAAAGAAAATTTTAAGGTTTTACGCTAGTACGGTATAGTATGGCTTCTAAAACATGTCATACTGATGCTTTGTTATGTCATGACTCAAAAATAGTTACCGTACTTATCATGACAACTCGTAAATTTTATCTCTTACTCAAATAAATACCCACAAAGATCAGTGAAAGAGCAATCTTGAATATTATTTTTGAGGGATATGTACACAACTTAATTTTTTTTTATTCAAAATAATCTTGTTCTTTCTATTACTTGCAGACATCTGCTTGTTTGCTTCTCGCTATCTTTTTTATCGTCTGCTTCGTGACATTTTTCTTACTGGCGATTTTGCTCTGGAGATTCTAGCGTCGTTTTCACAAGCTTCAGCTCTCAATACAACGTCATTTGCATAGTATATTCAGTGCCTTTTGCTAACCTATGAGACAGAGAGGAATAGGTCGATTAAATTCTTTAGCTTTTTCGATTGATTAATATATGATGTAAATTGCATTGACACAGCATCTTCCGCTGTTGTTATATTTATGTTTTTTCGTTGTTAGTTTGAATGTTGTATCGAACAACGTTATAGTGCGGTCATTATCAGGTAGCTTTCGATTGCCTAGGTACTATCAGAGTAAAAACGTTAGTCGCCTCACTTTTACGTTTATAAAAAAAAACTATTGGGCCGATTTATTATCAAACAAATCACTATTTATTTATGTGTAAGTAAACGAAATTTCATCATTTTTGTTGAATTTAGCGAATTAGTATAGCGTTCTAAAAAACACGAAGTATCTCATTAAACTTAACACCCTCTCAGGAACGTAGACTCGATATCGTTTATCTCCATCATAGCCAACTAAGTAGCCTTTTCCTGTTTTTCTATCCATTTTACGTTTTTCTGGTGTGGAACATGAGCAGCAGGCTGAACTGATGATTAGAACCAGTTTAATACATGGTTTCTTCTTATACCAAAGCTCATGAGTCATGAGGACTAACACCATCTTTCCGATGACTTTCCAGTTCTACTCAGGACGTAGATCGCTGTTGTGACTAACTCCGCCAAAATCGCGGCCAAAAACTGTACATCAGAATTCGAACACACTGGACGAATCTGGACATTTGGTGCTACCTTAAGTTTCTGCATGTGTGAGCATGTCTTCTTAAAACGTTTTTAACATCGTATTTCTGTTTAATGAGAAAACCATAACGATATATTATACTTATCCTTAAATACAACTAAGTAACGTTTCTTCTCAAATGACTCATAAAAAGGTCCACGAACGTCGACCAAAAGCGATACTCTTATTCTAGTACCAAATAAAAGGCGATTAGCTTTACCATAAACTCACGGTTCTCAAATATTGTTGTCAAGTTTGTCTTTAATATTTAACTCTCTATTCAAGCTATTCCTTGACGTGACGTTTATCTTGGTAACCCCCATCTCTCATAATATAACTGCAATGGATGTTCGCGTCTACGATATTGACCGATGAACTATCTCGAGACAAAACCTGCCTTATACAACAACCCAAACTTTTGACGAATACCGCTCAGTACCGTAGAACAAAAAATGAGCAAGTACTAACGGTGGACTTGCACAGCCAATGGTGACAACAAATTTCTTGAAATCTTCGTACCATACCAAATATTTTTCAGCAAAAGACTTTGTTTTTCTCCGTTGACGACTGAAAAAACTTCGATAGTATCGCTTCCTACGGCAATCAAACGTTCGTGTCCAGTTGCTTTAATCGTGCAGACATTTGTAAACTTATCAAACGAACAAAACCAAACGGAACGAGTAGTAACATGCTTAGTAGCTCCATTGAACAAACCATTCTTCGAAATTTGGTTTCAACAGTTAATATTTCATTGCGTTAAATTGAAACTAAAGCAATCTGAGATTCTGTTGTATTACTTTCAACACTACTACTAACATTATTAGGTGGAGGGCGACGATCTGCGATCCATTTCTTAGAGTGTCGAACCCAACGACCCTTCTTTCGACAGTAATTGCAGATATTATCATTTTTCTTCGGGTAGGACCAAGTGGAGTTGGTTTGTCTAACCTCCTATCGATCACATCCAACACATTTCCGTTGTAATCGCGAATTTTTCGTTTTCAATTTGGCCAGTCTGACTCACCAGTCAATGGTTCAATGTGGTGTGATTCATATTCTGTCGCTTGGATTTAACAACGCCTCACACCAAATTAAACCGAACAACACGAACCTCTAAAAATGTCTCGATTCATAACCTCTTATAAACCACTCTCTTGTTGACCTTTCTTCAACACACAACCATTACAAAAATTTCATGCCTTTTTAAAAAACTTGGTTTGAGTTATTAACATAACAATTTCTGTTTCAATGGCCACTAATAAAAACTAAATCTAAATTGACTTGACTAACGCCTTGACTAACTGTCCTTACTATCATTTAATGTTACAAGTGGGTAGTAAGTAAGTAAGTAAACATTTATTTGTTTCTACAAAGTTTAAACAAAGAATTCGATTCTATATAACTAACTTCTTCCTTCTCTCCAGCACTTCCTTCATCCACTCTACCCCTTCTCCTCCATCACCCAAATCTCCATCCTACCTCCTTCGTCCTCTTTCAACTCCCCACATTCCCTCATCATATATTCCAAGCTCTCCCACTCTTCCCTACACAGTCTACACATTCTATTTTCGTCCTCCCTCAAGTGGGTAGTAATGAGAAACAATTATTTTGAAGTCTGATCCTTACAATATTCTGAACTTTAGCAGCTCCCATTTAAACTAATGAACCGTATAGTGGCGCCCCTTTCGAAAGACAAATTGAAACACAAGATCATATGCGATCAACAATATAAATTTTATAAAAATGCCCTACTTTTAGACAACGGAAGTAAGCCTTTTTATTCTGCACGGAAGACAACGTGTCATATAGATTCTAATGCAAATAAACACTCCAGCTTCCCCTTCTGCTGTTTCGCGAATCATAACTAGCCAGAAATAAATTTCTGAAAATGTACGTAGTTGGCGAAAGTTTCACCACCTAGTGAGGAATTCGCCCAGTGGGAAACCTTTCAATAAATATTGTTATTAAATGAGGGAGCGGTAAAGTGTTTCCGAAAAACGGGGGGGGGGGGGGGGGGATGCAAGGTTCTGAGTTGTAGCTCACCAAAAATGTATGAGACTGTCATCTTTTTTAGATGGTACAAATACATTTAACGTCTATTTAAACCCATTCCACTCACTAACCGTTCTCCTTCCTTTTTATTCACTTAGGGTTTGCTTGAAATAATAAAAATTCAATAACACTGCGGTAAAAGAAGAAACACATCCTTTTCAGTTGTACGGTAACCCGATATAATAAAACAATTACCTATTCCGGGGTAGGTCCTATCCCAGATTTAGTTGTGTTTTTTATTATTTGAGAATAAAAAGAAAAAACTGACCGAAAAACTTCGGGAGAGAGGGACGTGCCACACTTGGTCTCGCAATTTACAGGGAACGAGTATGAAACTTTTCAAGTAATAAACGTAATTTGTTTTGTTCTGAAAACATTTCGCAAAGATACTGTGATTTTCGGTGACGTAAAGTGCTCATATTTGAAATATAAAACAGAGCATAATAACGTTATAGAAGCAACTTTATTCTACACTAACTAAAATAAGGAAAGTTAGTTTTAAGGTTATAATTAATTATAATATCGACATTTAAAAGAAATTAATATTTCAGTTAGGCGTTAAATTGATTTTTTTTTAATATATGCAAGCAACTGGATAAGGGTCGATCTCTTGAGATACACGTTACAGAATACCGCGCATTATTCGCATTGATAACCTCTATTGCTATTGAATTCAAAGGAAATATTTACTGCTACAGCGCACGGTATTGAAGCTAAAGGGAAATTAGTTGAAGATGTTTACCTTAAAGCGAACGCAAAATTGTAAGAAAGTATTTTAAATATGTTCAGATATATTTGTCATAAAGTGGGGTTCATAAATTGTGTCGGAATATGGCGAAGATGCTACTTTATTTTGGTGGACATTATTTAACATGTTCATAACTGAATTAGTTCTGAACAGTTCATGTTACTGCAAATGTACAAAAAGTTAAGCTTACATAAATTGTGGATGAATGTAGTAAAGTTAACAACAGTTGAAGTGGAAGCTTCATTTTCAAATTTGCATAATTGAAAACCGAAAATTTGACTAGTCACCTGTAATATTTTCAGGAAAAGGGTTGGCATTAGTAAATTTTAGAAGAATCGTATTATTATTTCAAACTTTCGAACATTTGTATACAGCCCCACAAAATTTTAACCCCTTAGCTGATAAAATCATTATATGCGAAACTTTTTTTTTATAACGGGGACATTTTCGACACTGTAATGGGTTCATGGTGAATGTAATGGTGTTCGTGAAATATGCACACAGATTAAGACTAATTGAGCTAATTTATTCCAGATTGTAAGATAAATGGACAAACCGCAACCGATGACAGAGACGTAACATCCGACGATCCTTGCCTAAAATGTCGATGCAACGATGGAAGATTGACATGTTCAAAAAAAGCGTGCCCTGTATTACAATGCAACGCGGATCGACAACACCAACCTCCCGGTGAATGTTGCCCAAGATGTACAGGAACTCGAAGCCTTTACACCTATCCGAAAACGTGCACACTAGGAAGCCGATTTCATCGCGACGGTGAAAAATTCGACATGGAAAGGTGTATCAAATGCAGTTGCATAAACGAAACCTCAATATGTCTTCGAGACTCGTGCCCAATTCTAAATTGTGCCCAAGAATTTCAGCAAAAGCGCCCGGGGAATTGCTGTAAGGAATGTGTCTTTCCAGAAGAGTTTCGCATGCAGTGTAGCTACGGTGGAGTCGTATATGAGGCGAGTTCCTAATTAATTATTTTTACACGTAACGTTATACGAAGATCGCGACCTTCTAAGATTATTTAATTATTAAAGCATACATAGTTAAAGTGTTATTTCTATCAAATACTCAAGGTTCTTTAAAATTGTATATCCGTGCTTGCAAGGTCCTACTATCTATAATATCTCTTAATTTACATCCGTCGTCGTATAAATATTGTTTATGTGACTTGCTTGTTTATTTAACGTGGACATATATGGATTGTTAACCTTTAATATTAAACCACGAACTAATGACACTTCCATTTTTGATATACTTTTTAGTAATGATAATTTTATTTATATTTAGGCAAAACGGAAGTGGCCAAAGTTTAGTGCCCTTGAAACATTTAATTATAAATCTCCAATTTTTGTTTGTCTCTCTGTAAGCTGGCGAATCCTTAATTTAATTTCATTGTGTCAGGCAGGATGGCCAATCTTGGAAATTAGATGCATGCAGTTCGTGTAAGTGTGCTCAAGGAATGCCCAGCTGTGCAATGACGAGGTGCAATGTTACCCTACCCTGTCCTCCAGGATCACGTCTCATCCACCCTCCAGGTGAATGTTGTGGACGCTGCGAAGAAAGTAAGACATTACTCTACACGACCCTTTACTAAACCAATTATTTACAGGCGAAGGTGTTTGCATGGCCTTTGGAGATCCACACTATAAAACTTTTGACGGAAAAATCTACAGTTTTCAAGGAGTTGGACGTTACCAATTCGTCGCCGATTGCGAGTACCACAATTTCTCAATTAGAGTAGCTAACGTTTACCAAAACAAAAATACAAAAACGTCAACATTAACTAAACGCGTCGCCATAAAATCGGGTAAAATGCGAATTAATTTGGGACAAAATTTACGAACGAAAGTTAACGGACAAAAAGTCAATCTTCCCTATAAAGTCGAACAGAAATTGCTGATCGAAAAATTTAAGGATCACCTTATTATCGATCTACTGAACGGTGTTAAAATTTTGTGGACCGGAAAAAGTTTTTTGGAGTTAACCGTTCCGCCGTCATACAAGAATAAGCTCTGCGGTCTTTGTGGAAATTTCAACAATAACGTTCAAGACGATTTAAAACTGCGAAAAGGACCGGTTGTGAAGGAATCCGAAATTTTAACTTTTGGAGCTTCCTGGTGTGTCGGATCGAAAACAATATGCGCCAAATATGCGAAGCAAACATCAAAAATTCGACCCTGCAAAGCGAAAAGGTTAGATAAGAATCCCTGCAAGTATTTAACGAGTACGGATTTGTTTAATGGTTGTGATTCTAAACTTAACTATAATAAGTATTATAAGGCATGCATGATGGATATGTGTGAATGTCCCAGTGGAAAATGTTATTGTGAAAGTCTTATGGCGTACGCTAGGGAATGTCATCATTTAGGGGTTGACGTTCCTAATTGGAAAAAGCACAGTTACTGTGTGGCCAATAAATCGAGGCGGAAGAAAGCGCAACGAACGGCATTTTCGAAAGAAAAAATCGATCTGCTTATAAAACAAAGGGGCATTAACCGAACAAGGAGTGCACAGGCACCTTTGCCTATACAATAACTTTTTTAGTTGTTTAAAACTAGTCATTGTCAGTATTCATCACTATGCAAAAGGTGAACTCCGTGATGAGTTCTGTAGTTATTTATGTTGTACATAATTATTTAAAGTATTAAATTCCGTTTAGTGGCTCAGAAAAAGCTACGAATCGAACATTTTTTTTCAAAATTGGCATATGAATGTGGACGATATCAGTAGAATGATTAGAATTTAGATTATTGTGGTAGTTTTTCAAAGAACTTCGACTCAGTTAGTGTTACATTTAATACTCAAAAGTCTAAACGAACGTCACGCAAAAACGTGACATCCTTAATGATTATTTTACCAAAGACGCTTTTATACCTTTGTCCGTTAAAATTGTTTTTAAACAGTTTATTTTAGTAAATACGTTTTAGTATGTTATTTATTCATTGATTAATATACTACTAGATTTAGTATTATTTTTGTTTCACTTTTTTTGTGTAAATATTGCAAATGTAGCTCGTCGTTAACAATGTAAATTCTATTGGCGATAAAAGTTTTGTACAAAAACGCTGATAAGCAGATAGTAAGGTCTTTAGATTGTATTGTGATCAAAAAGGCTGAAATCACTATAGATCTCTCGGGCAATGCATTTAGTAGACTTTTACATATTATTATTATTATTATTATTATAACTTATTAGAATTTGTACCCAATTTACTGTGGTTGTTCCTAGTTTTCAATTTAAGCAATTCTTATGAACGTAGAAGAAATATATTGACATTTCACACCTGAAGGAATACGGTGATGTATACGTTTTTATTCGCTAATCTTTTATCTCCACACTGTAAATGTTAGATTGTAGGGTTGTTGTTAAAACTGTGTATATTTGTGAACTTCGCTTGAATTTATGCTTACGTGTTGATTAGTAAATAGTTGCATCTTCAATTAATGTTCTCAAAACATAGATTTAATGTAGTTGACAAACAATCTTCGATTGTATATAAGAGTTTTTATTCCGTAATTATTGCTTTAATTGTTGCTCCTGACATTCTTAGACCAATTCGTTAAAAGCTTAACCTATCTTAGCTTTTTAATTATAAATTAACTATGATCCTTTATAATTTTTTATATACAGATGTATAGTGTAAGCTATTTATGAGTATAAATTAGGTGTTGCATTATTCGAAAATTTAGAATTTATTCTGTAAATTTGTTTAATTAATGTTATTGTTCGAAAACGTCGACTTGATGAATAAATTATAACAAGATAATGCACCAGAAGAATTATTTCCGTTTCACAGACCTAATTATTCCGAGATAAATTGAGAATTTACTTTCAGTCTTTTGTAACCCTTCTTATTCAAAGTTCGAATACCTATAGATATTAGTGACACACATTTGAATCTACATACCATATGAAAACAATGATGTTTAAATGTTTGCTACTCCCTGTCTACCAAGGAAAATTAATGGGGTTTGAAGGTAGCATAGTACATGCTTTTAATATTCTATTCAAAAATTACTCACAAAGGCAGTATTATTTCTAAACAAACATTTCAAAAAGTACGTGAGGTATTTGTGAACAGGTTTAAACATTTACTTTTAATATTTATAGACTTTTTTCTTAAATTTAATAAATGAATGAGTTTTCGTGCATAAATAAATTTTTTTTAAATAAATTGCAGTTCTAAGTAATGCCGCTAAAACATTTTTCGAGTCCTTTAAATGATGTTTCGTAAGTAGGTTAACACTTTGGGGTGGCGGCTTCTGGTAGGCCAAGGGTAAGTTGGTGGTTGGCTAATACTGTGTTTGTGTTCCGCCTACATTTTACAGAAACGTATCATTTTAAATTTTCTTTTTCCATTTAAAAAATAGTGCAAGGTTTGAAAATCTCACCCTATGTCCATAAGAGCTTAAATACTACCACAACATATAACAGTTCTTCAAACAATATCACATTTAGACAAAAATATCTGCCATTTTTATGATCTGTTATCATAAATGAGCGTGAACCAACAAGGGATAAAATATAACGTGAATTACCGAGATAAGCAATAAAAATCTGACAGTACCTTGCCTATTCGTCCCTATTACAGCAAAATAGCAATAAAATCAGCATTTTTACAGTTGAAACACAGAAAGCCAGTCTGAGGATTTTACGAATACATAATGAAAGGGTTGATCCTGTAAATCTGTAATGCTTCATTAATTGCTCTTTGGTATTTGGCATCCAATAAAAAAAAAACAAGGGCAAATTTTCGCTCATTAATAAGCTCTACTGAAGAAATCCAACTGTCACATTCCTGTTTGATCCATACCTCTGAATACAGAATAATAAGAACAAGATATTATTATTATTTCTCTCTCAGGATATTTGCGTACGTAAGAAATGTGTAAGATCTTCCAGAAGGAGGCGATTTATAATACCTTTTCCCCTTAAGGTGTTGTTTGTCTTGCAATGAGACGGTATATGGAGCAGTGTTTCTTCTTCCTCTGCACAAACACTGGATGTGTTTCCAGATCCATTCTGCGAAAGTGTCTCTCCATTCGATAAAACCCCCTTTATTGCCGACTTTCAGCAAATTACGTATGGAAATGCTCTGGTATCTATATACAGGGTGTGTCATAAATGTCCGGCAGAAATTCTAGGGCGTGGTCTAGAGCCCAAAATAAGAATAAAAGTCTGTATAAAGATGTGTCCGAAAATGCTTCCTAATTTTGGTACAGCCCTTAAAAGGGGGTGGTCTCACACCTCACACAATATTTTAGCTTTACTTTATTTTGCGTTATTACCCAGACTTGCTACCTCTTGCACCATCTATTCTGTTTCCCGCTCCCTTTTCTGCATCTCATCATTTTTATGTTTAATCGTTTTCCCACTCGTCTTTTGTCGGTACCAAATAATATCGTACGACACGTTTGTGGGGGTAGTTTCAATTAATTTCACTTCAATCTGGCGTTGGCGTCATTACGCAATTATTACAGTACGACCAGTGTGGGAAATGTTTTAATTTTAGAAATTTAGATCATTTCGGCGGTAGATAATGTGCATCGTACACCTTGCTTAAAATGCTTCAATACCACATGGATCAATAGAATAGACTGGATTTTTCTGATTCGTAATTTATTAAGAGAATAAAATGTAACATTCTTTACGCTACGAAAGCTGGTTGCGACTTGCGTACTACCTCAACCTCAACGTAAACCGCGAATCCCCCACACACCGCTTTAAAAATGTCTTATCATAACTCCCCGCCTTGATCAATATTGATAATATAACTGATCAACACTTAAACGTCTTATTTGACAAAACATTACATTTAAGTATACAATTAATATAGTTCATACAATAAGGAAAAGTAATAATTATTACAAGTAAAAATATCAAATATTTCTTCTAATATTAAGGTAAGTCATCGGTGTTGTATAACCACCTTACATAAGGGGGCCCCTAGCATCATAACCGTATGACACATGAAGCTCAAATTTTGCAGGTCCTCCTTTGAGACATTAGACAACATCCTTTCAATATTTAACCGAGATTAAAAATGATGAAGCTGGAGGCCCTTGACACACATGGACCCACACAGCACTTCGAAAATTGGAAGATACGTTTTCCAGGAAAAGGAAAGAAAAACCTTTGAGTCCTAATTTAAATAAAAAATATACGTATGGCCGAGGGGTAATTCACTCGACGAAAAATGAACACGTATTGCCGCAATCGGGGTGATTGCAGAGATTTCCTAAGGATTGCGAAGATTTCCTAAGGATTGCGAAGATTCCTTAAAAATATGAATATTGACCGACTGACATGATTTTTTTACATTTGTAGTCGAAATGAATGGGTTTCTGAACCCATTCAGCTATACACTTTTGTTTCTGATGTATGAACCTCCACTAAAACAACTACATTAAAGAAAAAAAATTATTTCGCATGTGAAAATACCCATTTTAGTGTCTACAGGCTTAAATCGGTTTTATACATTCATTTTTTTCAAACTTTTGTATTTCTTTTGTACTGCCAAGGTATCAGATCTTTTGAAGGCCAGTCCCAATTAAAGAAATAGGGTCATAAAAATATCTATACATATTTATTTTCTACCGTCTGTACATCGTCTTGCTTTAGCCACATGAACTGGTCAAGTTCAGATTTCAAAAATTTTATCTTGCATGTAGTCATTAATGATAAACTAAGAGCCTAGCGACCGATTTGGTCATGTCATTTCCAGATGAAGATTTGTTTTTTTTCACATTCGATACACTACTCGAAGATATCGAAGGTAAGTCTGGCACCTTGGACCGGCCGGATTACCCAACAGGGTATCGACCCAGATGGTCGATTTTGATCTTATTTAATTCGTGTTTACGTATTATGGTAAGAGATGACAATGCCAGACGTTTTAGTGCACACGGACCCATCGACAGACAGACCTCAATAACCTACTCTCTTCGCATGAAAGCGTAGCCTATTTGAACTATATCTCGAAAAGTATACAATATTTTAGTAAATATGAAGAGAAATGTTTTTTGAGCATATCTAAGAACGTATTGGCATCGCATGACTTCTTCAGATGTGTTGAGTTATTATATTATCAATCACTAATAATATTCGTTGTGGGTATCAGTTGATCTTGCAACAATTGGTTAGCAGAAACTTGCTCTATGATTTCGTCATATAAGTGGTAAAAACGGTGAGTTTCGACTGGCTATTATCGAAATTTAGAAAAACACTGTTCTGTTTACGCATAGAACGAGTAGATTGAGGAGATTTTCTTTCAGCAACAGAATTACACTCCGTTGAGATTTCCCCCGTGATTCTGTCTTTCGAAAAATCCGAAAAAGACGTGCCTGGGAAGAACGGAGACTATGTTTCGCTTGTTGAATGTGTTATAATTTCTGATTCAGCAGAATCGAAGGAATTTTGCGAGGAATTTTGGTTTTCGATTGACAGAATTACAATGTTATTGAGGCTTGTAGCCTCGTTTTAGCTATTTCGTTGGATGACGACGGAGACGTTATGAACTTTAATATTTTGATTTTTCAAACTGTTTACAGTTTGGGGCTCGGTTTGGGGGTTATGATGTTTAAAAATGTGTTTTAAAATGTCTATTAACATTGGAAAGAACCCATTTTAATTTGCCCTTTTCCACTGATGTCTGTGCCTTAGAAATAAAATAACATTTTGGACACCGAACAAACGCACAATGATCTTTATATCCAACCGAAAGATTATCTAATTCAGCTAAACTCGCAGTTTTTTGATCCGAATCATTCAAAGTTTCCAAAAATTTTCTCTGGTAGTTTATCACAATTTGTTTAATATGTTCAATTATTTAATTGACATTTTCAGTTGAGCCAACACTCTGTTTTCAATTCACCACAGGAATGTTCTTTTCAGATGAAGGTTGTCTTTTTTGTGGATTTTTCTTTTTTGGCATGTGAACTTTCCTCATCTACGTTAATGTTCATTGTTGATGCTTTTCTTTTTTTAGATTTTGCTCCTATATAAGATCGACAATGCTGTGACAATATGTTTAGAAGCTTTTTATGACCTTCCACAATTTCGAACAGAGCAACGTTTCGACTGAATATTCCATAAAATGTTTTTCTTTCATTGCCATCGATAAGATCAGGCAGTATATTTCTCGCAAACATTTCAATTTTTTTTATTGCCTTTTGCCGCTGCACGTTTTCACCGCCCATATTTTCGAATCTATGAGCGATGGAATTTTTTAATTATGTTTTTCATCATTTCCCAGTAAGTGTTTACGTCGCATCATTGAGTTCCGCGAATTTTAGGACACCGTGTATAAGCTATACTTCCATATTAAACCCCCGCACTGGAACTGTACGTCGAAAACACATAAGTTTCATCGTAAACTGGTATGAACTTTAACATTCAAAAAATATAGTTACTTTAATGGAAAAAATGATCGATTTTCTGAAACTTGTGAACTGCACATACATTTCACGTCACATGTGAAGTTATAATGGCTTAACCCTATGCGTGTCTGAGATTGCGTCGATTTCTTCGAGGATTACGAAGATTTCCAAACGACTGCGTGGATTCCTAGCGATTGCAGTGGATTTCTACGCGATTTCGTACTGATTTCGGCGATTTCAGGGATTTTCTTTATGATTGCGGCGATTTCGTGTCAATTTGTACACGTATTGCGGGAGTGAATTACCCCTCGCGTATGGCCCTAATAAGAAAAAATGAAACTGTACAAAAAAAATGATTCTCAGCGGAAACCATGTTCCTTTTGTTCTACTCTAGGTTTTCCAAATCGTTATCATTTAGTAACAGAATGTCGAAATCAAAAACAAATGTGACATTAATTAACCAACGAATTGCTGATTTGCATAAGTTGAGATTATTAGATAAAAAGGGTACTTATTTCAAAAATAAGCAGCGGATATAATTTCATCACTGCACTGCACTGCATTGCACAGTGCACACGGCTTATGTTGTTAAGAATGATGATTTCCCCTACGATTTATTACTTGGTATTGATGCTATTAAAAAATGTAAGTTAATTCAAGATGAAAATTTATACATTTTTCAAAGATGCCAAAGAAAAAAAGAATGGATTTACAGACCGGTCTTATTATGATCAGAAAAAAAATCACGAAGATTGTGAAAATATTGAAGTAAATTTCAATGAACATTTAAATATAATCGAATTTATAGCAGATTTAAATCATACTTATAGGCAGAAAATCATGAGAAAAGGCAAACCATTTTGCAATTGAAACATGTCTGCTAAAGACAAATTAGATATCGGCAAAGTGTGATCAAAAGAGGCAGAAATAAAATTACTTAGGGACGAATATGTTACTTCTCGACCACATAAATGTTCAATTCCTGATGATGAGGAAATACGAAACCAGATTAAGACATGCGGGAATTACTGAAAAATCTGACTCACTTTTTGCATCTCCGGTAACACTTACTTACAAGAAGGACGATGGAAAAAATCACGGTTTTGCATTGATTTCAGAAAATTGAATAAATTAGTAAGTTCCAGAATGTTTTCCATTTCCAACAAATCAAGATATTATTGACAAAGTTACCATTTGCAAATATTTTACAGTTCTTTTGGTGCATCACAAATTGGAAGATAGAGAGGAAACTTCATTTGTACCTAACAAAATATGGAAAATTTATGTTCCGGGTCTTTGCATTTGGACTTAAGAATGCTCCGGCAACGTTCCAAAGAATTTTATCAAATATAATTAGCAGAAATACTTTAGACAAGTTCTGTGTCAATTACATAGATGATATTTTGATTTTCTCCCGAACATGCGAAGAGCATCTTAAACATACTGAAACATTCCTACTTACAAGTACTAGCGCTGAAGGTTTTAAACTAAAACTGGTCAACTGTTTGTTTGCAGCAAAATCGGTGAAATACCTAGGACATAGAATTTCCAAGGACCAAATTTCTCCAGCCCAAGAGAATTTAATCTCAATAAAAAATCTTCAGAGACCCTCCGATAAGTCTAGTGTTCGCTGCAGCATTCTAGGCTCAATAAATTTTTATTTGAAGCGGTGCTCATAAACTAGAACCTTTACATCGATTATTAAGGAAGGATGTTAGATTTGAATGATCCGTCGATGAGTGTAAGAAAATCTTCAATATGATCAAAAATTATTTATGTTCTAAACCAATCCTGGCGATTTATGATATTAATTTTATATAGAGACAAATGCCAGTTACAAAGGAATTGGGGCAACACTTAAGCAACCACAAGAAGATGGAATTTTACATCCTGTGGCGTATTGTTCAAGAAAACTATCAAGTCGTGAAAAAGGATTCGATATTTAGGTACATTTAGAATGCAAGGCCATCAAAAACGCTATAAAGTTTTGGCAATATTCTCACGGATCTCTTGTATAGAAATCCGGCACTTGAACACTTTGACAGTGAAGATATTATCCAAACAGTTAATCTAATAGGCAAGACGTTCTATTTTGAAAGATCAATCTGAACATATTTCTGAAATGAAAGCAACAAAACAAATAGAATATAAACAAGGTTTAATATTAAAAAAATTAAAAGAGAAATTGAGAATTTTGGTATCGCCAACATTTGGTAACGACATTATTCAAATCGTACATCAACATATTATGGATACATCGGTCTAGCAATTGCAACAAAAAGACCCCATTATTATTTTAAGGAACTACATTCACGTGCTATCATTAGTTTTCAACCGGACGTGGTCAAGTTAGTTTGTTTACAAGTGTTTGTTGAAGTTTTAAGCAAAAGACTGTTTTTAGTGTTCCAAAAATTTTTCAAGGGTTACAAAATTTCAAATTTTTAAGCCATTCTGGTAAGAATAGTTGATGTTTTTGCAATTATGAACACAGTAGGTAAACAGAGTTCACTGGTTTATCAGTGAACTCTATGCGAAGCAAACGTTTATGTACACCATAACCTAAAAATTGTTAGTCTAATCCTAATGCACTTTGTTCGTTAATTACAGTCCGGTCCATCTCTCCTCCTATTTGAGGATAGACGGACCGGTGTAGGGGAGGAGAGATGGACCTATTGTTTTTGTTGCAGAAAAATGCCAAACACATACATTCACAATAGAAATATCACTCCAGGAGGTTTCTAGAGTGCTGAAAGTTTGAATTATGCGTTAAATGCTGTGATTACAAATGAAATAGTTATAAATGAGGCAGCTAGAACATTTGCCATCCCTAAAACTACGTTAAAACGAAGAATAAAAGCAAATAATCTAGAGCAAAATAGTAGAAAAGAAGTTACAGCGAAGAAAGATGAGAAAACAAAAGCTAAAGCAGTGAAAGCAGAGAAACAGGTGAAGGCAAAAACAGACACAGAAGAAATAAAAGTAAGAAGTATAAAAAATGCAGTAGGCTAACGCCAACAGACGCACAAAAGATTTCAAAAAGACGTAGAAGTAACTATTCTTCTTCAGATTCAGACAACCCCAATTTAGACGACACTTCCAGTGGGAGTGAACATCTTACTGACTGGGAAAACGAATGCGTAGGATGTGGCGAAGATTACCGTTCCACAGTGCCGGTTTATACATTACGCCCACTACGCACGTGCGTAGGGCCCGGACGTGCGTAGGGCCCGGACAACTCCAAAGTTTTAAGTTTATTAATTATAGGTACCAATGAATGCATTTAATATTAAGGAATTAAGGTGTACTTATTTCACTCACGACTTCCCTTCAAAATAAATACTGTAAAATACAACAATCTTAAATAACAGGAAAGTTAAAATCTCAAAAGAAGGTATAATAATACGTAAGAAGACACCCTTTAGCACGTGTGAGACTAAAATTTATTGGTCATATATTTTAAAAGAGTTTATTGCAGATTGAACATTTCCTCGTCCCTTTCTAAGTAAATAACCTTTGTACTTAATTATGCCCACACAAAAGGGGTTTGTGAATCAGGGGTGTAACTATCATGGTAACTATCAGCCCCGCAGAACCCGGGCCTGTGATCTATGGGACCCGGATGTTATGGCACTAATATTTGTATTTTCGTAAACATTCCTCTTAAATTGCTGAAAACGTATTTAAAAAAAATTGCAAAATGTAAATTTTATTTTCCAGCAAGTTAACAATAATGTGAAACATTCCAATTATGGAACAAAATTCTGATTGCCATAATTTCCGGCCTACACTTCGTTTGCGTGCGGTGTTGTTTGTACTCGTACCAACCATAAATAAAGACAGATGCACCGTATTTATTGTATTGCATAAGCTTCTTGAGAATTCAGACTTGCCGTTTTCATCTTATGAAGCTATTTAAAATATATTAGTCTGAATGATTCTCATTGTTATCGTCTCAAAAGCAACGGAGGTAGAGAAAAAAAATAAATTGGCTTGTATCAAATTCGAAGTTTTGCTATCTATGCAAATTGTTGTGAGGGTGGGTGGTGATGGTGGGGGGCCCAATGTTACTTAGTGCGTACTACTACATGACATGTAAAACCGGCACTGCCGTTCCACGAAGAAGACAGCCGAATGGATACAGTGTGTAATATGCCACCGTTGGCTCCACGAGACCTGTACGTCTTTTGCAAACATCTGCCAAAAGTGTGGCGTTACAGTATCAAAAACAAAATAAGAATTATAAGGAGGTTCATAGCTCCTACCCTAGATGATGGTTCATCTCTCCTCCCTGAGGTAGGAGAGATGGACCAATTTTTTCATTTTCTTTTTCATTTTTTAAATATAGTAGCTTAATAGATGGACTTTTTTTAATAACAAATTAGATGTAAAATTGATTATCCCATTTTACGATGTTTTGTTTAAATTTTGTAGTTTGAAAATAAAGAAGTTTTTGGAACTTTTTTAAAACGTGGTCCATCTCTCCTCCCTTTACCCTACAGGCATCAATTCTAACGATTTCAAGAACTATTTAAAGAAAACAGGGATACAGATTGTTTTCACTTGTATTAATCACCTTAAATTTAATGGGCTTAATCAGCGATTACATCAAACACTTGAAAATGTAAAATAAATGATGATAATCCCAGTGCTAGTGGAAAGAAGAAAAGGATTTCTAATTTCTTCCATTCGAGTAGGTAAACTGTTTCCTTATTCCTGGCATCAAACGTCTTCGTAGGGAGAGGTGTCAGGTGTAAAGGTTGATCACACAGTCCAACCTTTAAATAAGGCTGGCTGTGATTTTGACATAAGCTTATAATTATTTGTGTTTAAGACTTTAGTTGAAAATAGCGTGTAGGTAATTTAATTCTTTTTATACAGAAAACTGTTTTAAGTTAACTGTCTTCATTTGTATTTGTTCTTTTTATACAGAATAAAATCACGCACAATCTTTAGTACAAACTCTTCTATTTTAGCATAGCGGTAAACTTTTATCATGTTCTACTTCTACTAATAAACGTTTTAATAAATTTCTATAAAATATTAGTTAACAGATTAGGTACCACCTAGAAGATAACCAAAAAAAGGAAATTAATAACGAAGGAGAGAGGGCTCACTTTTTGTATTGGGCTTTGGGCGCCAAATTACGTTAATACGCCACTGTGCAGATTTAACAAATATTTTGTAATAATGCAGATAAAGAAACAAAACAGTGATAAAAAACTTACATTTGTTACAGGCGACCAACCACCAACAGGTCTTGCAGTCACTCGATGCAGCAAGAGACACTGGCAAACGTACCGGTCCGTTGGATTGATCGGTGCGGTGGTAGAAGTCAGCTGGTGAATTTTGATAAAACCCCTTGTAGTTGAGCACTGCGATTCCTTAATTCGGCTAGATGGACCAAAATATGGACTGTATTTTTCTGATTCCTAATTTATTAAGACAATAAAATGTAACATATCCTTTAATATTAGTTTAATACAAACATACATGAACGATACGAAAGGTGGTGGCGTTGCGTGCTTTACCTCAACTCAACGTAAACCGCGAACCCCTACTCAGCTACCAGCACCTCCCACAATTTGAAAGTTTTAGGTTAAGTCATCTATTTTAAACTTAATTTTTTTGTAATTGATCTAACTAACCGACATTTTAGAAAACAATACATAGTTTAGAAATATAGACGGCTGGTCTTAGAATTTTAAATAGAAAAGTGAAAATACAGGTTTTTTATCATAAAACAGGTAGATAAGGTAATTTTGGACGTAAAAGTAGTACTAGTAGTGAGAAGTGCCGTGTGTTCTGTACATCGTTCGTGTATTTTAAATTGCTTTTTTTTGTTTTTGTGCATTAAAACATCGTGCGGTGTCTTTAATTATCTGTTTAAATTGTCGTACTTAAGACCTAAGTTATGTGAAGATTGTATTGGTGAATTGTTGGGAGACATGAATGGAGAGACATGCTACCTAGGTAAGTACCAACACCATGGGATTTGTTGTAATAAACTTTTGCTTATTAGATTGTTTTGCGCAATCTACAGAGTTTATTAAAAAATGCAAATTGCTAGCTGGTTCAACTTCTGAACATTACCGTTGCTTCTTGTTATCGATATGGTATCATTTTCCTACCAACGACTAAACAGCCAATTTGTATGGAAAAGTCCTGTTAAATTTTTCTTTTGTTTTTCCGATTCGCCTTTAATGTCAATTTCTTTTTACGGATAGGTACTCAAATTTGTTTATGAAGCACCTTATTCACTCTGTATAGCTGGTCTTCTAAAACCAACGCGCGAATGTGTCAACCAGTGCCGGATTAAACAAAATGGGGACCCTTAGGCAGTCGAAATCTCGGGGCCCTGTCACCTAATCATTTTACGAACATGATTTTATTACACAACAGTTTTAAGGACGTAATTTTATTGCACAAAAAAATAACAAATTAATATTAAATATAAATAAACGATAAGTAATTATTAAAAGAAAAAAAGGTACTTCTTACTTATATACCTATGTTTACCTCAAACTCTTATTATTATTGTGCTGGGGGTGGTCCCAATTGGTTCCTGCATTGCGACCATGTGGTCTTTTGTGCTCCCCGCTGTTGTCTACCCTTCGAGAATACCTGTACCTTTAACAAAGTCCAGGATTTTAGAAGGGCGAATTTTCCTTACTTGTAATGTTTTGATTTCCAAGTAGGTGCGCCCCCTTGCCGTTGTGAATGCCTCACCTTGGCAAATAACGTGATAGGGGGTTTCTTCTTCCTCACTACAACCCCTACATACATGGATGCTCATAGGGGGGGGGGGGGGGGTGCTGGGCTCGGACTCTAAGCAGTAATAATTTCTTAAATAACGAAACGTTTGCCATTCTCGCAAGCTCGTCAGCAACCTGGTTACCTGCGATTCCCGCGTACCCAGGTCCCCACATTAGTGTGACTGTGTTACACTTGCATAGTGTGTGTAGCATTTGTGTGCATTCAATGACTAGCCCTGATTTTCCACATAATGCTGCAATCGCTACTTTGCTGTCTATAACCATAAAGATTTTCCTTTTGGTAAGGTTCTCTTTTAATAGCTGAGGAGCCGCTGTTAGGATTGCATATACCTCGGTTTTTTGTCCTAGGTTTACAGAAATTTTGCAGCCCCATCTATTATTCACGTACACTCCAGATCCAGTGCCATTCTTGATTTTCGAGCCATCTGTTTAGTACACGATTTCGTTCAGCTTTGCTTTACTGGAATTATTCTCCCAGTCGTGTCGAGTGGGGATTATTGTCTTAAACAGTTTGGTAGGACAAACTGTTTTGGGTATATTCTCAGTTATCATACTGAGGTTTTTATCTTTGGAGATGTCGTCAATGATGAGCGAGTGCTCCGCCCTTGACGATCCCTGCTCGCCGTTGACTCTCAGCCGGTATACCCCTCTGAGCGCCTCTGTCCTAATTACTAAGTGTAGTGGCGGCAGGTTCAAGGGAGTCTCAATAGCTGCTTATCATTGCCTCCGTCATTCCAAAACAAACCCTTATGTACTTTAAATATTATATACAATAAAAAAATAAGTACTAAATATTTGGTTTTCTCAAATTTTTTGAAGTGAATTCTTATAAAATATTTTGGAATTCTATGTTCTGTAAGACGCCGTATTCAATGGCTTAGCAAGTCAGTTCAGTCCGAGCAGTCTTTCTTGTGTCATTGAAGATCCATGACAGTTTGTTAAAACCCTTAACTTTGAAAAGCTTCGGTCACTAATACCGTTTGTATGATTGCGATGCTGGTACCGTTTCTTCATTTTATTTGAAATCAAAATTTCTTCAATTAAGGATTTCTTTGTAATATATGTATACTTAATTATTACAGTTTAATGTAACGTTGCGGGGCCCCTAAAAAGCGTGGGGCTCATAGGCGATTGCCTACTCCCGCCTAATGGGTAATCCGGCACTGGTATGAACCGAGGGGTCTTTCACTACACCAAAACTTGTACACCTATTCCTTTTTTTCGGGAATAAATCAAATATAATCTTTATTCCATGGTTATTCCTTTATTTCCTAATGTACTTTTAAATTTCTCTATTTACTCCCGTATATTATTTTTTTAATGTTTGCATTCCCGATTTTATATACACTACCGAGCATAAAACTAGGGCCACCCTGTAAAATGTTCAGTTTTTTACCAGTCATTTCGGTTGTAACAGTTTACTTACTGATTGCTTGAATAAAAAAAAGTGTTTGTTGTTCAAAGTTTATTGAAAGTAATGAAAATGAACAAGTTTACTTTGATATACTTTCCGTTGAAAAAAAAGAAAGTCTAGACTTCAGTATCCAGTATTCCCTCCCCTGGCAGTGATAACCGCTTGCAAATGACGTGGCATGATTTGGATCAGATTTTGGATCACATTCTGCGGAATATTGTCCCATTCTTGCACCGGTATGTCGCGCTGCTCTCTAGAATTTCTGGGAGCCGGCACAAATGTCTCCGTAAACATGTTCAATTGGTTTTAAATGTGGACTGCGAGCAGGCCAAACAAACCGTGTGAATTGAACCTCGTCAAGATACTCAGTAACCTAACCTTTCGTTAATAAAATAAACTTTCGCGGATTGTGGTAAACTGTAATGATTAAGAAACACATTTTTGTTACAGATCTTCGATATCAACGCAGTGGTAGCTAAAGGTAAGCAAATTTGACAATATCTTCTATTTACTTGTACAGCACGCGGCGTGTAAGAAGACGAGCCCGCCAATGCGTAAACCACGAGTTTATGATGTTTTTCAAATTCACGCTCCTCGTCTTCTTACGCACCGCGTGCTGTAAGTTGTTTTTCTTCGTACTAAGCAGATTGAGGCATTAGCACAGAAAGTATTTACATTTGTGCTATAGACAAGGTCCAGTGCTACTTATATGTCTTTTTTCTCAAATTTAGTAGTACCTACCTATATCAATTCTACGCCGCACTGCTTTATTTAGTTATTATCTAACTTTATCATTATTTTTACTCGTGACACTACTCTTATGACAATTTCCAAGTTTGAGAATGAAAATATAATAAAACAAGAATAATGCAAAAATCTTTGCGTTGGTGTTGTAGTAATAATAATATTTATGGCTCAACAGATACGTATCTAAGTATCGAATAAACAATCAAAATTACGTGCTTATTATAACAATAAAAATAAGGTTAAATATAATGAAACAACCGAAAACCAAAAAAAAAACTAAAGCAAATAATATATAACGCAAGTACGTATGATACTGACGTAAGGTATCAAAGTAACTTTAAAGCGCGAACTACACTGTTGGCGGCATTTCATTCTGAAATATTCTCCTCTTGCCGTAAATTTTTTTTTTGAAATTGATGAATCTCAGTATTTACTTACCACATGCCGTAACAATTTTTAGAATACTGCGAAGAGTAAGTATATGAATTATCCAGGGGTTTTTTGATTATTACAATGTTGTTATTGAACGTTATTCAACAAAAATGGATAAATCTGGCATCTTTGATAAGATGTAGGTATACTTTGTTACATACGAACTATTGCATTCTAGTAAATAGTTTTTTAATTAATTAATTCTGAAAGTTTGGCTGGTTTTTTAGGCCTTAGGGTGCAAAACGTACTATTTAGACCCACAAATTATTGCACAAAAATAAATGATTAAATTTTAAATACGTACGATTTTACAAAAATATTAATTTTCAAAATTATTAACACAGCCCTTGACATTTTCTAAGGAAGATCTTGCAGCCCCCACTTTATACAAACGAAAATTGCTTGAACCACTTCATGATCTCTTTTTAG
The DNA here is from genome assembly GCA_036250285.1 of Pyrocoelia pectoralis. NCBI lineage: Eukaryota > Metazoa > Arthropoda > Insecta > Coleoptera > Lampyridae > Pyrocoelia > Pyrocoelia pectoralis. The sequence continues at coordinate 51,351,676 of CM070077.1, read as the reverse complement.
GAGATTTTAGTTTACAAATGCCAGTGATTCATTTACAAGCAACAAAATTTACTTGTAAACCCAGGGTAATACTTTTCGGGAAAGTCGTATTATGAAGACACCTAAGGCTTCAGTATTGAAGGATTTTCTTTCTCTCTTGACTTCCCATTAACCAATATATTAGTAAAAAGCTCACTGAAATTTACCCTGTTAGCGATTCTTTTTGCTACTCCCAAGATATTTTCATTTACATTTTCAGTAAGCCGTGATATTAACAAATTGCACCTATGGGAATATTGTTCCCTATCTTGTAACTTAGCTTCCAAGCTTTTAATATTTATGATTAAGGGCGTATTGCAAATTTTTCAACAAATTTATAATCTGCATAATATACCAACCGTAGTTTATACCGACAGTAATTTTCTTCGGACTTCCACTGCTTACAAAGCTCAGCATCAATTCGGCTTGATAGTCCAGAGGTTAAGGGGGAATATTTGATTAAACCTTGCACTTTGTGATTAGAAGATGCCCGTTTGTACACACGTTCTGGGTACCGTCAACTACAATTTGAGAGCTGGACACATCCGATTGGCCAACGTGGAGCCGAGCTATGAGGGGTTGCCTACCTGTAAGGCGAGGATAATAAAAAATTGCCTTTAACAGCCCCAGGATGTAAAAACAGCCTGCCCTATCGCCGCCTTTGTTTTAAAACAGGCTTACATTCAACCTTTACGAACTAAGGTAGGATTTAGAGCGTCAGTTAAGTCATTATCACCACTATTAAGCCTAAAATACTCGATACCTGGTCGTTGCAATGAAATTTTATAGTGCCATTTTCTGGGACTACAATGACACGAATAAAAATGTAATAATAATGCACTTTAAAGACAGTTCGAAACACAAACAACGACGCAGCAATAACAATGTTGGCAGCTCTGGTCGCATTGTTGTCGAAGGCAATGGCGCTGCGTCTCGCTGCGGCCGCTCGCTGCGACCACGCAGCTGACTCGCCTTCAACGGTCGCCGGGAACGGCAGAGTGCTGGCTCGTGATTCGTCAGAGTGTCCTCGCCTCGCACTCGGGTACACTCGGGCATACTCGGGTACACTCGGACGCAAGCATCGGGCTTCAGTGTTGACAGGCGACGCGACAGGTCTGTGCGTGTGATCGACGTATTGTTTCGAGCGTTTTGTTTTGTTTAGAAAAGTGTGCTAGATTTATTTAGAAAAGTGTGCTGTGCTCAAGATATTTACGTGAAGTGTGAAGTGCTACGGTAACCGTTCAAAGGCATTACTTGTAAAAAGATACATCTGCCACTTTGTCAACGTAATTGAGGTACGTTCTTCTTGAATATGCCATGTACCGGTATTGTCTTGCCTGTTTGCAAATTTTTGAGATGACTGCAGAGCTACTGCTTCCTATTCTGTCTCCTTTTTATGGTGGTTTTGAAAGACATGCTTATTTGTTTGCCCTGCTGGTTTTTAAGTATAAGGAATTCTTTATTACTTTTGTAGGGTTGGTTATGGCTTCCAAGTTTGTGGTTGTGGATCCATGCAACTCCTCACCAAGCCTTCCTACTCCGACTCCGATTGACTGGTCATGCTGCGTTCTTTGCCAAAAAAATACCTCTAAAAAGCTTACCAACCCAAAAAATCATCCCAAGAATTACAACAAAGATGATGGTTACCGATCTCTTGACGATGTTTTAACTGAGTTCAGTAATATAAACCAATTATCTTCACTTCCTTTCACTGTGAATTTATCTCTTCTGAACGACGGTTCGGGAGTTTTCCTTACTCTAAAGAAAAATAATGCAGTTTACCATAGAAGTTGCAAAAATTTTTGTTCTACAAGCCAATTAGCAAGAGCAAAAAAAAGAGCGGAGCAGAAATCCCAGGATGCCCCATCACCGAAAAAAACTAGAAAAAACAGTGAAACATTTGACAAAAAAATATGTATTTTTTGTGACAAATGTGCGAATGTGAACAACCCTCTCTTCAGGGTTTCGCATGAGGATGTAAGCTCACGATTAATTGCCTACGCAACAACTTTGAAAGATTTTAAACTTTTAACAAAAATATCGGGCTGTTGTGACCTCATGGCTGCAGACGCCTCTTATCACAATAAATGCTACACGGCTTTCAAAAACAGGATTAGGTAGGTAAAAACTTCGCAAATTTCGTATAGGGAGGCTAAAAAACGCAGTTTTTCTTCAGTTTGTGAGATTACCGTTTAACGTATGTATTCAGGGGTTGTTAAATCGTTACTGTTTTCAAAATTTGATCGCAATTTTCCTGAAAACCGTTAGAGAATCTAGCAGTCCGACCATGTTTCGGATCGCTCGCGAGGCGAAAAAGTAACGATTTAACAACCCTGACATATTCTCACTAAAGCGCGCACTATTTCATTTTCAGGCAATTTGAATCGAAATCCCAGCAAGAGAAGGGGACTCATCAGTTGTCTGAGCTGCATGGTTACGCTCTTGCTGCACTCGTCGCACACTTAAAGGACATGCATGATGGTATCTCTGGCCCCTCCCCCGTGTTCAAGCTCACTGATCTAGCAAAGGTTTACTCAGAGACAATGAAACAAATGGGCGTTGATTACACTCCACATACTTCAAGACTAAAGGACCGTATTCTGGATGCCTGCCCTCATTTGCAAGCTACAGGTGTTGCAGGGCAAGACATCCTTTTTACTTTCCGAGAAGATTACGACCAATTTTTGAGATCATCTCCCAGGGACTATCAATTAAATGTAATGTGGAAAACGGTGCAAATGCTATCGATCTAATTTACCATGTACGGAAATGTGTCATTGCGGAGGCGCTTGCGAACACCATTAACTTCTGCTATTTTGATTTATCTCAATCCGATTAAATATCTTAAAGTTTATAAGTTTTATTTCAATCTTAACCAACCTGCTAACCTGCCTCACCCTTTTATTTTTTATAATATCAAGCAATGAGCCTCCAGAACTTGAGGTCCCGTGAGTTTGCATCGGTAGAATTGCTAAATGCTTTACGCCCTAGCCGTAATTTAGCCTACAAAATATACCTTATTGCGTAAAAGTATATTGGAATAAAGGTTATAGTGAAATAGGAGCCTATTCGGAGCCATTTGTGCAGTTAAACCGACGAAAAAACGATTTATATCAGATTTTTTTTGTTCTGAGTCTTACAGGTAGGCAACTCCCCTATACTCGGCTCCACATGGGCCAATCAGATGTGTCCAGCTCTTAAATTGTAGCTTAAGGTATCAGGAACGTGTCTGCAAACGGGCATCTTCTAATCAAAAAGTGCAAGGTCATTCCCGCTAACCGCCGGACTATGAGGTATGTCGTTTATTAATTATTACATATAAGAGCGCATAGATTCAATATACTTATGGAAACGTTCGTAATCAGCCAATATTTTTGACATATTCTTCCCGTCATTGCACCCTAAGATCATTTTTGGAGTAACACGTGAAAAAGTTTGGAAACAAAACTATATACTTACTGACTTGCTGGTATCTGGAAATAACAGCCACTCACGTTTTTCCTTAATCCTATTAGATTTGGTGGTATATAAGTTTGACTCTTGAAAAGTTCTGGTAATACTTTTTCCTTATCGACGTAGGATAATTTTAAATTTTCAATTTTTCCAAAATTTTGAAATGTCCTATAGGTCTGGGCTAGTATCATCAAGCTTTAAGTCTCTGCATTAGTCATTCACAATTACATCCCCAGCATGTTCTGGATTTTTAAAATCTCTTGGTGCAATATATTCGCGATAACTTCGTCTTCGTTATTTCTACATTCGGAAGTAGGTACTTGGAAGAACAGGAATAAATACACTTGTACCAAAGAGTATAATTATTATATACTAAGTGGTGTTCCGGGATTCCTAATCCTAAGAGTATATAGATAAAAATGACGCCATTGAATTTCTAAGAACCTCCTGCTCAACATTTCTTTTCTTTTGCTTTTTTCGCACGGCAAATATATGACCTTTACATACTAAAGGCACTAAAACAAGATTTTACGGATAAAAGTAAGGGATGTTTCTATTTCCTATTTAGCGAAGAAATCAGGCGACAATTAACGAAATTACAACCTCGCAATTCGCAAAATTACATAATATATTAGGTTAGTTTTTGTAATATTTGTGCTAACAATAATTTGTCATTTGTTGTTTCTCCTTTAATTTAATTTGCACTTTAACGCTATAAAAAACGAGCATAGGTATGCTTCAATGCAAATTAATTTCTCGTAGTAACTACCCGTCTACTCGCTGTCCCGCCGAATGCGTTGCCTGTTGTGTTACAATGCAAACTGTTACCCCGTTGCCAGGTTGTTCAGATAGAAATGCTTTATATCTAATTTATACATTCATTCATGTCAAACTTAAAAGAATTGCCAACTTCTTTTGCTTTTTCTGGGGATCCTTTAAATTTGGGGCACTAGGTTGGGGCCTAATGAAAACACCGACCCTGACCACTCCACAATTGTCCTCAGAAGACTCTCCTTCTGCCCGAGAACTAAAGCACAAATCGTTCAAGCAGTAATCCACGAACATCTACCCTAAAGTGTCGATCTCGTATCCTATCCTTGACATCTCTTTGATAATTCAACAAACGCTTTTTTATCGAATGACAACTTAGAAGGACCCTGTGGTCGCAGTTTGCAGAATTGTCCCTTGTTGGCTAATGATGACAGCCGTTGAAACGGATACGGTTTAATAAAATATTCTTCCACTGATCACAAGAGTTATAGCTAGATACTACTGTGATCAAGAAATAAGATGAAATCTTTAATTTCAAATACGCGGCCTCCTGGACTCTGGCAAATCTTTTTTTTTAGGCTGGTAGTACTAGAGTCCCTTATATGACGTGTGTTTTTACATCATGATATGACGGTCGTACCTACTGTCACTGATATTTGTGTGTCAAATGTCATGTCGATATCGTTGCGCACGTTATTTTTGCACAACAAAAAGTTAATTTAGCGATTTTTACAATGTCTGATTTTGTTAAGCAAAGAAGTTGCATTAAATTTTGTTTGCGGAATGAAATTTCTGCTGTAGAAACGTTGAGTATGGTGCAGAAAGCTTTCAGTGACCAGGATATGTCACAATAAAAACGTTTACAAGTGGTACAAACAATTCAAAGGAAGCAGAGGAAGTGCTGAAGACAAAAATCGCCCTGGACGACCATCAACGTCAACCGAAAATCAAAGATTTGGTGCTCAAGAATCGTCAATTGACAATTAGAGAGCTCGCCGATACTGTTAACATTTCATTTGAATCGCTCCAGACCATTTTGAAAGATCTTTTGTGCAATTTCGTTTGGTGCTATAAATACTCCATTTTTTGGAAAAACAGTATCGCGTTGAAGTCTGTGAAACAATGCTTTCTGACTGTCAGGATAAAATGAAATGTATCGTGACTGGAGACTGGAGGATCTATGAATACCTACGACCCGGAGAGAACCGACGAATCAAGCGAATACCATGCAAAATATGAGTCAAGAGCGAAAAGATGGCGCCAAGTCGTTCAAAAATCCAGGTCATGTTAACATCAGTTTTCATCGATTATCGTGATGTTGTGTATTATGAATTCCTTCTGCCGCGCCGGCCCAAACTGTTAACAATGTTATTTGAGCGTTATGCAACGTTTACGTGAAGCTATTCGCAAAAAGAATTCTTGGTTTTTTCACCACGATAATGCACCATCTCACACTGCATTGGTTCTTCGAGACCATTTCGTCAAAAATTCAACACATACCTATCGTTCCGCAACCACCGTATTCACCTGATTTAGCACCGTGTGACTTCTGGCTATTTGCTAAGCTCAAGAGACCGCTACGAGGACACCGTTTCGACACCATTGAGGAGATAAGAACCGAATCACTGCGCGCTTTAAAGGCCATTCCGAAAATCCACTTCAACAATAATTATTTCGAGGATTGGAAAAAACGTTGGCGTAAGTGTATTGTATCGGGAGGGGAGTACTTTGAAGGCGATGAAACAGATTTAGAAGAATAAATAAAGATTTTAAAAGTTATAAACAATTTCACCTTATTTTTTGATCACAGTATTATATAACATACTCCCCCCCCCCCCTTCACCTGCAAAGATAAATTACACCTTTATATATTTTTTGTGCAAATTAAGCTCCTGCAATATTCGTTTTTGTACAAAGCTTTCCGTAAGCTTTACAAATTAATATTGATACACATTATTTTCAATTTTTCTACAATAAAAGCCAGACAAATCACCACCTAAGCGGAAGGTGCACAAAGCCATTAAATTCACGTTGAATAAAACTATTCGGTTTGTTACACACGAAGCAAAAAAGTTACAAAGTAGTATCGACAATTTTAAAATTATTAAAACATTTATTATTCCTCCACAAATACATAGTATTTTCTTCAAATAATAACATTAACGTACTGCGTAATTGCACATTACTATTTTGATTTCTCAATTATTGTTAAAAACAAAAAACTGTAACCGAAAAATATCTCTAACAAGTGTAATTATTTAAGTGCGAATATTTAACAGTGAAAATATATACTATAAATTACATTTAAATGTTAAATTAATAACGAATAAGTATAGGTTTTTACATTTCATCTAAGAAAACTCTGTTCGATGGTATAATTTACATAACTATTACGTAACATTACTACATAAATTGTAAAGATTTATATTATCTAACATTCTATGGCCCAACAGATTTTAACAAAAATATCGTTTCTTAACTACGTATAGGTAACATGTTATTAACTATAAATTCTTTTGTAGTTATTGTATTTGTAATAGAATACTGGTGTGTTTCAGCAAAGGATATTTTTATTCGTCTAGCAGCTATTAGTATTAAGAGAAATAATATAAAGTACATACTATATTATCTACCATCAAAGATGAAATAACGTTTTTTTTTTAAGTCTAATAGCATATACAACATTCAGTATAACATGTAAAAGTTAACTAGAGAAGTACAGATAAAATGAGAAAATAGATATTTTTATTACTATTTTGTTTAGAGACAGAGTTATTCAAGAAAATTTTAAAAGGCAAACTTTTATTTATATACTTAAATAACATTTCGTATGGAAGTGGTGGAACTTTCCAAATTGTGGAGTCTTGGTCCTTGGACAAACTCCGCAATTTGTAAATAAATTTGGAAGCTACTCTACAAACAGCACAGATTGGTACGTCGACTTATTTTGTAGAACATTTGTAAGAGATAAAAAATATTTTCTATAGAATAGCATTATAAGACAATCACATGCTCACAATGACAACATACATACATACAGTAATTTACAAAAGAAATTTAGAACAGGTAATGTTACATTTATTATATTATATAAAGACGTAATATGTATATTTAATCACATTTTTGATATGTATTAATTCTTAGTTTTGTCTTAACTTTGATATGTATGCATACATTTGACTTAATAGTTAAGGTACCCTAAATGAAATGATATGTAGACGTTTATAGATAAGATATGTAAATTGATATGGCAAAAGCATCCTTATTTATTTAATAATATTTTCTCTTTCGTAAAAATACTTAAAAATAATATTGCTTTTATTCCCCTTTTGTAAATATATAAACAGTTGTGCATCTACATGGCCGAGGAATTTTAACAAAAAAACTGTTATCCTTTGCCTTATGTATGAATATGTAAATTCTTCTGCGCAAACATAGCAAGGGGTGTACGGCAATTTCCTAAATTTACCTATAATAAAAATAAGCTACCAGATGCATTAATTAATAAATGAGGTAATCTTTATACATTTGTTTTCGTATAAATAAAAGTGTATCACATGTACAAGTATGTTGCGCAGAAATCTAATAGATTTCAACAACGTCCAATGTGGATTATAATTTTAACTAAAATAAGGCACTGATCAATATGATCTAACCTGAACTAGGTCATTGAATACTTAATTGATATGTATTAGTTGCAAACAGGTGCTCTAAGAGAAGTAATGGTAAAAGTCGATTAAAACTAGAACGAAGTGTTAAAGCTGTACGTGTTAGTACGACTTACTTCAAAGGTCCAGTAAGTGAAGTCCCAAAGTTTTATAAAAGCTTAAACTAAGCTCACGACTTTACTTTTAAGTGTTTAAAAGGGAAACGCTTAAGACCTTAGTTGTACGATCTGCTAACAAAGTTTAAAGCTTCTGACATCAACAGTAATTAACCCAAAGGTGTACTAGAACATCTCAACGAAATTACAGTTTAGCATTAGCAACCGTAGTCTTCTTAACAAAAGTTTCTAACAATTTCAGTTTACAGGGATAATGATTAAGCATCAAAATCAGATCTTTCTGATATCAATGGTGAACTATAGTGGCGAATTTTTGGATGTTTTATTGTAAAATGCAACGAAACAGTGGAAATCTCTGTTTTCCTTAGGTCGATACAATTTTCTTCGGGGATTTCGTATTATGGGGGGCGTAGGGTTCAGTGTTACCTATTTGTTTTAAAATGTTGGAAACTTAAAATAGTCAATTAGAGAATAGTTAATTAGGAAGTAACAAAATGTGGCTTGAGAATGCTCAACTTGTGTAAAATGGTATATTAAAATATAAGTGGATAAACAGGTCTTTAAAACACGCGCGAGTCGTGCTTGAAATAGAGCAAGTGTTTTAAAGACCTGTTTATCCACGAATACTTTACGCTATTTTTTTTATTGGTTCACTTTGAAATCTGGTATTAAAATAAAAATAAGAACTAATAATGTGAAATGGTTGAATTCCTAATGTGAAATCAGTATACCTTTCGTTGTCATGGAAATGAGAAAAACGGAAATTAATTTGCAATCTGTCATTTTATTTGACGTAACGAAGTACTCCTGTCAGATCAATAACCAATAAGAATTCACGTTGACTGAGTTTATGGGAGTAAATGGCTAATGCAACAAACCAGAAAAGAAGATGCAACCAAATTTCTTCGCTTGGCAATACAATATTTTTGGCGAGTTAAACACAATGAGGAAGACTTTAAAACGTTACAAAACATCATTTTTACAAGTATATACGTTATTCCCACGATTGCATTTTATAAAAACTAAAAATTTAAAATTGCGTATTGCTACAGCAATAATGTTTTCAAGAATATTTTGTTTATTTGTATCACAGTGTTTCATTTAATATTCATTTCGAGCTACCAATTTGTTCAGTAATGAATTCGGAAATTACACGAACGGTGATCGGAAAATTATTATTGATAGGATAGTAAGAGGTGAAAAACGTGTAAATTTTCTTTAAATAAAGTAAAGTGGAGCTCGTATCTATCTGGAGGTTTCCATTTAAAATTAAATATTTCTTCTTACTTGAATGTTTACGGTAGGAAATGCAATTTCCGCTTTAACACTTCCTTCCAGTTGACAAATTACTCAATTTCCCTAACGTAAATAAATGAATAATTAAAGGTGATGATTTCACATAAAATTACTTCTAACTTTTCTATTCTCATTTGTATATTTATCTAAGGAATATTTAGTTTTAAGGAAGCAACATCTAAACAGCTACATTTCTATTTGAGATTTTTTGGCATTAAGATTAATAATCTTAAATTCGGTGCCGTTGTATAAAAAAATACTATCATTAGCCATGCCAGTAGCGAACCCAATCACGCAATAAGAAAAATAACGTACGCATGACCCAGTACGATAAAAAATTTAAGTACTAAATGAGAACTAGGGTTACTCCTCAGGCCATCCCAAATCTTCCCCAATTAATTCGTAAAATTTCTGATTATGTTCACCGAAATACTTTCTAAGTTTAGAAACAACAAACGGATCGACTCTAGGATGTCGCCTACCTTTACTTTCTCGCAAGCACCTGTCAGAAGTCTCATTTCTTAAACAATAAAATCCCTTAGTCTCGTTAAAATAAAAATTATGCGTTCCTATTCTCGATTCCAAACCTAAAAATTTCTCAATCTTCTGTAACTGAGGTACCGGATCTTCTATTAATAAATCCCCATTAACGACGAGGATTTGTTCCCTCGGGAAAACTTCCAACCATCTATGAACGTAGTTGTGATATATTGAAATGGCCAGAGGTCTGTACTGTTCATTTATAGATCCGTTTGACATCAATGCAAGCTGCTCAAAAGCTCGTGTAGTTGAAGTTGGAGTTACTGTAGATGCGGTCGCTGCATGAGTTCTTAATTGAGTATAATCTGAAATTGCTCTTGTTACAGGTTCTCTAACTATTAGTAGAAGTTTAACGCTTGCGTTCATTGCTCTTATCCTTTCTGGTACCTTTAACAAAAAAAAATTTGGTTGTACATGAACATTTTATCTCGTATCGCTTACTACCCGTAGGTAGGGGGTTAATTGCTTTAACAGTGTAAGTACATACATTGCGGAAATTGAGCTTTTAGCCATGCATAAAGAATTACTTTCCGTACACCATTAAATTTATTTGAAGTATGTTTATTTTGGTTATGGTAAAGCTTTATCGCAGTCATGTTTATAGGGTTAATAAATCCGTACAGGCGGACATCCAATATTGGCGCATTTAGTTTATTTTTAACTTTGCCATTCAATTGAAATGTATATTTTGTAACTTACTCGAAAATTTAAAAGGGCGATTATACACAATTCCAGTTTCTATATTTGGCTGTTCTTAGCAAACAACATTGATGCACTTAGGGGACGAAAATAAACATATTAATATGCAATTTCGCCCCCAAAGCATATTTTTGCAACATTTTATGATTTATTAGGTATAGGAGGTATAGGTACTGAATATAACTGGATATAACCTTACATAAAGCACAAATATGCATCTTTCAACTTTTTGGCGGACATATTATTAATCAATCTTCGTCTTTTAAAACAAAATTATGTCACAGAATTACACGGAATCAAAGAAATTTCTGTCATTTATAATGGTTTCTCGTGGGGATGCATAAAATCAACTCTAAGACTGTAAGTGTATATAAAATAAAAGATCAATCAAATTATAATTGATTGAACTATTATGAGAATGATTCGAAATTAAAATTGCGCTCCAGAATAATAATTGTCTTTCATCAAGCGCATAGTTTTTACGGCATCGTTACCAGTCACCTCAATTTAATTAAAATTCATTATTTATAATGAAAATAACAATTACAGCCTCTTAGCGCGTAGAATAATCGTAATTATCCGTCAGTGGATTTTGATAAGAATAGGGCTTTGTTGTAAAATAATCGGAAAATAAGCTTCAATGTAAATTAATAGAGAATAATGAGAAGGAAAGATGAATAGGGGGGTAATCTACTAATGAATTTTAGGAAATTGCTACGTTACTAAGAAAATCCAGAGAAAAATGCAATGTGGTTTTCACTATTGGATTCTTTGAGGTCCTGGAAAGGACACAGGCTTATTTAATCGAAATCGGTTCACGAAAAAGTTTAAAAAATACAATGTTTGCATGTGTATTATAGCTATGACTAGTTGTTTTTTACATCTGAATGCTGAAACATAAGGTATTTTTAAATAAAATAATAAAACAAAAGTAATAAAGGACCCGGGAGATCGAACCCGGGCCCCTCGCATGACAAAGAAAGGCACGAGCCTTTGCCCCACGAGTAACTTAAACTTGAAAGACAAAATTGTCATTTTCGTGTATTCGTTGTAAAAAATACAAAAAAAACATAAAAATTATTAATAGAGCTGCGGGTAAGCAGCCAGTAATTGTATATGAGAATTTTGATAATGTTCGTGATTAAAGTGCCTTTATGGATAACACACATAATTTTCTAAGATGAAATTTATTGAAATATTAGTATCTAGTTAGATGGCCGAAGCAAATTTATATTTTAATGGTCCTTTAAATCCATTGAAGGTCAGATACCACAAAGGGAGTAAATTATAATAAATAAAACAACTCTAAACCTCCCTTTAGACGATGAAATTTAATGAATTAAAGTCAAACTTGGATGAAATATGAAAGTGGTTAGATATGTTTTTTCTATGTTTTTTTGTTACGTACATAAATGTACTAAACACACTAAACACTAGCCCCAATAAATGGCAACACTAGCGGACTTGACTTAAATGATTAATTGCCAGCTCGTTGATGTTCTCACGAGGACTTGCCAGAGAGCCAAAGAGCAGTACATAAAGGTGTACTATGTATTTACCGAAACAAACAAGGCCTCACCGTTTCCAACCCTATTTCTTCTGGTATATACATATTTTTGCTAAAAACGACGAAGTACGTCCAATTTGATATTAAAGGGATCATATTATTATGACATACATCGTGTTTCTCTCACTTCATCCCCCTACCCTCCAGAGTCGCCCCAAACAATACCTTTTTCGAAGGTAATTTATTCTCTACATGTTGTTGTTTTTCATTGTAATTTTTTTTTAATGTTGACAACTTCGTAAATGGCTTCAAGAGATTCAGGCACTTGCACTTAAACAACGTTAGAGCACAAGCACATCACTTTACCTTAGCAATAGAAGCAAGTATAACAGTAACAATAACGGTAGGTGTGTTTCCGTTTAGTGCAATTAAACTACAAAATTGAACAAAAGTGGTTTTAAACCAATTTACTGAGTTAAATACACCACTACGTTCCTTAGGGCTTAGAATTTAGTTTATTTTACACCTACGATACATATCAGAAGAGTCTCTGTCTATGAGAATGTTAGTGCTCGAATACGACAAGATCAATTCAATTACCTTTTCATTCAATACACTCCGTATAACACTAAATAAATGTAATTATAATTGTATAGATACCCGCTCATTTATACATTATTGAAATAGGGCCTCATATTTCATACGACTAACCTTTGAACTTCATTATAATTTCACCTAATCTTTTTAATTATTAAACATCTATAAATTTCCATATGATGATGTAAATTTATCCTTTCAGTAAATTAGCTCATTATTTCCTATTTATATGAATGCGGTAAATTCTAATTAAAATTTAAAGAAGCAAAAGTGCTCGTGTAAAGCGTTTCGTAATAATCCTACCGTGCTCTTTTATATTCACAACGTTCGCTGTACCATTAAACAAATTCTTATTGAATTTAATGAGATATAATTTATTGATTCTCATCTTCTCAGGTGTACGTTCACCGTTTCCGCGTAATAAGTATTAGTGGTACGGTCCCCCGCGCATACATTTTGAAAGGAAGGGTTGCGGGAGACACGATTTGCAATTCAAGCCCTTTTGAAGCTATACATAACCATTGAAAAAAACCATCCAGTCTTAACCTTTTTCATAAATTACCTACCGTAGAATACTGCACAATTTTCAGTTTTTAACTAAGTGCACTTGAACTTCAAACACTTGTTTACCGCCATTTTAAGAACAGATGCCGTATCTACAGAAAAGTTGGATTTTGCCATTTTGATAAGTATATAATATGGCTTCTTTGTGTATAACTTATTATACACCGTGGAGCATAGTTACTTGTTTACACAGTATAAAAGTCATACAATTGAAACTACATAAAGAGTTTAATATCAACTTGCTTCTCTTGGAAAGTGAACATTGACAGAACCAAAGATTCTAGAGAATGGAGAAGTTTCCTGATGTTAATAATACTATATTTAACCAATTAACATTAAAATATAGATCAAAACTAATATACCAGTACAAAAATTTTTAAAATCCGTCAATAAATGACTGAGAAATAAGTTATTAAAGTTTACGTATTTAGCGCGGAACGACAGTAGTGTGACGTCATTTTACCTAATCGAGTTAATTAGAGGCAATACATTATTTGTATTGTAGCAGGATTTTTTAGCATCAGTCATCTTGTAATAAACAAAACACGCATGATAGGCGCAACTGAGTGCACCCCAATAACCGTGCACGTATGTACTAAGCGAATACGAACAGGTAAAGTGACGTCACACGCTGGATCAAGATACAAAATTATTCTTCACTTTAAAGGCTCGTAACTTTTTCATTTGTAGAGATATTTTAATGATTCTTTCACATTTTTGTTTTATTTTACTTATATTTTCATAATTAATTTACAGCAAAAAATGGGAAACTTCTCCATTGTATAAGGTTCTCGCACGAACTAAGTTTGACGACGGCACTATTTGCTTTTCTGCAAAAGATAATAATGTTACCAAGGAATAGGCGCCTTTAAGATCATTTCTCTTAAACGATTGATTGATTTAAATGAAAAGCAGTTGACTCCAAATCACACTTTAAGGCCATTTGCAGAAGGTATCCATAACAGGTAGAGCAAAAAAAGATATTATTACATACTTATATCAACAATAGTGAATTTAAAAGTATTTATAAATAGCTGTTTATTGGCACACAACATAACATAACATCAAGAAAGTCATTTCAACCCTGACTAGGGTTGCCATCCGTCCCGATATATCGGGACTGTCACCGTTATTGAGGTCTCTGTCACGACGTCCCGACAAAAGACTAAAATGTCCCGATTCAAACTGCGCAATACAAATCAATGGAAAAATGTTGCTAAATCAAAGCTTCATATTAACAGATTAAAAGGTTAAGGTGGAAGGCTGAGGGCCAACAAACCAACAATCAGCCTTCCACCGTTGAGTGCCAATCACGCGCCGTCTGTGTGATGCTAATTTTTGTCGGGAAGCCGATCACGCATCTGTTGCGTGATGGGTATGTGTGTGTTTAAGGCAGGATATTCGCTTCGGCTTGGCTCGCAAATAGTTGTTCTCACATCGGCCTGTGACTCCTTTAGAAAAAAAAGTCGACAAGTTGAGTGCCGATGACGCAGATGCTGCGTGATGCTAACATTTGTCGTTCTCGTGTCGGCCTCCTGAGAAGAGCCTTAATGAACAAAAAATCGACCGGCTTCTGACAAATGTTACAAGCATGACGTTGGCAGTGAATGTGTTAACCTTTTAATCTGTTAATATGAAGCTTTGATTTAGCAACTGTATTATTAAATTTTTCCATTTCACTCGCACACCATCACTTCATTCACCTAATAATTATTACATAGTTTATTAACATGTTACGATACCTGATGATGACTCTTTTGAGTTGAAACATAATATTTAAATTTAACTTGAATCTCTTTGTGTCAACGTTCAGCAATTTAATTTTACTTATGGGAAAGGTTGAGTGAAATTTTTTACCATTCCTTAATTATTTCACCCGATTTGGAGCTTTATATCACCTATTATGGACCCAATCGACTGGCCAACCAAGACTACTTTTTTTTATCACAAAATTGAGTATTTTTATACACCCCCTCCTAGAGTTCCTAAATGTCCCGACGAGACCCTAGCCAAATATGGCAACCCTAACCCTGACGTAAGGACCGGATGTCCTTTTCAAGCACCAAGAATAACAATGTACTCAAGATCGTTTCTTTGGAATCACTAAATTTAGGAAGAATTCGAAATAAAGCAGAACCCTTCAACACGACAACAAAGACAACAAGTGTGGGTTTCAATGTTATATATAATTGACGGAAGAACAATATTACGCTACGTGATAAGAAACTCGTTGAACCAGAAATGTAGTAAAATGATCCTTTATCTCTAGCGCTAAAAATTACGTAACTTCTTTAAAATAGGTTTAATAATTTCTTTTTGCATACCTATTTGCAACCCGGTGAAACCATTCCCCTGTGTACTCAATTATTTGGCCACACTATATGAAATTTCGTATTTAAGTAGCGAAATTAGAATTCGAATACTTGCTGTACATTTTCTCTCATCATGAATGAATTCTCAGCTACACGTAAAATTTGAAACTTGGCTACCGACGACATAAGAAGCGTTGTATAGATTTTGTCAAAGCCAAAAGAATTTTATGCCTAAGTACACGGGTTGTGCTTGAAAGCTGTTCAAGCTTTGTAATAAGAAACTGCAGCTCTCTACCGGTCTTAGACATCGTGCGGGTTTCATGTTACCACAGGCGTTCGTTTTTAGATATATGAATAAAAGGATTTATGGTCCTTTAAAACAACTCGTGCGAATCAAATAACTTAATGCGAAAACATCACAAAGCTTCTAAAACCGGGAATTCATACCAAAATAATGTTACATTCTACTTTTACAACAGAAAGGAATCTGAAAACGCCATAATTATCGTTGTTATCACATCCGTAGAGCATAACCTTAAATCAAGAACTAAACATGTAAATTTTATTTCACGAATTATTTTTTTTCCCGTTATAACTGCAAGTAATTAATTTGATTAACTTTACTAAGGAACTTGGAACGTTAATATTTAGTAATCTAATAATACCGAGGCAATTTCTTTAAAATTTAAAGTTTACTAGCGTTTATCTGTCCATCTGGTCCCAGGTCAATTCTGTACTTCAGTGTTGAGAGAACTGGGCGAAGACCAAAGAGTATACGGCACACCTTGTAGAACATGTAACAAAGTAAACATTGGTAAAACAAACAGGAAAATAAAAACAGTTGAGAAGTATACACCAACATAATTTTTGGCACAACACTCCAGCATCACAATCACATAACATAGACTTCGACAAAACAAGAATGTTTGTTAACATACGACACAAGACGAAGAGGATAATTAGATAAGTGATCGAAATAGTCCGCACATGTCCGGCGTTGTTAAATCCCTAAACTTTGTGTCTTTGTATAGTACCTACATCGTTTAAAACACATTGTAAAATTGAAATTATGATAAATTAGAAGGATAAGATGCGAACAATAAGACGCATCATAGCAAAACATAATAGATACTACAAGGGTATGGACTTAAGAGAAAGGGAAACTTTAATGCTAAAGTAGAAGTAAGAAAACTAGATGTTGAAACGACAATAGGAAAGCACACATCAAATGAAGCACGCTTTATGTAGAGAATATAACTTGTGACAAGTGTTGAAAACGAACTCGTATTTAAATACAGGGTAGCCCATTAGTGCAAGGAAGTCCAATATTTCATTCAATATCATACGGATTAAAAAATGTTTCAAATAAAAGTTGTAGGATACAAACCATTTCATATTTGTAAAATATTTATAAGCATACAGGGTGCTTTGAATAATCATGGCTCCGTACCGACCTGTTTCTTTAAACGGAACACCCTATATTTGATGTCATATTCCGATTGCTCTCTTAAAATACTCTATGTCCATATTTTTATTTTTTGTTTTAAATGCAGAGCTCCCAAATCCCAAGTTATGAACTTTTTTTGATTTTTATGAAAAAAGTTGGTCTGATATAAAAATGCTTAGGCTCGTTCAGTTTCAAATTGTTGAGTCAATTTTTGGTACACAAATTAGTAAAAGTCATTCCTTAGTGAATATACAAATATTTGCCGAGTTAATTATACAGGGTGTTTGCAATAATTCGTAAAGTTTTCTCAATTTAGAATAGGAAAAACTTTGTTATGTTAAATGGAACACCCTGTATATTATTATGTAGGTCGATAAAGTTTTTCAATCTCTCGAATTCATGTCTGTACTATGTGTCCTCTAAAACTAGTAGTTTTTACTGGTGTCTCGCACTAATGGGCTACCCTGTATATAATTCATTGAAGTACTGAACTCCCTAAGAAAATACGCAAATAACAATACACATATTATCTTACAACATAATGTCCAGCTAAATCAAAATACAATAGAACTCGGTTATAGCGTCATTGTCGGGACTAGCGATTTGTTGTCGTTATATTAGAGTGACGTTATTCGCGATGAAATTGATTTTTGGGTAAAATATAATAATTCAAAACAATTAACCCTCCATCGGTCGCGCCGTTAGAAAAAATCTAACAACATTTTACTTGCTGAAGACTTTTTCTTTAAAATTTGATAAATTTTCCCCAAAGTCTAGGAATGCCTCATAGATCTGGCAACGCATCATTACTGACTATTTAGGGGTAGTGGGAGAATCAGAAGCGTCTTAAATTTATTATTGTTAGTTTAAATCTAACACGCGACCGATTACGTCTGCGCATATTTCTTGCAGTGGTAGAAAAGTTCTAACGGTGCGACCTTTCGCGTTTGTGATTTTTTTTTTAAATAAATCCGTGTTAGAAAAAAACTATACGCGCGACCGTGCGTTAGAAAAAATCTATGCACGCGACCAATGGCGAGATAAAATGACACGCGACCGATGGAGGGTTAAAGTTTATTTTTGGAAATAGTTTGGTTAGGTGAACAGTGAAAGATGTTTCTCTAAATAGCCTAATAATAAAAATGAACACAGCTACCACAAAATAAAAAAATTCGAAATACCTACATATTAATAAAACCTTACCTTTTCATTTTCCCCCTAGAAGTGATAAAGAGGATACCTAATTTAAAAAAGTTATTCAGGCTCAGGCAACAATCAGGGGCGCCGGAAGAAAATTTGTTAGGGAGGGGCCCTTACATTTTTTCAAGTAAAAATTAGAATACTTGAAAATTTTTACCTATTTTTAAAGTGGTAAATCAATAGACTATGCAGTCACCGATGGAATAGAACATTATATTCCAAAAGTGGTTATATTGTGAGATTTTAACAGTTTCTAAGATGGATTTACGCGATTTATGAAATTCCAGGGGGGGGCCGGGCCCTCCCTTGCCCTTTAGTAGCGGCGCCCATGGCAACAATAGATATAATAACCGAAAAAAAATTGTGTGAATCCTAGGGAGACTCTTGGAAGTTCTACCACGTAATTCTTCAAGAAAGGTGCACGGTAAATGGTTTACTACCTTATATAGCAAGGATCACTTTCCGTTATTTAAAAAAATTCATTTAACCTTTCTTTACACAAAACACCACTTCCTTAAATATAATTGTAGAGAGTAACAACTGAATTAAAAAAAGGAAAACCACTTAATCATAAAAGTAATTTAGTGCGGACATTGTTCTTTCAGGAAAACTCAATTAAATTATCGTCATGTCACACAATGATGAAAAGAATTATTCTCACAACCACTATATACTTGTTCATTTCTTTTAATAGAATAAAACGTACGTTTTTTTTACGGATTACAAAACAAAACAGTTATAAATTACGCGAGATAAAATTTGAGGAAGTTGTTACGGAAGTATGAAAAAGTTTCCTTATTGCTGAGCATGTTTCATAAATTTAAAATAAAATTTCCATTTCAATGTGACCTTAGAGTAATGGCAATTAATTAATTATTTAGGTAAAGCGCGTTATTTCGGAAGGCATCAACCTTTATTTTAGTCAATCACCCACCCATAAATTACTACTTACATCATTCACGAAATACGTTATTGATAATGATTGAGTGAACGTTGTGCGTTAACCTTCTCGCTTCAGTACAACGATACTCGAAGTTATATATTCTGGTGTGAAAGGTTGAATTTACATATTTTGGTTAACTAACGAGAGGTTTTTCTTCCGATTAGCTTATTTTGATAGTTGAATATGACGATCGAAAAAAAGGGTTGGAGGTAGCGAGATATTTTGCAACTAAAGCTAATATGGGCCAGTTTTGATAAACAAGCAAATGTCTAATTAGAAACATAAGAGACGTCAAGTATCTTAACGATTGAATTGTTTTTGTTTAAAAATCAACTTTGGCCATTTTGACAACATTGGCTCCGATAAATGGGCTAACATCTCTCACATAATACGACTCTACTGTTTATGGGTTATTTTGATACTGCATTAAAATATCAATAATGCCCGTAACCTTTCGTAAATATCAAATCTAGGTAGCCTAATATTAGTTTTACGCTTAGACTAGCATAATCTAATGTTTTACGTACAATATTATATACAAGGAATTTTTTTTCCTCGAATTTTCAAAAAATAATTTTGTATTCGTCATTTTCATGTTCAAAAACCTCCAGATACCAAATTTCGTCGAGATTGAATTTTTTCTTCGCACCCACCCACGGTTAACGATTGGGGTAGGAATTATTAAACATGTTTGGAAAATCGAAAGGTTTTCGAGAGTATCTTACAACTATAATGGTTTTATATGTCTGTGATTTAGGCTCCCACAGAAGAGTTTGTAATATCTATGAAAGTGTGAACGGAAGTTATGTAAAGTTCTGATTAAGTGAAAGTAACACTATGGGAATGTCCTTTCTAAAATGGCGAACCTACTATAAATACAATTATTGAACGAAATTACGGCACGTAAATTGCACAGTTTAGAGAACAGGACGCAATGCTATTTGAATATTTAATAGGGCAACCCTTGTCCTATATGATCCGCCGATGTATAATATATTACAATACGTGAAAATCAAGGGTAGCGAACACATTGTATGCATTTCATAGTATTCCTACTTTCTACGGAAGTATGAATCTCTATTGCCAGGAATAATACCTGAAATTCATATTATCTTGGGAAACTGTAGAGCAGAATCGTCGTACGTCTAAACACTGTCATTTGGGTGAATTTGGATATATTTGTGGGATTATTGGCTTAAATCATTCTCGATAAAAGTTTGGAAAGTTAAGTATCCTTAAACCTTCATTAAAGATTTTTGTATGTATTTATATAGTTCCCTATAACCGGATTCATTTCACTTTGTTCGTGTTCACCGTGATAAACACACCTAATATTGTCACTCTCATCACTGTCACTGTTCATGTTTGGATATCTTTGCAAGACTGAAGATCTTTGCGACAAGAACATCTAATTTTGTCACCTGTTGTTTTTTTTTGTGAGACAAATTCTTCCCAACTACACTCTGAAATATTCAGCAAAACGTTTCGTCAATAGTTGGTCAATAGAATCTTTGGAAGTCGTTGATTATGTTTTTTATGATAAGGTTTTTTTAGACCTCGGTTTGGGAAATCCCCCTCTATTTACATTCAATCGATGAAACAACCCATGTAGCACCGTTTATTGACGTTAGCTTGGCGGAATATTGGCCCAATATAGAGAGATTGGGGTAATATTGTCGAACTGCAGCCTATATTGGGTGAATTATTTTTGTAATATTACACAAATATTGGAAATACAACATTTAGTGAATATAAGAACAATATTTGCAATATTTAGTAAATATTGCTATTTAATGTAAAGTCAAATATTGTACACACAATAATGTACCAATATTGCCTGTACAATATTGAAAATCGATGGCATACCTATTTACAATATTTTAAATATTACTATAGTATTTTTCAACTAGGATTCCCGTTTTCGAATTGGCGCTTTATATTAGTAAACGCAAACTTTTTGTCTTTTATCTCTGTTTAAATTGTGGTTGTACTTCTAAGCAACAGAAACGTAGGATTTACGGCGATAGATAAATTACTTTAAGCACACAATAAGCATTAAAATATGGTACAAATAACCGCAATGTGGCAGAAAGAGATGACAGTAGTTTATGTTGGACGCAAAACTACAACTGTTTTCGAATGCCAGAGATTCTCAAAATTTTACATTAGTGTAGGTAATGCATAATGAATTGTGCATGGCGTTTACTAACAACAGATTCACATCATAATTCTTATACTGATACCAATAAATTTATTTCATTACTTATAAATAATGTAAGTAGGTACTTACTTAAAATTATCATTCATTAAAGAATCAATTATCTAAAATTGTTGTAGAACCTCTGACTAACAAGTAAATCTTAGTTCATATGGCGATTCAATGAAGCGCACTAATCTGAAAACGGGAATCCTAGTTGAAAAATACTATATACAACCAATTACAATTCATCGACAGTTGAAGGAGACATGTGGTGATGGACTTATGGATGTGTCAAAAGTACGTTCGTGGGTGCGACAGTTGAACGAAGGCACACCATCGTGTGATAACAACCTCGGCCACGCACAAGCCGGTTTGACGACGGCAAGTGGAGAGGGTTATTTTGGGGGATCACCGAATGACTGTGGAACAGATCGCCTCCAGTGTTAGCATTTCCGTGCGTTCTGTGCACACAATCCTGCATAACGGCCTGAAAATGCGAAAAGAGTCCTGCAGGTGGGTCGCACGAGTGCTGATGGACGACCACAAGGCTGCTCGTGTGGCATGTTGCCAAGCAATGTTGACGCGCAACGTCGATTGTGACAATGGATGAGACGTGGATGCCATTTTTCAATCCAGAAACAAAGTCACCTCAATGGAAGCACACAAATTCACCATCACCAAAAAAATGTCGGGTAAGTGGCAGTGCTGAAAAATGTTGGTGGCCATGTTCTGGTATAGAGATGGCGTAATCCTTACCCATTGCGTTCCAAAGGGCACTACGGTGACAGGTCCATCCTATGAAAATGTTTTGAAGAACTAGTTCCTGCATGCACTGCAGCAAAAACAACCGGGAAAGGCTGCGCGTGTGCTGTTTCACCACGACAACGCACCCGCACATTGGGCTAACGTTACGCAACAGTTTCAATGAGGTACATCGTTATTAAAGGTTCAATCTATTCATCATAAGCATTTGGAAAGATACCGTCAGAATTTTGAGTAGTCTACATACTATAAGATATGCAGTTATCAGCTAATCAGGAGTCTTGGCATTCCGTATAACGTAGAAGTGTACAATCTGCCGGCTACAGAAAAACTGAACCTACTTCTTAATTTAGGAACCGATATACTTGGATATACCTACTGATTAATTTACAGCAAAGGCTATGGTGCCTCCGCAAACATTGGTATTTGTTTACAATAAGTTTTAAGAGTACACATATTAAACTTTCAATTGAATGAAAATTGTAATTAAATTAGATTATTGTCAAAAAGGTGTGAGCTTAATTATGTGCATAACTAACATTTAAATTATTATACTGAGATAATTATGCTGCATATTCTTCCCTTATAAATAGAGAATTGACCGATAACCATAATTATACTTATTAAAAAGAGCTTCCTCTCATTCATTTTCGAAACGAAAATGTAATTAAAGTAAGCTATTAACTAATGAAAATACATAAAAC
This sequence comes from Pyrocoelia pectoralis, assembly GCA_036250285.1. Lineage (NCBI taxonomy): Eukaryota > Metazoa > Arthropoda > Insecta > Coleoptera > Lampyridae > Pyrocoelia > Pyrocoelia pectoralis. Next base: position 51,328,879 of record CM070077.1, on the reverse strand, counting down.
GAACAATTTTGGATTGATTTTTTCTTTTTTAACTCGAGTTTCTCGATATCCTTCTTTACGCAGTGTTAATAATATATTGACTACTTAAATACCCGAAGGCTGCAAAACTTGTGTATATTGGAGAGAACAGATTCCACATATCATTAAAAATTGAAACATCGCACAAACCTGTACTGTTAAAGTTGTAGCTACATATTTTAGTGGCACGAGGATGAAGGGATGAATTTTCGATGAAACGAAAATTGGTGAAATTCGAGAAATCATCGCCCCAAAGTTAGTAACGCTGACAAACTTCAAGAGCACAGTATATATTGACTTAAAACTTATTTATTTTCCTAGAGCGCTCTTATTTAGTAAGATAAATTAGTTAAGTTAAATGAGAGAAAATACAAAATTATGTACCTAGCAAGCAACCTAAAAGAAAAGGATTCAATTATTTTATTACATTGTTTACATTACGTTTCCTATTATATCAAAATAGTCTACATATATTAGCATAGGCTATTAGCCTATGATATTAGTTAACTATTTAGTGTTAATTTTTTGCCATTGTAAAAACAAAATATCAATACGAACCATAATCCAAATCAGCGTAAAATATGAAACACGTTTAACATTCCTTTCTTTTTGTGTGAATTATTCGTGTATTTTATACTATTTTACTTAATTATTATAACTTTCATATGTATGGAAGAAGACAGTAATTAACAAAGTGGAACAAGATAATTCGTTACGTTCACTATAATCGAGGTATTACCATGCAGTAGAATAACATTTTTTAACATAACACCTAACATGATAAAGTTCCGAAGTAGCGTAATAAAACATTCAACATTGCCTTTTTAACTTCATCTATGAACACCAAACTTTATCAGTTTTTCCCATTTGTTATGCCTTAGTTTCTTATAGTTTACAGTACCCATTGTGTGATAAAGTCTGGTTTCTTTTGGGATATAAAATGCTGGCAGCTCATCACATCTTCCCATTTATGATTTCATCCATAGAAAGAAGAAACGGTTATCTTTTGCTATAAGGTAGGTAGCCTTTTTTTTTCTAAACAATAATAGGGGTAGTAATTTGATATCTGTTCACGATAGCTTATATTTACATTTTAAAATGAATTGAATGATTTTCCATTACTACATGCCATTGAAGCAAGAGGTCAAAGACCGTTGGACCGATTTTGAATCTTTCAAAAAAAGAAAGTTGATTACGACTTTCTCCCTTAATTATTTGCAATGGTTTACCCACTGTGATTCGATAAATATAGATGTGCTAACGCTCGATTGCAGCAAGCGTTGAAGGCCTCCTAACCCTTAACGAATTTAGAATTCTACAACCACACAAATTCTTTATAGAACTGAGGCTTTGCAATTTTTAGTAGAGCTTAAATTCATTTTTAAAAAATTTGAAAGCGCTCCTTAGTCCGTAATAACACCTTAAGGCTTCAATTTCATGGAAAAATTTCATCAAAGTTTGTAAATGCCTACAAATAGTTTACACTACCTACCCTAAAGGCTTTCGACAAGCAGCGACATGTACTGTTTCAACCACGAACCTCATTGATGTTCGTGGTTTCAACTCACCATTAATTTTGTTTTTATGCTTACCATATACCTAAAATTTTAGCAAACTGTCAGGGAAAAACTTATAAAATATAATTATAGAGAGAACAGCGTTCCGTTTTAACTTACTTGTGGCTAATGATCGTATTTTGGCGTTCGGCATATGTATCAAAAGCTTCAGTTGGTTTTCGAGACAAAGTTAAGCCAGTTCCAAATGGAAATAATAAATAGTAATATAATTTCTATTATATTATATTATTAATTTAATTTGGGATGATTACACAATAGAAGATATTTCAATTTTCTCCTGAAAATTAAGTGAAGTAAAACATGAACATTTCAGTGCGGAAGATGATATTTTATATTAAATAATTTACTCACTTTCCAAATTAAGGTTTCAGCAAAATTTCAAAGTTCTATCCAATGATGCTAACCTTTCATCGGATAATCAAATTGAATCCGAAGAGATTTGGATACCTTGTTATCCAAATCTCTTCGGATTCAATTTGATTATCGGAACATAATCCGTTAGAATTTCAATCCTTAGAACAAAGGGGAACGTTTACCACACTAAGGCCATTATTATGCTTTTGAATAAAAATATGCAAAACATACCCCTATGCAAAACATGCACTCAGTCAATATGGGTGCAATTAGTTTATTTATGGGAAAGAGAACGAATATGGGTGTAAAGTATGGGTAAACACTGCTTAATTCGTGTGTAAAATTAGTTTGAACTGTATGAAGACGTAACGACAACAAGAGTGATGCCCCTTTTGTTGGAGCTGGCGTTTTGAAACGTACTAACAATTTGACAAACTGTATCATTTACTAGAACCATGATATGCTAGAACGTATCCATGTCAGGACTTCACATGATAACATCAAATTTTCACACAATGATAAATCCAAATTGAATGAAGCGAAAATTATAATAAACTCCAAATCTCCCCCATGGACGTTTCTTTATTAGAAATTGTCAACATTGCATTGTGCTACCAGTTTCGACTCCGAAAGGTCATCTTATGAAGATGAGTTTATTATGATTTTAATCATCACTTCCTCGCAATTTTCACCCCATTTGGAGTGTAATATTACACAATCCGAACCTCCCCATGTATGTTTTTTAGTCGAAACTGGTAGCAGAATGCAATATGTGACCATCGACGGAGACACTCAATCCAAATTGGATGATCTATGAACAGATTCTACTATCAGAGTAAAAAGTTTAGTCGCTTGACTTTGAAGGATTGCTTTACAAAATTGTTGAGGTGGATGAATTGTTGCCAAAATATGTAAATTTCAAATGTGCGGTCGGCAAACTTTCACGCTATTAATAATTTTGGAGTTAGTGTTAGTTATATTCTCACATATTTTCACTTGACTTGGGTTACAGTGACTTTATTACAAACAGTGACGACAAGCGGCGATTATCCGCCATTCAGAGGCAAAATTGTGGGCGGGTTTATATGAACTCAACGGTGGTATCCTAGCAACGTTCTAAATCAAAATAAAAATCACACGCTGATCAAAGGCACGGTATAAGAATATATCAAAGGTAAACACAGTCAGGCCGCCATTAAGATGCAAAATATACCACGGCCAATCAAAATCGATACCACGCTTGTCGTCACTGTTTGTAATACAGTCACTGTAACTTGGGTGGGTATAGTCTGACATCTATATTATACCTATGTAAGTAAACTGTTCCATTAGTGAGCACCCTGTTGTTGGTTAAAATATAAGATTTAATATTTTCTAAAAAATTTGAATTCCATTTCGAAACGTCTTGAGCTTTAGAATTAAGTCTATATTAAAAAGTTTAGGAATTACAAGCCCATTATTAGGTAGATGACATGGCATTTCCAAATTCTTTAGAGAAGCTTTTTTAACCCCAAGTCCCTTTTGATAGAATACAGCGGCATCCACCATGTTTTACTGGATTTTTGTCATTCGTGTTTTGTTTGACACATTTTGCATGAACTCAATGTTCCCATTTGTGGTAGTATTTTTAATATTTCCTGTACATTTTTTCTATTTTTCCAAGGAATAAGTTAACTTTCGCGTCTAATACAAAATTGAAAAGTTGTAGCCAGATTATCCCATTATTAACACAAATTACTAATGACTATAACTATGAAAGTTATAATTGAAGAATTTTTCTCGTAATTTATTTTCTATACATTATACAGTACGTTCTATACTATTTGACATGGTACCAAAAGGTTTTATAAGGGCTTGTACAATAAAATTCGTTTCGTGGGTCGATATAGTTTAATCATTCACGAAGTCTAAGGTATAAAGTAGATACTCTTCAACGTTCACACGCGTCATTTACTAGCTAGAACATTATGAAGGTGCTCGAAGTAGTAAACACGGTGTAATCTTCCCAACAGAAAACTTATCTAGAATGTGTCAGTCTCGAAAAACGGCCCTTCTTTTAATTTTTACTCAACACATAAGGGATAAGCGATGAGATTGTAGAATAATCAAAAGAGAGTAGAAACATCTATTTATTATATACCTTAATCACTGTTGTCTGTACCTGAATTGAAAGAACGTATAAATAACATGTGGGTTGCCTAATGTAAACGCTCTTGGGCATTGTAAGTCACATACGCAGGCAGTAATTAATTTAAAATAGTAAATGTGTAAAATAAAAACGACTTCCGGGGTTGGACCGTGACAAAGTTGGAAAAACAATCTTACTGACTTTGGCAGCAGTGGGACCATTCGCTATAACAGTAAAGTAGACACGTGTCTAATGCGTGCAGTAATAAATGGAAAACATTATAGCCAAGTGAATCCTCTTCTCAACCTAAGACACAGACCAATGTGTACCATTTATTATCGTATCGCTCTACATAAGTAAAACAGTGGCATTTAAATGGCCTTTTATACTAGCGGATAACCTGTAAGAGACGCTGGACATAATCGATAACTCCAAAAATTGTAGAATAATCAAAAGGGGGTGGATAACCTATAAAAGAGAAATAAAAGTTAACACAAGTTAACAAAATTGTTTTGAAAAAAGGGGAATACAAATGTAAATGTAAATATAGATCTTTTGTGATAGCGCCACCTATGGACAAATCCGCCAAGTTTTGACATTTTGCTATTATATGCGATTATTTGTTTATTGAATTTTTAAACAATTTAGTGACTTGCGGTCATTATGTTATAGCTTTTCTTAGTAGTAATACTCTCTTATAGGGAAAAAATTGAAACGGCTTGGTGCATGGCCCCGGATTCTAAATAATTATTAGGTAATAATTTCTCTCGTCCTCTTTGAACTGTGGTTTGTAGTTTGAAATTATTCACATATTACATAATTCAGATATATCGTTATTACAACTTGCTCCTTAACGGATTAATGTAGAAGTGTACTACAACCACTGAAATATAAGCAACCTGGAACGCTTACGCTTAACTTACAGCCGAGCCGACAGAAAGGGAATTAATGTAGGGTCATTCGGTCTCTGTCTTGCTGATTATGTTATTGTATCGTATAAGTAATTTTCCGACAAACGCGAAACTAAATATGTAGGGAGTCAATGAACCCTCCTATGTACGAATTGCATACAAGGAGCACGTCAATTTTTAATTAACCCCATCGTCACTATGAAAGGCGGCAATTTTATACTTTGTTTTTATTGTTAATTGATTGTAAATAGCGGAATAATAAAGTCTTTATCATGCGGTCGGATATAAAACAAGTTATATATATATATTTAACCATCGTATAACACGATTGTTTTTCAAAGTGTAGGACAAAAACTAATTTGATTAATCGTAAAACAATCAAAATGCTTCAACAGCTTAACTGTGAATGAGTGCAACAAGGACAAAATGACCCTTCGTTATTGCTATCGCACGCTCGGTTTATTTCCTACAGGTTAAATGCACCGTGCGCGTTCCAGGTTGCTTATATTTCAGTGACTACAACATAACATTAAAGCTCCTTTATAGTGACACAAACGTAATGAAGACAACTCTTCATTACCGTTTGTGAATTATTATTGAATTAATGGAATCTACACATTTGAGAGAATTACAACACCAATAACGCAGACTTTAATTAAACAATGCAATTTATGTCATTCAATTCCACTTTAATCAAATTAAAATCGACACAATAGTTAAACTTTAATTTAGTAAATGTGTTTGTAGGTCGCTACTGTTTTTATGAGCATTCATAAAAAATGAGGACGTCCTTTCGGAGCAATCATTCCTCTTTATGAAGCAAAAAGTATAAAACAAAACGATGTGTATGTGCTTATAGCACACGCAATACACAGTATGACAAGATATTACTTCGTACTCAATTTCTGTAGGATTAATAAGCTTTTAGTTATTATAATAGGGTTCGGAGAGTTATGCATTTGCATGCGTGCATAATTACGCATTTTCAGACGGTCACGGTCACTTTCATGGCCAAGCTCTTTGATCCTATTCATCGCTTTGGACACGGGTCCCAGAGCCGTTTCCCTTGAAGAAAGACCTCTAAAATATCAACACGTCTGTTTGACATCATTCAAAACACAAAAAAAGCAATACTAAACTGTAATCACAAACGGTATTTAGAGCAAAGAGCGTAGAAAATTCAACAAAACAAAAATTATTTGGCTGCCCTAAGAAGCAGTAAACTTTATCTTCGTTATTTCCTCGCAGATTGTATTACCGAGTATGGCGACCTTTTGAAAATAATTCAATGGCTTTATACTATGGGTTGAATAACCTAAAGGAGCGATCTGTAATAGGGTTTAATTAACTGCAAATAGTAATGAGTAATACTAACAGAATTATGTAATTAAAAGGCTATGTGTACTTGAGTTCAAATGTAGATTACTCATGTACTAATCACTATTAAATCGAAATCCAATTGGAAAATTCATGTACTTTAACGTTTATGCGAAGGTGTTCGTATGAGTGGAACAACGTTTTAGACTCAAAAGAGTGTTTTCAAATCTATTTCGTGGGAAAAATAGTAGTTTGCATAGTGTCAATGGACAAGGAATGTTTTTGTTGTTGACCAGCGCTTTTGACCCACTCAGTGCCGTAGTTACAATGGTTCCGTGGGTTCGGTGGAACCAGGCCCGTGACCTCAAAGGATCCGCAGCCAGACTAACAAAAACATAAAGTAAAATTGCCATATTTTTTAAATGTATCGTTGGTTTATATAACAGAATAAAAAAATATTGGTAAAATTAACGGGGGTAAAAAATCACAAATTAATAATAAATAAAATTTTTCCTAGCCACATGAACGTAAGTGAAAAGGGCATTTCAAAATAACACATTGGTAAATTGTAAGTAAGAATTATAAAATACCGAACCGAATTCAGAACTCCCGTTTTTAGATGTGCCACTCCACAAACACCCTTCGAAATTAGAATACAGTATCTATCGCAAACCCACTACCACGGACACACTCATCCCTTCTGACTCTGAACACGCTTTTCAACATAAGATGGCTGGTCTTAATGCTCTGCTTCACAGACTTTTTAGTATACCAATGTCGCCCTTTTCCTTTAATAAGGAACTCAACATCATCAAACAAATGGCCAAGAATAATGACTATCCTGCTCAACTAGTTGTTAAATTAACTCAGAAAATGAAAAATTCCAAAATTACTTTGAACCACGCCTATCTTACCCCCTTTAATTCTCAACCCAATAACGTTATCTATAAATCCCTCCCGTTTTACCTAAAAATCTCTCAGGTTATCCAGAATATTTTTAGACCCCACAACATTTACATCTCTTTTTCCAACGAATCCACTTTACGCTCCTCCATTGTTAGAAACAAAGATAGACTCGATCCTCTTGACGCTTCAGGTGTATATCAACTCAATTGCCACTCGTGCCCTTCATTTTATGTAGGACAAACCGGGAGATCGTTCTCCACGAGATTTAAAGCGATTAGGAATAACAACTTTGAACACAGGTCTGCTATGGCGGAGCACATTCTCTCCACTGGTCACTCTTTCGATTACAAACGTGATTTCAAAATTTTACACAAAGCCCTCTACTGAATTCCCTCGAAACGTTTGAAATTTAACCCTTGTTTACTGAACGAAATTGTCGACTTCTAGAACCCTCTCATTGCTTCCCTCTGTATATAATTTGTTGTTAAGTTGTTTGACCCAGTTCCGATTTGGTAGGTTGGCTGCCTGTAACTGTCATTTTATTCTTGTTACTTCATTTTTCATTTGCTATCCTTTAGAGTTTTCCATAATTTTTCCCATCCCATTTTCATCATCATTGCTCTTCAAGTTTATTGTGGTTTCTCATTTACAGAATCTTTTACTTTATTAACCAATTTTATGATTTCGACAATGTTTTGACAAATGTGTTTGCAAGTTGCAACATGTGTCATTTCCCCATTAATTAACTTGTGATAAGGTAATAAGCCATATATTTGTTAATCATAATTTAACGTATCTAATTTTACTTAATTCTAGCTTCACTTTGTAATCAGGAAAATTTTTTTTCATTGGCTCGAAAATGAAATCTGAAGTGTCTCGAAACATTCTAAACCATTTTAATGTACACGCCGTTTATACGAATAAATAAATAATAATTTAATTGAAAGGGGAAGGTTGTGTGTATATTTTTAAATTCGATTCACCCCTTAGAGTAGAGGTGGGGAACCTGCGGCCTCGAGGCCGCATGCGGCCCCCGTGAATTTCTTGTGCGGCCTTCATAAAAGGTAGCTCGGTAGCTCTTGGTTTAATTAATATACTGGGTGTATATAACCACCCGTCGTAGAGAGGTAGGGTAAAAGAAGTGATGATAAAAGCCATAATAAGCAATCGAATGGTAATATTATTCCTCGGAAAAGTCAGCATTCTTCCAGAATGTCTCGAACTATTATTTACTAGTTACCAATGTTACATGTGTTCAAAATGTCTTCCATTTACTGCTAAGCACTGTTGAGCTCTTCTAGTGGCTCTAATAAGTACTTCTTGAAAGGGAAGAACACATATGTAACATTGGTAACTAGATTTTAAAAGTCGACTTTTCAATTTTGTTTGTTAACAATGAATTTCAAATTTAATAACTTTAGTCGAACATTACTTAAAAGGGGTGGCAGTAATAAAATAATTTTTCCCCTAAAACTTTCTTCTTTTTTTAAGCAATACCTTTTTCGACTTATGGTGCCATTTAAAATGTTGCAGTTCGAGACATTCTGGAGGAATGCTGATTTTTCCGAGAAATAATAATATCACCATTCGATTCTTTATTATGGCTTTTATAATCACTTTTTTACCCTACCTCTCTACGACTCACCGTTCTTTAAATAAAATACTGATACGGGGGGTCTCATTCACTCGGCATAATTACAAGTCATTTTCATAGGTATATCACCTTATGCCATAAGCTGATATACCTATTATGAGGCCTCTCTAATTACTGCCTAATTGAAATATGGCCTCTAATGGTTAAAAAGTTCCCCACCTCTGCAGAGGTTACTGGACTCCATTATTATTACTCATAATTCAATTATTATTAATAATTACTCACTTATTACCTAATTTAACTTTATTTATAGCGATAACACTTTCCACTTACATTTGCCGCAATGTAATAAATGTTTATTGATATCTCTGTCAATATTGATCGTACAAAAAAAATTAAAAAAGGAAATTGTTCGTAATTAAATGGTCTACAACTTTTATTTGAATCATTTTCCGAATTATCGACAAAAAATGCATGACGCGCTCGAGACTTTTTCATTTCTCAAAAAATAGGCCCTTTAAAAAAATCTAGCTCGAATACAAGTGCGCTACAACTTTCACGTCTTCACTTTTTACCCTAAGAATGATATTTTTTGAGTTATTGAAGAAAAACCTATTTTTTGCACTGTAATTTTCGTTGCGAACACGATACCGGGGGTGGACTTTTTGTACCTTCACTATAACCCAAAAATACACCCCTCAACCAACGGACAGCATATCTGGAATTTTTTCTTTTCTTAGAGAAAATATTGACTTATTTGACTGTAGTAATAAAGTACATAGTTGCAAAATTAACAGAAGGAATCACAGAAACATTTAATTACGAGTCAGGGAAGACTAGTTAAGTCTACTTTTATTTAATACTAGAATGGATGACATTATAAAGCAACTCAAAAAAAGGAAAGGATTACAGGATGGGTAACAGAGAGTTTAAAATTGTATGTTATGCGGACGGCGCAATAATAATAGCCGAAAACGAGGATGGTCTACAAAGGCTGCTACACGAGTTTCACACAAGAACAACAATATAATATGTCAATCTCAATCGAGAAAACCAAAAAGGTAGTAATAGCAAAAGAGCCGACAAGGTGCAGGTTGGTAGCCGAAGATAAACCTGTAAAACAACAAGTGTACTTGGCCATAACACACCAAGTTAACACGGCGAACAGGACAGAGGGATGTCTCACCGATACTATATTCAGAAACAAATTCCTCTCTGTTGACACCAAAGCAAGAATACATAAAAGTGTAATACGACCAATAATGACTTACACATCCGAGACAAGCGGCACTCAAAAAATGCTGGAATCAGTGGAAATGAAAATACTGAGGAGAGTAACAAACAAGCAATTAAGAGACAGAGTGAGGGGTGAAGAGATAAGGAGCACATGTAAGGTGGAAAACATCAACCCGTGGATAAAAGGTAGAAAAATTGAATGGAATCAACACATAGAAAGGATGGCGGAAAAACAGGATATTAGTAAGAATTGCCAGAGACAATCGCAGAACTGAAGAAGACCGATAGGGTGCCCAAGGAAGAGATGGAGCGACGATCTATAAACCAGGGTAACTGAAAAACAGGCAATATGCCTAATTATAAGAGGGAAGAAGAAGAAGTTTAAATTAAATTGTTCATATCACTTAGCACAGAAAGCGCACGTTTATGAACTTGAACCCTTTCTTATGAATTTTAATAAATGTGTATGCCATAAATTTAACTAATTAGTTATTATAACCGTAATTACAAAAGTAATGTGGTCTCCTTTACTAAAGTGAATTGAAACAGACACGCATATTATGCGAGTATTATCTGTAAATGTGTATAAAGCTCGATGATTAAAAGGGTACATTAAGCAAAGGACCAAGAGATACGTCCAAAATGGTTCGTCCGCATTTTTCTTGTACACGATCTCAAAAAACAGTTAAATATGCGGAATGTTTTTTTTTTACTTTCGTGTATATGCTAATGTCGTCATGACGTATATTTAATTCCCCCTAATGACACGGTATTTTTATTATGACAAAAGAAAACGACCGATTAGTATGATAAAGTTTGCATAATTCATATAAAACTGTTTGATAGGACGTAATTTTCTTATAATATAGAAAATTGTAATACGAACTACGTTTACTAATCTTGTAAAACACATTAAGTTAAATTATTCATGGCTAAAATAAGGTGCAAAGAAGGAGGGAATAATTCATTTAAGTTAATATTTAATTCTCTGTAAATATTGTCACGAACTACATAGGTAACGACTATTAGTTTAAATTTCTCAATTAAAAGTTTTATTTATGTGAACTGTCAATATATAGGTGACAAGACCGAAGCCGTTCAAATTTATTGCGGTAAAGCAAAAACAAATTTGAGCTATCAACCCCCACTTACATCAGCAAGATTATACATCCGTAAAGTTTAATAACGGGAATCAGGCAAATCGCGTGCAAAAAAAACGGGACTAACGTACGGTAATTTAACGAGTTGAGAATGTCGGGTGAAGCAACTGTTAGATAACTTAAATAATATAGGATATAACAATTTGTGTAAATAAAAGAAAATGTTACCTCAGGTGTAACGAAGTAGCTCGGACTTTTTTCAATAGTTATTTGTCCTTGATAGGAATGAGGCATTTTCATTCGGTACCATTCGAGACCCCTATTATAATTTTCATCTCTATCGAAGAAATGAACCTCTCCAGCCGCCTTTTGGACCATAGGATGTAAATATAACATTTCAAGTAGTGCTCTCGTGCCACATTTTCGAACTCCAATTATAATGGCTTGAGGTAATCGTCGTGCGGCCGTAGGATATAGTCGTCTAGATAACAGAAGTAAAGGTGGACGAGGACGTTCAATATTAGACGCTTGAAAAGTGTGAAGAGCGCTATCGTATAGCATATGAAAAGTTAAGAAGAGAGATAGTAGCATGACTATTAGAATTGCTGCGGCCATTTTTGGACGAGAAACTCCAACCACTAATACGCAATCTGATGGGTCACCTTCTACAGAACGCATTGCTGTTCGTGGCAGCCATCTGAAAAATGATCCATATTAATATAAGTTTTGGTTTACATAAATTCAACTAATTATGGTAATTAATAATCCCGGCTGCAGTAATCAAACAAGTGGTCGCGGCATAATCACGACAATTTGAACCAATTTCCGAATATCCATCACATACCCAGCGCGATTAGTTAATTTCCAAAAAGTTGGTGATAATTCAATTTAATTTTGATTAGAAATTTAAAACTAACTACTTCGCCCTTTTCGCGTGTATTTGCATATCAAGCGAAGAACTCTCGGCTTTGGCATGGTCAACATTAACAAAATGCATGACATAATCTCCCAAAAAGATTCGTCGTTGCCCTTGAAATAAATTAAAAACCCTTAGGAATATGAGAAAAAAAGAGAATTTCCCGCATTTATCATTTGTTATACGGCAAACAAGGACGCCCCGTTCCTTGCTGCACGCACGGATACTAAATTAAGGATAAACGAGCATGGTAAAATTTATTTCACGTTACTTACAGTATATCTAAATGTGGAGGACGAACGCATGATCGACGCTGATCGGTTTTTGGGGGTCCCATTCTTTTCGTGCTTATTTCGTATGCATTGTGGAAAGTGTCTGGAAAAAAAATAAACATTTTATAATCTTCATATTTATTGTTTTGTTTTATAGCTGCGTAGTAAATACAAAAATTGGAAAGCAACTGTTAACATTTTTACGTTTCTCCCATAAAATTGTTTATATATTGTTTTTATTACACTTGTAAGTTGTAAATAATTTTTTTCGAACGCTTTTTTATATTGGCGGGTTTATTTCGAAAACAAATAAATGTATGTAGAAATTTTTAATGCAAATTGAATGCAGAAAATCTCCGCATCAAGATGTTAAGTACTAAAGCTTTTCCGAGCACCAGATGAAAAAGTATCAACCTTCACATTTCCTTAATCCCTGATGGAATAATCCCCGCTATTCCCATGTTTTAATATTCCCTTAAGGATTTAGATTTAAATTCTACGTTATCATATCCCATTATGTGTAACAATTAAATGATTTATCTGACTAACACAAGTACTTACTCCTCTTGTCAGTGATGAACGTGGCCTGAAATCACATATACCTATGTATAGGAAACTAGAACAGTAATTATAATTTATGTGATTCTATCTCTCAACTAACGTTCAAAAGTTACAAACTTGTTAAACAAATAAAACGAGAGTTGGCGCGTTTCTGACATTATTATCGGATGTTGGAAAAGCGTAGGTTTTAACTGCAGCAAGAGCAAGAGAATAGTTAAAAGGTCTACAATATTTTAAAATATCTCTGTAGCAATAGGATTACAAATTTCACTGAAACATTGTTGCAGACTTCCTGTGAAGGAGACAAAGAGTCGCAATTATGATATTTTTAATTGGTAAACCTTTGCGAACGTAAATTTCCTGTAAACTATTAAATTGGTATAGACAAATGTTGCCCTATCCTATAAAATATAAATTTATACACTGAAGAGGCATTTGTGACAAAGCGAAATACAGCCGCGGTATACTATATTTTTCATTTTACTTACAAAGCTCACTTTGAAAGCTCATATTCACCACAGAACCGCCCAGCCATCTGAAACTATGTATTGCCCAACTGTTCGCCAGAAACAGTGCACTCAACACCGAGAATAAACTTCTTCTATACAAGACCGTTATCCGGCCGAGCATGTAGCTGACACCCACATAGCGAGATTCGAGACAGTTCCAAACAGGATACTGAGGATGATCGGAAACGCTCCAGTCAATTAAAGAATTTTTACGCCAGCCTGCGGAAAGCTTTGCAGCTACGTTGGCGAACCATCCCAATGAAGAGGTAAGAAACCTCTGGCAGTATGACCAGGCGACCGTGCGAAGGTACTCAAGTACGTGCTCACCAACAATAACAATCTCGAACTCTAGGGAGGAGATCCCATCGGGTGGACCCATGCAATAGGTTCGACCTACGGGGGGGGGGGGGGGGCAAGGCCAATAGTGTCGCCAGTTAACTGTCCGATGAAAATATAATAGATCTAGATCTGAAATATCATAAAGTTTACATTTTGAACGAACTTACAAATGTCATAATGGTTTTTTTTTCATAATAGCAATTATACTCTTCACCAATTATATTAATTTTGACTGCCAGTATCAAACAGAAAACCTGTGTTCACCTCCTCAAGCTACAATAGGGTGATAAACTTTCTCTGAACTTCTTCCGAGCATTTCTTCGTTAGATTCTCTTCTGATTCCTCTTTCTCTAATACAGTTTCTTCTTCTGGTTGCTTTTCTTTAAATATTTCCTCCTAGAATTCTTGTTCTTCGTCCACTTTGACTGACGGGTCTTCCTCGTTTGTTGATATTCTTGCCGTACATTGTTGATAAATTTTTTTCGTAAACAAGATATGATTTATTTGCTCCCTTCGCCGGCACTAAATCAATGGAGTTTCCGATCTAGTAGTGGCTCGTTGTCATTATTTCTTCCCATATGTTGTGATTCTCGTCGCTGTGGTGGTGATACATCCTATTCACAATCGCTACTCAGCATACTTCTTCTAAGTGGACCGTACTCACCACAGCCCTTTTTGTGTTCCACTGAATTTAATGGCCATCTCTCATAATCTTCTCGGCCTCTATGATCCCGGTTGGTTCTCATCGACTCTTGGTTGGTTTGTAAGGTTCTTACTAGTTGTTGAATGGTCCTGCCTTTCACTTTGGAAAGTGTTTTGATAATGCATTCACTAATTGTTCTTTCCTCGACGGTAGGTTCAAATGTATGATTCCGCTTACCCATAAATAAATATGGTCCGCCCAATTTCCATGCCTTGGGTGGTATAACTTTGTTGTTGACAGTCTTAATCTAATCTTGTCTTTGATTTGTTCAGACCAAAAGTGTTTCAAAAAATCTTCCTTAAATGTTTGGAAATTTTTCCGGTTCTTACTTCTTCACTTAGTGGTTCTTTGGTCTTGCCGATATCCACTCCTCTCTTCTTGATTTATAATGTTGTCATTATTTATTTTAAGTTACTGTTGCATTTCACAAACCATTTCACTGATTTCCTTCTCATTCCCTCTACCTCTTCAATTTCCCTTCCTTGTAAGTAGGTATACGAAAGCTCTCTTCTAAAACTTTTTTCTGTATCTTTAGTTCAGTGTCCCATTAAGACTGTTTCTTGTTGCTTCCTTCTTAATTCTGAAACACTTCTTCCAATGTTTTGTACTTCAGCCTGGATTTCTTCTTTTGTACTTACTTGCCTCGCTTCAATTTCCGTCATCACCTTCATCAATTACAGCATCTTCCGTGAGATGTCCTTCATCAAATCAAACGTTCGGACACGTCGATTTTATTTTTTAGGGGAAGAACTTTTCCGCATAATTTAATTCATATCACTTCAACCCCTAAAAGTGGATAAAAATTAACCCCAATAATTCTAAATGACCAGAAAGATCGCCAGATTTATCTCCATTAAATTGCTTTTTGTGGGGTTATCTAAAAAATAAAGCTAAAATGTTACCCAACATGTCTCTTTAAATGTTTTCAGACAACGCATGTAACGAAATAATCCCCGAAATGCTTCAGAATATTCGAAAACATTTCGAGCAACTGCTGTATATTTGCATGGAGGTGCGCGAGGAGCTCATTTTGGACATTTAATCAAATAATACCCTTAATGTGTTTTCTTGTAAACCAGTCATTTGATTCGAAAGATAAATGCACAATTGGAAAGGCAGTTTAGCGTACTTTCAAATAATATGCCTTTTAATACTATTTAAAACGCGATACGTGGGTTATGTAACAATTATACAGCCATCGTTGTTATTTACTTCTTGTCTTTTCAATAAAGTGTGGTTGGATATTCTCATATAAGGAGAAGCTGTATTTTTAGGAATCTGGTGTTACAGTGTGGTACATATTTATAGTTTCTGGATACATATTATGTATGTGAAAGCCTGAAAGGATTGAAAAGTTTAGCTCTCTAAGTTATCTACGTGCATAGACTAAATACTCCTACGTGTAACAACTGTAACAAGAAAACTCTTTATGATTTTTAACAAGACTATGGTTTATTGAACGCAGAACCGATTAAGAAGGTGTGAGAAATTATGAGAAAGAAACTAAGGCTAATATATAAAAGGCACAGTTTGTAGAGTAAATACCATTTTATATGCATTAAGTTTTTAAAACAATACCCTCGAGAAGGAGGTCCTGATCATTGGCACACCTTCTGAGACGATTTCTTAAGATTTATGCAGCGCTTGAGTAGGTACAACATATCACTTTGTATGACAAAGACATCTTCAGTAATACGCAGCCTTAGCTGTAATATGTGGTAGATCGAAACATTTCTGACAAAAAGAATTGAGTTAATTCCCCCTATTTAACTTCTTTGGTAACTCCATTCCATTCAGAAAACTAAATAATAATAGAATAATAATAAATAATACTGCACATTTTTTGTTGTAAGTCCAGGTTGGAACTCAGTCAGGTTTTCCTCCTCAAAGAATTACGAACCTATGGCTCCTAATTGTGACATGACACCCTACTTTTGTTAATTTAAAGAAATGTGGGGGTCTTTGATGCATTAGTAGATAGTTGTTTTTAGGCCAATAGCGTGCAATGCGAAGCTTCCTCCAGAGGTGAACACAGACGGAGTTGTTTTCTGAATACCTTCGTTCGGCAAATGCTTGGTTAGCTCCGAACCAACCTTTGTAAAGATGGTTAGAAAATTTCGGCTTTTCGGAACAATCTAAGAAACTAATTACTCATAATGCGATTTTTTTGCGTAAACTTATCACATTCGCTCATTAAACTTTTACAACCCTTCGAAATTGCTTAATCTGAACTACCGCACCCTGTAAATGCTAGCAAGCCGAAATAATTATTCAAAAGAATGAAATGAATTCAGCCTTACCGTAAATTACTATAGATTTCTCAATAATCGATCTTGATCGAATTTTTGTACAGAAAAATCAACACAAACATGAAGCCATTATTCAATGATGAAGCGTAACATTGTTAAACTGAATGAATGTAATTTCCTACCAAGAAGAATGGGATATAAAGAAAACAAAACGTGAACATTGTTTATAATTCACCGCGACACACGTAATAACAACTAAAAGAGTTACGCAATTTCACTTTAGTAAATATTTGAGATATTTAATCTTAAGGTTAGATGATATCCTTTGCCCGACATTGATCTTTTAATGTATCAAGTGACTAAACAAAAAAAAATGTTATCACGCGTACCCACATATTTTTCCATTTATCCAGTAATTTAGGTTTTCCGTTCTACTAAATTCGCGAAATAATAAAAATTTCTTCCCGTAAATTGTGAGATAATACCTTTGCAACGAATGCAAAGAAAAACTGTTGATTTTCTTTTATAAATTTATTACATGAATATTATTTTATTCAGAAAACAACTTGTGATCGGAATTTGTGTTACATTGTCTTAAATTCGTATCCCTAAATTCGAAACAAGGACCAATCGCTAGGTATACCAAATTGTGAATAATTAATTTAATAGAGTGGAATTATCTCTCTCTCCTTTAACAAAGCAATCCATACCAAAACTAATAATAAGCTTCAACCTTTGTTAGTGAGCAAACATCGAAATAATTCATGTTTATAATTAAAGTGTTGTTACTGTCTTGTACATATTTTAATGAGAACACGTTCTGTACCTAATAAACATTCATTGGATGTATTGCGATAAATTGGAGCAATTAATAAATTAGTAAAAATCGATATACTTACGTTAAGTTTTACCTAAAACCATTTTTAAATGCAGACAATCGGAAACTTAAGGAATGCTTAACGTTATTAGCAAAACAGCGCATACATGTAATGAGTCTTCACTATTTAATTTTCGTCAAAAGTTTAAATGGTAATTGTAATTAAATTTCGGAATACAACTCAAGAAATTTCCTTCATCTTCATAAATTAATTTGTCCTTTTTAATTATTACTAAATTGAATTTTAACGAAATTAGTATTTAATTGAATTATAATTCAAACGTAAATGTTAATTTTGCTTATGCACAGTTGAGGTAAAAGATGAAAAGGTGCTTAACTTACTGTGATGGGAAAGTCGCCTTGACAGTTTTTTAAATTATCAAAATGAACTCCATTTGTTATACTTTTGTTTATTTTGATTGCTCAACAGGCAATGAAGGCCTAGGGCTTACATTTTATTTATTACATCATTTACACTTAACTTACACTAGTTTTCCTAACTCAAAATTGATTTATGCATACATGCATACCATCTCCTTCTAAGTACTTCTCGAACTATTTTTCTCCATTCCCCTCTGTTACTTGTAATTTCCTTCCAATTTCTAATTTTCATTTCTTTAAGATCTGTCTCCATTCATCCATCTCTTTCTGGGTCTTCCTTTCCTTTTCTTTCCTATTGGTCTTCTATGTAGCATTAATTTTGGCAGTCTTCCCCCATCCAATCTTTCTAGGTGTCCCATCGTTGCGCCTTGATGTTTGGTATAATATCAGGTTTTTCAAATAATTCTTCTAGTTCACGATTTGTTCTCCTCCATCCCTCCTCTGTTTTTACTCCCCCGTATACATATAGATCGTAGCATCCTCCTTTCCCATCTTTTGAGCTTTTCATACTCTTCTTTATTGAATACCCACGTTTCACACGCAATTGGCCGTTGTTCTTATGACCGTGGAGTAGATCCACTTTTTTGCTTTTCTTGAAACATTTTTTTGATTTCAGAAGACCGACCAATCTATCACATTTGCGGTTTCCCTTTGTAATTCTCGCCTTTATTTCCTGCTTTTCATGATCATTTTCTTCAATGATTACTCCTAAGTATACAAAATTTTCAGTTTTTCAAAATTATATTCTTTATCGTCAATTCTTATTTTCAAATTTCCTACCTCCTCTTCCTGTTGCTGTGTCTGACCCATTACCATATATTTTGTTTTTTCTTGATTTATCTCTAATAAATAATGTACCTACTGCTTCCTGCGCTATTTTCTTTACTACTGTCATTAGTTTTTTCTTTGTTGTTGCTATAACTGTTGGGTCGTTCGCATAGGTCATTATTAAAAATTGTTCCCTCCGTTTTTCTCATTATTACGTCCAGCACCATGTTGAAAAGTATTGTTCATAGGGGATCCCCTTGCTTCGCCCCTCTTCTTGTTTCAAACTCCTCTGATTCTTCTCCGTTCATAAAATCTTATTTTTTGTGTTTTATAATGTCATTCTTGTCAGTCTAATAAGCTTGCCGGTATTTTTAGTTGCTGCATTCGTTCGTATATCAGGTCTATTGTCCTTCTATTATTTCTAAACCCTGATTGGTAGGTATTCCCTTAATACATACTCCCTATTTGTTATATTAGATGAACAAAATCGATATGAGTTAAATCATCCAGACTATAAATATTTCATGCATGTGTTCAATATTAATCGTAAGATTTTCACATTCAATATGGAAATTAAGGTAAATCAAATCTGCTACAGTTAGAAGAGTAGCATTCTACATGAGCTGTAACAGAAAATGGATATTAATAGGAATAAACCCTTCAGAGGGTTTTTGTGCATAATACAACTGACTCGCTCATTCCTAAAACATAGCAATCATAAAGTGGTCTCTATATGCGAGTATGGGAATTTCGCATGGAAGCGTGTTAGACGCGTTACTGTTTGACGTGTTAATAAACCACATAGACAAAGCTCTTGACCCACAAGATAATTATCATAATCAGGAAATCCGCTGATGACTCCAATATACTCATAAAAGAGCATAAAAGCTCCAAAGTGTGATCCAAAATCTTATTTTAGTGGTAACTCATTAACGATAGCAAAACTCAGTGTGCTGCGTTTAAATCGGTTCATTCAAATTTAAGTGTATCAGTAAGTATATTAACATAGGTAGAGTTCGTTCATTTTCTAAAGAACAGCGAGATGCGCGCGGGATGAATTTTTAAAGTACCTCAACACAATTATACGTTAGTTAGTTAGTTAAAGGAACTAAAAACACACACAGTAAACCCCTCAGGGTGTGTAGTTGTTTTAAGCCTCGACTCTCATTTACCTTAAAATGATGTGTTTAGGTCCTTTGAACATTTATCCCGCGCGCATCTCGCTATTCTTTAGAAAATGAACGAGCTCTAGCAGCCATATACCTTTCTGTGAAAGAACAAAGTTTTTAGGTATCACATTACAATCAAATTTAAAGTGGTCGGCATATTAAATTGAACTCCTTCTAATATATACTTATATATTCCATTGGAGTTGTGAAACAACACAGTATATGAAACACTGTTATTTATACATAAAAATAAAACTCTATTCCCCCACTACCCACATGACACGAGAAGAAACTTAGCTTCGTATAATCCTCCATCAATTCCGTTAATTGTCACAATTTCCGCTATTGATCAGACTCAAATCCAAGAATGTTTCACGAGTCACCCCTCAATATCCCGAAAAATTGAAATTTGGATAGGTATTTATAGTTTACCGTTTAATATTCCAACAAGATGGTGCTCCTCCCAATTATGCAATGTTCGTGAGACAGTATTTTTTTTATCAGTGGATTGATCCCGCACGATCGCCAGAGATTTATTTTTGAGGGGTTTTCTAAAGAGTAAAGCTTATGCTGTCCAACCTGTCTTCTTTAGACGTTTTAAGATAACGCATTAAACGCACGCAACGAAATAACTCCGTATATGTAATAAATATGGTTTCTTGTACACAAATCATTTGATTTGAAAAATAAACACATCATTGAAAAGAGAATTTGGCGTACTTTCAAATGATATGCGTTTTTAATACAGTGCCATTTAAAATTATTAGGGTTAACTTTCATCTCCTATTAGGGATTGAATTGATAGGAATTAAATTATGCGGAAAACTTGCTCCCTCTAAAGAATAAAAAGGACTTTTCCGATCGTTTTTATCATATTGTTTTCTGTACTGTTCGCTTGCCCAATAGTGAATAAAAATGTTTTAAATCCAAAATAACACGTTTGTAACAAATTGATTGGAGTCGTTAATGGCATGTACTCCATCTCTTGTTATTTATATGTTTTCAAGTGATGTAACGAATATAAATATCAAGGTTAAGATTCATCAGATGTGTACCAACATCTTTTGAGTTAAAAAAAATTTTAGATCTCACGAAAGTACGTTGTTCCATTAAAATGTATGAAATTTTCGACACGTAGGTTTAAGAGATTTATGAGAATGGGACAACTCAATACAGAGTGAAGTATAATCACTCGAATTCGTGGTAGCATCAAAGGGTATTATTTTAGATGAGGAGTTCGTGCTGCTTACCAAGTTTCCTTTTTATGAACTGACGATTGATACATCGGAAACATAAATAATTTAGTGCAGGGTTTACAACTGACGTAGTACATACTGAAGGGTACATTTAGCATGGCTTCAGAAGTTTGTAATATTAATCCTGTATGCCTACGCCGGTCTTGTGCAACTAACTTGACTGATTTATGTTATCTCAATTAACTTATAAAAAGTTTCCTTCTTTTCGAAGGAAAAGATTTATGGATTCAATTCAGAGTAGAGAACATTTCTCCTGACATGGAACGATAACAATAGATAATTTCGGATCCTTGAACCATAATAGACTATCCATTTTTTTTCAGTATTAAACGATTGAGTATAGAAATTGGAGAATTTGTGTAGAATGGAATACATAATGTATTGCAATCAATGTTAACCTTCGCCTGATGGTATATGAAATCAAACGTAAGTACGTACTAAAATAGGGTACGCTCGAATAAATATCACTTTATATTTGTTTGATAAAAAACTTTGTATTTTTCAAGTATGGAAACACCAACATCAATTCATCCATGCATTGTAAATGCGAAATGAAATTTCCATGATATTATTGTAAATCTTCTTCGAGATACGTTTTTTTTTACATTCTTAGAAAAACGAAAATAACTTTCTAAAATATATTAGAAAATAGAATTCGTTTACACTTGTTGAATTTTACAAAATTGTTTTTCAAATTGTGCCTTGAAATGACATGTGACAATATTGTTCAAGTCTGAGCACACAATTCGATGTCTGCATTTGAAATAAAGCTCGATAAAAATACAAAACTGCACTCGTCTCGAAAAATGAATTTAGAACGAAAACGTTCCGCCGTTCTGCTATATCTTTTTAAATCTTTTCAAAGGTGTTGCACTTTTTGTGCAAAAGGAAGTCTTACTCCAATACCTATAGGAAATGATATGGAAATGTTTAAAGTTTAAAAAAACAACAAGGACTTCGATCGTAGACAATGCCTGTGAATTACCGCGAACCTCTTATTTATTTAACGAATAGTTCATTAACTAATTACAGAGCAAACTAATTAAAACAAGCATCAAATGGCGCGAATTCTTATAGAATTCTAATTTCAACCTACATCAAATCTGTAACTAATTATGACATATACTATATACAATATACACTGTGTCCAAGATAAGGAGGATTTCGGAAACGGCAAGAGATAGAGTTTCGGTTAAATCGGAGAAAAGTTGGGCAATTTTGAGTTTAGTAAAATGACATTTTTAAACTGACGAAATTCCGAACCGTTCCGAAGTTATGCGACAAAAAGTGAATTTTCAGTATTTCGTTTTTGACAAATTGTTACTTTGTCGTTGATGTTAAATAAAAAGTAAAAAAAGCTTCTACAGGTACTTTTTAACGTTCTTTAACATGACATACAACAAATTGGAATCCGACGTTTCGTTTTCAAGTAACCATCATCAACTTTGTTTTTTAAATACGGTCCTGATTTTTTTATACATAATATTAGAAGAGCTTTTTATTCTGCATTCAATGGAATCTGTTGTTATAGTGCCGATCATCTTTAGTGCGACTGGAGTTATACCAAAAACTGACTGCCAGCAATACATCGAACAATTCTGATGCTGCTGTATGATAGTCTACCACAGAGAATGTATTTGAGCGAAATAATATCTTTTAGCGTGTGCTTTATTCCAATAAGTTTTTTAATGTTGTGCGTATTTGGTAGCAGTATGTGTTCAGATTTCTCACAAGATGTTCACAATGGCATTCCCAATTAAGATTTTGATCTATATGAATTACAAGAAAATTGCAAGTTCCACTTTCTGAATTGCAAATTGCACTTTCTGAATTACAAGTTACTAATCTGAATTATATGTCAAACTTTCTAAATTACAATTCATTAATCTGAATTACAAGTTACACTTTCTAAATTGCAAGTTATTAATCTTAATTATATGTGACACTTTCTGAACTACAATTCATTAATCTGAATTACAAGTTACAATTATTTATAAATTACAATTGGAAAAAGTGTAGTGTTGTCTCCTTTAAGTTTCCAATAACGTGATATTTCCACGAGTGTCTAGATAAATACCTAAGTATTTCACGGGGTCTGTAGTATTATTCCAAAGTAGAACTTGATTGTTTATGTACACCCGAGCTATTGATTCGTCTAAGCGTAAAGATTTTTGCGACACACTTGAATTGGTTAATTGCCAGGGTCCAAGATATGTTGCTAAATGATTTACTGAGGTCTGCAGTTGCTACTTCATGGTTTTCATTTTTGGTCAAAAGGGCAGTCAGTGTCCTTCGCGTATAACACTAGGTTGGGAATATCATGAAGGCAGAAGTTGCCCTAGGATGCTTCCCTGCGGCACGCCTGCTTGGATTGGATGGTTGTGGAGATGACTGTATGTATTTTAACTGCAAATAAATCGATTTTCAAAGGTATGAGAAGAAAATTGCTCTTAAGTAATCCGAAATGTATGCGCGAGATAGTTTGCAGTTGAGCCCTTCCGTCCAGACCCTATCGAAGGTCTGGGCTATGTCGATGAATACTGCCTTGTACTGTACTACTGTATTGTAATCCCCATTCTATGTACTCGGCTATGCGTTGCAGTTGATGACAGGTGGAATTCCCTTCTCTAAGCCCGAAAGGGAATTAATTCTAGTCTGGAAATTACATCATACAGTCTTCTGTTAATTGCTTTCTCAAAAACCTTGGAGATGGTTGTCAGAAGACACTGGTTTGGTTTTGGGGGAACATTAGTATAAGTCTATGTTTCCATTTATTAGGGAAGTAACCGATTTTTAAGCGTTGAGTAGTGAAGATAAGTAAGCCAGTGCTTTTCTTGTGAGGAAACTAATGCCAGGGATTCACTTGAAGATTTTTTTTTAATTAATGTATGACCAAAACATTTAGGTTCTGTTATACTTGATTGTTCCACATGTTTAAATGCTCTACTTATTAAGATGAATTGTGTGCATAAAAGTCTTCCGAATCTACGATTTGGTGCATTGTGCTTTGCGTTGACAACAAATAAGGCATGGGTAGAAAGTCCGATTAGAGAAAATCGTCGAATTTCAGAAAATATTAGAAAGAGTGTTATGTACACATAATATTCTACACAATCTATGTTACGCCGACGTTTGAGAACAGCGGATTCTTCGCCTTTTGTGAGTGCTTGTGAGTGGAACTTGTGTTACCAACCAAAATGGTAACGATTTTTTCTTGTCAATAATAATTACTGGCGACGATACTTTGTGTTATTATTTTGAATGGGAAGGTGTAATGGGGTTTCAAAAATGGAACATCTTAAATGTTGAAGTACGTCACATAAATAAGTGTTAGAACTGTTAGAAGGGAAATGGATCTCAAGAGTCACGGACAGGGCTGCAATAAGACGACGGAAGAAGAATAGACCGAAAAGATTATTCAACAATGAAATAGGAAAATCTATGAAAAGGTTGTTTCATTAAAAGATGAACATTGGTAACAACACAAAAGATATTGCTTTGAACCCCTTTACAACGAAACTGTTGAGCCTTGGCAAGTAAAAATACTACAACTTCGACTTTAACTTATAAGGAAAAATAATAATGATCTGCTAGACACTATGTTTGTCGAAAATGCTTTTAATGCAACGATCATTGAGGCAACTACTGAAAAAAGGGAAAAAATGGTTAATGATAACAATTATTTACATCTTCAAAAGGTTTTTTTAAATTTTGTTATAAATACAAAGGGGAATACTACTCTATAAAATTAAAAATACATTTATAATGCTTAAAAATATTGATTCTATATACAAATCAAACCAATATCGAAGGTTTATACAAAAATAATTGAATCGTGAATGAAATAACCAATTATACATAAAAATTCAAATTAAGTAACTTCGCTTATGCAGTAAGCGCTTATTTAAAATATAACCTCAGGGAATAAAAATTGCTCCCACGCATTTTTTTCCTGTTTTTATACCCTGCTTCGTGTAGATAATATGAAATATAAAAATATTATTTACATTCAACCTTATGTTTGATTTTCTGTATGCGTAATACTTCATGTTTGCAATAGTCAACGACTAAAATACAATTATCACTAATGATTAACGCTCATGTGAACGTTTATATTATCTCCAATCAGCGTTTACTTTTTGGACTATAAAAGCTCGTTGATACGATCAATCAACGTGCGAGAGAAAGTACTAAAATATTATTAATCATCTCCAGCAATGAACAAACTTTGACTATTTCCCCTAAAATAAGTATAAGATCGAAATTTCGATATGTATATGATACAATAAATTTAGGAAACTATTCCTATAAAACTTTTATTATAATAAATAACTTTATACAGTTTTATTAGGTAGGCAAACCAATAAATATCTAAATTCATGAAGTTACACAATCGCGAAAATAATTTTGTTAATACCACAACTTGCAATAAGGAAACCATTTTTTTGTAAGTCAGTTTTGTCCTGAATTACATTCCACACGCATATATATATATTTCGTGTTTTGCAATTTCGTCCAGAACGCAACTTGCTTGTATTCCAATTACATAATTTCTACTAAAAGTAAGAGAAATAAAATAAAAATAAAAAAGTATTCAAGTTATTCAAAGATGTAAATATAAAATGTAAATTAAATAAATCCACATAAAATTCAAAAATTTGGTATTCAAAATAGAAATTTGAAATAAAAAATTGAAACTCAAATTATTAATGCTAATCAATCCTAAACTATAATTTGAAAATTCAAATTTCAAAATTCGATACGCAAAATATTACTGCTACTTAACGTTAAAAAGTTTAAATTAAATTCAAAATTGAAATTTGAAATAATGAACTCGCAATTATAATTTTGTAAATTCATAGTTCAAAAATTAAAATGTAATAAAGAAAAATTGGCAGTGCCATTTGAAAAATCAAGTTACCGTTTATAGAAATTTTCATGTTTTGGTAATATCGCATCGTCACGACCTTGGACCTTCTAAGCTTTGTGATCCCTGCGATATTCAACTTTTTGGACATATGCGGCCAAACGATTCGTTTTAAATACTATGTGTGATACATAAAGTCGCACTAGAATTGACCAAGGAATATACAGGGGGTTCCATTAAAAAAATGCAACTTTGATGTAAATTATCCTCTATAAACTATGCGATTCAAGTGAAAATATTTTAGATTTGTAACCTTACCATATCCCATGAACGAAATGTTCGTTAATAAACCCACAATCTTCCATTCACACACCATTGGCTCACCCTGTAGTAGGTATACATAAAATATTTTGTACTAATTATAAATATAATTAATCCAAAATATTTTCAACTAAAATAAAATTAAAGTAAAACCGAAATACCGGTATTTACGTATGAATACCGGTTTTAAATACTGCACCAATTTTGTCCAAGATCCCGGTTTTTGAAATCCTGGAATTCCGGTATTGTAAGCCCTACAACGCTATAAATATTTTATATTCTTGAAAAGAGAGTAAAACACTTTATCAAATACCTAAGTTGGATAAAGATTAACTTGTCATTAAAAAAAAATAATTTTTATTTGGTATAGGTACGCGATTGTTTTAAAAAATAAAAAAAAGTAAAAAATGTCCTATGATGAGAAACTAAATACCAAATATGGTTGTTGTTCTACTACCAATCATTAAGGTAAAAGGATGATTGCTTACCAAATCTTCATTTTATTATTACAATTACATTTTAAGTACGACGTTTCGCCAATTTCATGGCTTTTTCAAGTAATTTCTACAATTAAACATTTAATTAGGTTATGTGTATATAATAAGTAAATAATAAAGAGGAAATACTAATATGGTGGTGAGGGGATTCATTTCCTTACTAATTACCAAATTAATAAACAATTGGAATAAATATTTATTATTTACTTATTATAAAGCTAATTAAATTTTTAATTGTAGAAATTACTTGAAAAAGCCATGAAATTGGCGAAACGTCGTACTTAAAATGTAATTGCAATAATAAAATGAAGAATTTGGCAAGCAATCACCCTTTTACCTTAATGAATAACAATCAAGTGCCGTAATCAAATCAATATTACCGAAATCTACTACCAATGGTTCGGTTTGAGATTCATATCCAGGAAAATTCTCATACTACCGCTCTTCTTCACTATCGTCCGATAAAATAAATGGTACCTACCAATTCCACCGCGCGCAACTAATCTTCTGACCTAGCTTGACGCATTTTATTCTTTTAATTAACTCTTCTTCGGTTTAAACGTGCCTTTTTTGAAACCAAGCGTGATCTTCAAGTCATTTCCTTAAAACTGTAAGATTTAGAGATCTAATACAACAAGTTCAACTGAAAGAAAAAAGTTAGATTATCCAAGTTAAAAAATAAATAAAGCAACTCACAACCTCCCCTTAGACATTAAAATTTAATGGTGCAAACTTAGATGAAAATGAGATGAATTGTTATGTTTTTTAGAATAAGTACTTTCGTACTGAAACACTAGCCAATTGGCAAAAACTAGTGGGTAAATGACTTAAATGACTAAGTAAATGACATCTCTTGTTTGTCTTGACAACCAAAATTGTTGCGGTTGTTACACTAATGGCCGATTCGTTCACACGTTCGCCAGTCATGAATTTTATATTTAAATTGCTAATGTAAAAAAACGTTTTTAGCCGGGTTTTTGGAGATAATGTGTTATTTAATAATAGTTTTTTACATCACTTTGTAAGCGTTTGTTAATTAAACTTATGTCCCCTTACGGGGAGTGTGTTTGACAACCACATGTTTGTAATTAATTATGTTAATTTGTAGATTTCATCACTTTGGTTTTTATAGTTTATCGTCACTAAATCACATTGCTTGATAATGAGACCAGTGGGCCTCGAAACATGTCGTTTTTAAAATAATTTAAATGTTCATTAATTTAATTGTCAAACTTGAGAATGTTGGTTTTCACCTACGTATAAGGTTAAGGAACGGGGGTGGTTTAATCCAACTGTTTACCCTCCTGATTAAGCCGGTGTGCACCTACGTTACTATGGGAAGAAAAACAAGGTAGCCAAACAACTTAGTCATTTAAGTTTTTTCCAATTGGCTAGTGTTTCAGTACGAAAGTACCTACTTATTCTAAAAAACATAACAATTCATCTCATTTTCATCTAAGTTTGCACCATTAAATTTCAATGTCTAAGGGGAGGTTGTGAGTTGTTTTATTTATTATAATTTACTCCGTTTGTGCTATTTCGACCTTCAAAATGGATACAAGTTAAAAAAAGTTACCGAATATGACAGCAAAACAAATACACCATTATGCAATAAATATTTTTGTGTATCCATTTTTAATTGGATGAGGGTTTAGCTTATCATTAATTAAACCTCGCACCCAACTCAAATGCATTTTTGTGGCAAACCGATAATGCACTTAACGTGTAATTAGCTGTTAAATTATGAAGGAAAATAGGCGGTTAAGCAATTTATGAACGTACTTAACAAAAATTTTAAATATTATTTATTGCTAGCTGCAAATTGTTGAAGGTAAAATAGAAACTTATGTGACAGTAACTGCCACTGAGAATTTTACAAAACCTTTTAAGCTTATTTAACAAAGACGAACTTTAAGAATATCTATTTTTATTATTTCATTTATTATTCCCATTTGCAAACGTCTCCAGTGACTGCAACATATTTAACTTTAGAATATCAGATTTTCCAACACGAAGACTTTACAAATAAATTCGATTGTCGTTACAGATGCTACCTCGTACTGAAAAATGTTTTCAGCCGTTCGTTTTTTAAATCATTTTCGTTATTCTAAGCGACGCTACCGAGTATGATAATATTTATCGAAAGTTAATTGAAATAGCATGCACTAGCGCGTGTTGATGTTTTCTTATGGAATTGATTACAGTCTCTTGATATCTACGTGTTTAGAATTGATTTGTTAGAAAAGCGTTCAAAAACGTTCACGAATTTTTAAACAGATCTAAATCAACAACTTCAAAAAGGCTGAATTTTTAAGAGGAAAATGCAAAAAGCTGGTACCTACGTTTACATTGCTGGCGTGATGTTTGACCCTATTATTTCAATAGCAAACATTTACACACACAAAAAGTGAATTTCACGAGCAGCTACTTATACCGTCCCAATTCTAAAATTGCAATTTGTTT
The DNA here is from genome assembly GCA_036250285.1 of Pyrocoelia pectoralis. Taxonomy (NCBI): domain Eukaryota; kingdom Metazoa; phylum Arthropoda; class Insecta; order Coleoptera; family Lampyridae; genus Pyrocoelia; species Pyrocoelia pectoralis. The sequence goes on along the minus strand of CM070077.1, from coordinate 51,299,590 downwards.
TCACAAGTAGCAAAAATCCATTATCGCTAATAGTCCTTACGTGTTTAATGCATCCTCAAACACTTACTACCACCTCGATAGAGGTCTTGGAAATTACAAAGGAAGTACGAAAACACGAATGCTATGCTTTTAACTTTGAAGTTGTAAAATAAAATTACACCTATCATCCATCAGTCATGCCATAAGCCTTATTAAATTTATATTGTGTACCTACCTATACGAATTTCATTACCTAATTAAGAATTTGTTAATACGACGATCAATGTTACGCGCTAAAGCTTGAGAAATATACGATGGAATAAATTCAACTTCATTTCGCAACATTTTCGTATTCATGTTATTATTCATTTTTGATGATACTCAGATGAGTTAAGCATTCATAACGATTTCTCATTCCGTATTCTCCGAGATGCAATGCAGTATACTTAATCGTAATTCTCGACCAATCAGATAGGAAAATCTGGAGTAATTTTATTACATTTTTTCGTACTTACCCCATTATAAATAATTTGATCGTAACGCAACATCTTTTGTCCCGTTGTATTCCTGTAAGTACTACTAAATATATAATGAGGGTGGTATTTGTGAACGAATCGATACGGTTATTTCTTATTTGAACACGGAATAAGCTAATCTAATATACATAAATTGATATCATTATTATATTCATTGTGTTACGGAAAATACATTTTGCTTATTATTGAAGTCCGTAAGGAAGCTCTTTCAGACAACACCACGTGCGAGTTTCCTTTCCTTCAATTCTTGGTGTTGCGAATTACATTTTAGCATAAAAATGGTTTTCTTGAAATAGTTACAATAATGTACACGAATAGTAATAATAAAAAATGTATTCAAACATTTCGTCGTTTACTGCAAAGTGCTATACTTTCCCATCTTTGGTCACAACGTACACTGAAGATTATTTACAGCATTGTGTCTAATGGGTAAAATGCATGTAATAGTTATTTACGTTATAAGTCCGGGAAATAAGATTTTACAGTAACGAGTGAGATGTTTCTGGACGAGGTGACGAAGGAGCCGAGTCAAGAATTTCGAAACGAGTACTGTGGAAATATTTACCGGACGTATATCGTATAACGTTTTATTTCATCCTGTGAGCAATTTTGTTTGAAAAAACTAAAAAATTGTTTAAATGTCACAACAATCATTAAGTCTGTGAATCACAATTTTGTTAGCAACGGTTTCATTTTGTTAGCAACGGTTTCCAGCAATTATGTAATTTGTTGATATTCGTTAATACTGTAAAGTTTCATTTTCCGGACTGAAATGAGTCCGGAAAATCAAAGAATGTGACACAGGATGTAATAACTTTCTGGCTCGGTCCGACAAAATGAGATTTTCTGACCTAAAAATAAACCGGAAGGTACTACTTTCTGGCCGATTTAAAAAAATTTATTTTTACCTTGGACCTACTTAAACTTATAACTGTATTTATTATGCAAGTTTGCAACTTACATTAAGTTAATTTCAGGTAACTTTATCTATGTATGTAGATGGCGGGCAACTGAACTTTTTCGGTTTGGTGCAAATTATTTGACTCCTAAACGTGTCAGAATTGACACTGTATCTACGTTTCAATATAATGCGTGAAAAAGTCGTCAAAGTCCTTGCGATAACCACTATCGGAGTATTATTTATTTTATTTATTATGTTATTATTATTATTTTTGTCATTTCAAAATTTACAAATTTACAAATTTACAAAAATATTTATATTCAATATATTCTTTGAGGTGGTGCTCTTAAGTAAGCTTAAAGCTTGTGTCTAAGAGCAACCACCTCAACAGAAGCACTTATATCTATCTATCAAAAACTACTTATATCCAGTCCTAATATAGATTAAAAAAAGCATTATTAAGTAGTTTAATTATAATCATTTCCCAATTTCCAGCAATTTTTCATATACATTTTTTTAAAATTTATGGACCGTTGCAAAATTGTCAGGATTCAAATGATAATTTCTTAGGAACGTTAGAGAGAGAGAGAGAGATTAGAGAGTAAAAAGCATAGTCTGCTTACTTTTAAAATAATACTGAAGTTGAAATGTTAAGATGCATGAAATGAAGCGAATGATAAAATTACATGAAAATCGTTATTGGTCAATACAGCATCACCAAAACCCAAAAATACCCATACCATAAATATTCATACATCGTAACATTTCAACTTTAGTAGGTTGGCCAAATCTTGTTGAAGCTGTTGTAACAAAATTTTGGAATTACCTACACCTTGGAGGTCCATTCATTAAAAGGAGTATATCAAGGAGATGGAAAAGTCATTTTCTCAATCATTTCTTCTGCTATTCTTTCATTCTTACAGGTTGGGACCGCCAAGTCGCTCATATGTAATCTGACCAATAAATCGTCATTCACAAAAGTTACCAGAAACGTATCTGTATAAAAACTTACACACAACCTTTCCCCATAGACTTTTTTAATTATGATTCTTGAAATGTATGAATAAATTAATTAATAATAATGGCTACAAGTTTCGACTACTTCAAATATGTTGTCATCATCAGGCCGCTAAAATATTAACAATAAAAACTATTGAAGCATAAAACTAGTAATAGGTAGGTACGTACATAAAATTATTTAAATGTGAATTACAATAACAAATACATGATGGTGGTGAAAACGATATTTAAATTGGTGATCTAACGTCGAGGGATTTTTAACCCCGAACTAGGGACGTAAATATGTAGTAAACATGTAACTTTAAAATGGTAAACACCCTACAATATTTTGAAATTTATAAGGCCATGCTATAAGAAAAGAGAGGTTCAATACATGTGCGTAGGTAATGGAATGGAAATGGAATGACATGTGAGAAAATTGACCATCTCAAATTGTGTAAAAATAGCGAAAACAAATAGATGTTTGTGACTAAATAAGTTGAATAACCAAGTTGAAATGCACCAAAATGGAAGTGTGGCATCCAAGATACCAAACTAAGAAACAGAAAACTGTAAAACCGGCAAATACGAGGGTAGTTTCCGAGATACCGTGTGTTTAAAGTTTAAATTATGAATTTTGATTTTCGCAATAACTTTCTGTTTTTTCACAATTTCTTTTTGAAAATTGGCAGTTTTACCTTTTTTTGCATGAGGATTGCCAATTAATTAAAATTAATTAGTTTAAAAACAAAAATAAAAAACTTCAAAGTAAATGTTCAAAATGTCCACCATTTACTTCAATACACTTTATGATCTGTTTTCGCAAAGATCTCTTCATATCAAATAACCCTTGTCTATTATTTTTAATCACATTAATTAATTAATTAAATAATTAATTGTTATTGGGAAAATCAAAATACATATTTAAACTTTAAACACCCGGTATCTCGGAAACTAGCAATATTTGTATAAGGCATGTTGGGCAGAATCATCATATTTTCAGGTCTGGAATCTACAATTCAGAGATTGGACATTCTTAATGAATCACCCTGTATAATTTTTAATGTCAAATTTCTGTTTAAGAAATAGAAAAAAGGTGGAAGTTCGACGATGCTGAATTTGAAGAATAAGGTGTATATGTTCATTTTCTCAATACCAAAAATCCATCTTTTTCAATAAATCAGGTTGTTTTCTTTAATATTGTTGTTAAATTTGTCTAAACGGCTTGAACTGACGATCGAGCAAGAGCCATTGCCAAAGCTTGCGTAAAAATATAGTAATTCAACTGAATTAACTTCTTTGCGGAAAAACTGTTGCGTAATTGCGAAATTATCTGAAAAATCACATTCACCTAGAGCTTCCAATAAGATTCGTGCAATAATTTCGTTACCTAAAAGGGCGTATTTACAATTCTATATATTTGAAAGTTGTCTTTCATTTGGTGAATAATAATAATAATAATAATCCTGATATACGTTAGCACTAACCTTGCACCATAGTTAAATTTCAGCAATTAACCTATGAACGTATGCGAGTGAACTCGACCTACTTCTTCATGCTCTACAAATCAAAAATAAAAAAGCGATGGCAATTTATTTTTCTTTTTTATTATGAAACGTACCTGCTTCGTTTATGGTCGCATTGTCTGTCAAGAGGCAAAAAAAAAACGCGATGGCACTTTTTAAGCCAATATTGTGATGCGGTAGAATTGAAAAATGCGATTTCTTTTCCATTCCTTCCTTTAATTTCGATCAGCTTTTGCAATAAAAAAATTTTGAAATTGTGAAATGAAAGCGTACCGAGATTTTCTTCTGAGCGAAAATAAACATTAAGCTTTAGCTGTTTTTCATTTGCTTAGAATATCATATTTGACAGGACAATATTATGAAGTGAATTTAAAATGTACTTGTCAAAAATAAAATATAAAATCGTGTCGAGATAATGAAACGAAATCAGGTAGTACGACGGCGAGTTTAGGAATCACGAAATGATTGCTGCGTTAGCGTTTTAACAAATTTAGCTTATTGAGTTTCTGGCGCAAATCAATAACAATTTAAATAGATTACGCAAGGTCGAATATGTACACAAATATATATGGCGCAGATATCAAACACGACATCTTGTAATATAAAAGGAAAAAAATTTGCTGGAAAACAGATTTGGCAAAGGTGTTATGAAAGTTCGTAAGCGTAAAAGTTTTTATGTTCCTTAACAATTATGGATTTACGGTAAATGGGGCAATTAAAGGAATTTGTGTTTTAAGTTTCAATGGGGAAGATTTTTCTTTGTTAATTACTATAACAGATCTTTCCGTGTATAAATGGGTATTAAGTTAGACAAAAAATGGCAAGTTTCAGACTTTCAGTCGGAGCAAAGAAGCAATATGTTATCATTTATTATCATTATTATACACTTATGTGCAATTAATGTACCTACTCTAGGAATCCTATGTACGATTTAAGTATTTCAAAATTGACATTCAAAACGTAATATTCAGGATGAAATCCTATATTCATCTTTAGTGATTTCAATAAATTTATTGGTTTTGCTGTAGAAACGTTTTATGGGCGAAATATTGAGTGACAGAAGAAGACATTATGAAGTGTATTTTATTAGGTACCTACCGCTAACTAAAACTTTTATTAGTACGCATTTAACCGCATTAGCTAAGATTTAAAGGTGACGTACCTTACCTATTAGCACGCTTTAAATCATTTACACGCGCTTTGTATACAACATTAAAAAAATTATAACGTTCAAAGTGTAATTATCTCTTCAATACTTATGAATAAAGCAATAAAAAGATTTGATAGTGATCGTAATAAATAAAATATTAATGTTTATTTGTATAATTGTGTTAACTGACGCTACTTTTCGAACTCAGACATTAGCGCCTTAGTTGTAGTTGAGAACATCACTCTCATTGGGTTGCCTTGAATGGAGTGATTCCTTCTCGCCTCTTCTACATTTTGACAGTCCATAATTATATGCCGAACGGTAAGACCGCCCTGACATTTTTCGCAAATGGGGGGGGGGGGGGCACCTTTCACGAGATATGACCAAGCCTCAGCGTACCTTACGAGTAAGCCATTTCGTTCTGCTGCCGCTCACAGAGACCGCAATCGCTCGCATCTGTCCAGTGTCTACCGCTTTGGACCCATTCCTTTTCCTGCATCTTATGTTTTAGGGAAGACAGGAGCTGTTGTTTTTGGGAATTCGGAGCTCCGTTATATGCAGAGCTGGCCAGTACTCGAGTACTCAAAGTACTCAGTAATCAGTACTCGACAGTACTTTTATTTCGACGTACTCAGTACTCAACAATTTTCGAGTATTTTACATTTTAGAGTACTCAGTACTTTTGATTCCTACAGCTGACGAGTAAACTACGAGTACCGACGGACACGCACGCGTACAGACATGTCTCAGCTTGCCTTGTGTCTGTATGATACAAGTTGTATCTTGTATGTTGTGTCTTACTATTTGCCTTGCCAGATAGTTTTCGCAGTGCACAGTGTGCATAGTTTCACTGACACACCGGTATCCTGAATCACAGCTTGGCTTAATACTTTTCTTAATTTAATATAACTTTTCAACATAACTTTGCTATCAAAAATTCCCACCAACTCACCTAGAGGCTTAGGTCGATCAAATTTCCTGCCACTTTTTCCATGGTGTCTTTTGATGTGGAGAACCACTTCCCAAGCATACCTTCTCAACATCTTGTGTCAGAACATTTAATGAATTTCAACCTTCCGGACGATCAATTGGCTTGTATTTTATCACTCCTTAACCTTTGCATTAAACAAAACTTCTTTAAATTCAACCACACTTGTTACGCCCAAATAGATGGGTTGACCGTGGGTTCTAACCTCTCCCCCTTATTAGCCGAGGTCTTCATGAACTATTTAGAATGTAAAACATCTCAAAACATCAATTTTACCTCGATCACATTCTGTTTTGGGGGTCGATATGTGGATGACGTGATCTGCATACACTCAGCCAATGACTCCGATAGGGACCTCATTTATGTTATTTTTAGATTCACAAATTTGAACAAATAAAATGTTGGAAATTGAAGAAGATCCATAATGCAACTAGTAGGGGTAGTGATTATAATTTTGAAATACTCATACTCATACTTGTTACTCATTTTTCACGAGTACTTTCTAAAATTTGTTAAAGTACTCATTTTTTTTGAGTACTTCTCATATAAGTACTCGAACTCGAATACTTATGAGTACTTTCCAAAAATACTCATTCTGAAGTACTCATGAGTACTTTAGTGCTGCAGTACTCGGCCCAGCATGTGTCTTCTCTTCCATGGTGGAACATCTGGTACGTGTTGACGGTTTACAATTGCCAGAGCAAAAGATATCTCGTGGGCTGTTTCGAGCGCCACGACGTGGAGTATATCGAGCATGTCTGGATGGAACCTTAACAATATATGATACTGCCAATGTTGTTCTTCTTGCAGAGAGTTTGGAGTTCTATGAAACGCTCCAACGGCATACCTGATCCCCGCATTGTGTATTGTATTTAACGGCTGTAAAGTTGTTTGGGTCACCGAGCCGTACGCGAATAAGCCATACTCAACCTTAGAAAGTACCAGGGACTTATACAGGATCAGTAGTTGTTCCCTATGGCCCCACCCCACTTAGTGTTTGATATGCACTTGATAAGATTTAGTGCTCGCGTGGCTCTGGCTCTCGTATGGTTTACGTAACAATGTCGTCCACATAGATGCTTCGGCCAAGTCTAATATGTTATTGATGGCGATCGCGAACAGGATGACGCTCTGTAAACTTCGTGTGGTAGATGTTGCTTGGCTCAGACTAACATTGAAGCATCTGCCTGTCAAGAACAATGCAACGGTGGAGGACAAGTTGCAACGGTGGTCGCTCTCGTGTAGTTGTTGTAACACTCCGAATCGCCACGTCATGTCATAGACCTTCTCGATATCGAAGAATACGACGCGACGGTCAGATGGTTTCTCGATAGATTAAAAAAATTAGGCTCATTTATTTTTCGGAAGTTCCATATCCCTTGTTTTGTCCCTCTCAAATTCACCTTTGAAAGTAATTGCGCTAAAATATCCTAAAAATTGTTTTTGAATCGTCGAAATTTAAGATACATAGGTATTAAATTTGATCATCGCCGTATTGAGGCGGAGCAAGAATAACCCTACCGCAGGGACACTGCGTGTCGTAAAAGGCGACTAATCAATGACCGTGTGACTTCAGTGGATGAAGGCTGAATGGAATTTAAGTTTGCTTCAACTTGGAGATACAATTTACAGTTATTGGATTGTGTGAATTATTAATTATTAAAGTTTCTAATACCTTGAATTTTCCAGGGCGTGTGACGTCTGTCATCAATAGTTAGTTAGACAATGGCCAATAGTGTAATTTTTATCGTTAGAAATGAGAATTGAGTTAAAAATGATATTATAATAAGCTTTCATTGGTTCTACCCATTTTGATTTACGGTAGAGAACGCCTTTTGAGCAGTAGAAAGTTTTAAATGAGGGGATTTCTGAAGTCAGCCAGATCATTGGACAGAGTCGGAAACCAAAGTTAGCGTGGTTAGTCGGAACTGCTAATAGCTAGAATGATAATCGCGATAATTTTACATAAGTTTAGAAGCATTTAGGCTACAGATGCTGGTTGGTGATAAAAATTGTGATCTATGAGACCGAGGAACATTCTCATTTTCTAAGCGAAATAATCCTTTGGTTGTCAAGTAAAATGTTCAGTTTACTTAATCAACCCTATTTCCAAAGTATTACGTAATAGAAATGTATAAATCTATAGTTTTGGACAAAATTACTAATGACCATGACATTTGACGCATATAATTTATTATCCTTAAACCTTCAAACGTGTGAAAAATATTGAAAGCTATTCATATTGACTTTCAGATTAATATCACGGTATAGTCATCATTCACTACTAAAAATACATTGACAACTGTACATACGATAACAACATTTTCTACTAAAAAATTTATTCGTTTTATTTCGTTTTTTGGGAAATTGAGATATAGATCCCTTGATGTAATGGATTGAAGGCATTTTTTAAATACCTACTTGTGTTATAGAAATAAGTACATTACATTCACATTTTTACATTTGACTTTGATATTTCGAGCAAGATCTAAATCAAATGACTTTAATTGCTGTCACAAACATTTACTTAGGGATTTTATACAAAAAGGACATTAATTATAAACTTTGTAAATGGCAAACGGGTACGGCGTATTTGCTTGTCTTCTTCTTTTACCTTTTTTCAATTAATTTCAAATTTCGTCGTAAACATCTCGTTTACTTACTTTTAAATGTATAACGCAAGAAATGCTAAATTAAATACATCTGGAGTCGCTGATTTCATTGTCCTATATAACAGGGATTTGTATACATTTAGTATTACGAGATCGATTCCCTTTGAAAATGCGTAGAAGGACTAAGTTTTAGATTTGCTCCAGTTGATCAATGTTAGCATACATAGAGAGAAGAAAATGGAACGTGTTATAAAGCATGATACGGATAGCCAAAAGCACCAATTTGTTACATGAAACCTGAAATCTGAAAACTGACATTTCTATTTAAGATCGATTTATATGTGCACAGAGGAGTAAAAAAATTATTGTTTCATGGAGATAAAATTTCCAGTTTGATTGTTTTTTTTTCCAATTAAATGGAACAATTTTTTTTTCTCCTATTGGATAGAAGGGAATAATGTTCAAACTCGACTCCACTGCGAAGAGTGAGATTTTTTGAGGAGGTCATTAATGATGTCGCCGAGACCGAGACCAAGGGTAGTCTTATCTTGTCTCGAAAAGTCAAGAGGACACGAGACTGGAGATGCTCGAGTGGTCTCGAAACTGCTGTAAAACCTTTAAAGTTAGGTATAGTTATAATAAACAGATATTGACGGTTTATATTATTTAAATTTAGCTCTAATATTTGCCTTACCAATCTTACCTTTTGATTCTCTTATAATTGTAACGAAATGACGACTTTTTAATAAAGTTAAACTGTAATATTACGAATTTTACATCGGTGCTCCTATAAGGGCATAAAACTCGATTTTAAGGCACATTTAGCATCTCTCATGTAAAGAAATTTGGTTTGTTAGTTTTTCAAAATATCTCAAACGTGCATGTTGCATCGTTGATGCCTTTTCCGTGTTGTACTCCAGATACTGCAACAGTAGACAGGTTGTACATAATAGTCTTTCAAAGAAATTTAGAAAAAGGAGCAATGGTTTTACAAGATAGGTACCCAAAATAAACTAAACCCCTATTGTGCATTCCATAAATACTCAGATTGTTAAACAAACTGTATTCTTCCTGGATGAGCAAATAAATAATCCTCGGGGTTTTCGCAATGAAAAAAATTCGGTAAAAATTTAGAATTTATGTAGCTCAATTTTGTAAATTTTTTGCACCGGTTTCATTAGATTATTCAAAAAATACAACTTGTAATGTTCTTTTTCGTATTAAATAAAACTACTCAAAATCTCCCCTTAGACGATGAAATTTAATAGATAATTACGTCAGACTTGGATGAAGGATGAGATGATTTGTTATTTTTTTAATATAATAAGTACACAAAGTATACTGAAACATTAGCCCCGATAGTACAATCGGCAACACTAATGGGTAATGAATGACTTAAGCGATTAATTGGATGTACCTCGCTACTCACTTTCACGTCAGCGAGCTAACCATACTTTTTACTCCGATAGTTGTAGTTCATATAAAATTTGATACTCGTAAATGTTTCACAGTTGAAAATATGGAATGCACCCACTTATGCGTATTTTGGAATTAAAAGTTGAACTTCATTTTTTTTAATGGAGCAACAGATTATATGAGTGAAAAAATAAATCGAAAATGCAAATGTGTGAAATTGGCTTATTTAATATTTCAATGCGAATAATTTAAATACCGTTTTGTAAGGACAACAAGACACTATATTAACATCTATAGGTAGTTTAATTGCATTTCAGACAGAAGGGTAGGTAACTTAGAAAAAATATAGATGTTTTTCCGAAAATTATAGAAATCGTAGAATAAATAATCATTTGAATAAATAATGCAAGAGACAATTACAAGATAATGTGAAATCAAAATGCATTGCAAACAACAGTTTATCTTTGGATTATAAAAAAACTTTTCTTTCGTCATAACGAACATTAAAAATAAAATATTCGGAATTAGTGTTGGATACTTTTTGAATTAAAAAATCATCAAACGCTTTAGAACAATTTTGTATTTATGTAAGTAAATAGCGTTTCCTACACTCACAAATGCGCCAAAGTTGAAAAACCTATAAAATAAATTAAGAGCTGCTCTTTCGGGAATAAGGCCGTATTACAGAAATTACAAAACGTCGTCAACCGCATATTTCTCATTAATATTACGCCGATATTAAAGTTCATCTTGTAATTATTTGAATAATAATATTTCGTTAAATTTTTCCTATTTATTTTGTCGTTTTTCATATAATAAATAGGTATTATTAATATTGATATGTCTGTAAACGGTGTACTAGCGACGGAGGTTGTAATTTACATGACGATGTTATCATAAGGTAATATATGTCGGTAAATATTTCTTTAAATAAATTTAATTTCTTTAACAGTGGTGTTGCTCAATTTTGCCTAATTTAATTTCTTTGTTTTTATCGAATTTATCACTTTAATTTCACTTGTTCCACAAAATGGTTTTTCTGCAGATAGTATTTCGCAAGTCAAAAATATTTTAAAAAAATCTTTGCTTGTTATTTAGCTTGAGATATCATTTGAATATTGAGAAAAATATTGCTTTAAAGTGTGAGGTTTGTTAAAATGGTCTTCTTCCTACCATAGAGGCATTATATTATAGGCAACTTAGGAGCCAGATAACTTTTCAAAGAATAAAGAACTCTGTGTAAAACTGATGTACAACTTGTAACGTTTGCCTTTCGTTTGTTGGATGCAGGGCCGTACGAAGGGGGGGCCCGGGTGCGAGCTTTGGGGGGCGTGATTTTACTTTACGGCCCGACAACCTCTGCCTGCCGCAGGCCGCGAGCCTTAAACTGATAGAAAATAAAAATAAAACGAAAAAAGTAACTCCCCTTATACAAGTATAACTTTCCTACAAAACATTTTTTTTTTAATTATCTAAAGAAAATTATTTCAAACATTTAACTTTAAACCGTGTCAATACTATTTCTATAGTGTGGTAGAAGGGGGCGCCATATTGAATCTTTGCCCCAGGCGCAATTTCTTGGGAATTTGTATGTGTGTTAATGAGTCATGTGCACTTTTGACATTTAAAAAATTTTATGTGTCATATGTATATGTGCCTTATTTCTCCAAAAGATGGCGCCGTGCTGGAAACATTTTTGTTTTCTTTTTTAAAAACAAAAAGCTAAAGTAAACTTCCGCTTTTTTTTGTTAGCGGGTTCACTATTATTTTTTCTATTGGAGGAAGCGTCGAAGAGAATCTTACAGACATGGTAAATACTTGATTTCGTTTGATGTAAAATAAGTACACATTTTACGCTTTTTGTGATGGATTCCTGAAACTCAAGTTGCTCGAGAATAATAACAATTATTTTTCTAATTTTATAATAATCGGATTTGACAACCACATCTTAACGTCTTTGATTTTCAATGGTACCTAACTAAATTACCACTAGTTATCGACACTGAATGAGACACTTGCACTTACTTCACTTTATCTTTTACGCGCAATAAATGCGGTACTTCGGTGAACGAGCGATCCGGTTCGGGAGAACGAAACAATAGTCAAAATTCGTTTACGGAACTTATGTACAATCCTTTCCTTTACCAATTATTAAAAAGTAAAAGGTAATAATTCTTAATTTAAACCAAGTAACGTCCATTCCACATACAATACTACATATAATAAAAGTAGCACTGAGCTTTTCTTGTTAGGGTATAAAACACTCTTATTATGGCTTTTAATTTGTCTTCAGTAGAAATGCTGTTTAATCGTAGATTAAGGACGAATTGCCCTATTCGTACAAAATAGTTACAACCTCAATCAAAATACATTTCAAAAATTAGTTAATAGATAGGAAAATAATAAACGTTATTATTACAAAATAACAAAAAAAAACAAAAAAAAAAGAGTATGAAAACAAGGAAAATTATGGAAACCTGCTAAGGTTTTACAAAAACATTCTAGATAGTCTGTAATTCAAAATGAAGAAAAGAACAGTTCTTTGCAGAAATTCAGATCACTTAAAATCACCAAAAATATGAATTTACACAATTCTAAACCAGGATAGGTAACTTACCTCTGGAAAGACCTAATAAAAGCATTGTGAAAGACATCAATGTAAAACTTCACATTGTGACCTCTAGATACGGTAGCTGGCTATTAAGAAGCTTAGTAGATTAAGAACCAAAACATATTGTATACACATTGTATAGAAATTAGTACAATTCGCACGCTTGCCTACTTATTTTTGTTTTACGTAAGCACAAAATTGACATAAAAATATGTCAGGGGGCGAAAAATTATTTTTAAAGGAATGAATTATAAAATATCAGAAAAAGGGACTGCATTCAGTGGTTAAGAAGAAAATCATGAGTAACAGATGCAAAAGAATTTAATATCCTTACAGAAAATTCAGGGGTATTACTGAAGAATGTAGTAGTAGACCGAATGGAGTCCATTGGCCTAAAATCTAAGAGCAGTGCATTACTTAATTATAGGAGGTATATTAGTTTCACAGCGTGCGTCGAAAGGCTTGCCTTGCCTTTAACTTATCAGCCAGAACAAGGAACATCTTCTTGGCTCCCGATGGAGGTGAGCTGTTAGGTCTCGGTTTGCCAGGTCTAACTGCTAAATGTGAAACCAAAAGTTCTGACGTGACGCAAGCCATTGCAGCTTCCTTCTTCAGAGTGATAGGAATGGAACAAACGACAAAGTCGAAAACTAGTTATCTTGACAGTAATTATGTTTCAGGAATGTGGCTCGGTTACTCCTTAAAATGAAAATGTTTACTTCGAAGTTTCGTAGTGCATAGCAATCCGGTTCCAGTGCATCTTCATCTGCTGCTTCGACGTTCTGGATAGAACACTGGCCAAACCTCATAGTCATAAGAAATTCTCTTGTGAAAATGACATCCTAATTGAAGAGAGTATAAATTGATTTAACATCCCATCTTATTGTCAAGAAGGATTAATCTCCCATAAATCAACAGTGAGGTAATTTTCTTAAGCAAGTAAAGAAGAAGTATTTATTTTGTTTTCCCCAAAAAAAAATGTTTGTTATCTGCTTGAATTTTTACAAGCGCGCTTTATTATTGCGTAGGAATAAAGGAACGGAATAATTTCCGGGAATCGCTCGATGTGTTGTGAGCTCATGTAAATGATTGTTCTTCTATATTACAAAATTGCTTTTAGAGTTATTTTTATTCCTACATTCAATTACCTTCTCACGTTATACAGCTTCACTCCCCAAATTTTATGCCTCAAACCACACATTTTCCAAATGTAAAAAAAAAACTTCCCATTGTATCGTATAGCTTCAAGCTATTTACTGTTTCGTACACTTTGTCTCTCAGGTTTTTGAAAATATTTCGTTAACGTAAAGTAAAGTGTGGGTGCACGTGTCTGTAATTCATGCATGAATGACAATATAGGTAATTAATTGACTTAAAAAACAAGTTATTTTATTATGACCTCTACATGTTAGAAGGGTAGTGATAGACATTGTACATGTAAATTGTAATGATATTGAACAAATAATTTCAATTTCGTGAATTAGTAGGTAAATTGATTTTGAAATAATAATGTTGATTGGACATGAACGTCCTTAATTTGTTTGTAGAGCTTTATATCGTTATTCAAATAAAATATTTTGGGGAAGTGACGTTCGCGGAGATAATTTTGGTAATGTTAATGTAGGTATTGAGTACCATAAAATATGAGTGCACGAATGTATTTCAGCGGTGGGCAAATTCGGGATCATTTCTCACGCCATTTTCTTATCAATCTTTATGGCCGTTTGTGTTAGTGTGCGTTTCGATAGAAAATCAGAATTTGACATCGTGATTTGTTGTATAAACTTATCAATTTTTGTTGATGCTGTTACATTACAACTTCATTTTAGTATCAGTTCAAGAAGCTTTGATCAAAACGCATATATAAATGGTTTTTTTTTGTTGTATTTACATCAATCAACCTCACACGACATTGTTTAAATCTTAGGTACCATCATGCCAAGTTTAAAGCCTACACAACTTTACCTGATGCCGTTTAATATCGCTTGAGTATAGTTGGATTTTATCAGATGAAAGGGTGAGCGTTAAATATACTGCGTTAGTCGTTATTCAATTTTGACAGCTGACCTTCAGGGATTATTTTACAAAATTGTTTGGGGCGGATTTTTACCGCTCTACAATTGATGAATTGTTGTTATAATATACTGGGTGGTTTCCTAAGACCGGAGAGGTACCGTGTCTCAGAACGTAATAGCCGTAAAGCCAATTGAGGTGTTATTAATTATTACTGTCCATAACATTTGTATCGTTTCATTTTAAATTTCGAAGAACAATATTAAACAGTACGAATTGTTTAAATAACGCCCTCCAGCATGGGATGCGTACATTCATATAGTATATACAGGGTTTTCATTAATGTCCGATCCGCACGTGATTACAGGTGCTTAGACAACTAAAGATGCACGATGGCAAACCTGATTAATTTCCCTTAGACAGGTCTGCGGTGTCTAAAATGACAATGAGGTTATGAAACTAAATATTAAAATATAGTAAGTTATTGTTGAAGTTAACGAAGACAGTTTTAAACTTTAGCGTGAGTTTTTCCTTTAAGTATTTATATTGTAACCATAGTGCTCTGATCCCTTTGTAACAGATAGTCAACAGTTTAATATGTTTTATAAGAGACAAAAAGCATTTTACATTTCATTATAAAACCTTTCATTAATTAAATTAAATTAAATTAAATTAAATTAAAAATTGATCACGTGGGGGTCAGACATAGATGAAAACCCTGTACTTATTACGGCATTTTAAAACTTCCATTTTTTAACGACACTTAGTTTACCAAATTCGGTTAAATCAAATCTAAATTATAGCGCCCTTAATCGATAGATTTTTCCCGTCTCTTCTTCCTCTTACTTTGAGCTTTGTACCAAAAAGACGCAGAAATTTAGTAGCATTACCATAATAGTATTTTGTTGACAACGTATTATCTAGAAACGCCCACTAGAGGTAGAATTAGAAACTTCAAAACTATTTCGAGCAGTTTCTCGTGGTTACTTCCAATACTTCCTGAAATACAGTACCTCGCCGACCTTAGTAAACCACCCTGTATAAATTTAAAATTTTTGCTAGGTGGACTTTTGACGCTATTGAAGTATGTACTGTAAAGCGTATGATGGTTCAACACGCTTGAGATGTGGCTTCCATAAGTATTTTTACCGAATTGTTTGGGGAGGACTTTGTTACAATTTTTGCCGCTTCACAATTGATGAATTGTTGTTATAAGAAACTGGGTGGTTTACTAAGGCTGCAACCAATCCATCGTCCAGGAAAAAGGCCATTCAAAAAATCTCGCACCTGTACAACATAATGAGGAGATGCACCATCTTGCTGGAAAGTCACTTTGTATTCTCTTTAGTTTACTTCATTTTTTTAAATTTTGCTCGTAATTTCTCAGCAACAAATTGATCAAATTAAGTAATGAACACTTTTTCAAACTTAAAGGTCACTTATTCCCTTGTTTTATTTAAAAATCTGAAGGGTTGCTACTTGCTACCCCTCACTATGTGTGAATTAAGTAAGTAAAGTTGCAAAAATTGGTTCACCTTCATATAAAAATAACCGTGTTTTTGAAATTTTGTCAAAACGTTTTAGCGGTGTACAAATTCTCTTTGGGACACCGTGTATATG
This sequence comes from Pyrocoelia pectoralis, assembly GCA_036250285.1. Taxonomy (NCBI): domain Eukaryota; kingdom Metazoa; phylum Arthropoda; class Insecta; order Coleoptera; family Lampyridae; genus Pyrocoelia; species Pyrocoelia pectoralis. Next base: position 51,283,239 of record CM070077.1, on the reverse strand, counting down.
TGCATGATACAAGTAGTGTCATTGCAAACTATAGAGTAGTTGCTAAATTACGTGTAATAAATAGAATAGAATACTTTATTTGACTATTTTTATATAAAAAAATAGGTACATTATAGCAAGTGTTTTAACTAAAATGTTTTAATTGTGTCTTACATTTTAATAATTTTTAATGGTGAACTCCACTCGGAAGAATATTAGGTATATACAGGGTGATTCAATATTCACTCCCTACCCCTCGGATATGTATTCTACAACTAAAAATAAGATAAAAATAAAGAATAGTAAAATCCCGAAAGCCTAACCGTTTTCTAAACGTTCGGCAGCAGCAGCACAGGCGTTATCATTACAAGCGCCTAAAACTTTTATCATATCGACGTATTCGATAGTAACGACAAGTAAATGCATTGCAATTTGATTTAAAAATTTGAATTGTTTTATTCTTTATTTCAATTTTACCAGAAAACGGTTAACTAGGCTTTCGGGATTTTACTATTCTTTATTTTTATCTTATTTTAAGTTGTAGAATACATATCCGAGGGCCGGGGAGCATTTTTATATCTATCACACGGTAACGCGAATCGAGCGATCCCGAACTATCTATGTTTACGTTTAGCATTTTTTTTACTTCCAAATTTTGTTTAGTGTTGCCATTTTGTATCAATTAAAAAAATATATACTAAACCTGCAAATTTAAAATTTAAACAGGGATGATGGGGCAAGTGATACGTCATTTGAAAGGTCTTTCTTTTCTGAATTCAGTGCACCTGTTTTTTTTAGGTTTTCATTTTTAACAAAATTGAAATTGCAAAAATGCAGAATATGATAACATTTGAATGTGATCATTGGCCATATTTTCAGGAAAGTAAGATTATTAGTAAAAAATCCAAATCTGATCTCAACGAAGTCAATAAAGTTTGTTTAAGTAGCTTAATTTTGTAATGTAAGACGCTGTAGAAGTTATCGAAAAATAAACTACACTTGTTAGAAGTGTTCGCACTTATTGAAAATTTGAATTTCAACATACAAAACCACTGAACAGAGAAATAAGTTTTGAAGATGCCACTCAAAAGGTATTCAAATTAAATTGACTTTAAATAATTCATTTATTGTACCAAAAAAAAACGATCCGTTTCCAAATTTACCTTGTTAAAGAATTTTTTATTGCCTTACGCTATTTATTAATAACCTACATGTATTGTGAAAACGAGAAATCGTCATCGATCATCATTGAAATAACGTAAACAAAATTATATGTATAACGATAAAAACAGGGTGACGTGTATAATTTTTGTAAAAGCTTTTGAGCTTCATCATAACTCTAATTACAAAAAAAAAGTTGCTAATTGGTTGTTAAAAAATTCAAAGAAAAAATCTGGAACTGACGGATAATGTTAAAATGAAAAGTTAAGCTTTTTATTTTAAAATTTTAAATAAAATATCTTGAAATGTTGCTTTTGAAACGTTTTTATTATCTTTACCATAATAAACTACGAAGATAAACTGAAGGGTAAAGTAACGGGTGATTGGCACTGTTTCGAACAATTAGTTATTTTTAGGTCGCTGCGTGCAACAATATTCTGATTGTCTTTACTAATTAGTTAAGATCTTATCAGGTATGTGGATGAATTGCAATCATCAATTCTTTCTTGAAGGGTTAATGAGCAACGGACGTTTATAACCAGATGAATTCTGACATGCAATGTGTATTATGAAGAATGAATTGTTTATGAAGAGCAAATCGACAAGTTGAGTGCCTCGACTACTAGTCAAACAGTAACGTCAATATAAATTTCTCATGAGTATTGTGAAGGGTTTCAACAGAACGAAACCAAAAACAGAATCACAATTTAGGAGTTCGCTTAAAGAGAGTTGTTCAGTTACCTAATATTTGTTATATGAAGGATCTTCTCTTGACTGATCGATAATTACCTACTGACAATTACAAGTTGTTTCGATAAGTTAAATAGTGTCTAAGTATACTGTAATTATACCAGATCAAAATAATAATCTGATCAATTCATTTAATTAATTACGGCAGTGCAGTGGTGGAGATGAGATGAGTTCAGCAACTGTGGTAAATCAATGACCAAATCTAATTTTTTTCTCCAGCTTCGAGGTATTCTTTCTCAAAAACGTTCACAAATAAAAAGGAAAGGCTAGAAATTCAATTGAAATTAAAGGAATAAATAACGTTAAAGGAATGTGTGCAAAATTACTTCTGCAGTACATAGACTCATCGAATTTGAACTTACTTAGGTAGTTAGATTATCCGAAAAGGTTAGTACAGTAAAACCTCGATATAACGGACCTCTATTTAACGGACTTCGGATATAACGGACAAAAAATCCGGTAAAAAAATTTAAAAAGTCCTGTTGATATTATACATAAAAGAACAAATTTTACTACAAAAACACAAATTTATTTAAGAAAATAAAAATAAAAATACGTAAATGTAATTAAGCGTGCGTTTCATTCTTCAGTTCAAACGGATTACCTTCCTTTTACTATATATTGACCTACATTTTTTGCGATTTCAGCGTTTTCAGTACGGCCGGCTGATAACGCGGAGAATAATGCTTACTTACTTGCTTAGCATAGGTTTTTTGATTTATTTTAAACTTATTTTTATATAACGGACTTTCGGCTTTTACGGACACCCCCTCCCCCCAATTAGTCCGTTATATCGAGGTTTTACTGTATAATAAATTAATCAGCAAAAGCATTTTTGCCCTAAAAGCAACATCATTATGAAAGAACATACATTTTTGTGCAAACAGTAACGATTCAGTTACCGAATATGGAAAAATTGCGGAGAAGTTGCGAGTTCCAAGTGGGAAATCGGTAGCTAACAATGTTACGAGTACAATTTATTCGCGATATTCACAATATGTCGATAAAGGAAAACTTTTACAAAGTTGTACGTTAAGTTTTAAGAACGTAGTGCACAAAGCTTTAACATTAGCATACCAGAGGGAGCAACAAAGATTTGCCGCACTAAATTCCTGGGACTTTGCTAAAGATACAGAAATCTTTGAGGGGTACATAATAGCGGTGGACACAATGCACCAACAGGTCGTGGTACAGGAACCATTTTAAGACTTCTCTTAGTGTAATAATAATGGGATGAGTCCAAAGAAAATTTTAATCGAGTTCGATCGACTACGCAGCACCTTTTCAAGGACGTAATAATAAAGGGACACCATCTTTTGCAAGACATTTTTTATTTGAATGGGTGGCCAAAGCAATTTTATAAAGAAAGCAGGATTATTCAGAAATTCTGAATCGGGACGTCCAGCATAAAATTGCCTTGCTAAAAAGCATATCCAGACCTAGAAACATACAACTATGTCAGAAGAGTAACTATCAACCACTGAAATGATGTGATCAATACTATTCCCATATCGAACATCACTGCTACAAAGTGGAGAAATGCCATCAAACGAACCTGTCCGCACTACATGGAAATTCGGAACCATCGAGAAGTATGATCGACTACATTGTTACCAAATTGAACTGGACGTGGGATAAAAGTCTCAATAGACTTTTGAAGATAATGAGCATAAACCAAGCGAATTTGACTAAATAATAATCACGCAAACTCCTACTGGAGAACAATCAAATTCTAGTGAGATGGATACGCTACAAAAAGCTGTTCCTTGAGTAGAACCAATATGACGAAAGTCCCAAAGGGAATGACAGTAACCAAAACATTTTTCAGAGTACCTTCGGGATTAAAAACAGTATTTCTGTAATTGTGGGAAAATATGTAGTGCCTAAATGTAGTGCTCAACGACAGACAAACAACTATTGTTTTTACGTCAACCATTTCATGGCACCACTATTTTTTGCTAAAGAACCACTTTTAATTTTCAATTTTTCTGTAAAATTAAAAAAACAGCATGTACGGATGTAGAATTGTTTAATCTACAAAAAAGTCTTTTTGTCTAAATTTTAGACTCTAAAACAATTAGAGAAGCAAATAATCGAATACATATTAAGATTTTTACATTGTAATCCCCGTCGCTAAATTCTACACCCTGTATAGTAAAAATTGACATCGTTTACTCTTTTTCTCTATTGTTTTTGGCCAATCCTAATTCGGTATCGAAAGATAACTATGTTTATAAGTCCATGGTGGAGTCAGAGGCTCAAAAAGGGTAGCGATTGAATTAATAAAACAAGTGGTGGGAGTGGAAAGAGGGAATAAAAATTGCACGTCTGTAAAAAAGCGATCTTTTTTACTTTTTTCCTCCAACATTTTTTGTGATTTACAAATTGCCCTCTCCACCTCCCCAAGACTCACCTAAATCTAGCACCCCGGATTCTGCACAAATGAGCTATTGTTTTTCTTTCCACCTTTAAGGGAGGTGATGGTGGTGTAAATCACAAAAAAATGAAGAAAAAAAGTAAAATTAAATGACCAGTAAACTGGCACACAACTTTGCCGTGTTTACTACAATGACGTATTAAATAAAATAGTTTTTGCGTAATAACTCAAAAAAAAAATATAAAAATAAATGTATAGTGTGTAGTATAGTTGTAATCAGAAAATGATTTCTGATTTTCCCCTGAAATAATATACAGGGTATGTCATAAATATTTTGCATATTTTGTTAATTTCCGATTAGGCCGGAAGTGAGTTGGTATACTTATTATACTCGATTAAAAGAGTCGTATGTCCTATACTTCACTGTACAATTTTACTTCTTCATCTTTGTTAGCAAAAAAGTTATGAATTTTTAAAGTTTTCCACTTCAAACATTCATCCCCCTTCCCCTATGGGAAATAGAGAAATAAATGTAGTGCCAATAGTTTTTCATGAACTATATGTATAACATTTCAAAAAATAAAAAAAAATGTTTGTAGTAGATTTTGAAAAAATCGATTTTCAATTTTTGACCAATTTTGGGAACCAATAAATTGGCCACGTTAAATTTTTGTTCTTTATCAATTATAAGTAAAAGTTCTGGCCATCCTATGGCTACAATTTCCAATTTTAAAATTTTAATTTAGTTAAACGGTTCTTAGGCTACACCCTAAAAAGTAAAAACTTTGGAGAATTTAGAAACAAACGAGAAACGGTGTTGTACTTGTTATCATGTCTACTAACTTTTCACCAAGGGAAATTAGTTTGGGTTAAAATTTGAATGTTTGCTCCGAAAATAACGCCCCTAGTTGGGCCCCTTTGGACCGACTTTGATGAGAAGAAGAAAATTTTATTGACCAATGGATTTCAAACGTAATAGTGTTATTGCGCTTTATTTGGCTGGAAAATCAAATGCAGCTATTGTTAAAGAGCTCCAGCATCTGAAAGTGAATAAAATGTTGGTGTCCAGAACCATAAATCGTTACAAGGATACTGGTAGTGTAAAAAAACGTTATGGAGGTGGTCCGAAAAAGGCTGCTACTAATCCTGATATGGTTCGTAAAGTAAAGATTCGAATTCAACGAAATCCGAGGCAAAGCGGCAACAAAATCGCCAAGGAAATGCATACTCGTATATCTGACAGAAGTGCTCGAGGAATATTGAAAAATCATCTTCATGTCAAGCCTTACAAGAAACAAAAAGTTCATTACAAGCATCAACGCTACGCAGATGAAAGTACGCTTGGGAAGAGCGAAAGAGTTGAAACGCTTGCACGCAGCCGGTGAGATTGCAAACATTGTTTTTTCTTATGAAGAAATTTTCAACATTGAACAGTTCGTAAACAAACAAAACGATCGGGTATGGCTAAGTGAAAGATCAAATGAGAATTTGAACGCTCGTTTGGTCCTCAGAAGTCATTATCCTCCTCAGGCGTGGTATGGCCCCCAATAACTGCTGATGGGCGCTTTCCACTTCTGTTTTTGGAACCTGGCGCCAAAATGAATAATCCATGATGTGTCAGGCTAAAATGAATGCCACTATAACTACCGTGAAATGATATTGGAAGCTGCTTTTAGGCCTTGGGCACGTAAGCATTTCGGTTCCAGGCCGTGGACCTTTCAGCAAGATTCAGCGCCGTCGAATAAAGCTCGTGTGAATCAAGATTGGTTAAGAGAAAACGTTCCACACTTCATTTCGGCTCAACAATGGCTTTCAAATTCACCAGATGAAAATCCAATGGACTTTTCCATTTGGGCCATTTTAGAGGCCAGAGTTTGTACTAAAAATATGGAAGTTTGGATTCGTTAAAGTCAGCGCTTCATCGGGAATGGAAACGAATTTGAACTGTCCATGTTCGTGAAGCGTGCGAGTCGTTTTTTCACAGAATTGATCAAATTATTATCAAAGCAAGAGGTTGAATACATCGAGCAATAGAATGTTTTATGAAAAATATAATATGTTTAAAATATTTTTGGAATAGACAAACTTTAATAGTTTTCTCTCCAATCGAAACCAAATTTTTAATGATTCCAATGGAATGGACATAATTTTATATTCCTCTATTAGAGAGAATGTGAATCTTCACCATTAGGTGTCAATGGGCGTTGCATAACTTTTCTGTAATTTATTTTCACGTATAAAAACCTTATTTAATCAAATGCACGTTGGATCCTTTGAGTATATTTTAAAAGATAACAAACTGAGCATTTGAAGCCTTACGCACTTTCGTTAACCCTTTCAACCCTTTTTAAAGATGGAATATAGTTATACGTAGGTAGAGTAACGAATTTAACCCCTTAATATTCAAATTTCGAAACCACCCAGTAGAAGCGAAAATAAACACTTTTTCGCAAGTTTACTATGGAAATATGAAACTATTCCAAAAGTTTTAGCGCCCTAGAGGGAGGATTAGTGCATAATTCGTCTAAGGTGTGATATTTCAAGGAAAATTTGAATACATTAACCTTCGACGGTATCTACGCGTTGATATAAATTTAAGCACATCAGGATCCTGTTGCCTTAAAGTGTAGAATTATGTTACTGTGTTAGCACTGTAGTGTGTCAAAATATCGATTTAAAGGAAAGCCATGAAGAAAAATTGGAAAAATAAATTCTAAATTGTTTCCTTTGTATTTCATTTAGAAAACATGCTTTGTCTCCGCGGTTGATGTTTACACAAAACGGAAGTGTTTGCTCAGAAATTTGATTCCATTACGTGCTTTGTGTAAAGGAGAGTTCACAAACAACGCGCTGATACAAAAAAAAGTTTCAGCAATTCCCACTTTGAGACGAATGAAATGTAATAAATAGAAATTAACTGTTTACGAACTTTATTAATTATTTATGTACCTCTGCTTACTGTGATGCCAGTGGAAAACTCACCTAAAACAAAAATTGGGCATTAAAATCGTGTTAATGCATCAGAAAACGGAGTTCTTCGCATTCATTTTTTTGTATATAATAAAATTTCGTTTCTTCTATTTTATATTCCGTTCGTGGGGCCTTCCCTTGAATCCCAAATGTTTAACAACCACCTTCGTGCACTACTCCCCCGTCTTTCATTGCCCTTACAACGGATCATAAATTTTTAACTCTTCAACAAAATCTTACCTGTTCATACAGATTTTAAATTTTTCTTTACGTAACATAACATTTATTGAAGGATTGATGATCGAATTGATTTGGCATTGTATTTCTATTAATACATGTATCTATCTTTGCTCCAAAGCTAATCCTTTAATGAAACTAAAAGAACAATGAAAGAAAACTTTGTATGTCCAATAACAAACGGAAAGTGCAGATTTTCTATGTAAATCATGAATATTAATGCTACCAACTACTCAATAAGGAATACTTAATGTGAAAGTTGTTGAAAGACTCCCATAACTTTTTAGAAATACAAAAAGATTTTATTTCACATAGGAACTCCTTACAAACAACGAACAATTTTAATTTCTTACACATTTGCAGTATTGTAGTTTAAAGAGCTAAACGTGATATACCTGGTAAATATGGCACTGTTGAAAATTTACTAACAGGTGTTCGGAAGTCTAAGTGAGGTCAGTTGTTGAGAAGGAAGCCAAAAGTTGGTATGAAAAGGGAGGTAGAGCAGATCCTCCTTTGTAGAAGAGAAGGATTCTCCCATGAACAAGTTGTAGCTGAATTTATTCTGAGGTACCTTGAAGTAGAGCCAGTGTTGCACATAACGGAGGGCACGTTCAAAGCTACCGGAAGGACGATGCTTCCCGATCTGTATATTCAAGCACTTCAGAAGAGGTGGTGGTGGTGGAACAAGTTTTGGCGAAGTCGATCGACGAAATTAATGAAAGTAAAGCAACAATAATTGAAGTAAAAACCTGGGAAGAGAAAGAGGCAATTATAAAAAATAAGGGGAACGCAGTATTTTATAGACAACGATTTAACAAAAGTAGAAGCAATAATACAAAAAGAATTAAGGGATTTATTAAAATTAGAAAAAGAGAAAGGAAGAACAGCCAAGGTGTGGTACCAGAAAATCTATATGAACAATAACTGGTGGAGGTGAAACTTGAACACAGAAAAGATGGAACCAATGGAAAGTAGCAACTATAAACCAAAAAACTGACAAAAAGAACTAACAGAAGGCAGGAAGACAACGGCAATGAACACGATCATGAGTAAAAATAAGACTAAGAATAAAGATATGAGTATAGGTACCTGAATGTAAGAAGTAAGGAGTAGTAAGAAATTTAATGGAGATTATGAGAAAGTAAGGTATCCAAATGTTAGCACGTCAAGAGACAAAAATAAGGGTAGGGAAAGGAGTGAATTAGCGGAGAAGCGGACAATAGAGCGCGCTCAAAAAACCTAAACGTGAAATAAGAGAAGATTGGTATGAGAGCGACTGCAAGCAAATTTGTGAGGAGAGAGTCAAAGCTTGAATGCAAATGCTCAAGGAAGGGGCAGAAAAGAATAAAAGATGGTAAAAGGAAATAAGAGAAGCAGCAAAGAGTATATCCAGAAGAAAGAAAGAAACTGGACAAAAAATTAAAGGTAGTAGAGGAAGAACACAGAAAGAAGGATATAAGGAATTTTTACCAAGAGGCCAAAGGGGGAAGAAAATAGGAGAACCCCAGAATACTGTAGAAATGAACAAGGCGAGCAGGAGACCCAAAAAAAAGTCGCAATATTTGAAAAAACTATTAGGAGGAAAGAATGAGGAAGGGTAAGCTAATCTCGCAGAACCGAAAGAGGCTATAGCAGAAGAACAAGACGTAGGGCAATCAAACCAGAAAGAAATAATAACAAAATTGGCAAATAATATAAGCCCAGGAGAAAATGGCATACCATCAGAATGCCTGAAAGCAGCTAGCTCACAGCTGTGGACGTGGATAACAGATATAATAATCCTGTTCATTGACTTTCAGCAAGCGTACGACAAAATCAAAAGAAAGAAAATATACAGGGCAATTGGAAAGCTCAAGATGCCTGAGATATTAATTAGGTTGGTACGCATGATGCTGAATAATTCCTAAAGCAGAGCAGTTGTAGAAGGAAACCTCTCGAGAGAGTTTGTGGTAGAGATGCCCCGAGACAAGGGGACTCACTATCGAAAACGCTCTTGAAAGCCGTAATTAGAGACAGTGGGCGAACAAACAAGGAAATTATAGAAGTATATGGAAAACTCACAATAGTACAAGGAATTAGGGTGGTTGGAGCACATGGAAAGAATGAAGCCAAATAGAATTCCAAAAAGAGTACTGATACTATTACTAGCGAAGAGAGGCAGACCCAAAAGGAAGTGGTTCGAAGCGGTAGAAGAAGATTTGAGAGAGGTAGGAGTGGAGAGCTGGTAACAACAAAACATGTAAGTGTGGAAGAAGATAGTGGCGCGGATAAAGAATAAGGGCCCTTGGGGCAAAGAAGCCAAGGTCCCAGGCGGCCAGGAGCGCTAACAATGATATTAAAGATGAATTGCAAACTCCTGTCAACCGAAAATTCAGAATTCAGTGTAATTTTGCATAACAATCAACGGAAAACGTTCTAATCTAAGGAATTTTTGCTTTTTTATTTCTTTGATATAGGTACAGTAAAACCTCGATATAACGGACTAATTGGGGGGAGGGGGTGTCCGTAAAAGCCGAAAGTCCGTTATATAAAAATAAGTTTAAAATAAATCAAAAAACCTATGCTAAGCAAGTAAGTAAGCATTATTCTCCGCGTTATCAGCCGGCCGTACTGAAAACGCTGAAATCGCAAAAAATGTAGGTCAATATATAGTAAAAGGAAGGTAATCCGTTTGAACTGAAGAATGAAACGCACGCTTAATTACATTTACGTATTTTTATTTTTATTTTCTTAAATAAATTTGTGTTTTTGTAGTAAAATTTGTTCTTTTATGTATAATATCAACAGGACTTTTTAAATTTTTTTACCGGATTTTTTGTCCGTTATATCCGAAGTCCGTTAAATAGAGGTCCGTTATATCGAGGTTTTACTGTACTACTTTAGCTAGTCAAACAAACCACCATTATGTCAACATGTCCAATATAAAGATGGTAGGTATTTCAACCCTTATCTACCTTGCGCCAAAACATGATAAGTCAACAAGGGTGTAATTGTATCTCATGTCGCATTCATGTTGGGAGTCGAAAGTGTTCCATTCACAATTTATTGGGGTATCGAGAGGAGCCAGTGAGTTTGATGCTCTAGGGTAATGATCTCCTATTCAGGATAATCATATGAGACATGAGGGCGAAACTTACTACAGAAAAAAAGTGTCACAGTGTATCGGTACGAGAAATGTGCCTTGCTTTGCTTCATTTTCTAATGACGGAAACAGTCAATGCGACACGCTACTGTTATATACTAAGCAAACTGATGAAAGAGATCGAGGTTGTTAAACAGAGTCGTTTTGTTCTTGGCTGACAATGCAAGATTTCCTAGATTGAAGTCAGCACTTCGGACACAACCAAGAGATGTAACAAGCCGGAGACCGATTGTTACCAGCATAGTTTCTTGAAATTCAGTCCACACTCCACAGTACTACAAGTGTATTAATGCCAATGGCGATTATATGGAAAATTGCCACAAAAGGATACACTGAATGTTTATGAGGATGCTAGTTGTTGAGACAAAAATGTTGATGAACAGAATCACTTGAAAGTTTAGCCATTCAAAGTTAATAGATACAGCGCCCATCAAAATTTTGATTTTCTAATATTTCTCTGACCTCTAAAAGATAAATTGTATGCTTTTTCAATTTTTAATTCAATCTTTTATCATTTTTTTAAGGTTACTTATATGGAATTGAATAACAATTCTGAAGCTACTCCAGCACTTTGAGGTTAAATAGGTTTTTTTTTTGTTACATGAGTATGAAATGTATAAATTTCGTGCGATACATTTTGCAAATTTGTCGCTACATTTTATTAGATTAGTTGTTGGTTACGTTACATATGTACAGCATGTCTTTGAGCTGGTAAGTTCACCACTGAATATAAAATTACCTACTCATTTAAGAACGGATCATCTGCTGAACAATTTTAAATGAAAAACATTTTGTTATATGATCATCTATTTTACGTAAGCTGGTTTATTTTTAAATTGACCTCTTCCTCCCCATTATACGGTATACCTACCTAATTCATGCACTTCAGATGCAACTGTTCTGCAATTTTTAAGTGTACTCAGTATAAACTCGGATAAAAGTAACTCGCATTTGAAGAAAAACAAAAGGTTGACATTCCGTTATTAAAATTCTAATGCCAAATGTGAGCCTTTATAAAGCAAAATCGAATAGGGAACAATCAAAGAGCTTTTTTAAGTATAATCAAAAGCGCTTACTTTGAAGTGAAGAGGATGCAAAGGTATACGTGTGCATATAAGGTAGCAAAGTAAATGTAGGGGAGTAAAAGCTCTAAAATCGATATTCCCTCTTCTTGGGTTTAAGGGTTAGGACAATAGAGTCTAGAGAACGTAAAAGACTCAAATACAAAAAGGCCACATAAAATTTTGATCAATAGTTTTAATCTGCTGAACTTTTGCTTGCTTGGTTGCTTTGCTATATAAAAATTTTGCAGAATACACACAATCCCATGCGACCTCATTCCTTTTCTATATTTAACAGAAACCAATTTACGTTCACAAATGAAATTGTGTTTATTTCACTTTATCTCCTAGTTATTATCGACATGCTCCCTATAATGTTTAGAAATAAATTAAGAATTCACGTCTAGTAGTGAAACTGTCTCGTGACGTCACGGCGCCGGATTAGTTAGGGGTTGTGTCGTGCAAGGGTAAAGAGTGAGTCAAGGTTACGAGATGACCTGACCTCGACCGAATCGCCTCGAAATCGTACAATGCATCCATATAAACCTGTGTATTCGTCATAATGGCTAATCAACAAAGTTTTCGGGGTTCTCTAACATAGTTTATACGACAGCGAGATGCCCCGACGAGGGATTGATTGTTACGTTCTGACTGACCTTTCCCGTATTGCGTGTACGTATCGACTAATCACGTTGTTTAAAATGAATAAATCATTTTTCGCTCTTAAAAATAAGCGGCATCTAAAAATGGAATTAATTAACTGTTATTTCATATCTACTTATTGAAATCACAGCACCTACCAATAAAAGAAGTGCATGAGCTTGTACAACGAAAACGTAAATGAAGGAAAACATCATCTTAATTTAGAAAGTGGAGTTGAGCATGAAAGCAATAAATTTTCCCCATGTTTACCATTTCGAGTTCATTTGTTTGTAAATGGTTCCGATTACGACAACTAATGGAAGTTTATGTCTTCAAATTAAAACAGTAATTTTCAAAATTCTCCAATTTGGCGTATTATAACTAATGATTAGAGGGCGGATTAATATGCACATAAAAAGTCACATATATGCGCATATATATGCACCAAATATGTTAAAGATATGCAGTCAGTTTGTTAAAATATGCAACATTATATGCAAAATATGCATAGCAAGAAATAATAAACAACTTGTATTAAACAAAAACTGTTATTATGTGAAAAAGGTTCTTAATGAAATTAAAAAAATTAAATAATTAAAATAATAATAATGTATATGTGGTGTAATATTAACTACAAATATCTAATCTTACGATCAGTTGGAGAATTAAACATATTTCTGATCATCGCTTTTCTGCCTATAACAATTTACAATAAGTTGTTTTTCCAAATTGTTTAAATTAAATCCTTGTCGCGTATCAGATAAAATATATCCCCGTTCGATCAAGTGGATGTCGGGACGCGACTGAGAAATCTCTGTAAGAAATGCAAGGCAGCTCCATCTAAATCTCGATATGATCGAATGCTACGGCGAAATTATAGCAGTGCCGCTTCTCTTACCTTCTACAGGAATTTTTAAAGGTTTTCTTTTTTAGATTTTAATCTTTTATTTAAAAAGTTTCATTTATTGTGCTCGTTTGAGGAGATGAGAGAAATTTTTTTAAGTAAAATGTCAGATTTATTTAGAAATGCACAAATTATGCAATAATATACACATTTTACAAAAATATGAACATTGCTGCAAATATATGCAAAATATGCAAAATTAAATTGGTGTCATATAACTCGCATTAATGTAATTCGCCTAGATACGGAAGGGTACTTTTACAGCATCAATATTCAACAATATGCATTTTGCATATAATCCGCCCTCTACTAATGATCTTTCCATTTCAAATACGGTCCGTCCCGCTAAGCATTTTCGTTATTAAATTATTACATGCATTTCAATTTGAAAGGGCGAAATGTAAAAGTAGGTTAGGTTTTAAAAAGGTTTCTCACATACATCATAATCATAACATCATTGATTGACACCTTAATTATGTATAGAGACGCACACTATTCGAACATTGTAAGGCTTCCACAAGACGTCTTGTTATATTTTTAGGAAACCCTTGCCTATGTCAAACCAGTGATCGGACTATGTCGAAGAGACGATTTCATCGTGACTGAAACCATTGCGAAAACGAAAACAGCAACTGTTTTCACTGAGTGGAACCACATTATTCAATGCTAATAATTTACCAATTGGTTCATTTAGATCTCCAGGAAGAGAGTATATATGCAACACTTATCGGGATTCACTCGAGTGGAAAGTTATTAGGTTATCAGGAATTGAAAACCAAGAAAACCAGAGTGATAACACGCATTGGAAGATTCCCATCTTTCCTATTTTAATATTGACGCAGACATTAATTGTGACATCCAGCAGAGCCCAACGGTATTCAAGCAGGCTATTAGGTGAACCATTTATTTTCTTGGTCGCACATAATGATGGAAGATTCGATGAACCATTTGGAGCCATTTAACGGGCAATTATTAGTAAAGGATGTATTTTCAGCGTAGTGATTCCTATTTTCTAGTTTCGTTAGTCTACTCTCCACTGTAATGAGCTATTAATCATCTCATTATCGATAGTAATATCAATAAATCTGCAGCTTTCCACGAAATCGTCTATGTCGTATATTGGGCAACGACGACCATGGCATTGAAAGTAGTAAATAGCGCTCTAAAACCCTCGAAATGACTTTAAGTAACGCACCTTTCTGATTCCTTTTTTACAGTTTGCTAGGTTTCTATCTATCAACATTTTTTATACTCATATAGTAGCAAGTGTACATACGACTTTACATCTGCATTGTTGCTACATTCCAGCTTTATCTTCCTTCTGCGTAGATTTGATCGCTCCCACAACATTCGCGTGTTCATTATTTTCCTTTCCCGTGTTTTTTTTTTGGAGCTTTAGATAGACGTTTCTGGGAAAGTTTTATAGGTAGGTTTCTGAAAATGTGTACTTGGATGTTACTCTGAAAGCCGAACCGATCTAAAATATTTTCAAGATGCAGCACTTCCGGAAGTAGCTAGTAACTTCGTTATTTTAAATGGCAACCCTTATTTTTTCATGCATTTTTGAATTCTACGTGAAATTTCAATTCTTTACTTGAAAACCGTTGCAGCTATGACAACCGAGTTTTCACCAGCGCATAGAGGAGGAATAGGGCTTTCTTTTGGTGTACTTAAAAAAAGGTTAAGTTGCGTACGACCTCATCTATGGGGCTCCAAATTTAGGAAAATTAAATGACTGAAAACTCCTAGCCAACTACTAAAAAATCCGAAAAAAATGGTATTGCAATGAAATGAGAATAAGTCAGAAACTATTAAACACAGGAATAGGAACTTGTAATACCAAAATATGCCATTTTTGACTCTATATCAAATGCAATAGTATTAAGCTGGGTGTCTTGAATTTACTGTTATAGTACCTACTATAAGTAGAAGAACCACAAAACAACTATTTTGAGTCCAGTCGGGTCTTCTCATTGCCTTTTGTTCCAACATAAACTTTGTTTAGTGGTTGGGTTGCTTCAAGAAAAATGTTCCTTCATATCATAAGTTGAGAAACGGGAGTCCCATCCTCCTTCCAGGATACGCAGTCGCTTAATGACCTTTCCTAGAATACAAGAGTGCTCTGCCTCAATAGGTTTGTTGTTCAACCACATTTCCACTGGCAAGGCTCGTAGAGGTCAAGTCAAGTGGAAGTAGACCTAGAAGAGCCTCCATGCTAGTTCACATTTCATTCGTGCACAATGGGCACACTGAGTTTTGCGAGTCGCTGAGGTATTTGTAGAATAACAGAAGAGCTCGAAGAGCCCCTAGATATCTGTCTTTACTGGGTAAATGGGTAAGGGATGCTTCTTACGACACTCTTCGGTTATTAGTACGCACACTTCACCATTGCCATTTTCTACAAAAGTGGTGTGACTTTCAGCAGCAGTACAATCTAATCTCGTTCGTCTTATGTTGTGCCATTATGGCGTAAAGCAATTTCTATTATTCTGAAGGTCGCTTTGTCAATTAATGGTCGCATTGTGGGCTCTACACAATGCAGTGATCTCCCTATCAACAGCATGCCGTGATTCTGTAGACTTGTGCACTTTGAGTTTGACACCCCCAAAGCTCAGAATTGTACGCTACTTTCACAAAAAGTCTATTGATCCTAATGATTCTTTTCCAATTAAAATAATTGGCACTGAATCTCGCTCCAACCTATACAAGAAGTAGATTACTTGAGTCTAATAACGACGAGCTGGAATCACTTAATAATGTACATTTTTGATTTATTAGTTCATAAACCCGCGATGTTTAATAGTTAGTTACGATAACCCCTTTTATCGGCCAAATTAAGCGTTTAACCGAAATACCGTAATTTTCAATTACTTTTAGAAATGAAAGAGAAACTAAATACAATTAAATTCTATTGCGACATACCTACTATAATATGTCTTTGAAATAAGACTAAAATACGTAATTACATTGATTTTGTTTTTGTATCCAAAAGGTTATTGAAATTTAAAATATTGCATGAATATATTTCTTATTGTAGATTATTCTGCCTTTAAAAAAATAACCCTTTATTTTTCTCATTACATTTTTCACAGTTTTTTGACGATCTTACCGCGCTCGGCTCTACCATTTCAACGTAGGTACAAAAGGCAGGTAATTTCGTTAATGCGTCTAAACTCATTATAACTATTAATAGCCTCGCGCTTAATTTTTGTCGTTAGAATAAAAAAGTGTAAGTTACTGCGCGTTTTACCCGTTAATTAAATTAGAGCCGTTGAGGTTTGGAACTTTTCAAACAGAAAAGTTAACAAACAGCAAAATTGCTTTGGTATGCAAAACATCTATTGTATTAATTAACAACTATATTATATTATGTGTCCCACTAGTTATTTTACAGGATTTATGCAGTTATTTCGTGCAACCCAAGCATCATATAATGGTAATGAAGCTGCAGGGTTTACCGCAGTAACCAACAACTGACAATAAAAAGAGAACTGGAGCGCAATACAATAATACAACGTTCTTAGTAAGGAATAAAGCGTAATTTAGGTTATTGTTCAAAGTAAATTGTAAATTACCGAGGAGGTTAAGGAATATTTGTACTCATCTGTCACGTCGCGTACTAATGAATTTAATCGTGTGGAGCTTCAAGTTTCATAATACAATTTTGTATGAAGTTTCTGAATTTGAAGTTGTGTAAGTGGCAACCAATTTTCGGTGACAATAAAAAAATCGTTTATACGACAGTAAGGATTTCCAATTCTAGGACGGAAAATAGCAAATACAAGTATGAAAAAGTCAGTTTACTGTTATTGCAATCCTTAAAGTTGGTATGGGATTAATTGGGTACAAACATGGTGATGAAGTATACAATATTTTTCTACCAAGATAGTTTGTGTTTTATTAGATATGGCACTTTCAGGTTCAATTTATACGCAAATATAGTTAGGTAGTTGTTTCCTTCATTTTTCGTGCTGTTGGTGTTTCTGATGTTTGATTGAGATTTTATTGATTCTAGTTTTAATGAGCACATACCATTCATTCGCTCATAACGTCGAAAGTAATCTTCGCTTGTAAGAATAATTACTCTTTACGTTCAGAATAATCTAAGCAGAGACGCTGTGAATATTAAGTACTCTAAAATACTAAAATATGATAGTAGCAGGAGTTTACACAGTTTATACTCTCAAGTACAAAGTAAGACGAAACGTCTATCTCATTTCGAAAGTTAGTTACGTTTTGTTATTGTTTAGGCTTTCAGCTTGCACTACTTACTGATCTTATTTTAGATTGATAAGGAACTTCCTTCACGATTACTAAAAAACCGCATAATGTAAAGGTATAGAATAGTTATTTGTATCATTAGGCCAGAAACTGCACTTTTGCAAGTGCGAGTAATATGGGAGGGAGAGGCCCCGAAAATGCGAGCACTTGGGAAACAGTTTCTGGCCAAAAACCTTTTCGGTCGACAGATCTAAAGTTTTTTAAATTAAAGCTTTGGAATCCTAGGTTTTAGTACGCCTTTAAGACGACAGTTCGGGAAATTCGTTGTTACGTCGGAAATACCGTATCGAAATTATCATACAAGGGAAAGTCATTAAATAAGTCACAAAAGGCTATTATAAAAATAAGGGTGGTAATTTTCGCCGCCCCAAGAATTGTCACTCTAAGCCCAAGAATTATTATTTTTACCCCAAGAATTATTTTTTCGATCCCAGCTTTTTAAGTATTTTGGTCCCAAGATTTCTGATCCCAAGAATTATTATATTAGCCCCCAAAAATTATTATTTTAACCCACAGAATCATTCTTTTGGCCCCAAGATTTTATTCATTTTACCCCATGATTTTATTCATTTTACTCCAAGATTTTACTCATTTTGCTCCAAGGTTTTGACATTTTTACCTAAGATTTCCATTTTCACACCAGCCTTAAGTTGTATGCCAAAGATTTTAGAGACTTACTAAATAAAGTACGCAAGGAGTTTATAGGTATGAGCTTCTATATGTAGCCATTGTAAATTTTTTTTAGTTTCAAATACTATTTAGTATCATATTCCCGTTTTTGTATTAATTGAAAAAAAATATACTAAACCTACCTCTAACCTAAGCGCCTGAGTGGCAAGATACGTTTAGGGTGGCATTTTTTGTAGTTTCAAATACTTCTATAAAATAAGTAAATAAATAAAATCTTGGGATAAAATAAATAAAATCTTGGGGTGAAATGAATAAAATATTAGGGCCAAAAGAATAATTATGTGGGCTAAATTAATAATTTTGGGGGCTAATATAATAATTCTTGGGAACAAAAATATTGGGACCAAAATAATTAAAAAGCTAAGGTAGAATAAATAATTCTTGGGGTAAAAATAATAATTCTTGGGGTGAGAATGACAACTCCTAGGATGCACTAACTAAATAATATCTCTAAAAATTATTTATTAGAAAATAGTTAACCAAAAACAAGTTTTATTTTTCAACAAAGTCTCCATCTACATTAATACACTTATCCCATCGCTTTATCAATGCCCAATGCCTCCTGCATAAAAGTGTTTGGGCTGGCGTCTGAACCCCGTGCGTACCTCTTCAACATCGTTGTCACCCTCGAAATGTTTACCACCAAGATGCTTTTTGAGTGGACAAAACAGATGATAGTCGCTTGAGGCGAGGTCGGGACTGTAAGCCGCATGTTCAAGAAGTTCCCACCCTAATTATATAAATAATGCGGCCTGACATTATCGTGATGCAGCAATATTCCTCTCGTCAGTAGGCCTGGACGTTTTCGTGGAATTGCATCCCGAAGCAACAACAAAACTCTACAGTATGATTCAGCAGTCACGTTCTCATTTCTATTCTGGAAATGGGGTATGAGCACTCCTTGAGAATCCCAGAACACGGTAAGCATAACCTTACCAGCTAAGGACACAACCATGAATTTCTTTGTTGACGGCGAAGAGGGACGTTTCCATTGCATTGAAGCACGCTTTGCTTCGGGTTGGTAGTGGAGCACCCATGGCTCATCACCAGTAACAATCCTGTTAAGCATGTTCTCCCCTTCCAACGTGTATCGAGAGAGGTGTTGCAAGGACAACCCCATTCGAATTCTTCTGTGTTCGTCGGTCAGTTGTCTACGTACCCACCGTGAGCAAACTTTTCGGAAATTCAAACGATCGTATATCAGTTTGTAGGCTAAACCCTGAGAACACCCTATTGCCGTTGCTATACTGTCTATTGTTACCCGCCTCTTAGTTTGAATCATCTCTTCCACTCGTCGAAGTGTTGCGCATCTGTCGCAATCTAAACGGGGCGGCTGCTTCGCTGATCGTCAATAACTTTTGAACGCCATTGAGGGAATTTTCGCGACCCAGCCATACACTCCCGAATGGAAGACGGAAAATTCTGCAAACCTTTCACTTCGAAAAGTTCTATTTTGACACACATCTCCATCTCCATCGACGAAGGGTTTTTCACCTACGTGACCAGATGAAATGGACCATACAAGATTCCCCCACAAGAAAAATCACTTGGCATATCCGAAAGATCTGCGCTCATGCTGTGGAAACACTTTGCCACAAGCGCCAGTTTGGCCAACAATGGAAAAAGAGTATGATGAACATAAAATTATGTAAACAAAAGGTGATTAAAGTGATTTGTGATCTGTTGTAAAAGAAACGTAAGTGAAAACATTTAAAACCGGTATTATAGTCATACTAATAATGTGAAACGATTAATAACTAATTTACACTCACTAACAAAATAAAAAATAAGAGTTCTGCTGGTCCGGATGATGTACCATCATTTCTGGTAAAGTACGTCCTATCTATAATTATCAAACCACTCACATATTGTGCTTAAAAACTGGAAAAGTAATACCAGTCTTCAAAAAGAGTAATCCCGAATCACCCGACAACTATCGGCCTCTATAACTCTCCAAAATTTTTGAATACGCATTTTTGGACAGGCTTGTCGACTTCCTAAATTGCAATAATATTTTATCTCATAACCAACATGGTTTTAGGAGCGGTAGATCTGCTCAGACAGCCATGCACTCTTTCTATGATAACGTCATTTCACATCTGGACAAGGGTTCTGAATCAATCGGCATACATTGTGATCTGTCAAAAGCATTTGACTGTGTCTCTCTAGAAATACTTTAAAAGCATCTACCTCGTTGTGGTGTAAAGGACATTTCCCTAAATTGGATACAGTCCTTTTTATCTAATCGAAAGCAATACATCAGTATCACTTATAATAACAATGGATCTCTTAAAATTTTTAACTCTAACTGCCTGGAAGTTAGTGCAGGTGTACCACAAGGTTCCATACTTGGCCCTCTCTTATTCGTTCTTTATATTAATGCCCTCGACGATGCTGTAAAGGATACTTCTTTAACCATTTATGCAGATGACATATCTGAAGTCGTCTCCAGTAATTCGACAGCCTTTAAATGCAATGAGACACTATCAAATATTAGTACTTGGTTCAGTTACAAATTTATCTATCTTAATCCTAAGAAAAAGGTGTATTTAAGGTTTCACAATTACCAAAATAAATGTGAAAACTTAACTTTGAATGTTCAAAATTCGCTAATTACTAACGTTCAATCGACAAAATTCTTAGGTCTGTTTATTGATGAAGGTCTGAATTGGAAATGCCACTGCCAACAACTTATCAATAAACTAAATTATTTAAATTTTTTAAATTTGCGTTCATTACTAAATAAAAACGAGTTATATGTATTATACTATGCTTATGTTGAGTCTCGAATGAGATGTGGTATCTGTTTCTGGGGCTGGTCTACTCTTGCACAAGAAGAGTTATTAGATGCATAGAAAGGATTAGTTCCTCTACTAGTTGCGTTGAAATCTTCCAAAAATTTAACATTTTAACTCTACCTAGCTTAGTTATGAAATGTGCTTGTATGTGTTTCTAAACAAAAAAAGTTTTAAAAAAAAGAAAAATGTACATGGATTTAATACCAGGGCAAAGGAAGACCTACATGTTTCATACGCACATTCCTCAATTGGCCTGAATGGCCCAAAATCCATGGGACCTAGACTATATAACCTTCTCCATCCTTTAGTCAAAAACTGTCAATCAGTAGCACAATTTAAACCTCGACTGAAAAAATATCTACTCGGTAAATGTTTATACTCTGTTGACCAATATTTATGATAATGTTATATAATATGTATAATGCTAGTCCTTATACATATGTAAGATTCTGCATGAGGACAATAAACAACAATAAACAATACAATAAACACTGCTAATATTGATTAAATCCCTTGAGTTTTTTTTAAGAAATTAGCAAAGATGTAGGTACACTTATAGAGACTATAAGAAAGATGACGTTAATTACATTGTCACGTAAGCCATTTTAATCCAAAAACCGCAAATTACATCACTAGGTCGATATTATACTCTTTTTTGTCACGAAACTGTCACGACGAACATCTTTCTAAAAAACATAAATCTTGCTTTTATTTCTTATGCGTCTACAAGTTTTCCGATAAAGCCAAATTTCAATGCCACTCTCTTCGGTCGATCGTAACACACTTTAATGCGTCAATGTTCTCTTTCTCTAAAAGGTTAAAGGTATAGGTACTCCGAAAATCGGTAGTTATTGAAATTCTATGGTACGTATTCGTAATTCAACGTTTTTCGTAAATAAAACGTAATAATTTTGGTCAATATACTTTGGAAATGTGGGAAAAAAGAGAGTTTCTAAAGGGTTTTACGTAAAACTAATGTTGATGGGGAGGCAGTTTTTCCTTTCCAAATGGAAGGTTTAGGTGTCGAATGTCACATTCGTCCATTGTTCTGATGTCAGTCGGCAGAGCTGTCAGACATTAACGTTAAGGAGATAAAATGCAATTTGGTGAAAGCAAACGCTTCCAGCAATACAGTTCAGTTTACTTATTTTAGTGTGATCTTACGCCATTGTGACATGAGGAATTTTCTCTACAATTAGGTATACCAATAACGTGTACAGTGAAAACGTGTCGTATATCATCATACATTGCAGAACTCACGTTAAGTATCTTGAAATCGGATGTTAGCCTGTTCGGTATTATGGGGATGAAGAGGAAACAGCGCGCAAACACGAGTCGAATTTCAATTGATAACAAAACCATAACCGTTCGTATAACGAAAGTTTTAAGCTGGAAGTTATTGCGGACATTGAAAAAGATCGAGCGTATCCCGACACGTGTCTTTTTTTTCGTCTGTAATCCTGAATGAGTAAAAAATGATTATTATCAATAAATGTCGTAGCGCACATGTGTGATTTAATCACATTTTCAACGCGACTAGAATCCCGATTGAAGATCACATTTCTGGAATAAGTTTCATATTTCACAATAATATTGTTACAGGTTTACGCCAACTGATGGTAAATACCATTAGGTTCGCCTTAGCGGACAGCAAAATTATGTAGGTGTAAAAGGCATATTATGACATAAGCGAATATTTCTAATTAACAGAAAGAAAGTTATTTGTAATAAAGTACTCAAAAATTGAAATTGAGGCCATCTTAGCAAGCCTTCAAAATACTATACCTTTATGAAAATCTTGAACTTCTGTAATTAAAATAATTACCTACATCAATTATGATGGAACGCTTAACAGAAACAAGATGACTTTGGTAACATGATTTATTACCATGGTTGCTCTAATTTGTAAATGAATGTTTATAATAAAATGTTTAATTGGCAACGTTACATTTTTGTTCTTATCGATTATAAATAAAAGTTCTGGCAATCGGCTACAATTTCCAATTTACAAATTTTAATTAACTTAAAGCGTTCTTGAGCTACAGTGCAAAAAGAGAATTGCTATGTTGGCCGTCATTTTGAATTTAACAACAAACGAAAAACCATCTCCACTAACTTTTCTTCAATTCAAGTGAAATTAGTTTGAGTAAAAATGTGAATTTTTGCACCCGAAATAACGCCCTTATTTATTATTATTATTGCCGGGGGTGGTCCCAATAGGTTCCCACATTGCGACAGTTTGGACTATTGTGTTCCCCGGCGTTGTCTACCCTTCAAGAATTGAAGAATACCTGTGTCTTTCACAAAGTCCAGGATTTTAGTAGGGCGAATCTTCGTTACTTCCTCTTGTGTAACCTTTTCATTTCCAAGTAGGTGTTCCCTTGCCTTTATGAATTCCTCACATTGGCAAATAACGTGATAGGGCGTTTCATCTGCCTCACCACAACCCCTGCATGTCGGGCTATCGGTTAGTCCCACGTTATGCAGGTGTTTGTTCAGGCGACAGTGGCCCGTGACCATTTCTGTCGCACGTTTCATCTTCGTCCTGCTTAACTTTAAGATGGACGTAGCTAGATACCCGTTTAGGGTTTACAGAAAGATCTTCGAATGATTCTGTTCTGCGATTTTGGACCAATGTCTGCAATGCTCTTTTGTGAGTGTTGGCCGAATCTCCTTTGTAGTTGATTCCACAAGCCGGTTCGGGTACTATAAATGGTTTTGCGTTCGCCATTCTCGCAAGCTCGTCACCTGCGGTTCCCGCGTGCCCAGGTGCCCACACTAGTGTGACTGAGTTAGCTGCAGTAGGGGTCGTTATCATTGCCACCTTGCTCAGATTCTGTATGTTCTTCTGGGTGGAGGTTTTATGCCACCACACCAGTGGGGCATACGTAATGATTGGTCTGATCATTCTGGTGTATATCCACTGGGTCATCATTGGAGATAAGCCCCACTTGCTTCCGAACGCTCGCCTACAGGCCCACAAGGACTTTGTGGCTTTGTTCGCTGTCTTCTCTAGGTGCGGTTTGAAGATCAGCCCTTGGTCTAGCGTTATGTCCACTACCTGTACCTTAGTGCCATACATTGCTATGTAATTTAGCTTTGTCGGCCCTTTTTTTCGCGAGAAGAGAATGAGGTCCGTTTTTGTTGGATTAACAGATAGACCCTCTTCTCCGCACTATGCTTCCACTAGATTTAAAGCTCCTTATATCACATCTGATACGGTCTCTTCAAATCGCTGTCATCGGCATAGCCAACAGTAGTGTAGCCTGCCTCGCTTAATCGCCTCAGCAGTTCGTCCACTACCAGGCACCGCAATAGAGGAGAGAGAACTCCCCCTGTGTATATCCTCGTGCGGCCCTGACCGCTACAGAGTCGTTATTAAGCGAGGCTGTAACGTTCCTATAAAAAAATAACGCCCTTAGTTTGGGCCCCTTCGGGTCGATTTTGATCAGAAGCTTGTTTTACCGATGAAGTTTTTTTATAGGCCTTCGTTTCAAATTTTATCAAAATCGGCCTAGTATTTAGGCTCCACAGCCGTCACCTCTGCACGCACGCACCGACAGATAAACATTTTTCAAAAATTGTGATTTTAGACTAAGGGTGACTCAAAACGTCGAGATTCATTAAAATCTCGAGTTCGATTTTTTTATCAATTACAATATAATATGCACGGGAAGGTAAAATGAGAAAAAGTTACTAATTCCATGTCTAAACATTTCATAAGTATTTTCTTCTCAAAACTGGATTGAGCTTAATAAGCTCATGTGGTCATTTTTTTCTTGTTTCCTTTTATTATATTTCGGATTTTTACCCTCTAAGTAGCTTGTACTAGAATATCTGTTAGCTAGTGTCTATTGTTTCCATGTTACCTTGCGTAAATCCTAATATGATGTTGTAAAAGATTTTGAAATGTACATATAAATGTAGCCGTGTGTCTATATGAAATACCT
Organism: Pyrocoelia pectoralis; assembly: GCA_036250285.1. NCBI lineage: Eukaryota > Metazoa > Arthropoda > Insecta > Coleoptera > Lampyridae > Pyrocoelia > Pyrocoelia pectoralis. The sequence continues at coordinate 51,258,297 of CM070077.1, read as the reverse complement.
ACCTATAATTAATGAACAAGTTGGCCTTACTCGTCCATCGTAGCTTTACACTCTAGATATAGATTATAAAAAATATATTACAATCTCCTCAGACTTCGCGGAAAGGTAATGGATTAGACCTTGATTTGCACCAAAGACTTGACGATCTCATTGATACAGTTCTGTTCAATCTAAACGGCCCTTTGTCATCTACACTGAAAATGTGAAGAGTTGTTAAATTACTACAATACTAACACTATTAACAATTCTGAAAGTAAGTTTAATTTCAAACTAGCCAACAAACGGGATGTACTTAATGCTTTGTTAAGTATAAAATCAAATTCTTTAGGTTCTGACAACATCTCATGTAGAATGTGGAAGCTGTGCTGTCCTTATATAATTAATATTCTAACACATGTTATAAATGTTTGTTTGGAAAGTAGTGTTTTTCCCAGCAGCTGGAAAACTTCAAATATTATACCTTTATCTAAAGTCAACGAACCTACAGATTATAGTGACCTACGCCCTATCAGCATATTGCCATGTTTATCTAAAGTCTTGGAAAAGATTATGGCTTCTCAAATTAGAGAATATTTGATTAATCAGGAAATTTTACCATCCATGCAGTCAGGATTTAGACCAGGCTTTAGTTGCACTACCGCATTGCTACATGTGACGGATATAATAATGAAAGGTATTGACAACAATAATTTAGTTGCCCTGGTACTTTTAGACTACTCGAAAGCATTCGACAGGATTTGTCACGACATTATGTTAGCAGTTACCTACTTCATAGGTTTTGATACTACCGCTGCTGACCTCATAAAAGATTATATATCGAATAGGTACCAAACAGTTATATTAAAGAATCAACGGTCCAAACTACTACCGATTAATGCTGGTGTGCCGCAAGGTTCTATTCTTGGTCCTTTATTATATATTATTTACACTTGTAATTTGCACAAATCACTCGAACATTGTTTGTATCACCAGTATGCAGATGACACACAACTGTTATACGAATTTTCATCAGCAGATATTGATCTTGCGAATCTTAATATTAACTCGGATATATGTCGCCTGGTTCAACGATCTAATAAACACGGCTTGGAAGTAAATGCAAAAAAATGTGCCCTAATGTTGTTTGGTAGAGCTAAATTAAAAAATTCGTTCTCATCTAAAATCAATATTAAAGTTAAAGATGAAATGATACCTCTCAGTAACAGTGTGAGAAACCTTGGCCTTATTATTGATAATGACTTACGTTTTAAAAAGCATGTGAACGAAATGCTTCGTAGAGCATATAGTAATCTTAAAATAATTTTTGGCAACAGGTACTTTTTGAATCAATCGATTAAAGTTATTCTCTGCGAATCGCTAATCTTATCTCAATTTAATCACTGCGACAGTGTATATGGACCTTATATTGATGCCACTGATAAAAAGAGAATTCAACTGATGCAAAACACGTGTCTTCGTCTTATATTTGGAATTAAAAAATATCAACATATCTCTCATAAACTCAAAGATGTACATTGGTTAAATATGAGTAATCGTAGGCTTTTCCACGCCGGTTGCTTATACCAAAAAATTATGACTTCCAAGATACCTGACTATCTTTACGATAAAATTCAATTTAAATGTGCTTCTCACAATATAAATACTAGACCAAAATACCTTATCATACCACCTTATCATAAAACATCTTTCTTTGAAAAATCTTTTAGTTACAACATTTACAAGGTATACAATGATATACCTACTCATTTGAAACAATTAAAATTTACATCATTTAAACCGCGTTGGAAAGACTTCCTATTTGAAAGACAGCTGCAGACAGTTCAATAGTCTATTATGGGTAATCATGGATATAATTTTATTATTTAATTTTTAATTTTTATATTTAATTTATATTTATTTATGTTCGTTTAACGCCATTTCTTGATCAGATATTGTGGTTTGTTATATGAGGGTTAGGTGGTAGAGCAGACGGTATGACTATGTCTACTAGTCTGAACCTCGCCCTTTTAGGTTTTGTAGGTTTTGTATCTTGCAAAACTTAATAAATGGATATTATTATTATTATTATTATTATTAAATTTCCTAGAGACTTTTCGTATACCTGTACAAGGTATTTGGGACAGTTAATCTTGGTGGTTGTAAATAAAACATCTAAATATACGGTCCCCAGTGAAACACGCGACAGATAGACTTGGAACAAGTTTTAGTTGGTTGATTTTCTGTTTGTTTATAAATTGGACATCTGTCAACAATAACCACTCATAATACCAACACATATTGTAACGTAAAAATATTTTTTCTAACAACAAAGATGCCCGAGTTCTGTGCCAAATTAACAACATTTGCAGGAAGCTTTTCTTTTCTGCTTTAACATGGAGAAAATGCAACTGGAGTAAGTCGTTCGCTTACGAAAGTCTACGTCAAACATGTAGCATCGACAACTACCGTGAAAATTGGTTTAATCGCTTCATAAGTGGGGATTTCGACACTGAGGGCAAGGAGCGCTCCGAAAGACCTGAAAAAAAATGAGGACGCCATATCTACAAGCAAGATGATACTCAATCACAAGATGAACTTCCGAAGGCATTAAACGTGATTCGCCATGGTATTTCCAGACGGTTACATGCCATGGGAAAAGTTCAAAAGGAAAATGGGTGTCGCATGAGTTAACTGAGAGATTTAAAACGGAAGAACCACTTTCGAAATTTTGCCTTTTGCGCCATGCAAGAAAGAGTTTCCTGCTTCAAACTGTTGCTGGTAGCTTTTACCTATATATCGACGGTGTGGCCAAATACCTTCAAAAAGAAGCGTTTGGTGGAACCAGAAAGGAATCGTATACTATGAGCTGCTAATTCCAGGTGAAACTATCAATGGGCATCGCTACCGACAACAATTGATCAATTTGAAACATTCGTTGCTCAAAAAACGATCCGAATGGGACACGAGACACGAACGTGTGATATTGTATCACGACAACGCTCTCTCTCATAGAACTTCCATCATCCAGGACACCATGAAAACGCTCAAATTTGATCATGGCGCATGGATTGACCGGCCTACACTTGGTTTCGGTCCAAAGACGCGTCATTTTACCGTTGCCGTATTCATGTATCACTAGAGAGATGGACAAAATGTGTAGCTAGTGAAAGATTCTTGAAATTTATCCAAGAAACCTGGAAACTTAATTGCGCACCTAGTCAAATCCCTTGGTTTTATTATAAACAACACGGAAATGGTAAAGACGACCTAGAAGGGACATAACTAAAATGAGAGATCTAATAGGCGCTCCGAATCTACTCCTATGAGAAAAGCACCAAAACAGGAATACATACTCGGAAGTATTACTTTCCTGCTTTCCATCATTTCAAGTTTCCTTGGTTCTTATTTTTGTTAGTGTAGCTTGCAGTTACTTAGCTGATATTCTTGGCTGACACTTTATTGTCAGTTAACACAGATATTTCTCAATTGTTGTGTAGTTCAAGAGCCGGAAGAGTTACAGTTTTTCCAATTCCTTAACTCTTTATTAACTTTTTAACACAAAGGAGAACATGCGTATCTTACACGTATGGGTTCCTTTCAAAATTATCGCGATAATAAAGGGGTTAATTGAAAATTTACACAGCGAGCGCTATACAAAGAAAAAAAGTCAAAAGGCGAATAAAGCTTATAAACTATTAATTTTCTAAAAAGGGAATTGTGGTGGAGCATTATCACAATTTTATTCATGTCAATTTTTAATTATACAGCGCACTGAAATTATATTTCAGTGATACAGCGTGAGTTCTTTATAAAGCGTGTAAAACCAAAAGAAAAGTAGCTCAATATATCAATTGTCTTATTTCAAGCTTGAAAAGATCTATTTTAACCTTATTAAACTTTTGTTCCGTGAAATTATGACAGTGCAAAAATATTTTTGCGAAATAGCATCTTGTAAATGGAAGGTGAATAAAATATAAATTGCTGCACCGCTTCTATTATATTACTGCTTTAAGGTTTAAGCAGACTACAGGCTTTTATATTTATTTACATATTTTGTGGTAGAAAAGCGTCAGAATTTCCTTTTTAAAAGTTACGCTATAATTAATTTGGGAACATTTTCCATTAAGTATAAGTACAAGATGTAGTTCCATCATCTCGATTACGACTACGGCGCTGTTTTTACTCGCCGAATACGAAAAAATAACGTTATAGTAGTTCCGTTCAAAACGGAAATAAAGCTACATATTTGATGCTAAATAACGTTATCATGATCATTTTCTTTTAAATATCTACATGAAAAGGAAATTAAGTCCATTTTTGCGTGTCGAATTTTTAGTGCGGGTTGAAAGGGAATTCACAAAATTCTAAATTATATTTTCGTCCTTAAATATTCCTAGAAAGTTTTCTATATAAGTACTATTTAAATTCGTTTTAGACCTTGTTAGTAATTCTTTACGAGGTAATCTTGGTTCAAAATCGGCTTAATGAAAGCTTTTCGGGATAATTTTTGCTCGTTTGATGGAGTATAAATATAGGGTTACTTGAATATATTTTTAATTTAGGGAATAACTCGAATGTGTCTGTTAGACTGTAAATTGCATTTGAATTAGTGTAGAAAATTTGTTCTGTGATATTACTGTCATAAGTTTGTATAGATGATAAATTAATACTTACTGAATATATGTATGCATTATTTCACCCCCTTTTATATGTAGATCAACAATTATATTCAAATAAAGGTTTAATAATAGTCAGATAAGAGGTACTGAATTCTAATAAATGGATCGAAAATATGCACCTGATAATTATTATTAAAGTAAAGTTGAGCACATTTGTTCGAAAAATGTCACGCAACAGGAGAAAATACTTCAAGGATTGACCCTTCGGTGAAATTCCGTTTAGAAGATTAGAACATGAAAAGGTACCTGAGTCAAACAAAAAATTGAGAGTTTTAGAAAATACTTGAATACGGGAAGCTAAACTTCAATTCTTTCGTCTAACAATAACATTTTTCGGAATGACTGGAAACATAACACTAAAAAAATGAAATTATCGCACATAAATCAATGATTCCGTTCGTACTGCATTTATTAAGGAAGCTTCATTTTTATTTCAGCTTAAAAATTAGACTTGTAAAATGTTCATGCAAGGATGTCCTTTGAATATTATCCCATTAATTCTGTAATTGGTATACGCTGTGCAAGAGTGACATTTACTCATTAAAGTTTAAGAAAGTAGGTTGGTTGACGTGTGGTCCGAGTCCGAGAGTCAGAACACCATCCTTCAAAATTTATATTTTTTGAAACCCCACCAGGTACTTATTATGGGAGGCCCAGTCGACTTAAAGGAGAAAAAGATGCTGAAGATGTTTTGGTGAAACCGGCAGCGCTCTAACAACTACCCTACCATCTCCTCCACTACTACTAATTAACGTCCATGTTAATTTAACTTTTTAAAAAGAATCACGAGACCAAGGTGGTCACTGGTCAGCGAACATTCGGTCCAAAGTTTACCCTTATTAAGTACAGGTTTCCTAGTAGGAACAACTCTATCCTATGCCCACTATCTAAACACTGCAGTTGTGTGAGGATATTTTGAGCACGTTTACAAAATTGTCTAAAATCGACGTCAATCCAAAGTTTTTTATACAAGGTGTTAGGTAAACATACGGCAACAATTGAAGGGGTTATTTCTTGGCCTCTTCTAAGAATATTTTGTTTTATGATGATTTTTGAAAAACCCTTTTGTTTGGAAGATACAGGGTGAACAAAATCTGCTACAGTAACATTTTATTATCAAAAAGTACATGTAAAGTTGCTCAATCTACAATAAATGTTCGAAATGACTTCCTCCAACCTGGATATTAACATTCAATCTTCTCGTCATTCACTGCCGAACTCTTTCAAACACACCACGGTCATTTCTAATTGAGTTACACCCGGCAATTATTTGAGTTCGCAAGTCGTACAAATTCTCCACTGGAGTAGCGTAAACTAATGACTTCAGATATCCCCACAGAAATTCAAGGGGTTTAAGTCTGGGGATCCAGCAGGCCATGCGTGTGGCGATCTAGCGATCTCCGTATATTGCTGCTAAAAAATCACGAGCAACCAAACTGAAATGTGGTGGTGCACCATCGTGTATAAACCACATTGCAATTCTTGTCGCCAATGGTACATCCGCCAGAAACTCGGGCAGCGTTTCTTCAAAAAAGTGAGTCTGGTTGGTAGAAAATTAGAAATACCGGTCCAATTAGATAGGCGCCCACAATTACAAGCCAAACATTCAATGAGAACTGATATTGGAAACGATCTCAAATCTCAAGGATCTTCCTCCATTATGCCCAGCACATTCTGTTCCAGTTGTACCGTTCCTGCTGTCATTGGTCTTCCTGGCTCTCCACTTCGTTTTTAAAATCAAATATGGTTGTCGCAATTTTTGTTCACTCTGTATCTTCGAAACAAAGGGGTTGTTCAAAAATCATCATAGCACAAAATTTTCTTAGCATAAGTCAAGAAATAACCCTTTGAATTTTTGCCGCATGTTTACTTAACACATTGTATAGTACGAATCATTGATTTTGAGAATAGATCTCGAGTTACGCGTTATCCATTTATATGAAAAACTTAAGACAGATCAGCAAAGACAATTAGTTGATAATGTATAATTTTTTTGAGTCATAGGTACGTTGAGAATCTTTAAAACTTATGGATATACTAATTTATTAACTTTTTTGTTAATGATTTTTAAATATAAATTAAGATGGTAGGTAACAATTTTAGATAAGAGATGGCAGACCCATCAAAGTAGGTATCCCTCCCTATATTCCTTGCTCGCTCAGCCTGATTCTTTTGTAACCGAGAATACTCGTCCGGTCCTGCCCAGCAATTGAGATCCTGTCGTCATCCAAGAACTTCCTATGGCTCAAAAAACGAGCTTATTCGGATTTTGGGTAGGTAAAGGTGGGTAATCGTGTAATGTTCATGACGATGTGAAATCATAACGTGAATGAAGAAAATATTAGTCTGCCCCGTAAAATCTTCCAACATTGTTTAACATTGAGGGGGTAAATAGATAAAAATTTTCTCGTTAAATTATTGCATATGTACTAGCGAACAAATATTTTTCCCTTTAAGATTACGAGTGGCAGTAGGTACATTACTATTTTTCCAAGAGGATTTAGATTAATATCGCTATAAGAACGTTTTTCGTGTCACAATGAGACAGAAATATATACGTGGTCACGTAGTACACAGATGCTACTATTTTCCCACAAATGGTTGAATTTGTCCACTTTTACAGGGCACTAACAAACGAACTGAATTACATGGAGGAATTATTGCAGAAGTTGCCTAATTTGCTGTACTAATAAAATAAGTATGCTAAGAGTGCACTCAGATTAAACCCAACAACTTTTGTTGAACAAACTTTTTGTACACACCGTGGACACACGGTTATAAAAAAGAATAGGGTGAGTGCGACGACCAATTTGAATAGGTTAAAATTGCGGGAGTGAAAGACAGTAGGCGCCATGAATATATAACAAGTAGAAAATATGACAAAAAAGATAAATGGTTACAGAAAAGCACCACCTACGTTTCTTTTATTACATCATGCCTAACGTAAATAAACTATATAGCATTAACTGACTTGAATTGAGTGTAATTTTCTAGTAGTATTTAAAAGGCGAGTTTTCTTTATTCACCTTGTTAAGTACTGTCGATGACAAGTGTCACTTAATTAGATTTCGAGAAGATTAAAAATTCGATAAACAACCTGTTGATCATAAAAAGACGATTAGCAAAACTTGGTGATAAATAAACTTCACTTGTGCGACTTTTTCATTTCAGATGATCCGAAATGTCGCCATGCAACTACTACTGGTACTTATAGGAATATACTTCTCGAGGGTTAAGCCAAACTTAATTGAGTTATTTGAAAATTTGTACAAACTCCATCCTAATTTAAATTAGATGCAAATTATTTCCATATTGATTTGAAGGAAACAAACGAATTAAAGCGAACTAAAGAGTTTGAATTGTACAATTATATCGTTTATAAACGTAACAATAGCTTAAATGCAAATTTCGTAAACAACACATTGAACTAAACGTGCTAAGTTTGATTTATGTTAAATAAATAAATTAAAGTAAACACACATCCTTTTGCTGAAAATATGACTTCGACCCTTATGATAAACATACGTATAGCGGGATAATTATGTTGAAATGATAACTAGCGTAGCACTGCATTTCAGCTCATTTCAGTTATGAGTATGCCTAATGGAGTCCCTACTAAGTACATTTAACCATTAAAACTTTTAGATGAAGTAGAAATTAACACATATTAAAAATTGAAGCACTTTTCAGTGTGGCACCCAGACGAAACATTTTCTTTTACTCAAGCGTATGCCGTATGAGTTTGTCATAAAAGTAATATACGAATATAATATTAATAAGTTACCAGGTGTTAATTTGAAAACTTACCAGACCTCATAATATCTTCGAAACTATAACAGATTTCTTAAAACTGTTTCTAGAACATAGAGGGGAACCAGTATGATACGCAGGGCAATCTTCTGCAACTCGTCCTTTAGGTTCCAGTCGCATCTCACCCCTATTTTTTAAATTGCACTACCACTTGTGTGACATATCATTGGAAAGCTCTTTAAAAATTCTATTGGTCAGTACTAAACAAAATGTTAATTAATCGATTATTTTGTTGAAAACAGCAAAAAAAGTTTCAGTAACTTTAATTGATGTTTTCGTATTTATCGAATGAACAACGACCGACTGACGAAAAGAATAATGGAAGGAGGGAAACCAAGCAACAGGAAGAGAGGAAGGCCAAGAAGAAAATGGATGGACCAGATAGAAGAACATGGGAAAAGTAAAGGGAAAACAAAGGAAGAGATGAAAATATTGGCAAGGAATTTAGGAAGACATGGAAGAAATGGACTAAAGAGGAGGACCGTGACTCACCCGACGCCTGAAAGGGTAGGAAGGATAGGAGAAGAAGAAGAAGTATTTATCGCTACTAAGATCAAATTAAATCACTACTTCAAGAAGATAGTAAAAAATTACGATCTGTAAACAAAAAAAATTTGTAAATGTTGTCTATGGAAAATAGTAGGTACCTAATTCAATATAAATTGCTTTAAACGCTATTTTTCGATTTGTTTAAAAAATAATCGATTAATTAACATTTTGTTTGGTACTCATGAATAGCATTTGTAAAGAGCTTTCCAGTGACGTATTACACAACGGGTAGAGCAATTTAAAAAATAGGGGTGGGCGGCTTGAGCCTAAGGGTCGAGTTGTAGAAGATTTATATATGAGTCATATTGGTTCCTCCTCAATGTTCTAGAAAAGTTTTCGAGAAATTTTAGTTACCAGTTACAGTTTCGAAGATATGAGGTCTGGCAAGTTTTCAAATTGACACCTGGTATATACCGGGTGTTTCAACGATCTGGGTGTCGAAAATGGCACGTATACTGTTCATTAAAAAAAAGATTAAATATTAACAGATTATTGTAGTCAACAACGAGGAGCATCTTGTAAAAATATTTTTGTATATACAAGATGGCCTACTTTCGAGCACTATACTGTTTTTTTTTAATGAAACACGGTAGATATTCTTAAATTTTGAATTCCCTGTTAAATACTTTGCAAAATGACGTAAGGTACTAGGTACGTACCACGTCTACGAATTAAAACAATTCATAATTAACAAATAAAGGGAATTGAAAACATTGCTAATTACAATTAATACATAACTATAAAGTTATAGGTTTTGTAACAGAATACGACATTATTGGTCTACATAACATAAACGCTTTAATAAATATTTACTCGCAGAACGGCGTAATGCATTTTAAAATAGAATAAAAGAACACAATGAATTACAAATTTTATATTAAGGGTTGAAAATGTTTCAATTTGTAATAATACATACAGTATTCCCACAGAAAAAAACGCTATGGGAGCGAAATCGGATAATCACGAAGGAATTGCATCCCCTGTCATGGAATCATCGAAAAAGAAAAGTCCTATTAAATTCAACGGAATAGTGCATATTGTGCTAATAAAACTTGCATCGTCGCTGAATAGCACAAATTCAATAAAATTAGCTTGTTAGTTAATTTATTCCATAATTATGCGGCACGATTTGGGAAATATTGCTGTCGTAGGCCATTTTTATGTTTGTTATACTTCCTTGTATTGAACTTGTGATTAGATCCTTTTGTGCCGCAATCTGACCAACAGCTACGTGAGGATTTTGTTCCACACTTAATCAAACTATTCTTTTTCTTCGTTTGTAACTGTACGTTCTTTCCTGTGTCTTCAAGTCTTCAAATCGTTCCCAAAAAAGTTGAAAGGAATGCTTTATTCATTAATCCTGGATGCCAACAAACAGTTCCTTTCAACCTTCTAATTTTATTTTTTTACAGCTTTAAATTGAGATAGAAAAATAAACTTTTGTATGAAAATTAACTTAAAAAATTCCCTGCGACGACTATTTTAAGTCCTTGGTAACAATATGGCCGAGGTCCATGTGTTCTTCTACCTTTTAAGAGGTCTTCCATCTAGCTTGGGATTATTAGCCCGGATGTGTAGGATGGTACTTTGTCGTGTTTTGTGTTTTTTATTCCATTTTAAAAGTTTTATCATGAATATGTTATACAACGAGCGTACAAGAGAGGCTATTAATCACGAGAACGAATTTTTGCGAAACGAGCCGCAGGTGAGTGAAGCAAATCGTTCGAGTGATTAATAGCCCTTATATGCGAGTTGTATACTACGCTTTGTCCACGACTACAAATATTTTTAATTTAATTCAAATACTTATTTCATTTAAAATTAACATTTTGATCTGTCAAATATGTGAATTTTCCAAAAACACTCACCTGAAAGGAAAAGAAATGGGAATTACACAATTTTTGAATATAAGCAGGAATTAATGTTTGCATTGTCCCCGGGCACAGAACGAATTCAGCCCATAGGAAGACAAATAGCAAATCAGTACTATATGTTATGGGTTATTAATACTGATCTAGAACGAAAACTTAAAGCTGTCGGAATGGATTATCTCAAGGCGAAGTGCGGTAGTGTCACGTTTACAACATGTGAGAAATGGCGACGTTCGAAACCTAATGAAAGCTCAAGAGACAGTATAAGAATAGAATGAAAAGGTTTAAAATGGTTGGGGCATTTAATAAGAATGGACGAACATCGATGGCCTAAGCGGATGGGTACCACCAGGATTGAAACAAACGATCTGATTAAATAGTATAAAATAAACAAAACAAATTATTCATGTACATACTTTAGCACTAATATACTCTACTCAAGTTGCCCATTCACCATTTTATTTCGTATTAAAGAGAAAATTTACTGAAATACGGTTAACGTTATTAATTCCGGTTTACGTCCATTTCAGCAAGACATATATTGTCCTATTCATCGCATAATACATTGTTCATTCCATACCTAAGTGAATTTTATGTTTTTCTAAATGAAATTCCCAAAGAAAGCAAAAATGGGATAAAATTTATTCTCTAAATAAATAACGACAGAATCGTTTCCTAGGAATTTTCATGTAAAGTAATTTATTGAAGAGGTTGTTACATGTTTTTTATGATAAAGTATGTTGTTCATTATAAATAAATATCGCAAAAATAAATTAACAAACCCTTTATTAAGGCTGGCTTTGATTGATCAATAAATAAACCCGATTAAGCATCAGGAGCCCAGCATTGAGATTCTTCTACAACTTATGAACTAGACAGTTCAAGTGGTCCTTAATCACTTTGCGAACAAGGCACTTGCAGAATCATTGAAAAAAGAAATTTCCTGCATACTTCAGACGTGTATCTAGTGAAAGATACACCCCTTTGTACTTCACGTTGTGCACAAACTTAGTTAACGCTTCGTTTTCTTCTCATACATCTTTAATAGCGCATTAACATTTAAATAGGTCATGTACCTACTTATTTAGCAATGGCGAAATTCACCGATAAGCTATACAAGATCAACATCTCTTAACCCGTTTGCGTCTTTATCTGTTGACATTATTAGACTTAGAAGGGTTCCAGGGCAATATTGGAATAGATAGAGTTTGATCGATTTAACAGCGGTTGCAATAAATATGGCCGGCTACCTATTCCCTTTAGTATTTAAGGGATATTCAGAATTAACAATAAAAATATGCAACAACAACAAAAGTTTCAATTGAAACTGATATATTTAGTATTAATTAACGTTACACGTAAATGATTCACTTCGACAATGTAAAAGAAAATTTTGAACAATTTTGACCTAGTTTATTTTATTCGTCTTCTAGAAGCCCTAATTTTTTCGTCGTTCTCCAACGATAATAGGCGTGAAATGGAGGTTTCTAGGAGTTGACCTGTTTGTACGACTAACACTTCCTTATCTTACAGAAGATAGTACACGCGTGATAGGATATGAAACAACAGTTTTTGCCTGTGCTACACACGATTGTTACACTGTTTTTAAATACCGTACAGGACAAACACTCAAACAGTTTTTATAATAGAAATATGAAATTGATATACCATGAATACAAGCTTTGACGTGTAGGCATTGCTGTGTTTTAGTAAGTTCATTTTATGTAAGAGTGGCCTAGGCATATATTTTGTTTTAAGGATAACCCTTAGTGCTATCTCCTTTAAAGGGTGTGGTATTGCTCCAGAACTTGCTTTGATAGCTGGAAGAAAATCTCTTTAAATTAACCGAAACAGAACAGTCGGTGTGAGAATAGAAATCACTACCTCTCGATTCAAAAATGGCATTACAATGAACAAGGCCACTGAAATGGTTAGTATAAACAAACAAAAATAAACTAAAATAAAATCGACTTCTAACCCACTGAACATTACGCCCATGAAACGTTTCTAAATGTTGCGTAAGGGTTACAAATGAAACATACCTAAGACACGTTCCTGGTATATTCCTTTCGAAAGCGAATAAATGGTAATGTCTTTTAAACGTTTCAATTGATGTATTACTTAAAATACAAAATACAACCATTAACGTTTTAGATACTCATGCAAAAATAGATCTCTGCAATCTATTTTGTGGAATGTGATAACGGATAACATTTTAGAAACGTTAGAAATGTGATGTTTCGTTTGAAACAAAGTTTCAATGTTTCAAATTTAACGTTACGGAGTTGTGTTTAGTAGTGTTGTATTAGAAACCTTATCACTTGAAACATATCGTAAGAAACAAAACATACACGTTTCACTCTGAATGTTTTAGGTATGTATCCAAAAATACATTCCTGTCATGTATTTTTTGGAATATGATATCGTATAATATTTTACTGTGATGTTTCGTTCGAAACAAAATAGTCATGTTTCAAAGTTTATGTTACAGAGTTGTGTTTAGTAGTGAGTGTTATACCGGAAACCTTATCACTTGAAACATATCGTAAGTCGTAAGGAACTACAAATACGCGTTTCAATGTGGATGTTTCACATATTTATTCAAAATAACAATTGGAACGAAACATTTCCGTTTCGAAAAATAGACTTATTCATATGCTACTATAAATAGATGTGTGACACGTCTAAATTGCTTATTTACAAGTCTCGGTAGCTCAGGCTCAGGTACTTATCATGGGTGTCTGTTGGCTTCCAAACGGTCGACCGCTGTTCGAGTCCCACTTGAAGCAAAATGTTTTTCTAGCATCATTGATCTCCTCCGAGTCTACAAGAAGTGAATGGGGGCTCCTACAAAAGGAGTCACCGGTGTGGATGGGACCCTGGACGCGCTGCGTACTGGAAAAGAGTCCCACGCAACAGTTAGGGCTTTCGGGGCCGTAATTTCTACCACATCCTCATTTTTCTACTCAAGTATGTTTCAAGTGAAACATATAATATGAGAGATTTGAAATTTGACATATGAAACATTTATAAAGACTCATTTTTCCTACTTACTCTCTGATATGTTTCAAGAAACTTATATAAAACTTTTCGATGTAACGTTTTTGTATTGTTTCAAATCTACGTTTCTGAAGGCGGACATTAGACTTCTATATTATGCGTATGATATGTTTCTGTCGCTGTTTCGGAGATGCTTCATGTTTCAGAGGTACTTTTCTAAAACGTTTCAGAAACGTTTTTTTTGCATTGTGGGAAGGTCGTACCGTATCAGTGAAAAGTCCACGTTTCGCTCACTTTCGTGAAGGGATACATCAGGGAAAGAATTTTTATTTTTCTTCAGTAATAGAGAATGCCCTTTTTTGATATTTGCAATAATAGAACTGTAAAATAGATGGTTTATTAACAATAACTTAATAATATTCTCCTAGCTCAACGAACCACCTTGTTGCATAATGTTACATTGCCGGGTACGTTCTCGCCAAACATACGCAAACCCCATCATCTCACCCTAACTATGTTTTCGATATCTGCAGGATTGTGCCTAAATTCCATTGAAGGGTGAGAGCGTTATCATCCGTTAGGATCACTAAGTCGCCAATTTTGAGAATCTGATACCCCAACAATACCTCTTTGAACCATCTTCCCTAGAAATGGTCAACTAACCGCTTTCTAAGTTGAAACTGGTTGAGGCGATTCTCCGCAACGTCCAGGTTTAGGAATCGATGCTGCACAACGGCCAGTAAAAAAAGGAAAAGGTTGAGGGTCCTTAGGATTAGAAAAACGTAGAGATCGAGGACGTGAATTAAGTACGCGTTCTATTTGGCAAAGAGGACTCCAGAAATTTGACTCTACGCATGTTACTCTCACAAGGGCAAGTAATTCATTTGGAACGCCGGGCTAGCTGAAAAATCTATGCCCTTTGGGTAGAATAATAGGATGAATTGAACCCTTAGGATCCCATTCGAATCTAAGAAAACATTTAACGTGGAAAATAATGAACATCCTTTTAGGACATGTAGAATTTAGTTTTAAAAGATCTTTCTGAAAATATTATTGCTGTATAAACTTGACCATATGTACTAAAGATCGTTAATTTCAGAGAGAATTAAGTATCCTTTGTATTCTTTCAGCTCTATTTCTCTTTCGATTTATTATAAATCGCTTTACGTAAGCTGAACCTTTCAGTATTTAGAACTACAAGGAAGAATTGTAAATCAAATTGTTCAAACTGTCATTTTCCGGAACGAGTGGTAATAAATTTACGGCACCCCCCTAACTACCTTTTCATTATGAACTTGTAGCCATTTGCTTTCCACAAAAATTGTGGACTCTTTAACCATAAATTGTGACTTAAATACATAATACGGTACATAATGCTGCAAAACATTGATGCTTAATTCGTGGATAATCGCAATCTTATTGGTTACTGAAACTTTGAATTTGTTAGGTGTTGATTTTATCCACGCTAGGGCTGGAATCAGAGACCAGAAAAAGGGTTGATTTCTTTTTAAATTAGTAGAAGTCCCGGATCGGACCGAATATAGTCGCCCTAACAGTACATTAGCCCAAAGCTCTTATTTTGTGTTCCTTTCGAACCGTTAATTCGTAGTGAGGAATTGTGAAATTGTTGCGTTCAATTAATGGGGGTTATTTCCATAAATTGACCTAGATCGGGCCAGATTAGAATAAAAGTGTAAATAATTTTAAAGTGAGAGAGGAAAATTTGTAACCTCCTGTTACATAGTTAATGTGGAACGATTACAATTTGAAACTTTCTGGTTTTACTTTTCGTAAAAGTACCTACTGACCCCGTACCTATGTTTATTAAGAGAGTTGTCAATTTCGTCAGGTTTACTTTTCGTAACGCTCCGTACGTTTCAATTTTCTTTTATGTAGTGCAGTGCCGACGCGTCAATGTGAAAAGAACCACTGAAATGGTAGAGACCAAGTAAAATGTATTGGTGTTGTACATTATACCGCAATCGATGACTGAAGTGCAAAATGCAATTCGAACACAAAAAAAAACAAAAAGAGCAAGATAGCTTTATTTTCTATTTTATTTTTCAGGATAGTAGCGAACAGGCGATAAACTTTTCTACCATGAATAACTCGAAAATGTAAAACTTAAAACGTACAACTAGAAGGAATGAAAGTGAGCATTTAATTAATGTCATGAACGTGTACAGAACAAATTTGGAAATTACAAAAGTGACCCGAAGAAGAAAAACAACTATGAGGGATGTGTTTTTTAGTATACGGTCTGAAAGAAGAACCCTCCTTTTGGACGTATACAAAGGCCATACACGTAATTGCACCTACCCTTCATAACGCCCAATCCTTTCATGCTAACCCTATAAAAAATACTGAATAATTCTAAAATACCATAGTTATAAATTTAGACTAGGTATCGTGAAAAAAGTATAATACCTACGAAATGTATACAATGTCATTGACGTCGTAATTTTCGAGAATAAAATAACGTGACAAAATATTTAAATTTACATAATGCACGGTTGGTATCCGATTTTAAAACTAAAAATATGCCATTTCAAGCTATAAGTCATACCATAAGTAGTCAGAATATATTACGTACTTTACATGACAATTGCGAAATTTATACAATATGGAAAGTAGATGACTGTTTAAAAAGTCCCTCTCTGATGTATAAATATGTTTGACCGAGATTAATAAAAAGTTGGCGGTATCTGCTTAAAAACAATTAATTTGGTTGAAGAACAACCGATAAAGGAAAATTCTGGATCAAAGGTCGGAAGGTTTGGGAACTGTGTACATATTTAACATATCCCCTTAGATTTCCCGAGAGAGAGTCAAAATGTTGACTTATTTAGCTATTTGTGTTGTGTTGTGCACCTATTACTAACATCGACAGGCTTTTTTCCATTTTCATAATTTCAAAAAAAACGTCATTATATAAGTACAATCATAAATTATTCATTGCGATGTTGACGATATATAATAATATTTACGTATGGCTTACGACGACGCGTCACACACACTTAAAAAAATTGTGGAAAACCCTTTATAAGTATTTATTTAACACGCAAATCCTTCATTTAGAATTCATTAAGTAAATAGTCCCGTTGTCCTCGGAACTGTAAGTTAAAGGACGACGTAAATTTTATTTATAGTTTGCGTTAGATACGAAAAAGTTTAAAGGGCGAAAGTCATTAAAGTTTAATTTGATCAGTTGATATGAAAACTTAACGCCTTTTAGAAGATTTCAATTACCTCGAACAGTTTGGCACTAACTTAGAAAAGAGATTAAATCGGTCGAGTATTAGACCCTAATGGATTATAAATGAAAAAGTCCCAAAGATAAAAGAATTACTTACATTAACATAAGTCTCCAGATATTGGAGTTTTGCAAAACTCCCTATATTGATTTGTTCGTATTTATTGCGCATACGTGCCTCATTTGTATGCATAATTATAATAAATTGGATAACACTGATTGATTGAGATGGAAAGTGGATTAATAAATATTTATTTTTGCCAAAAAAATCCGTCTTGATTACTATTTAATGGCTACCTATCCAGTGTTGGAAGCGTTGAGAAACAAATTGGACTGGAACGTATCGTAACAATTTTAATTAA
Source organism: Pyrocoelia pectoralis (assembly GCA_036250285.1). NCBI lineage: Eukaryota > Metazoa > Arthropoda > Insecta > Coleoptera > Lampyridae > Pyrocoelia > Pyrocoelia pectoralis. The sequence continues at coordinate 51,240,794 of CM070077.1, read as the reverse complement.
CATAAAGCGATTTAGAAATGGGAAGCTCAGATGTGGAATTTTTTAAGGAAATTGGGGCAATTAGCGGGATTCATAAATATTTACGATAAGAAGAATTACCACTTTATCAAAACCAAATTTATGTTGGTCAAAAGTAACAATTTTACTGAATTTAACTAAAATAAATTTAGCCAAATCAACTCTTTTACATAAATGTCAAAATATATACCAGTTCTTCTCCATGATACACTGTAGTATCGCTGAATAATTCAAATTGATAAAGAAATTTTTCTTTCAATGGATTACAATTTAAAAGAGAACGACTGTCTTACATCAACAACTTAGGTAAACTCGTAGGGACCATAATTAAAGTTGTAAAGTTTAATTAATTAATTAAAGGCTCGAAATGGGGTGATGATTTTCTTCTAAATTAATTAAAAAACTTATAACCTTCTCAGTAGCGACATGTTTCGATATGTTGACAGTATCATCATCAGGCTAACATAGGTAAACTAAAAGATTTGTGTAAGTGTAACTTTCATTAATGCAGTGCAAGTTCTGAATGTACTTAAGGTACAAATTCTGAGTTATTCTATGAATCTTTTTCCTGACATTTTAAAACCCACTCACTAGAAGTGACTGAATTTTCGGAACAGTTTGTGTATTTACATCAAACTAACAATAATTGGCAACTTTTGCCTAATTATCAACTTTTGGGAGTTTCTTAATTACTTTTCTAGTACTTACGGATTTTTCGCCACGATTTATAGTTTCGGCAATTAATTTTGGTGAGTTTTTGCGAAAGCATATAGAAACGCTATAAGTAGGTATTTTTTTTAAATTACAGCTCGACAATTAATTAAATTGCGAATTTACTGCCGAAATATGCTGATTATAATTATACGATCGTTATGTTCTTTAAAACCGGATTGTACCTTACGTCCGATATTATTAGCTGTATTGCCAAGATATGTAGGTACGCATTTAGTAGCCGAATAGTCTTTTTCATCTGCTACCTATAAAGAATGACCGTAAATAAGGGTTGTATAATTAATTATTAACACATTAATTCTATTCCTACATAGTCAACTAGTGAATTTTTAAATAATTTCCCATTTTAAAGTCGAAATTTAGTTCAATTTCGAGTTTGATGTCAAATTTAAAATCGTTCACTAACAGTTTTTCGCGCATTTTCAAAGAATAATTCGTATCTTTGAATGTAAGAGAGTTTAAGAAGAGACTTTTGGCAATACAAACCTAATTGTCGTTAGTCTCGTAAACTACCAGTGCCATGATGCGGGATACTTGCACAAAATAGGTGTCAAAGTTGACCTTCAAAATTAGGAAAAGAAGAACCAAAATGAAGAAATTTTGTCGCTTTTTTTCTTTAAAGAACTGTATCGCTTCTATGGCATTTTGTTTGATCAAAATAGCTCTAAAGGCGTCAAAATTACATTAAGTAATGTATTTTCAGTTTTAAAAAATTCTGTTTTTCCTTTTTTGTTCGTTCACTATCTGGAACGTAATAGAGTTTAAACAATGGAAGGTCGAAAAATGAGAGTCACCTGGAGCTGTTTAAATGACCAAGAACTAAATTTTCTCTATACGCACAATTTTTAAATCATTGTCAACGTATTCAAAATAAGTGAAAGAAGAGGAACAATTGTGGTCGTTGGTCAGCAATAATGATGAGAGCTTTGCTGTCGAAGCGCATCCGATGTAATATATTTCTATGTGGTTTTTGGAAGTTGCAAAAATAAATTAAACTCTTAAAACTCAGATGTTAGGGTGGTTTTAATTTTGAAACAAATTACAGAAAAATCACTGCAACATAACACACAATTTCATAGATATTCGGATTTGAAGCAAGCCACACAATACAAATTTTACACAAAAGGAAATTGCCCGAAAAAAAATCTAAACTAAATGAAAGACGTAAAAATAAAAATTGAATTGTTGTTTTTTTATCATTTTCACATGAGCGAAAAATTTAATTGTAAACATAAATATTTTATTTACCTTTTTACTGATTTGATAATAATTATATGATTTCAAAATATTTACTTGTTTGTGATTTAAATTAGTAAGTAATGGAGGAACCCGGTATATTCGACGACCGAATAATGTTATGTCGAGTACACAATGGGTTGTATAACGAGAATTAATATTGTTAAAGTGAAACGATTAATGTACACTTTAATTAATAATAATAATGTTTATTTCACCATTTCAAATTACATTTGTTTGGCAGCCTCAGTACAAAAGAAATAAATATTATCAAAACACTTTGCATAATACATTGTAAATATAGGTAACTCTATAATGTGTATAATATAATAATCTACAAACTAACACATTGTACATGTATACCCTTTGGTTTGACCCACATTGAGGTAAAATCAGATTTTTGGAACCGTACACGGAGGAGGAGAAAAAACAATTTTCCAGTAAGTAATTTTTTACAACTAGTTTAAACTTTGCAAGTGCTAAACCTTTTACCGCACCAGTTAGTTTATTATAGAGTCTTCGATCCCTCGAATTCTTTTTACTCACATCTAACCCCTGTATTTAGGTATTGCAAGGGAATTTGAATTTCTGACGCTTTAAGAAAAGAATGTCTATCGGCCACCGTGTTAAATTTGGAAAATTTTTTAGGAATTTCTAAGAGCATGTGATATACTTATGTTGCCGGAATTTGCATGATTTTAAATTTTTTGAAGTACATTTGGCAATGCGCTTGGGAATTTATTCTAGCAATTATTCCAATACCAATTTTTAAAATTTTAAACACCCTTATCGCGTGAGTTGATTTTCCCCATAATATTATACCGTAACTTATTCTTCAATGGATTACTACAAAATAACAAGTAATTAAAATATAATCTGTTAATTTTGTACGTAATTGTCTAATGAGGTAAATGTTACTTGCAAGGTTTCGACATAGCTTGTCGATATGAGCCTCCCAGTTTAGCTTTTCGTCAATTTGGATCCTTACCAAATTCACATTTAAGTTGTTTGTCATATTTTTCTTAGTTGAAAACACAATTTTTTGGATTTTGCCATGATTGTAAGTTACAAACTTTATTTGTGTTTAACCGGTTCAGTATTTGACTATCTACTATCTCAGCCTTATTCCTCAATTGCATTATGATGTTTGCTCTGCAAAGTACAGTTGTATCATCTGCATACTGAATGGATGTGTGAGGAAATATAGCTGCAGGTAGGTCATTTACATAGATTATAAATAATAGAGGACCCAGTAGTGAACCCTGGGGAACTCCGTAAATATTTGGTAAACAATTTGAGGCTTTACTTATTGTTAAATGAAACACATTGTTCACGATTTCTTAAATATGATCGAAATAGTGACAAAGGTTCGCCACGAATTCCATAGTAAGTAAGTTTTGCAAGGATCAGTTTGTTGACCGTTTCAAGTAATTCCGAGTATGTTACGAATGATTGCATAGGGTATCGAATGCTACTTAGATAGCTTTGTATATTACGGTTACTGATAGGATGACAGTTTAGGATATTTTCTGGGACAGTCGTAAAATGTGAATTTAAATGTTCATGGGACAGAGTAATTTAATTTTGATTTGAACATTTTCTTTCCCAGTTTATTAATTTCCAACCGTCTTTGACTTTGTTGTTTGACGTAATAAATTTTTCATGAGATTTTTATTTGATTCTTCTAATGCTTGGCGGTAACGCTTTCTTAGTGTTTTGTATGTTTCTATGTGACAATTTGCCTTGTGATGTTAGCTCTTATTTTTGCTGCCGTAACTAAGTCTCTCATACATTAAACCAAAGCGATTTTCTCATAGAAAAGCATTCGTTTACTAATTTACTATTTACTTAGGGTGTTTGTTAGAAAATCAGCTCTTTCATTTATATTTAATTTTTGTAATTTAGTATCATGCCAGTTTATAGAACTAACCGAAAATCAGAACTTGTTTATGGAACAATCTGAAAAAATATTTCAACAAACAAATTCGTTCACAATACCATACTTCTGTTTTATTGCTATGTATTGACCGTAGTGGTTCGATAGACATGCGTCTAAGACACAAACGCATGACACTTTAGTGTCCTTTATTATTATGTTTGTAAATATATTTTGTAACCCCGTTTGGATTTACCCTTGTAAAGTCTGATATACATATTTTCAATCCAAACGTAGTCAATAAATTTAGCAGTAATTTTACATTCTTATCAGATTTATGAAAATTTAGATTAAAATCCCCGATAATAATAATCTTATGATATTTTTTGCTACATTTTCAATAATATGTCAAAAATTACTAATTGTTTCATTGTATTGGCCTTGCCCCGGATCTGTTGACGTCTTCGTTGAAAATATCGTACGATTGCTAATAATATTATTATGATCGGGGACTTTAATCTAAATTTTCATAAACCTGATAAGAATGTAAAATTGAATCGGTGAAAATTCTTCAACAGCAATTCTCCGGAAAACAATTCTTCGGAATAACATAATTCTTCGACAGTGCAGTATTCCTAAAACTTATTATCCTGTTTACAATAATAAAATTAAAGAAAATCATAGCAAAAAAATGGAAGACTATTCTAAACCTAACCTCCACATGGAGTCTTCTGGGTAACGCTAATAGGCTGTTAAAATATATTATTTATATTTAGAATTATTCAAAGTAAATTATCCGACCTATTGGCATACTTTAAAAACTTCAATGACTCTATACATTATTTACTCGAGGAATTTTCATGTCGAAGAATTGTAATGTCGAAGAATTGTTATTCCGAAGAAATTGTTTTTCGGAGAATTGCCGTCGAAGAATTTTCCGCATATCGTATTGAACATCCAAAGGACTAAAAAGAACAATCGCTTACGATCGTTATTTTTGCAAAATTTTGGAAATAACGTCATTATTATGTCACCAAGGCTGTGAAAGTTGAAACACAAATAAATTGCGCAAATCGTCGAGGTACAGGTTATACCACTTACATCAGATGTGTCTGTGTCTCGTTAATTCCATGGAAAAATCGTTAAAATTTAGAGACAGTAATAAATCAGTGCTTCGTGCGAACAAAGAAAAATTGAAGGTTCTCTGTTCTCTTAAAACTTTACATGGATCTAAATAACTAAGTAATTGACTAATTCCTTTGGTAATGTGCAAATTTGATAAAATGTTACATAAATACATTAGTTAATTCAAATACTGGACATTGATGTTGTAAACTACTTAATAGAATGTTTACCCTCATCATACGTTGTCAAATCTGTTATAAACTTTACAAGAAAACATTTTACCTTCACTACCTTTGCATTTTACGGTCGATGCCTGTTATTCGAATCACTTTGTATAATAGTAGTTTATTCAACAGATTTAACGCATAAGACAAAAGAAATAACAAATAAAGGATTATGTATATTAAGACAGAAAATTTGGACGGCGATTAATTTTAGAAACATTATGTATGAAGCTGAAAACTTTTGGCACATAGACCTCAGTTTGTAAACGTGATCATTTAAGAACATACTTCAATCTAAATTAAAAATATTGCGTGGTATTCACGGAAAAGAAATAACCATTTTTTGGATAACACCAAAATCCCAAACGGGAGCAACATTTAGTACTTTCCGGTGTATTCACTCCCATACGTGAAATATTGGTTGAAACAGTGGAACAAGACATCGAATACTTTGAATGTGCGCCAGAGAAACCTTTAAACGTTTGTATCTAAAAAGAAGGAATCCAGGAATCATTTCCTGATGAGCTATCTTTGCATCCAATAATTTCTTTTTATGTTTTGGCTTGAGACTTTGTCTTCCACATTGCAAATTTGTATTTGTACTTACTTTTAGAGTGATTAACCTTTTTATTTCTATGCGATATAGGGATGTTTGCCATTTGCACAATTTGTACTTGTTTTAGTTTTGAAAGTGCAAGGAATAGCATTTAGTTAACAAAGAATTACAAACAAAAACAAACGATGTTATACATTTTAAGAATGATGTACCAACATGACATACCTATGTGCCTTACATTTTTAAAAACCATTAAAGGGAGGTACTATCTTATCAGTGGTATTTACCCCTCAAGTGCGTACCATTACACATCCCTTCAGATAAAAAATACCTACACTCAATGTAATAATTAAGGTTTCTAGCGAAGCTCAAAAGATACAGAATTGATGGAGACTCTTATGAGCCTGCCGCCACTAAACCTACTAATTGCGACAGAGGCGCTCAAAGGTGCATATCGGCTGAGAGGATAGAGTAAGGGTGGGGCATTAGCTTTATCTTTCACGAAATCTCCAGAGACAAAAACCTCAGTATGGTAACTGAGAGGATGTCCTACTGAACCGTTTAAGACAATCCCCACTCAGTGCGGCTGGGAGAATAATTAAAGTGCGAACAAAAGCTTAATGGAATCGTGTCTTACACAGATGGCTCGAAAATCACTAAGAGCACTGGCTCTGGAGCGTACACGAGCAATGCACGAGACTGCAAAATCTCGGTAAGCCTAGGACAAAAACAGACCGTGTTCCAAGGCGAGTTATATGCAATTCTGAAAGCGGCTGCTCAGCTATTTAAAGAGAACCTTACCAAAAGGAAAATCTTTATAGTTTGAGACAACAAAGCAGCGATTACAGCAGTAGATTCATATGTGGTAAATTCAGGGCTTCTCTTTGAATGCACACAAAGCGCACTAGGCAAGTGTAACACAGTCACACTAGTGTGGGCACCTGGGCACACGGGAATCGCAGGTAACAAGGTTGCGGACGAGCATGCGAGAGTTGCAATCGTGAAACCACTTATAAAAGTGCACTGCTGCAGACACTGGTTGAAAATTCCAGGACAGAACCATTCCAAGACCTTTCTGGAAAACCCAAAGGGGGATTTAACAATGTCCGTCTTAATGTTAAGTAGCACGAAGATAAAACTTGCGACAGAGATGGTCACTGACCACTGTCATCTGAACAAACACCTGCAGAACATGCGACTGACCAACAACCCATTATGCAGGGTTGTGGTGAGGTAGAAGAAACGCCATACCACGTCATTTGCCAATGTGAGGCATACACAAAGGCAAGGGAAGCCTATTTGGAAATTAAAAGAGTTCACAAAACGATATAACGAAGATTCGCCCTACTGAAATCCTGGACTTGAAAGATCCAAGTATTCTGGAATAGTAAGTAGACAATAGCGGGGAGCACAATAGACCAAAAGGTCGCAGTGCAGGAACCAATTGGGAGCACCCCTACAATAAATAATAATAATATTAATGTAGATCCTTGGTATCTGATTATTACAAATAATAATAGGTAAAGATAGTAATTTTTTACTGTAGTAATCAATGCGAAGTAAACTTTGCACAAACTTATTGAATGCGCGGTATTACCTCTCAAGTGCGTACCATTACACATCCATTCACATAAAAAATATCTGCACTCAATGTAATAATTATGGTTTCTGGCGAAGCTCAAATAAAACAGAACTAATGCAAATAAAAAAACTATTTTGATGTATCTTTATTACAATATCTTCTTTTGCTATGAACAGTACATGTATCAAGAGTTGTGCACTTAAGACTTATTGCCCAAAATTTAATAGAGTAAGAGGGGAACCAATAAACATACTGTAAGCATATCTTACACCCTTCTATGAGGATGAACCGCACTACTTCTTTTTAGTTGCGGAAGGCAACTTTAATAAGGTGAGACATTATTACTTTTTGACGGGGGATTTTTACCTGATCCTTTAAATAACGTAACAATGTGGTGCTGGATGCGAATTTGTAAAAACGGAATGTGCAAGTTGAGGCGAACTTACTCATTCACAATTCAGTTTGTCTTTGTATTTACAGCACTTTATGAAAAGATATTGAACTTTCTTAGCCTTACGTGTTATCCAAATTAGCTCGAGAAACTTCCATCTCTTCAAATTATGCGAATGCACAATACTGACAATACACAGTGCATTTAAATACCTATGTTAAATCGTTAACAATCGTAACATTCGTAACATTTTACTTTGAATTGCTTTCAGTTTTAGGTACAACTTTAATGGCGGAGTTTCATAACAATTACTGTTAAACTCCTCATTAAACGGAGAACTACAGTTTGGTGTAGCTTATATATATACATATATTATGTTTATGTTTTCATTAACGCGAATTGCACATGGCATCGTATTGTCACAACAAACTGGTTATTAAACATCCAATATTCGGATGAATTACCTCGAAAGGGGAAATATTATATAAGCACTATTTCACAAACAGTAGGTAAACTAATCTCTGAATAAATAATAACTAATTGGAGATGACGCATGTGTATATGCAAATTAACTATATCGACTAAAAAGTTAAATTATCTCATCACAAGCGATAGTTTTGGCAATGAACATAATTTGTTTTATATTATTTAAGCCATAATGGCCTTTTTGCAACAATATAGGATATCTTAAAATTAAAAAAAAATGATTCGTCCGTCTGTTCGTTCGTCCGTTCTTACAAATACCATGAAAACAATAAGAATATAAAAAAATACTGGATGCAAAATTCGTAGAGTATAACATATCCTACAGACATTTTTGGAGTTATGAAGGAAGAGAAGAGTCCGCGTGATTCACCAAATAGGATAAAATATTGCGTACACGTGTAGGAACTGAGTATGGGTTTAAGGGCATGCCAGAACAATAGGCAATGAAAGAGCCGATGAGTTAGCCCGACTGGCCTCAAAACAACTGTTATATGATCTAAAGCCGGCTTCCACTTACATTATCAACTCTAAACGACTCTAAACGACTTAACAACTCAAGACACCCAAGCCCAGCATAAGGCTAGGTGGGACTTGTTGTTAGATTATCATCATGCGAGAGAGGCCTTCAGGGGACCATCTCGTAAACTGGCTGATTTCTGCATCTGCGACTACTTGTGGGTACCGCATGGGCTGGGTCCAATCACCATCCTGTAGAGGATGCTATACAGACAACGATACGGCGCACCACATACTTTGTGAGTGTGCCGTACTTGTCGAATTGAGACGATCCATGTTGGGGAATCCTGACCGGACATGGCTACGATTAGAGCCGCTTCCCCTTCCAACATCCTCAGGTTTATCTCACGTGTGGGATGTCTTGAGTGACGTTGCGGGGTCGCACGACTCTCATCAAAGAAGTAGCATAAAAGTGCCGAATAGGTGGTCTATGTGCGCGTGGACTACAGACTACCCACCCCATCGTAGTCTAGAATCCATGAGCTGAGTACTCAGTACTTCCTATGTAGAACTTGATGGAATCCATTGATGAGTTGAGGAAATAAAGTAAGGTCAAGTAATTAAAAACTCGAAACCTGCCCTGGATTCTGAATTTATGAATTTCGATGGGAGGGTGGGAAAAGTCCACGCGCACATAGGCCCTTTGTGTTACCTCCCTGATTAGAGTCGTTCGACCCGCAACGTCTAATCTTAGCCATGTCCGGCCAGGATTCCCCCAAAATGGATCGTCTTAATTCGACAAGTACGGGACATTCACCTAGTATGTATTGCTCCGTCTCGTCGTCTGTGCAGCATCATCTATGGGATGATGAATCTACCAAGCCCATGTGGTGCATGTGCTTGTTAAGTTTACAGTGCCCAGAAAGTAACTTACAAGTAGCCGCATGCTTCCTCTGGATAGCTCTGTACAGAAGCGCCACGAGATGGTCGTCTGAAGGCCTCTCTCGCGTGGCGGCAGTCCACCTAGCCTTGTGGTGGGTTTGGGTGTCTGCCCTACTATTATACCTAATTTTCCCAATTATTATACAAGTTCATTTTAGACCCACCATATTGAAAATCACTATGTATGAACCCATTCTTTTTTTTTGGGGAAACACCGATAATAAGCCAGAATAATGACAGACTTGGTTTGGGTTTGACACAAATTTTCTCTTATGCGCCAATTACATTTTGAAATTTTGGTATCTAGGTTAGTGGAAAATACGAAAAGGAACATTTTGTTCACTTTCGAGTATGACGAGTGTATAGAAATTATACCAACTGCAAGTTATAAAGTTCCAAATATTTTCCTATAGTAATTGACTCAACAGAGAGGTTTCGTTTAGATTTTCCTAACATTACGAAAAATGTGATAAAGAACTCTCTAGAAAAAGTTTTCACAATTGCATTCAGAGCGATCGTTGGAAAAGTCTGTAATTAGCTGTCTGAAGAAATGAAATATGAACATTTCCTACTGCAGAGTAAAAACTTGTATGAATTATTTAAAATTTCTCCCCACGGAATATTTTCGAAAAATGTTTATATCTCAAACTCCTAGATGTTCATTATTATTTCGCGAAATGTAAATTCAATACAACTTTAGTCCACGATTTTGAACAAAAAATGAATGATTGAAAATATTAAATATTAAAAGAAGCATTGTGTACCAAAATATTCCTTTGCTTAGTTTCTAATACAAATACAATTTCAGAATATAGTCTAACTCCCCTAAAACAGTGGTACAAAGGAAGACATTGATGTGGGTGAAGTTCATATTAACTTTTACTGTACTCGTATACCTTTCACCTACGGCCCCGGTGGTTTCGGATTGTTGCGAATGTTTTTGTGTATAGGACTAGTAACCGAAGCATTTAGTATGCCCTTTCAGGGATAAATTTGTAGTAAAGTGTAACTTTTCTTTGAGAAAACAGGATTAGATCTCATTTCCAAATGTTGTAATCTTGTAGTACGAAAGGTAACTGTTTGTTTTAAGTTATAAATGATTGCAAAAGTAATATTTTGCTACAGAAATGCAATAGTTCAGCTTTAAATTGTGCATATAGGTAGAAGGGTAATCTGTTAATTTAGGAAAATATATTGATAAATAATAATTTATGTTGCTTTAAGCTTAAATTGTGGATTCTTTACAAAAGCGTTATTTCTCTTCAAACAATTAATAATATCAAATTTGTTTACATATATTGTTTTTATAATCTAAAATTACACTACAGTAATTAAAAAAGCAAAATGTTCAGTACTCTCAGAAGACTGAAAAATGGACTAATTTTCTCTATAGAGAAAGTGCGTTTCAATATTCCTCAAGATGAAAGTTGGAAAAATGTCTTAAAGCCGAAACAACAAGTGTTTTCAAGATGCAACTTGTGAGATTTTTCAATACCTAAGTTATTTCTTTCATTTCTTTGATAAAAATGTGTGCTCAAAGATGTTAAATTAAACTATGCCTCATCCCGATATTAGTGTATGTAATTTTTGTAACGCTCATTAACAAAACAAGATAAATAAATCGTTAAAATGACCCTAAAGACTTAATACTTTGTATATACCAAATCAAGTATTTTTATTAATCAATACCTATAACAATTTCTTCTTTTCTTATTCGAATCGGCAATATTTTAGTCGAGTTCCGGTTTACGTGTGAACTAATGAAGAAAATTGTGATACATTTCCACCGTTCCACCTTAATTTCTAACGCAGTTCGTGTACAATATCAACTTATGAATGGTTGTTTCGATCGATTCACATTTCGAAAGCTCGAAACGTGTACCTACTATTAAAAATATGTCTACATTTAAACGTTACGATCGAAACAACTGCCACTATAATTATTATTGTGGAACTATAATAGCATTGTTTTGTGTTGTAACGTATGGGTCATCACGTTTTCCATAATAATGAAAACTGAGATACGACTTACAATTTCGCTTTCGTCCTTTGTTTGGTTTACAGTTCTACACAAAATTGTTGTTGTTATTATTCGCATCTCCATTATCTTAGATTATAAGGTACAATATTTAGCAAAAGTGCGGGGGTCCCCAATATTGATCTCGGGTAGAATTTCCGCAAAAGGATAATTATCTCGAAAACCAATAGACGTTTACATTTGCAATAATTCTTCGTGTTTAGTGCTGTTTTTAAAATTTGAACACCTTCAGGAAATGAAAATATTCACTCGTATGAAGTTTTGTTCTTATATTCCTTTGTAATCCTTTGTGATCAAATTCTCTTAATACGGTTTCTGTTTCATGCTTGTGCCGTTGAGTTTGAGTGAGACTCAACGCTTGTGCATTCCAATAAGAAAAAACGAACGATTTTAATCAATTGTTAGTGAACTTATCCATAAATTGTGTAATTTTCGAGAAACAAAAACGGAACAGCGCTAAGAAAATCTCCATCTTTTCCAAAATCTACTACCGTCAAGAATATAGAGGCACAGTAATGTTCTTCTTTATTCGTTTTTTAGAATGCAATTGTGGTTTTTATTAATGAATTCCATGCGAGAGTTCTCGCATCAAAATGTTTCGCTTAAATACTTGAAATAAAATTTAAACACCGATCTGGTCCTTTTTTGGGGCCGTTGATATCACATGACCTGGATTTTATGTTATGTTCTACAACAGCATTTAACATATGGCTAATAGGCCCACCTTACTGGAACTTCTACTAGTCATTCAACCCTTGGTGAACAGGAACAATAAATTAATGTTTTTTTTTAAGTATGAACTTATTGTGACTACGGAGCATATTTCTCTTGAAACGGTAACATAAATGTAGTTTTATGTTTCCCCGGGGTCGTCTTAAGACCGAAAACGAAGATACTTGAAATTGTAATTAAGTTGAAATATGAAATGAGGGCGAATGAATTGTGCTACTTAAAGATACAAATCAAACTCGGCATCAAAGCCACATAATAAATCCATAAGTGAATGAGATATAATCGAGTGATTGAAGTGAAAAAATTGACAACAAATCCAGGGGAAAAACCTTAAAATAAATCAATAGGAAAACCTCTCCGGGAGGAGCAACATCTCAACAGAATGGCTCAGTTAATAAATGTGGCATAATTGGCCCTTCCTTTTTTGAAGAACATGGTACCACTGTTACAGTCGCATGTCACATCAGATCGCTACATTGAAATGATCACCAACTTTTTGGTGCCAGAACTACAGAGGCGGGGAATAAACATTGGAAATGTATGGTTTCAGCAGGATGGTGCCACAGCCCATAGAGCAAGAACCTCAATGAGAGTTCTACGGGGGCATTTTCCATGAACGAATCATTTCACGTTTTGGCGATGTCCCTTGGCCACCTCGATCATCTGATCTAAGTGCATGTGATTTTTTCTTGTGGGGTTTCCTCAAGTCCCGTGTTTATGAAGATAAACCCCGAATATTGGAAGAATTGTGGTATGCCATTCGCCGTGAATTGTAGAGAATTGATCAGGAAATGTTGGAAGATGTAATGACCAACTTCGAACGTAGGCTTGAAATTTTCATTGCAGAAAGAGGCATGTTATTTTTCGTACATAGATAAATTAAATATTTATTTCCCGTACATAGTAAATGATGTTATATAATGATATGTGAATAAATAAGCTATTCATGTAAAATCAACCGAGAGGTACTCATTATTTCAAAAACATGCGATTCCTCTGAATGACCCTGAATATGATATACCTAACTATTTTAGTTTTATATATAGTTCGCCGTTTTTTCTTAATATTTTTGTATTCAACGTAGCCCCCCCTCCCCCCCCCCCCCCATACATCAATTGCAAAGGACAGCACCCAGTCAACTCCAAAGGTGCAAAGTTGCAAAAGAATTACAAGAGGTCAAACCTGGAATAAGAAAGTCAAAGCAAACTGAGGACCAAATAAAAGTGCCTCAAACCAATGAACATTCCATTCAAAACAAAGTAAGGCTAAAAACAACCAATGCTGAAGTAGTGATTTCCAGGGAGAACCCAAGCACTATTCCCATTTCTGTAAGCAACTATTATCGGAGCACCCTTTTTTCCTGCATTCGCTGTATTTTGTGTTGCTATTTTACAGCTCTTTCGCCAATGTGTAAATTATTCGTCTCCTCAATGTAGTAGAGTTCGAGAAAATAGCGTAGTTGAATATTTTACATTGTAAATTTATTGAGCAAAAGAATTTAACAAAAGAAGAACTAATTAATATTTATAATGTGAATTTTGGCCCCAAAAGACTACTAACTATACCATGATATAAAATGGCCGTCGCGTCACTTTAGTAAGCGGTATGTCCTCTCCATCTCTAACGAACCCATTTTTGTGTGATATTGCATGATAAGTATTATAATACACCTCACTATTTAAGTCGTAATTGAAAGTAACGTTCGTGACTTGTATGTATGCATGGTGCATGTGGAAAAGCTTTCTGAATTTTCACGATGAATTTCCTTTTGTTTGAATATATTATTATAACTTTCAAGAGGAAGTTCGACATTATAGGCACCTCAGGTACTTTACAACTTCGCGCTATGAAAAACACAGCTATATTTCTAGAGATACGTCATACATCGAAGATATTTTATAAATTTTTAAGAACTAGGTACATTTACTTCACATTTCCAAAAGTACTCGCTCATTCTATTCAATTTCACTATTGAATATTGTAAACATAAGCAGTGTAAATGTCACTTGCGTTTTATAAAACAAAGTTTAATTATACTTTGTAATTTTACTTAATTTGCAATAACCTTAAGATTGCGTGCGAATATAAACACAAATATTATGGGATTCGATTAAATGTAGGTTAAATGCCAAATGTATTTATTTATATGAATTAACACCAATACATAATTCACGAAAAATATGTGGCTTTCTTTCGGTACTTTATTTTATTTTCGTTATTCATCCTTAAAGCTGGCTCATTTAATTAATGAGATACGATGATTAAAACAACGCCCCCTAACCGTTAAGGCTACGGATCTTAATCTTTAATGAGTATGCCAAAGATGATTAACATCGCCCCGCCTCACTCATTACCTGTGCATTATTTAACTTAACACGCTAATAACAAACTCAGAGAAGTATAATGAGAAGGGATCATAAATTATGCCATTGAATTATAAGCGCTTAAGGTTTCTTCTATTTGATGCTATATTTCTGGTGAAATTAATTCGATATATCTACTTTCGTCGTTTCCTCATTGCTTTGTTAACAAATGAAAACATTTAATTCTAATACTTAGATATATCATATCTGTCAATAGCAATTTGAGATGCTTCTTGACACAGTACCGACTGGACAAACTGAAACGCGAACGTTATCTGGTTTATAGATAGTACGCACGATGTATTGTGCAAATGGGCGTGTTACTAGTCCATTCATAATTATCAAAATACTGAACATTTTGACATGTTTTTGGTTTTTGGAGAAATGCACAAGAAGCTCGTATCCAAATCGTCAGCAACCAAGTTGCCGTATTTTTAGAAGAATATGTAGACCTTTGTCAGAGACTGGAAGTTTTCAACCAACAATTTGTAGGAATTCCAATAGATCACGTCGAACCACTGCATTTGAAGAATCTGTTCTTAATATTATTGAAGATGAGCCATCGACGAGCACAAGAGTAATAGCAAATATATTAGATGTAAAAATCAGGTGACAGTTTGGCAAGTTCTAAAGGAACGAGGTCTCCATCTATTTTCTAGACAAACAGTTGCAAGCTTCGGGATCTGAAGACTTCCAGTCAAGATTGTTGTTTTGTCGTTGCTTTCTTGAACTTTGCAATCTTCAGAGGCTTTCTTAAATAATGTTCTGCCAGAGCTTCTTGATGAGTTACCGCTAAACCTCAGACGAACGCTTTGGTTTCAACATGATGGAGCACCGGCTCACACAACCACAAATCAAGTTCAGTCTCTCCCTTGTTGTTTCATTGTTCATTGTTTTATTTTTCTTGTTTGTTTGTTCCTTGTTTAATGGCAGCAAGCCTACTTTGTTTTAACGCATTGGTTTCAACATGATGGAGCACCGGCTCACACAACCACAAATCAAGTTCAGTCTCTCCCTTGTTGTTTCATTGTTCATTGTTTTATTTTTCTTGTTTGTTTGTTCCTTGTTTAATGGCAGCAAGCCTACTTTGTTTTAAATGATTGTTGCAGTTTGTTAAAATTTATCTTGTAATTCAATTCACATTTTTTTTAAACTCCCTTGAGTGATCTGCAATCTGCCCAGTGGGCAATAAGCGTTTAATTTGACGACACTGTAATGGCAATGTGGGGTATCACTCCAGTGAGTGATCTCCTTTTAAATTATCACATCTTAATCCAATGTATATTTTTGTTCATTTAGTCTAAAGAAGCTTATCTGGGTCCTATAACTAGGTCTGATGGCAGCAGCCGTTTTAGCCTCCGCACTTCATTGAGTTACCGTACGTTCAACTGATTTGCCAACACATGGATGCACTGACACTCTTTCACTGTATTTCGCACTGAATCGATGTATGGTTTTCTTGACGGATTCCAGGGGAATATCGTATAGAATCACTTCGTTGGAAACTTAATACGGCGTGTCAACTATGGCGCGCAAAACCTTGTTCTGGAACATCTGCAGGATGGCGACGTTGGAGTCACTAGCAGTACCCCACAACTGGATTCCATAAGTCCAGATTGGCTTTAGGATCGATTGGTACAGGAAGGCTGCAAAGCAGTATCTTTTGGCATTTAGATCTTTATTAATTTGGTTGACTACTCTATGGACTTGCTGTATTTTACCGTGTTTACTGCGGAAGCCAAATTGGTGGTTCGGGATTATTTTCCTTTCTGCTGTGTTTAATGTATAATTTCTCAAAGACTTTGGAGAGCATTGGTAATAGGCTTATGGGCCTGTAGGAGGAGACGTCTGTTAGGTTTTTCCCTGGTTTACAGATCATAGTGATTTGTGCAGTTTTCCAGGTGCTGTAGCATATTTCAGGCAGGTCTTGCAGTATTTTACCAGATATGAGATAAAAATGTTTCAGACAAATGTTATAGTAGATAGTTTAAAGATTTTATAATTCTTTTATTTTGAAAAATCGATCGAGAGGTTTTCAAAATATCTCGTTTTGAAATTTTTGATCGATCGGCATTGTGCTATTTGATAAAATAGAAATAACTACGTGTTTTAGAGAACCGAAAGCAAAATGCTGAAAGTTTTTCATTTTTTAAATATTCCTTAAAATAAGGGAGTAATGGGGATTTTTCGAAAATCAAAGAAACGCCAATAACTATGAACTGGGGCCCCAATAAAAAATATGAACTAAGAAAAGTTATTTGTGGCAAAAGTTCTAACTGCCGTTTTCGGATGTTACAACTTAGTATTAAGACCCTGTATGTTATTTTCGACAGGGTACGATTAATTACTACAAAACTATTAAACAAAGAATTATAATTTCGGTTTCAGTTTCAATAGGATGAAGTAATACATTATTATAAAAGTTACAATTAACAAAAAAATTCTTTACATGTAGGAGATTTTTAGTTGTATAAATCATTCGAAAGAGATTTAACAATTAAACCTTGCGGACTTGGGTTTAATTTAAAATTTCAAAAATTAATTCATTTTTTCGCGAAACGGATTCTGTCGAAACTCAAATGACAAACAAAATTTATTTGCGTTGAGGGTTGTATTTGCTTGTTTAATATTCATATCGAAATTGAGGATGAACTTCGTTATGCCCTGTGGTTGTGTTTGATTTCAATGGAACACAATTTGAATACCGGCGAAGTGAATAATATTAAGTTCTTTGCATTATATGGGCCTTAGTATATGTCTTAGTAAAAGCGTAGGATTTCCACATGAACATTTCCCACGCATTCACTTCAAAAACTTTTATTTACTATAACACCCACTGCTTTTTCGTACTTTTCCATTAGAATTTAATATTTGATAATCTCTCAAAATACGTTTTGTGATTTGTTTTCAACAAAATATAAAAAATTTTGTTCTCAAGTTAAGATTAACATGGCACTTGTGAAAACTTGGTTGTCATGAATTTTTAACATCCCTCTCTGTCAAACTTTTCAAAGCTGCCATTGAGCTCGTCGATTCTAACTTAACCTTTTCCAAAATCTGTTGGGATATAAATTATTCTAGTTTACATTGTGTTGCATCTAAGATACATGCATAAGTTGTCATAAATCTCACGGAATTTAATCCGAAATTCTAACTTCCATAAAGATAATTTGAAAATTTCTCATATTACATTACACTTCAGAAGGTAGAATGCGTACTACAATTCGATTTAACCCTTTTAGCGCTTAATTAAAATTTCATGCTTAACCAGTCTAGAGTGAACATTAAACTTAAACAAGAGCATTATAATAATTTAAGTCTTAGGTGTATGGATACGTATTTGCTATACAATGAAATCTTAAAGGGTAGGCATGAATACATGTTTATTACATAATAATTAAACGACATCTTCACGAATATATTATAATTATAAATATTTCGTCGGCGGGGTGATGCTTCTGTATGAGGCGCCGTTTGTACCATAACTATTTTTTACATATATATATTAAATAAAGTCGATATATTAAAAATTAAAAAAAAATAATATATATCATCCAAATATAAAAATATATCAGCAATGATGAGAGTGCTGATATATAAAACTTGAACTTCCGACGTTGACCACTGATGGCGCTCCTCGGGAAACCAGCAACGACAATACTTACATAAGCGACGCGACCTACGTAAAGTTACATTTTCTACATTGTAAAGCTGTTTGATTTGATTTACACTACAAATTAGCGCATTACATATAACTTTCCACCTTGTATGATTGATTATATTGATCCATACAGATTTAAATTGGTGTCATACATGCTTAGGAGTAGTTGTAGTTCCTAAAGATCATTACATGCATTTCATATTAGGATATGAAGGTATGGCAGTTACTTTCTAATTTGTTAGCATATTCGTATAATACACATAAATAATTATCCGGCTAAGGTTGTTCATATCGATAACTATATGGCACTTCATAACATCGAACCAATTCCAACATAAACTCTTCTAATTAAAAGGTAAATTAAATAATTACGTGACAGATGTATCAGCATCTACGCTGTTTCAAATTTTGTCTCCAACTACAGCGTCACTAGTGGTTGATATTCGAAGCTGAAGTTTTATATATTTCGTCCTCAAATTTTATATATCTGTACTTTAACTACCAGATATATTTTTATATTTGGATGATATATATAAATATTTTTAATTTTTAATATATTGACTCTTTTTAATATATATATCTAAAGAATAGTTATGGTACAAACGGCGCCTCATACTTCTGTAACCGTTCGTTGTTCCAAAGTCTTCAGTAAACGAGTAAAGGAAACTTTAATACTTATTCTTTATGTAAAATGTATGTAAAAGGCGAGTAAGTTGTACAAGGAGTGACATAGAGTGAGGTTGCGTATTATAAAATTATTCGATGAAATGTTCCTTTAGAAGTAAGAAATCAATAAACGATTTGCTGCGGATACGTTGGTGGACTAAAAAGAATCCTTTAATTAAATAAAATAACAAATTTCTTAGATATTAACGTGATTAAAAATCTCTCACTTTTACTAGAATTTTATAAACTTTCCACCAATTTCTGAACCAATTAAACTAAGCTTAAAAGTTTGTGGTAATCAAGGTTTAGGTTAACTAATTAATACCATAAAGCGTTTTAGTTTTCTCAACTTGCCGAAAAGTGCAACTTTGAAACGGCGACGCAACGTTGCTGTTACGAAATGGGAGATTTTATCCCTGATTTCATTTCCACCCTTAAAATCACTTTAAGAATTGAAAACTTTTTTAACGAATTTTTCAACTGAAAACCTTCAAATTGCTCTGAAAAGTGTTGTACATTCTTGCTTGGCAAAAAGGTCTAAAAGTCCTTGTTAATGGTTCATTGTCATATCTATACATAATTTATGTATATGTTCATTGTGGATAAAATTGAAAAGGTCACCACAATAACAATTTAAAATGGCAACACAGGTAGGAGAAGCGCACTGTTATTCGTTGAACTAATACAAATCATTAATACCTAACATATGGTCCAAAAGTTTTGGGAGAAAAATCAGATGCTGACAACTTTGACAACAAATATTCATCATACAATATCTCTTAACTATTCTTATTACTAGGTACCTACCTAAAGTTCAAATGATCAACAAGGGACCGGTTATCTTCGATATTGCCTAAGTTTTCCCTGACGAGTTGCATCATCCTTTGGACAACCCCAGCGTTGATGTCTCTAATATTTTTCCCGATATACGAGGTCAGAGTTGTTCATAATTTTGTTCTTCCCATCCGTTACTGTACACAATATTTCCCAGAAGTTTTCACTTGGGCATGTCTGAGGTAGGTTGGGGGATTGTCCACTTTCGGTACAAAGTCGATGTTGTTAGCCCCAGTTACCCTTGTAATTCTCGCACAATGGCATGAAGGAAGATCTGGCCAAAACATAATTTCGTCATTTGCATGGTTTGTATTCAAAAACTGAAGCAATTTAGAAAGACATCTCTCAATATATCGCTTTGTAGGGCTATGAAATGAAACCAGCCTCAGAAATGGGTCACCATACCAAAATTTTGCCCTCAAACGTCTTTTTGCTCTTTAATCTCATATCGTCAGGAACATTTGCGTAATCGTCCGTGTAGAAACCATCATTGCCAAAAGGACAAAGTGAAATATTTTTCGTCGTATATCACGATCAACTTGTTGACAAAATTCACTCGTCTCAACACGCGGCAACATCTCAGAATTCTTTCTAACTGAGCTTCTCTCTTTTCCGGAAGACAACATTGTTCTTGAAAGGGTCCTAAACACCGTAGTCTTTCCAATATGAAATCTCCTGCCCAGTTTTCGCTGTGTGATTCCAATTCTGTGTTTAGCTGCTTGAATGAGTCTCCCTTCTTTTAATTGGTTCAAAACCCGCGGCCGACCGTTTTTTAGCAAGTTCATACATGGTATCCCTTCTTCACAGTCTTTGATTCTACGATAAATTGTCGATTTACTTATATGTTCTGATCTTGATAAATCTCGACAATCTCTCGTTTCGACATTCGCCCAACCAGATTATAGATACTTCGACGAAGATCAATTTTATAAGACACTAGCTGCTTACCCGCAGCTTTGCCCGCGGTCTTGGGAAATTCGTATTTTTCTTATTTCCCGGTGTGAATACTCGATTTTGCCCGGGGTAAAGTAAAATTTAGTTTGAAAAATTTTATAGCTATTAAAGACCCTATATACAAATTTTCAGCTTTCTCGCTCAATTTCCTGTTAAAAAACTGAAAATCGGGTATTTTTCGGGTTACCCGGTGAAATCCTGGAACGGGACCTATTCTATGACCTTCTCCTGATCAAGTAAGGTATGTGTGCCAAATTTCGTGGAGATTGGTCAAACGGTGGGGATTTGTATAAAGGACAAACTACCCGCAACTTTGCCCGCGGTCTGGGGAAATGCGTATTTTCCGGGTTTCCCGGTGAAATTTTGGAACGGGACCTATTCTAAAACCTTTTCCTGATGACCTAAGGTATGTGTGCCAAATTTGGTGAAGATTGGTGAAAAGGTGTGGATTTGTATAAGGGACAAACACACACACACACACACACACACAAACTTTCTACTTTATATATTAGATTTTGGTAAGCGCAATTCAAAAACTTTTGCATTGCTTATTTAGAGGGCATGACTGGTGACATTTAATTTCCATGACCACTTGATTAAATGCATTTTGCCCCTCAATCAAACCAGGTGAATTTTTTCCTAAAACTTTAGGACCATACGTTATCATTACAGAAGTTCATGTAACAACAGCAAGTGTATTAACGGAGCAAAAGGTTTAAAAACGGGGTAATTCCTGTAGATACAATGTTCCCCGATGCACTCAAGCAAACCGTCGGTTTACACTTGATGAAACTGCTGAAATTTTGAATATGAAGCAAGGTTTTGTATATTATATTATCCATGACCTACTCAAATTGCGTAAGTGCCTTGGCAATAGATTACGGAATCGAAACATCGACATGTTATTGCATCTGAAGAACCTTTCAGACGATGTGAAGCAGAAGGACACAATTATCGTTGGGAAAAGGTTGCGATGATCTTTTCTGGCGATACAAGGTCTTTTAGAGAGAACTCATTTCGAGGGGGGGGGGGGGGGGGCAGTAACCCCACTGTTACTGATGACAGCTGTGCAGGACTCTAGAACTCGTAGGCCTGCCATTAAAACCAAAACGTATGGATTTCTGAGTGTTAGAGTCTCCTTGCAGCACGACAATGCACCACCGCATACTGAAAGTTTAACCATGTAGTCCCAACCGATCGTCATGTCAAGCTTTCATCCAGGTGCGGTTGGACGTTAATACTTGATGTATTTTAATTTTGATCTGGATGGTCTTTAATAAAGTCAATGAGAGTAATGATAATATGATTAGAGGATGAATTGTTTCGACATGTCTCTTCAACAATTTCCTAATAGTGGCACCTTGGCGTGGTCATCTCTCAATCGCTGCCAGACTAACACATTTTATAATTATTCATCAAGTAACCAGGCGGATTTATTTCAAGATCACTTTCTTAATTCACCTTTTCTCTTCCTTATCAAAATCTCAAGTACTCATATTCAAGGAACGAGTCGATGATGATGTCGTTCGAGAGCAATAAGTTTGACAATCTCCTACCACTACAGAAGGCTGCACACTTACTCCTTTGTAAAGCTGATATATAGATCAAGGAAGTAAGAGTAGCTAAGTGTCACTTGGGCAAATGTAGATAGTTCCATGCAGTCATAAAAATCAATATATAGAAATGATGATCGGGCCCATACCCATACATTTTTTCCGGATGAATCTAAAGCAATGGAAGAAACAGGCACATCCACATCATCCAACCGCGAGGTAAAAAATTGCTGGACTGCCCCACAGTGCTGCAAAATTACTCAAGATTAACATAAGTGTAGATCACAATTGACGATACAGTACGAGAGAGGCCTTTAAGAGATCACCTCAATCTGGCGTATGTAGGACTACCAGGCAAGAACTATTCTAAATTGAAAAAGCACACACATTGTACAGATTTGGTAAAATAACCATCTTGTAGAAGGTCTCAAACAGTCGACGTGGTGACAGCACACTTTTTTTGAGTGTCCAACTGAGGGGGAAATCTATACGACTGCATGTATCAGAGTGCAGAGTCGCATTACTATTATAGTTTGAAGAATTTTTATGTTTGGCACATATACAGGCAATCAGCTGGTCACAATAAGAGGCGAACAGCAAAGATCTCGAACAGGACGCGATATTCTTTGAGAAAGGGAATAGAATATAATCGACCAGTTTATTTATGTTTTGTTGACTGACGTAAAACATTTGATAGAGTTCAGCCCAAAGATATAATATCAATATGTAAAAAAACGAGTATACCAAAAAAAAGAAAGGGTTATGAGAGCCGGTAAAAATAGAGAGGGGGCTTTTTACTATATTGATAGACAATAAAACTTTGACGGTTTCCTGAGAAGACCAAAACCATGACAAAATTATATATTACAAGAGTAACTAATCAAACTGAAAGAGATTGAATAAGAAACCAATGTATAAGAGAAGAGAGCAGAGTAGTATCTATAACAAGAAAAAAATCAAGTGAAGCATCAATGTGTCCGAAAAGGAGAACAGATTAGTAACAAATGTATTCCATTTCTGACGGAGGGACCTATATGCATTGTATCTCTTCCGGTTTCTAAAATTCCACTGTATATGTACTAATAAAAATTTTGCAATTTTACTCATTAGGAGCGTATTGTTCGGATTTAGAACAAATTATTATACTGCTTTGTAAAGATAATCCTCGCGTTAAAAGTAAATTCGTTGTCTTAATAAATAACCACGCAACAATGTTACAAATTATTGTTTCATAATTGAATTGACGAGAGGGAGGTCAGTCCTTTAGATTCATTCCCTTGTGACGGAGAAGTTTGTGCAAAGCGCGAGAATAAAGACCTTATAGAACGGCCAATACGTTTCCTTAATTATGTCAAACTAATTTAGATGGAGCTTATTACTGCTGTAAATTTGGCAGCAATTGGACTAGTTCCAAACAAAGCATTTCCCTTGGTGTCAATACACTAAATTGTTGAGGGAAGTGTTTCTTGACGGAAATCGCCTCGTTCAAATAATTGGCAACTAAACACGCTAAAGCTTTGCAAAATGGGGTAAAGCACGAAATGGAAGATGATTTATTAAATTGTTAAAAATGCATACATACAGATCTGGGGGTATGCAAATAACATTGTAGGTAGATTCGAATGTAATCCTCTCTTTGAATAGGAAAACGTTGCTATTTGAAAAAGGTTTCCCTACACATTTAGCTTTTCATTCCCTTTTAAACCTCAATCAAGTAATGTCTATATGGTGTATTTATGTCGATAAATGTTGGAAAATAAAACAAATTGTGTTCAGTGCGTAACACAATAGGGACTGGAATATCATTGTAAAGAAAAAAGGGAGACCGGATACTTTCCTTTGCAGACATTTTCATTTTCATGTCAGTGAACAATACGTCGACGATTCTTTCAAAGGATTTCTCTAAAACTACTTGACCGTAAGGGTTACAATTTTTCCTAGGTGGAATCAAAGTACTTCCATCACACGTACCATACAAAAACGAAAAGGGCCGCTGTAAAACATTTCGCTTAACATTTACAATTCATTTGTTACAACGTTTTGTTTGAAAGCATTTTGTGTGTGTGGAATGCTTCAAATAACAAGATTTTTTTATTATTTTATTCCATTAGCAACGAATTGTAAACATCTTTATTTAGAAAGTTTGCTTCAGGATGACGACCAACTGCAGTATGATCTTCACGCGATCTCCTTATCGTACGTTTCCTTAATACAATCAGATTATATTTCGTAATAGGCTGGCTTAACATGAGAATTGAGGGTATCCGGTATTGTTTCCCGAAATAATAAATGCAACCTTTAAAATGACACAATTCATGCAATAATCCTATGTCAACTCCGAATGTAAAATTGAATTATGTTCCAGCAAAGAATCGATAAATTCATTACAAGAGGCGATAATATTCATTTTAACCTGTGTAGATGCCAAGTATGCTATTGTCCTATGAAATGGAGCACTCTTATGCATAGGAAGTCGTTAAATTGGTTTGCTCTAACATTTAATTACATGATTTTGATCATTTAAATGGAGCAACGGTGTTTGATGTAATAGAAGCTTTCTGTGAGGTAATTTAGATGATACATTAATAAGATTTAGAAGATGTACTGGGGCACATGTTGCTGTTGAATTAGACCACAACATGATAAAGCGTCTTCGCATTCGGGACGAGTACTTCAGTACAAAATTTATAGACATCTAGACATTCTGTTTGTTTTTAAGACGTTTATACATTTCACTGAAATATAGGTTGCTTATATTTCAGTGATACATTTATTACAGCTGATTATAAAGGGTGCGAGGAAATAACGGAGAATATGTTGCAATGTAAATTTACTGAACAAAAGAAATTTAACACACCATCAGCCAGTAACAATAACGCATTTATTTTTCAGTAAAATTGGTTTCGAAGGGGCCATTCCCAGCTTCAGCAAAGAGCTCTAAACGTTCGTTGAAATTTTCGACTATATGCCGCAGCCCCTCCGGTGACATTCGATCCCACTCGCAGGGCAGAGATTCGTTTAACAATTCCAAACTCTTGTGGTCCTTACTCCTTACCACCTCAAAAATCAAATCACATCACTTGTATCCGGATAGAATGCTGTGGCAGAGTATATTCCGCTTCACTAAAATGCCAAATATTTAAAATATAGCGGCGGTGCACGTCTATAGTTGATTTTAACACCTTGGTCAACGAAAATGGTTCACTGGTACAAATTCCGCCTCTAATCATAACGGCTTAGGTTTTTGGAGGTGGTTGCTGAGGTACTTAGGAGCTTTAGCGTTCCAAATGAACATTTTTAAGCAACCACAATGGTTCGTCTATAATTGATATTACAATGGCTACCCCACTGCAGCAAAACTAATACGAGGCTAATAGAAGGCTTTATCCAAGCCTGCAGTGCTGTTTGAGCGTGGAACCTCTCCGGGGGAGTTCATAAAGAAGATGGAAATGCTTTGTAACGCGCATTTTGCTCGTAAATTGCTCAAATACCACACTCACAAACCGGGCACTGGTAGACGAACGAGCTAGTCGCTGCCAAAGCGATCTACGTAGCAGCGTGATGGAGAACTGGTGCGTGTAAATAAAATTCAGGGCTAGTGCAAGAGGAAAATATAAAGATGGGAAGAAAATGCTGAAACGAACGATATATAAAGTAAAAGGAAACGCGTAGGGGGAGCTGCAGGAGAAATTAAATGAAGATATATGGGGCAAGGCCTATAAAATAGTAATGTGCAAACGCTCAAGGCTAGATCCAGAATAACTGAATTTGCTAATTGAAGAACTTTTCCTGCCGACCAGGAAAGTGTACTTACCGTACCAGTACTAGAGGAGGATATCCCGAATATCTCCATCTGCGAAATAAAGCAAAGCGGATAAAATCAAAACCAATAAGCCCCTGGCTCTGATGTGATACCGCCCACAATAATCAAGCATATCCCGAGGCATTAAGGGGAATGATTGACTCATGTCTTAAAAACGGCCCAGGATATGGAAGAAACCCATAAAGATCCGAGACAGGTCAAATATGTACCTATCTGTCTGATTGGCGTAGCCGGTAAAGGACTAGGAATGATAGTCAAGAATAGGGTGGAGATAGAAGTGACCGCTCGGGGTATGCTGCACAACAATCAGTGTAGGTTCCACAAGGGGCGGACTACCATAGGCGCAGTCAGGGCGGTCACGCAAATCCCCAAAATAATCATGCAAAAGGCCAGAAAAAACAGAAAATTATGTGCGATGGTTAGATGTTAGACATAAAGAACGCCTTCAACGCAGCCCCATGACGTAAAATAATATAGTTCCTAAATGGCTAGAATTAATCAGTATCTAATCAATCTTACCTTCGAGATAGGTATATTAAACCAGGCGACGGCAGAACCAGGAAGGTCTTTGGACCGACCCTATGGAATATCTTCTATGATCAGGTACTCCGGCTACCTCTGGAGAGGTACATAACCTACGTCGAGGAGCTGGGACCGGTCACCATTGGAAAGCACCCAGAGGTGCTAAAGGGAACCGCTCAGTACGCGTTACAGAAGATAGAATGGAAACTACGTAAAATGGAAATAAACATCCCCCAGAAAAACAGAGATAATAATGCTATATGGCGGAAGAAAATCCACACACACACAAAGAGTAGAAGGAGTGACAGTTAACAGCACGCCTATGGCCAAATAGATGGGGATTGATAAGAACACTCAGTAAGAGAAGCTGAGCGCAAGCAGGACGTGGGGAGACACGAACAAAGTGACCCAAGCAAATACAAGAAGAGGGAAAACTCGAAATGCTATTATCGCGGAGAGGGAAAAAGTACACCACACCGCCTTTGTATGCGCCACGTGAGGGAGATGCAATGTCTAAGCGACGCGACGGTTCCCCCTGGGAATGGGAAAAGGGTTTGAGTGGGTGAGAATCCCAGTAAAAACCGATCTACATAAGTAGTAGCGTCCTTTTTTACTTTATATTTATGCGCCCACATTCTTATCAACAAATCAATTAAAAATAGGTAAAAAACTGTAAAGTAACTAATAAACTAGCAGCCTTTTAAATATTAGGAGCAGATTTCTAGCATCTACCATATCTCATTAATGTACTGTGATCCAGCGTAATAGTGTTTTAAATTCATAAAAATTATTTCGTAGGGAGATAAATAATTATACGATCAAACGAACTTACCTGTGAAGTTCGATCGTAATTATATGAAGCGTCCAGTCCGAATATATTATCTTGATTATTTACTATGTAGTGCGCTTCCAGCGACACCCCACCTGCACCCTTTCAGTAAGTAAAGCTAAAAATAGCTCCCGAATCTCCCCCGCCCAGTCCCGTCTACTTACGACGGTATGTATTCATTCCTTTAAAGAGTGTACTGTTCATTATCAGCAACGAACGGGGTTATAGGGCGGGAGGGAAGATAATATATTCGGACTGGACGCTTCATATAATTACGATCGAACTTCACAGGTAAGTTCGTTTGATCGTATAATTATATTTGCGTCCAGTCCGAATATATTATCTTGATTATTTACTATGTAGTTGTTCAAAGAAATCGAATTGCTGATAAGTGAACGGGTAACAATGTATCGATAACCCCAAAAAGCAACAGGGATAAACTAATGTATTGAATGGGGGATGTATTTTACATCAAACCATTGAATACCGTTACTCAACGATCAAACTAACACAGTAGTGTTGAATGCGTAATCGTAATCATAAGAGTACGATAAAACGAAATAAGAAACTCTTTTAAAACTGAAAGAATTCGTCCTTGTAGTAAAAAATTGCAGTTTGTATTCTATAACCGCGCTATAACGAAGAAAAACAAACTAGAGCCTTGTAAATATACATAAGAGTAATGTATCATCATCACAATGTATACAACCATTGAATAAAGATACAACTCGTATAATCTGTGGTATCATATTACGTATCTAGCATAATATAGTATTGTTCGTAGTGACTAATATTGGATTTCAAACTGTGGCAAGATTAAAAATATCTTTGCCAAAATCGGTTTCGTTTGAAAGAGGATGGTTATAGAAATTCACAAAAGTTGAAAATCGTTGCGACCAGCCGGCTGTTTTACGTAATGTGTCCAAGGGTACACTTTGTACACTGTTGAAAAACAGCGGAAGTAGATGCGTGTCTCGTGGAATGAGGCAAAAATTTATAGAGTCGAGAACAGCTGACGATAACAGCTTCTTAACCGATTTACTCAACGCCTGCTTATTGGCATACTATATGTGGCTTTTTTATTTCCGAAAAGGAAGACCTTATTTTGTTTCCCTGAACTCCTTTGTCCATCGATATATTGGTTTAAGGTCGTTGCCTCGCATAGATTGGGTTTTGTAAGATTCAATTTGACGTTCCTTTCATAAAACCTTTTATTATTGGGTCTGCAGCTAAATTGTTGGCAAGAATGAGACTAAGGGCTGGTCGATAGGAATTCATTAGTCCCTATCTGCAACTATGAACTTCATAACTTTTCTGTAAATGTGTTCTGCTTGGTATGAGAAAATCAAAATTCGGTTTTCTTTACAGAAGTCCCACCAAGGACAGGAGGTTGTAAAATACTGCGTAATTGTTGATGTGGTGATAGATGAAAAAATCGTTGAAAGTTGAAATACTTTCTTTAGGAACGCCTTTAGCTACAACCGAGTCCCACATGATTTGGTGTACACCAGGATAAGTTCACGAGATAGCGAGTGAATCTTCCTGACGGCGAAATTAACAAACTTGGTAACGGAGAAAACGATGGGTACCAAGGTAGTGTGACCAATAAGGTACCATCATAATTCCTACAGATTTGTCCGTGAGTATTTTTTGGAGGACCTGTAAGATGAAATTGAAAGAGGCATAAAGGCTAAAGGCATCCCATCACAAAAGTAGCGCCTTCGCAGCGCTGGAATCTGGATCCTGTCGCCTCAAGATACATATTGTTGATATTTGTCAGTAAGATAAGAAGCAAAAATAACCACCTCAGGTACGCCAAAATGCTCCGTGATAGTAGATATTGTACCTACTTATACTGCCCATGCGAATAATGTTTTGATAGCAGTGTTGTTGTCGAATTTGATAAGAATATTGCAATTCGACAGATAGCTGGCGAAACATTTTAGACCGTAAGGTATAGCTTGTAATTGTAAGAAGTTAATATGTAATTATTTATCTAAGCTCTCCCAGAAGCCAAGAGTTCTTTTCTTGCCACAATACCCACAGCCTGTTAAAGAGGCATCAGTAAACGTTTCAGTTTGAAGGTTATCAGATTTAATGTCCTAGAATGATTTAGAAATATTTTGCACCCACCAAAGTAGGTGTTCATGGACAAACCCCGCAATATGTACATTGTACAGCGTACAGCCACCCGATTTGATGCCTGGGCAAGCTGAAGCTAAAATGCCAATGAACTTTGCGGTCTTGTTAATAGTCTGAATTTTTTCCCGACGATAAGGTTAATCCCATTTCAGATGTGGCAAAAAGAAATCCTAAAAATTTTTTATTTCCTAATTGGATTAAGAGCACTCGTGTCCCTGTTTATGGTGACACCTAGTGATTCCAAGAGGTTAATTTTCCGACGTAGTTCAAGGATTTTCTCGATGATAAGAAAATCGACTAAAAAGTTGCACCCAGAATGCCCTGTTGATGTAAATTTGAAAGCACTGGCTTCATTAATTTTGAGGCCAAAATTCCAAAGGGCACGCACGTGAATCCATAGAGACCGCTTTCGAAATGAAATCGTAAGCATTTACGATGGTCAGGTTGAATAGGATTGACAAGTACGCGCCCTTTAAGTCGATGGCAAACATGTAGGTACATATTATTCGGCTTAATAACCTTAACACAGTCCTGTAGAGTGTAGAGATTAATATTTTAAGGTTTAAAAGAAATCTTTTCTGCCATTAGATTTCTTTTCCCTTGTTATATCGTTTTCGATAGGAACAGTATGCGGGGGGAGGTGATCCACGGAAGGGAATTTTGTAACCTTGTATCCATGACAAAACGTTGTCATCCTGGACCAAAGTTTGTCAAGTACTACTAAAGTACGTGAGGCAGCCAGAAACCAAAACGCTTGTATGGATAGCATTTCGGGAAGGAGGGTCCCCCATGTGCCCTCACATCCCTCCTTGTTCGTGTTGTTGCACAGGACTCCCCCCCCCCCCCGTTTTCCGGCGAAAAAATCCGAAGGACTGTGACGATGTCAAACGGGAGGTAGATGGCTCGCTGATAATGGAACTCAAAGCGATACAGACTTTGTCCCGTGTTGTAGCGGCCTATATTTTTTCCCACAAATCAGGACCAAATAGCAATTCGCTCGAGGGTAATTTTTCCCCAGCACAGGTAAGTGACTTAGTCAGGAAGGGAAATAACAGTTCCCTGCGCTTTGCGACATTACGTAGAATGTATTGCAAACCATGCGCCCTGAGCCAAAATGTAAGCACGTACTGATATGGATATACCTGAATCGTCGTTCAATAAAACAGTTATTGAAGGTCTCAAAGCTGATAAAACTTTGCTCAACGTAACCCTGGGTTAACTGCCCGGTCGTCTTTGGTTAAACCAAAGTCAAAATCTAGGCTACATTGGTTCTACTGCTGCGAGTAAAAAGGAAGCAAATTTTTCCGCTTTATTACATCGTAACCCAAAGTAATCAGAGTTGCTACCGAAAAATCGAAGTTCGGCTCCTTAAAAACAGGCGTCTCACTGCACTGAGGGAGACCGGCCCTACTAGTAGCATTCCTCCGTGAAACATCGAGAGTAACGGTACTCCTTTTGCTAAAGAGCGAGATAGCAACACTAAGGTTTGCGACTAAGTCGCCAACAACTTCAGATCAAGCGTGAACTCTCGGTTCACTAGGCAACCGATTCTATCGGCAAACGCCCTCGTACTTAGTGCGTTTCCGCGAAATCGAACCACACAGGGACCGACTTTCGCATAAGGAAGATAGGACTCTCCGAGAAGTCATCCCACGTGGAGAATGACCTTCACGGTGAGATCTAGCGCAATATTCTCCTCGTGAACTCGAACTACTCGGAGGACGACAGACACGAGAACGAGAATAGCGAGATTGCTTTGCCGTCTTTCCTCTGCTGCCAGATCCAAATCTACGTCTCCATGGTATAATATGGAAGATAGAACTCTCCGAGAAGTCATCTCACGAGGAGAATGACCTTCACGGTGGCGAGCTCCAGCCCAATATTCTCCTCGTGAACTCGAACTACTCAGAGAACGACAGACACGAGAATGGGAATAGTGGGATTGCTTTGCCTTCTTTCCCCTGCTACCAGATCCAAATCTACGTCTCCATGGTACAATATGGAAGATAGAACTCTCCGAGAAGTCATCTCACGAGGAGAATGACCTTCACGGTTACGAGATCTAGTGCAATATTCTCCTCGTGAACTCGAACTACTCAGAGAGCGACAGACACGAGAACGAGAATAGCGGGATTGCTTTGCCTTCTTTCCCCTGCTGCCATCCAAATCTACGTCTCCATGGTACAATATGGAAGATAGAACTCTCCGAGAAGTCATCTCACGAGGAGAATGACCTTCACGGTCACGAGATCCAGCGCAATATTTTCCTCGTGAACTCGAACTACTCAGAGAACGACAGACACGAGAACGAGAATAGCGAGATTGCTCTTCGAGAGGATCTCTCCGACAACCCATCTCACGAGGAGAATGACCTTGCCGGTGACGAGATCGAGAGCGGTAGTCTCTATGCCTATAAAGGAACGCAAAGTCGTCAAGCTTGGGCAGATGCGTTTGTATCCCAATGTATTGTGAAGGTTGTAAGAACAACGTGCAAAAAGCTCCATAAACATCCACTATTTTCGTTATCCATAAGATACACTTTTATTAAGTGGTAGGACTACACAAACGCCACTACTTTATTGAAGTGGTAGAGCCCGATGACCTCAATGACGTCACGAACAAATGCGTATAGGCATAGCTTGTCTGATTGTACCATGCTTTTACCTAAATTATGCTAAAACTGTCTAGAAAAGTTAGGTATACTTACATGTATGCAGTATTGTACCTAAAACTGCAAAAAACACGCGTAGTTCGACGAGATCGATCACAATCGACCGCAGGTTAGAATGCACCAAAAACGAATGAATACATACCGTCGTAAGTAGACGGGACTGGGCGGGGGAGATTCGGGAGCTATTTTTAGCTTTACTTACTGAAAGGGTGCAGGTGGGGTGTCGCTGGAAGCGCACTACATAGTAAATAATCAAGATAATATATTCGGACTGGACGCAAATATAATTTTCATACTGAGACCTTTGAACCCAATTAAAATTTTGATTTCATTCAAACAAAATTAGGCACAGCCAATAAAACTATAAAATATTACTGCAATGCAACAAATTACAACATTGTGCTTTTTGTTAGCTCCCCCTACCTCTTTTTTAGAAATATTACAAAATCTGAATGTTGTAAATGCCGCACTAACAAAAATTATAATAGAGGGGAGTTTTTGGCCATCACAAAATTATTCAAAATGGCACAAATTGTGTGTATCAAAACACAGTCGGGCACAATTATTGAGGCACAACAAATTGAAATAAGGCCGTTTGTCTTTTCAGAGATAGATTAACGCACCTACTCGGCGTGTACATATTTGATATAAGTAAATTGTTGATATTGATTACGATGATTATACCTACTTTCTGTAAGTATATAGCACGAAATAAATTGTTATTGTTTCAAATACGAACTAGAATAGTACCATTTACGTTGCTTAACTAGAAATGTCATTTGTATAATAAGTTTTAGTATAAGTGTAATTTAAACGTAAAACGTAGTTGTTTCAGAGCTTATTTATGAAACTCTGCTGAATTTATAACAGTCACGTTGCCTTGTTAGAAAATGATTAATTTCTCTGTTTTGATATTTATGTCTTAATAAATTACTAGATCAAATATTAGAACGCTACAAAAAGGTAGTAGCTTCGCTCCCTAAATTTAATTTGTAAAAAAATGTGAACCTACCTTAAGTAAGAGAAAAACCTAGCGATAAGGTTTAATAAAGGACTGGTGCGAGTGATCTTTGCAGAATCCGTACGGTCATCCTGTAACAAAAGCGTATAACGATTAATAAAGTAAATTACAAAAACATTTTGTTAATATTACGTAGTGAGCAAGTTAACTTTATACTGCTCACAGTAATATTTAGCTTTGATATAAAGTTGCAACCTTTGGTTCAGTCAGTACAGAAACCACTGATGCGTCCCCAACGTTTCTACAATCCTGCGATTAAAATCATAAAGTTGAGAAGTTACTACACGCAATAGGTCTTTAGGGGCTTATATGAAGCTTTTGTGGTTATTCCTTAGCGCTTCCTTCACACGAGTAACTAAAGCGGGAGGATAATTTAAAAAATAATGCAATAAGAGGGAGGCACTATCTTAAATTGACCAAATCTAAATACGGCACACCTAAAGTTTATTTTGACGTTACAATATATTCGAAAAGAAATTGCGAATAAAATCTCTAGAGAAAATGCATTTTGTTATACGTAATATAATATAAAATCGTATTCGCTAAGAGAGATTTTAAATTTGCGATGTTATACGATATGTGAGGTTTCGGTAAATCTCCTGAAATAAAATGACCTCCTTAGAAATAAACTTTGCATTCGACTGCTTTGCAATTCACAATTCAATGCGAAAGCGACTAAAGTAGGTACTTACTACTCGTATATTATTGTTCCCCGCTATTCACGTTGAATACAACTAACTGGACATTGTCGAGGAAACCCCCGTCTTGGCTAAGAAGATTTATAGAAACTTTTTTTGACATCAGTTGTACTAGGTAGATTCTGAATTTGAAACTTAATAAAATAAGCGGAA
The DNA here is from genome assembly GCA_036250285.1 of Pyrocoelia pectoralis. Lineage (NCBI taxonomy): Eukaryota > Metazoa > Arthropoda > Insecta > Coleoptera > Lampyridae > Pyrocoelia > Pyrocoelia pectoralis. The sequence continues at coordinate 51,206,510 of CM070077.1, read as the reverse complement.
GGCAATACGTGTAAAACTATGCGGTGCAGAGTAATTAAAATTAGTTTCCGGTTACAGCAACTGGCAAACTTTATTTAATTAAGAAGTTTTAATCAATATGATTTAAGCTTGAGCTCAGGTGTAAGTTACACAAAAAAGATCGTTAAGCTCGTGCTTATAATTCTGTATTATATTTACTTCAAAAATAAACTTTTATGGTGTCTTATAGCGCCTATCCAACCCTTAGATACGATAAATTCTTATAGTGGGATCCTATAGGACAATGTGTGCGGGTGTGTGAGATAAAAGTATAAAAGATCATATCAACCGATTCCATAAACTTCGTACTTTGTATTCTAGGAAAAGGGGGGCGTAATTGCAAACACCTACAGCGGTATAATGCGCAGACTGCGTTTTTGTCATAAATTATACAAATTTAGCAAAACACAACAGGAAAAAGTTTTGCACCACTCCATACTTTAAGTATCCTATTAATGTAGATAAATAAGATTACTTTTGAAACTTTACACACAGAAGAAATACAGCTTGACAAAAAAAGAAGGCATAGATTACTCAAAAGATTTGTTGTATTTTCTTAACACCAAATGTTTTAATACTTTGATGTACTCAGCATCGTAATTATAATAATGGACTGTATTAATAATAGATGAACATGCAAATTTTATTTATTGCTCTTTGGAACATTGAGCTGTTTGAGTTTCGAAGAGAAACCATTCTTGTTTCACCATCCCCTCCTAAGTGAAGCCTGGTTCCAGGCAAGTTCACCGTCTGAAAATTCATCGACGGAAAGTTCACCGACTGGAAAATTAACCACCTGGAAACTTCATCATCTGGAAACTTCACCGACTGGAAAATTCACCGACTGGAGAATTCACCGCCTGGAGAATTCACCGACTTGCAATTTGTGGAAAGGACAATTCACCGATTCGACAAACATGATTCATGTAATATGGACTTTTGTACAATATTTTATTTGATGCAATAAAATTAGTTATAGGTACCTTCACGGTCTGCGGAAAATTCTTCGACTGCAATTCTCCGAAAAACAATTCTTCGACAGGAAAATTCTTCGAAAACACAATTGTTCGACATTACAATTTTTTGACAGGAAAATTCTTCGAATAAATAATGTATTGAAATTTTTAAACTAAGTATGCCAATACTTCGGATTATTTATTTTTAATAATTCTAAATGAAAGAATGAAAAAGTATCAAAAAAAAAAATATACTAAACCTGCAAATAACCTAGGCGCAATCTACGTTTAAGTTTAGCATTTTTTTTACTACTAAACTTTGTTTAGTGTCACGTTGCCATTGTGTATCAATTAAAACCTGCAAATAACCTAGGCGCTTTAGTGGCAATCTACATTTAAGTTTAACGCTAATAGGTTCTTAAAACATATTATTTTTATTTAGAATTATTAAAAATAAATTATCCGAAGTATTAGCATACTTAGTTTAAAAATTTTAATGACTTTTATTCGAAGAATTTTCCTGTCGAAGAATTTTCCTATCTAAGAATTGTTTTTCTGAGAATTGCAGTCGAAGAATTTTCATTCGAAGAATTGCTGTCGAAGAATTTTCCGCAGACCGTGAAGGTACCTATAACCAACTTTATTACATCAAATAAAATATTGTATAAAAGTCCATATTACATGAATCATGATTGTCGAATCGGTGAATTGTCCTTTCGACAAATTGCGAGTCGGTGAATTCTCCAGTCGGTGAAGTTTCCAGACGATGAAGTTTCCAGGCGGTTAATTTTCCAGTCGGTGAACTTTCCGTCGAAGAATTTTCAATCGGTGAACTTTCCGGATACCGTGAAGCCTAGTAATGTGTGCGGCCAACATAGAGATGGTACATTTTCTTCCTTTACCACGACTAAGTCACCAACGCAAGGTCTTCTATATATAACGGATCTTGCTTTCCCTTCGGGCGGGATTGCAGATGTAATAAATATTCCTTTATCCATCTCTGCCAAAAGTGTTCCCTAAGCTTTTGAAAGTACTCGAAACGAATTAAACAATTGATAAATTTGAAGTGATCGGTCGCCCGAAGATGAAATGTCCAGGTGTTAATGGAATCCTGTCATTGGGATCGGATGACAAAAGTGGCAAATGTCTGGAATTCAATATGGCCTCAATTTAAGTTAAATTGCCTCCCAAAGATCTCCAAATGTCGGAGATCTGGGGAGAATAAATTTCCAAGTTATGCCAAGGTTTGTGGTTCGTGGTAAAATCATCAATTTGGTTTTTACCGGTTTTTACTATTTTTTAAGAAATTGGCAAATTCCATAAGTAAATTGTTAGTACTTACAAATATGGTGGCATTGTCCCAATTAATTTCAGTGGGTTTGCCTCGTCTGCTTATAAATTAGGTTATAGATTAGGTAACAAGATAGGATATTTACTATTATAAGGGATGTTGACATTTCTTAATCTACCTCCTACCCTTAGAATATGCTGTTCATCCAAAAAAGGATTCAAATTTTTAATGCTGCTGTTTTATTAATTTTTTCTGATTGAGCTGATTAATTTCATACGGGAATGCCGATTTATGTATCATTTTGGCTCTAATAGTACGGACCAATTAAGCCCAAGGGATCAAGTTGAAAGTATGTGACGTTTTGTCACCGAGGTGGATATATTTCTTTCGGAAATTTTATAAAATAGTTCGTCATTCACAGATGACCAATAGATTCCTAAGGTTTTTGAGGATTCGTTTACACCCAATTTAAGTTCACAGGGTAAAATTTGAGTTTCCTAAAATGCGGGGTTCATTTGAAAGCCACTTACAAAGTCTAAAACATCCCTATTTCAAAATGTCAGTAACTGTCACTAGTGATAGTTACGGCTTCTTCAAATGTGTAACCTCCCGTAAGCAAGTCGTCTACGTATAAATCAGACTCGACGATTTTTGATTACTTGGGATACTAAAAAATAAAGTACTTGATATGTAGCTAAAATCTTTATTACGAGTTTCTATGGGATACCTTTCATAATTATTTTCGATAGCTAATTGCTTAATGCATCTTATTACCAAAAAAGAAGCAGATGCAGTGCCATACGTGACAGTATTAACCTCATATAAACATGGTTTAACTTAATTCTGAGGCTGCCAGATAATGCACTGAAGTGAACGCTCATACTCCCTTATTTTTCTGCATCCGCAGATATTATGATGGCATGTTGTCTAAAACGAATGAGAATTTACAATCATTCTTGTTGGATAATTTAATAGGTCCCACCAACTGAACATCATTCAAACTGAGTCCAGTGTCCGTAGGTGCAGAACCGTCAAAGACTGCACGAAGAAGAGTAGACGAACTGTCATTTTTAAAAACACCATGATAATGTAAAATGTATCGAGGAATTTTACATTCAGACAATTTACTCATGTGTCCGAGCGATTCATATTCCTCCATGAAATTGCAGTAAATGGATGCAAATTCACAATCACGCTTGAATCGTTTTTGTAAAGAAGTAAATCTCCCAAACTGTCCACAGTGTTTTTTAAAGGAAACGGATACCACAAATCTACCATCAGGTTCGCGGAGTGTGGTCTTCACAAAGTTTTTCATCGTGTGATAGACTTATATTTTGAGTACTACATTCTTCTACCTCCAAAAATTTGAGAAGGGTTTGATTTAATTCCTACTCAGTCCTGCTAAAACAGGCAAAAGAATTCGATCGAGATTGGTTTAGCGGGATTTGGCCAGATACGATCCAACCCAATTTGGTTTTTTGTAGAACAGGCATATTACTCCCTAAATTATTTTGACCAACACACAGGAGTTGGTAAAAGTGTTGTGCACCGATGAGAATATCAGTTAGATTCGATTTATAAAACTGAGGGTCTGCTAACCTAAGGGTGTTTGGCATGGATTCGCAGATTTCGGGGATTACAAAACAGGATACGTTATTTGAATAATTGTTACAAGTGGATTTATAGTTTAGGCTAACACGCTTGTTTAAGATAGTGGAATTACTATTTATCCCTGTAACGGTTAAGGATGTGGATTCACATTTAAGGTTTAGTAGTTTTCTTTTCAGTTATAAAATTGGATTGGCTTCCCGAATGAAGTAGCAACCTACAGGAATGAATTTTTCCGTTTTCATCTAGTACATTTATGAGTGCTGTCGATAGAAGAATAGTTGACTTTATACAGGCAGGTAATGACATTTCTGAAGGTAATAGTGATATTTGAAGGATCTAATGTAGGCTCAACTTTTCTTTCAAAATGTAAAAGATGATTGTGCTTTGAATTGCACTTTCTACAAGGAAAACCCCCACAATTTTTACTTGAGTGCCTGGGTCGGAGACAATTTATACACAATTTTAATTCCCTTGCTTCGGGGCATTTATAAATTCAAGATTCAAAGATTTAGATTGATTTCCTTTTAAATAATTGGTAAATAATTCTTAGATTTTTGATCGAGAGATTTAACTTAACAACATTTGAACATTGTCATTCTTCAAAAATACGAAATCAAGGAAATCATGAAAGGGAAATTTAGTGGTAACTGAAGAATTTCACAATTTTGTTTATGGAATCAATCTTAACGTCGAAACTAATCCATAAACCTCTTGTATAGAAATCTATCCCTTCAAAACTACAACGCGTGCTATTTAAAATATGCTTTCCAATATTATAAGGCGGGTAAAAACTTTTCACAGCTGACACTTAATCGAGAAAAAGTCAAACCAAAAAACAATCCAGATGCCCTAATATTAGAATCACAAATTTGTTCCCAAAATATCTACCGGGAATAAGAACAAATATCCTTTCACAGTTCAAGTACGTTAGGTAACCAAAGTATACGATTTAATTATTAATTCAAGAGATTTTTAAACTTAAACAGAGAAAGATTCAATTTGTTGAACATTTCTTTATTTCGTATAATTGTTTGATTTTACGTGAATCACCGACGTCAGGCCACTTCAAGCCGATGTTCTTGTTAAAAGGTGAAAGTAACTAGTTTTTATAGATAACGATTCTATAACTTTTCGAGGATATTACAAATCAGTACATTGACGACTTTTGTAACGGTAGGAAGTGTAGTTAAATAAATTTGGAAATTTCTCTTCGCTGTCGCGTTCGTGTCTTCGGTATTGAAAATCTGTGCCTGTGAAATTACTAATTAAATCGTAAACGTTGTTTAATTAAAGTGGTGGACCGAAAAAACAGATAATGGCACCACTAAGGGTAAGTTAGTCTACAAAAATCTTTCTAAATTCGCTAATTACTGTCCTTTTTCCATTGCAGACGAGACAGTGGTGCGAAAGGTAAGTGATCTTAATGTTATTTCCCTCTATGTTTCTTGAATTGCTTATTAAGTTGGATTTCATGATGATGAATCCAAACATTTTAGATATTGAAAGGGATATGTAGTGTGTCCAGTTTGAAATTACCTACTTGGGAATGTTGGGATCGATTAAAACACGTAAAGTTCGTTAATTGACCAAAAAATACCCCCCTTTTTTGGTTATGACTATCAATCTTTAAGTTTTTAAAAATCTCATCATATTAGTGTTTGAACGATATTTTTAATTCACATGACCAGGTTAGAAAGTATGAAAGAATTACATAATTGTCAAATTAGTCATTGTAGGTCTTAATACAAGTAACAAAATTTATCTACAGCAAACAATTAAATTCAACACGTGTTACTGTCTAATGAATAAAACTGGTTAGAGTAAATTGAAATAAAATTAAATCATTAAATATATCTCCATTGTGGGCACCGCATGCGCCGATTCAAAATTCCTCAAAAGGTTGCTTTAGTAGTTAGTATCATTTTAATTTTTTTGTTACCAAATTTAAATTTTGAACTTTTGGAAATATGGTATGTACCTACTTTAAATCTAGAAGGACCAGAATTTTTGAGGTCATTTAAAATTCTCGTTGTTCCGAAAATTGAGTTCAGTTCGAATCATGAACGATTAATTAAAGTTTTTTTAGAAATTTGAACGTGTAAAAGGAGATAATCACGAGCATAGAAAGATGCATGTTCGCCATTTTGGGTTTCTTACAGTTTTCATTACCCCATTTAAGCCACTGTAAACTTTTTTTAAGTTATTGGTGCTATTGTACCTAAGGTATTTAGATAGGTTAAACACAAGTAGGTATACATATCTGGGTATAAAAATTACATCTCAATTAGGTATTATATTATATGCTTGTGCAATTAAAAAAGTGCATTGAGAGTAAAGTTACAATTTTTAATTAGGTATGCAAACTTGTCAAATTACTGGACACACTGAATATGAAAAGTTACTACTTACAAGATTACTGATCTGTATTTATTTAAAAGTACAATCGATTATTAGGACATATTAATGTGTTGCATATTATTTAAATGTATTGTTTGTGTATTTTTTTGTATTACAGGTAGTACAAGGTAGGTCATTTTGTGAACTGCTCATTAAATTATGTTTACCATTATCGAAACTCAAATATTACGCTTGTACAGAAATGAATCTTGTAGTTGAAATGATATTTGAATATTTTGTCAGTTTGAGAACTGCAGATTTTTGTATTACAGGTGATATATTGACACAGGGTAAGCCATTTTGTTGTTATTCCCTCTGTTTTTTAAACTGTTTGTTGTTAAATTGGGTTCATGATAATAACGAACCCAAATATGATGCGTGATGTACAGAAATTAATATTAAAAAAATTATCTTATACTTCAAATGATATCTATTTGAATATTATGGCAGATTGGGAACTGCACATTTTTGTATTACAGGTGGCATATTGACTCAAGGTAGGTCATTTTGTTATTATTTTTGTTACATATTTATTTCATCGTTATCGAGCTCAAACATTATGCTTGTACAGAAAGGAATCTTGTCGTTGAAATGATATTTGAATATTTTGGCAGTTTGAGAACTGCAAATTTTTGTATTACAGGTGACATATTGACACAGGGTTAGTCATTTTATTATTATTCCCTCTGCTTTTTAAACTGTTTGTTAAATTGGGTTCATGTTAATAACGAACCCAAATATTATACGTGTACAGAATTGAACATTTGAAACATTTATGTATCTTATAATTTACATGATATTTAAAAATATTGATACATAGTTGAAATGATACTTGAATATTTTGGCAGATTGAGAACTGCACATTTTTGTATTACCTACAACCTACAGGTGACATACTGACACAGGATAAGTCATTTTATTGTTATTCCCGCCATTTTTTAAACTTTTTGCAAAATTGAGTTCATGCTAATAACATAACGAACCTAAATAGTATGTGTAGATGTGTTTGAACGAAAACAAAGCATAATTTACTATTTTTGAGTATTAAACCGAAAACGTTTTGAAATTTTTTACTCAACAAAAGTAGGTAGGTTTAGTAACTTCTGAAATTTTTTTACTTAAGCGTTGATCATTTGAGAGCAAGGGTACTAAAAGCGCAGAATTACTACAACTTTCTGTCTTCTTCAATTGCATATTGAATGCATCTCTTTCTTCATGCAATTATATTTGGTTCTACTTCTTTCGCCTCCTACTTAGGCCCATACTAACCTTTTTTATTAGTTTTCCTATAGAGGTCCTGGTATCGTACGTCAATCGATAAAGAATTATATTAACAATGAATTATAATTTTCGCGGATTCTAATACGTCTAATCTGTCAATCGCATTTTGCATTTTTTTTAAATTTGGTCTTGTGGATCAATTGAGCGAGAATTAAACACTTTCACCTCGTTTGCAATTGAAAATTACAGAAAAAAGGAAAAATAAGGTCTTGTTGACTTCAAATTTTAATCATCGCCGTTTAAGGTTTTCGTGCTACTTCTAAACTTTGCGTAATCAAGTAAGTATATGGTAAAATATTATTACGTATAGGTGTGTATTAAATTTTGTTTATTATGTATTACACTTAAAAACATAAAGTGGGAGGTTTCAGATAGGTAAACAATAGGATTAAAACACTTCAAAGTATTGAAGTGGATTGTATCCATAATCGATGGTGGTGTAGAACTCCAAATGGGGTAAATTATTAAGGAATGGTAAATAATTCACACAACCTTCCCCATGATTTTTTTTTAAGTTGGCTTCATCTTGCCTGACCTTCGGCCGTTTATATTATTTTCAATTTTCTAGTCCAACCCTTGGACACGTTCACTTGATTGTGTTCCCGGTGGATTCTTTTTGTTTAGTTTATGTGACTTTAACCCTCTTTGTTTCCCCTTGGTTACCCCCTCCCCTCTATTCTGCCTTTGCAATTTAAGTAATTTTCAACTTTTTAATATGAAGATTTGATGCCGAATTTATAATTTTTATCAATTTCAACATGTAATTTCACTCGCACTCCATTACTTCGTCTACTTTAATTTTATATAACGATTAATACACCTGATGATGACTCATTACAGTCGAAACATGTCCTGTAATGTATCAACTTGTCTAACGATTAATTATTCAATTTAACGTGAACTTTTAACTTAAATCAATTTTATTCTTAATTCAAATTAGAAAAAAAAATCATGGGGAAGGTTGTCTGAATTATTTACCATTACTTCAAAGCCTGGTAAAAGCAACATAGGTTCCTATGGCCAGAAGAAGAGGTTCCCGATGTGTTGGGGTGCTTCTGTGCTGAATTGTTGTGAGAGCAGCAATGAACAGGTAACAGAGGGAACAGTGGTGTTGAGGATTTCGGTACGAATGCACGTAATGTGCTATGGCTTGCGCAATTATCCGCTTGTGTTCGTCAGGATCCATTTTTCTGGTTTTGAACCTATCTTTAAGGAATTTCTACAGCATCCAAAAGTGGTCCAGTAGCAAACGAGACGAAGTTTTCTATTTCGCCTTCTATAGTGTCATACTCGCAATATTCTTGTAAAATTACCTACAAGTACTTCTGCTTACGTTGACAGTATTAGGTAGACAAATCCTTATAGCATTAAATTTTCTTTTGATCACATTCCTCAAAACAGCAACAGCAGCGGCATCTTGCGCGAGTAGTAATTTTTAATACCTATGCATTGTTGGCGCTTCTTTTCTTCTTGATACGCGAACATCGACGATAACTTTGGCAGTATTGGCACCATGTAAATGAAGATGACACTTCTGGATCACTTAAACATTTTTACGTGGGTTTCAGTTGTACAGTGTTCATTTTTCCATAGTTTATACAAGATATCAAAGTACTGCCTCCACAGTCTCCCTTTCTGAACCTCTCTATCCTTCTCTTCAACCTCTTTCAATAGCCCTTCTGATGACTTTATCCTAAATATGTCGTGGCCTTCTCCTCTATTTCAGATTCCAAAGGAATCAATTTAAGCCATCTGCTAAACCAACATTCGTCAGATTTTCTAGCACGGGGTTGTCAGTATTCAACATCTAAAGAGCTGACCTTAGTTTCGTTCGGCGAATAGTATGATATGCTGTTTAGAGATCAATGAACGCCATATGTATTTCTTCATCCATTAATTGCTTTAGGACAAAACAATTATCTACACATGAATGTCCTGCTATGAACCCGTCATATTCTCGTAAAGATGACGTTATTTAAGGTTCTTTAAAAAGACATTGTAGCAAAATGCGTCTCTTTGTCTCCTTAAATTACTTTACTTAGCTGACTCTTTTCCTTCTTTAAGGTTAGTTTAAAATTTTCATAAAAATCGATTATTCCAGTCCTCTTCTTGTCGCTCACCATTCTTGCTACATGTGGTTCCATTTGGTAGATGATCTGCGTCGCTTCCATTTTCCTGGCGAAATCCATTTTAAAATTTTCTTTGTCCATCATTTTCTTCTATCCATTTTTCCTTCTTTTTCTAAAATTCAATTATTTTCGATCTCCATATTTTATTATTACAATAATTTAATTTTAATAATATTGATACTTTATCTCCATATGTGTTACAGTAATTCTTCAGTTTTTCTCCATTAATTGGGCATAGGGAACTCTACAGGACCCCTTTAACCATTTAAATTGAAGTCCTACGTGCTTAATTTTGGCATGTGTGGTTTTATTTTTTGTAGCTTTCGAGTTATAATTCGTGTTCTTGACCACGTACTGTTTCTCATTTTTAGCGTATTTTTTAAAATTAAGAAAATATACAAAACTGTTTTGAACCGTTGATAATCATTTTTAAAGCTGGAAACAAGATATCCTCTTGCAATCGCCCGCCTGATCCCACTTCTGTGACTTTGAGCTAATATTTAGGGATTTTTTTTCATTTTTCTATACCATGTTAACTAGTTTTTAGTCTGCACCAGAACCAGAGTATTTAATTATCTTTTTAAATGCCCATCATCCACCTCGCCCAATAGTATATCATCCATTAAAGGTATGATGCAGAGAGCAACTGCTGTAGTTTGTTGGTAGTCGCCAATTATGAGGTTTCGTAAATCTTCGAAGGGTTCAGGCTGGGTGGTATACATTTTCGATTTAAGTTTAACCCACACAGAAAGAATCAAGGGGTTTTCTAAGGGACCACTCGATTGCAGTCATCCTCCCAGTCGATCTTCCAGAAAACGTTTCATCTAGGAGCTACCTAGTTTCATCTTAACATTGGTCAATTTTTATCGATGATGGTTTCCTGGTAAGAAAAATAATCCAATTATAGGTTCACCAAAAATAATAATTGATTACGTTGTGTAGCCTTAGTAACAAAAATAATCTTTTGATTTTTATATTGTCGTGTATGAACTTCGTGGTAGATCCCTAGTTTCGCAACGAACCAGTATCCAGTGTGACCCTACTAAAATCCTGGACTTTGTGAAAGATACAGGTATTCTTGAAGGGTAGAAAACACCGAGGAGCACAATAGACCAAAAGGTCGCAGTGCGGGAACCTATTGGGACCACCCCCCCAGCAACAATAATAATAATCCACAGCTGGTAGCGACAGTAAGGAAGAATGAATTTTTCGGCTATTTTTCTAGTTTGTTCTTTTCTAGAAGAATTAATTTTGAAAATAAGCAATAAAAATTATTTGGTACTCAAGCGTAAGACCATAACGGACCAAAAAGCGGCCATGTTACGGTTTTCGTGTTATCGATTAAGGGACATGAAGCAAAATAATAAAAACAATAAAACAAGCTGGTCTCGTTTGTCCATTAAATGGCTAGAAACACCTCTTTCTACAGTCACTTAATTAATTTATTCGAATTGGATTAGAAAACTATTGAGAATGTTAAGCAAATATGTCCAGATGGAGAGCTTGTGACAGTTTCTAAGTTGGAAACAAAACAAAAAAATTGTATTTTTCCACAATTTTACGATTTTTTTAAAGTAAACAAACACATCTCTGCCCGCAATTCACATTTTATGGACGCATGCAAGCCAACAGAATTTTTATTCATAAAATTTTACGTGCTTTTACTTTAGTGCGTGTATATGAGCGTAGGGTGGGATACACGTGCGTTGTCCCAATTTAAATATCGCTTTTATAACACACCAAAATTGGAAGTGTCGCTACCTGGTGTGATGAGTATTAATTCTTTATAACTTCTTTTGGCCGTTACATTTTAAACCCTACCTTACAGAATTGTTATTTATCATCATTTTCAGGACATTTTTTTATGTTAATAACTATTCGGGGTTCTGTAAATTTATATGCAATTTGTGAAAACAGTAGGTACGGCACGCATTGTTTGCTAAAGACAAACTGTAAAACAAACTTTTACATTAACTATTAACAACAACTTTAACAACAGTAATGTAATTAAAATTTCCATTATATAAATATTAACATTAGAAAGGGGTATTTACCATTTCCAGTTATACAATTATCTAGACTAAGAAGAAATTAATACTCTGCCCGACGAACATAAAATGAAAGCTTGAAGATAATACTTCTTTTAAATTTGTTTTAAAACTTCCCTTTTATAAAAAATTAAATGTGTAGAGGAAATTGTTTTCATTAAATGTTTAGGCTTAAAGTTAAACAAAATTTTGAAACTTAACCACGTTGATTATTTATACATGATTGAAATTGCTGGTGGGTAGTTACAAAGAATTCATTTCGTACAAATTAATTATATCAGATTTACCATCTATATTAATCAATTATTAAAAGGGTAAGGTAATCTACACCAAAAATCTAGTTTAAAATTTTAATAACGTTTTACTTTATTCATTACGTTGAGTTGCTAATACTGTCAATATGCGATTTTTTTTCATTGAAATAGATTACACAGCTTCTAAATTGAAGCAATTCATCAGTAAAATCTTTATCAACTATTCATTAATAAATTAAATGACCAATAAACTGGCAGACAACTTTCCTGTGTTTAGTTTTTTGCATAATAACTCAAAATAAAATAGTTTTTATATAATAACTCAAAAAAATAAAAAAATTAATATATAGTGTGTAGTATAGTTGTAAGCAGAAAACGACTCCTGATTTCCTCCTGAAAGAATATACAGGGTATGTCATAAATATTTTTAATATTTTCTTAATTTCCGGATAGAAAAAAGAAATATATATAGTGTGTAGTAGAGTTGTAATCAGAAAACGATTCTTGATTTCCTCCTGAAATAATATACAGGGTATGTCATAAATATTTTTAATATTTTCTTAATTTCCCAATAGACCGGAAGTAAATTAAGATACTTCTTATAGAGGAGTTCAAGTCATAAAACACACAATCTTCCCTAATGCATTTAATGCAATATGAATTTTATTTATATTTTTTTAGAGGTAACTGAAACTGAAAGCGATGCAAGCTAACAGGTTTAACATTTTAATGTTGAAAAATAGGAATACCAGAGTTTTCTATATAAAACAACTGGGATCATTACATTGTTAAACCTGTTAGCTTGCATCGCTTTCAGTTTCAAGTGCTTTTTAAGTACCTTACCTCTAAAAAATAAAAAAACAAGGAAGCATTCTCATTTCATTGCACTTTTAAAATTCTTATTGCATTAAACTATTGTAAAAGGAGAGGTTGTGTGTTTTATTACTTGAGCTTCTCTGGTCACAACCTCTTTTTGTGAGTTCCGAACTTGCCTCCAGATGTCATACTTATTATATTTGATTAAAAGAGTCGTATAAATTGATTGAATCCATCGAAGGTGTTAACATAAATCTCAAAATGGGGTGGAACGCAGATTGTAGGAATAATAATATGTGACTAAACCTTCCCCAATCGTAAAAATTTCAACTTCAACTTCTTAATTTAAGTTTAACTTAAGTAGTTTAGTGACATTTTATTCCTACAATATATGTATAACATTTCAAAAAATTAAAAAAGGCTTTGAGCAGATTTTGAGAACTCTATTTTTAAATTTTGACCAATTTTGGGCATTAATAAATTGGCCACGTTAAATTTTTGTTCTTTATCAAATTATAAGTAAAAGTTCTGGCTATCCCTTCGCTACAATGTTAATTTTCAAATTTTAATTAAGTTAAACGTTTTTTGAGCTAGACCCTAAAAAGTAAAAACTTGGAGAATTGCTATATTGCCCGCCATTTTGAATTTAGAAACAAACGAAAAACGGCTTTACTTGTAACCATGCCTACTAACTTTTCACCAAGGGAAATTAGATTGAGTTAAAATTTGAATGTTTGCTCCCAAAATAACGCCCCTAATTTGGGCCCCTTTGGGCCGATTTTGAAGAGAAGCTTGTTTTACCGATGAAGATTTTATAGGCCTTAGTTTTAAATCGGTGTAGTAGTTGGCTCCACAGCCATTACGTACACACCCACCCACAAACATTTTTCAAAGATTGTGGTTTTGGGCTCATGAGGACCCAAAAGCGTTTTCCAAAAAATGTACGTTTTGAATGTTCTTCTTTGCAGTTTTGGGAGTACTACATACACCATCGTAACAATTTTCTCATCAATACATCTTCCACATTCACCATATTAAAAATTCAATATAAAGTTCTAGCTTTCAACATTGTGGTTTTTGTACCAACTTGTGGCATTATCTTAAAATTAGTTGGTTTATTTTGAAAACTTTGTAAATAACTATTTAATTGCAATCTTTAAATAAAATTTATAACTTGAAAAATCCAAATCAATTTAATATTCCAGGAAATTCATTCCAAACTAAATTCAACGCCTTCAATTTTCCGGGTTCATTATTTCTACTGTGAGAAAAAGTTTTAATTTCTGACATATTTATTCAATCATTTATTTAATTAATTAAGTTGAAAATTGAAAGTTCAGATATTTATTGAATTTTTCTATGTTCATTATAGGAATATATCTTTGAAATATTTATTGTATTCTTCATGTGATTAGCTATCACCTGTTTGAGAAGAATAAAATAAAATAAAATAAATTCGAAATTTAGCATTCCAGAAAAATTATTCCAAACGAAGTTGCGATATATAATTTATTACCTTCCCCAGGTTACAGATAACATTGGCTAAAAATTGGTGCAATATTGGAACAATATTAATACATCGGATATCCGTTTCCGATGGATAACCGTTATTCGGCCAAAATTGTTATTACAACGTTTATCCAAGATAGTTCCATTGTTGCAGTTCCAACATTGCATTGAATAACATTGGCTAAGTATAGATTTATCGATGTCTTTACAATATTGGCTCCAATATGCTCCAATTTGTACCAATGTGAATCCAAAAATGGAAAAACCTATATAAATATATCAATATCAATTACAACGTTTATTCAACGTATCACCAGTATTGTATTTCTAACGTTGTATTAAAAAATATTGGTTAAAGGTTTGATTTATCGATGTCTTTATAATATTGGCTGCACTGCTACCAACATGAATTCAATAGTGGGAAAATTTATATAAATCTATCAACATTGGTGTTATCACCTTTAACCCAATATTGTTAGTGCGACAAAGGGTGGTTTATTCTCTTTATTGGGATTAGGATAAAATGGGTTTTTAATGTTTACCTTCTGCTTTGTTAAGCCTAGGTAATCTTTCTGGGAAATTGTATTTAATAGTAATGGGATTTTTATAGAATTGCATATTTTGAAAATTTGATAACATAATTTTACTTATGGTCCGGGAGCCGGCCACCTTTTTTGCAATCAATTAATATACTTTTTATACTTCGTGAGTGGCTTTATTTTAACGAGACGCCAAACTTTTTCCTCTACGAAAATTTTCGCAAATGGGTCCTACGGGGCGCGCAGGGGTAAAACACGTTGATGTGGTAATTACAAAAAATTGATTAATATCACTTAATTTTTTAGCTAACTGTGAAGTTTTTTGTGAGTAATTCAAAATAACATTTGCCCTACAACAAAAATGAGTCCATCAAGAGTGTCCCCATCTGAAGACATGTAGGTATTAGTACATTAACAAAATTAATGAATATCAAGCTGATTTTTTTTCTGCAGCTTAGTAAATATTTGCATAATTAAATGCCCACTTTGTCCCACAAATTAATTGGGCCGTTTTGCCATGATATTCATCCATTTTTTGGCATTTCCAAATCAACGTGTTTTTCCCCTGTGCACCCCCGTAGGACCCATTTGCGAGCATTTTCGCAGAGGAAAAAGTTTACCGTCTCGTTACAATAAAGCCGTTCACGAAGTATAAAAAGTATATTAATTAATTGCAAAAAAGGTGGCCGGCTCCCGGACTATTTCGTTTTGTATTTTTCAACTGAATATTGTAATACTATACAGTACTATAATTTTATTGTTTCAATGTTGTTCCATCACATTAGTCCAATATTCTGTATTGCAATGATTGGTACATTGTTGCTGATTGTTATTTGACCAATATTGAAATACGATATTGCTCCATTATTGCAGACAATTAACATTGTAAGCTTGGGTGAATAATGCAGTCTTTATTGTCACTTATAATTAATTTTGACAATTTGATATTTTTTAACTTAACTATAACATTTCCCCTCTCCTATTTACAATTTACCCTCCCTCTCCTTTCCATTACCCTTCTTCTTCTTTCCCCCACTTCCTCCTTACAGTCCATTCCTTCCTCTCTTGCTCATAAGATTTCCCTCAGTCTATTTCCTCTTCTCTCAACTCCACACACTCTTCCATCATAATTATGTCCCACACTTTCCCATCTCTTCCCACATAGCCTGCACCTTCTTTTGTCATCAGTCCACCAATATTTATTTAGATTTTCTTCATTTCGACACCTGCTATTGTTATTTTCCTCCTACTACTCAGCCCTTCCTTTAAATCCTGTAAGGGTGATTGGATACAAGGCTACATACGGAAAATTACACGAACAGATGCAATTTTGCTTCCGCGAGTGTTGCATAATTTTGCATTCAGAATTGAAGGTTGTGGTCTAGTTGACATTTAGAGAGAATTTTCAAAATTGCACAAATGTTTATTAAGTCAATGGTGAATTTTTTTACTTTATTTACAAGAATTTCATTCAAATAATAAAATGGATAATTTAATATTGAGGAACCCTCCAGTAATTATTTAAGTAAACAAAGGCATTTTATTTTCGTTAGAAAAATAAGGGAAGCAAAACATCAATCGATTGTTTTACGATCTACACGCAATTCTCTGACTTACCATTCGCCTTTTCGGCATTCTAAACGCCAGAGGCGATTGAAAATCTGAGACATGGGCACTAATTTATTAATGCAATAACTAAATTGATTAATCATTTCGAGATAGTATTCAAATTCTCTCGTGACGAACATAAAAAATTAACCCTAATTTTTCAACTTAATTTGATATCAATTTAAGTTCAACAACAGAATATGAAATGAATTTGAATTTATATTGAAAAAGTTTTCCGTTGCAATTTGTCTTTGGATCAAAGTATACTTGTGATAAATGTTTTGTTCTTAGTCTTACAACTTTGCATCTATTTGCTATTCCATTATCTCATCGCGAGTATTTCATGTCATGTAAGACACGTATTTCCGACAACGTGAAACTTCTTAATAGTAGGGCGAGATTTTCCAAATTTTTTTTTCCTAAGACACTTTTATAAGTTTACTTCAATTGTATAATCTTCAGTAGCAACAGCGCACGGATTTACTAACAAGTTTACTTATAAATTTTGTTACGGACACAATAAAACAATTTCCAAGTCCAAAGTTAAACAAACTTTTAAGTGTGAGTTAAAACTTTGTTATCACTACAAGTAAAAAAAATTCAAATTTTAACATCGAACTCAAATTGGCAATTTAGTTTTCGGGGTGATTGCGGTGCATGTTGGCACTTATATCGAGTAAAACTTTTTAAGTGATATTTATCGTTGATTGCGCTTCAATTTAACATAAAAGGTTCCGATGCCCAATGGCGTTTCTGCTAAACGATCCAATTTTAGGGCCCGTTCCTACATTTACGATGCAAGATTAGATTAATATTAGAATTCGATTATCTATAAAACGTTTTATTATTCTATAATAATGAAGTTTGGTGAATCAATTTTATATCCCCGAGTTTCCTCCTGAGAATTGAAAATCAGATGTTTGAAACTTGAATGATTTTCTTTTTTCCGGATCACAATTCCCTTTACTCTTACCGTCCAAAATGGAATTGAAATTAAGAATAATGCGTTATTTACTACGGCTTTTTATTATATCCACGAATCACCGTAACAATATTTCCTGTTCTTGCATATGGCAACGAAGAACTTCACACGTAGCTGCATTATTGAAGGTGTTCGTATTTATTAACTGTTTTACTAAATTTTGTTTGTGTTCACATTTCCAGAATGGATATCTCTTCAACTCACAATTCGCATTGCAGTAAATAATAAATTTCGGTTTTAAGCTAAGAAATCTGATCTTAAAACACATTTTTTCTTGTAATTGTATTATAGGGGGTTTGCGCCCTTCCCTTCCCCGAGCAGTTACGGGTACTGTGCCTGTGCTGCTATATTTCTGATTTTTGTTCTAAATCAGCAACACCACTCGTTTCCGAGATACAAATTGTTCAATTTTGATTGTTTATTTTCGTTTCAGCAACACATCAACAACAAGATCGTCCAAACCCTTATTTGTGTTGCTATGTCTAATGTATCATGTCTCTTATTTCATTTCAGCAGCATTATCTGTTCCGTCCGGAGAAACGATTTTTTTTTTACTTTTCCTACTGACTTCTGTACCAAAACGTCGTTTTACAGAATGTAGGTACATATCTGAACGTGTGTGTGTAGGGGAGGGGGGGGGGGGGTAACTTCTTCTTAAATAACTATATCTGGGCCACCACGCGCGTGTATACTGCTAAGCTGTGACAACCCTTGTACTTACACTCGATTGCCACTGCTAAATCTTCTATTTCGTCGTACTTTTTTACTTCTCTAGTTTCATTTTTTCACCGTGTATTTTTAATGATTCTGTTGTGTATTTCACTATTTTCACCCCTCTCCCTTGCTTACGGTTTCTAAAAAACTGGCGTTTGTGTAAAGGTTGACACACTATGTTTTATGATCTTTTTCGACTGACCAAACTGCCGCAACACAATTTTTGTTTATATTGTAACGCCTCAACACATTTGACACCGCGTGAGTAAAGCGGAAAATTTTTTAGTGTTCTCCATTACAATCCTTCGATGCTTGCCACGATAGTTTGTTTGAAATACATTATTATCAATCCAATTCTACGTTATTAACGCCGAAACTCCTTGGCCATAGTTCTTCTGAATACAATCTGTATACAGGGTGTCCCGGGACTAATGGGAAAAAAGTCAGGAGCGTGTAGTCTGAGCCAAAATAATGTTAGTACTTCATATAAACTTTTTCTATGCAGGCCCTCGTTTTCGAGTTGTAGGCCTCCAAAGTTTGAATTTTGAATTTGTTTTTTATTTTTAATTTTTGTACTGGTTATTTGATCTCTATAAAATTTTCCGCATAACTATAACGTACGTGTATGTTTATTTTGGAAAGGTAAACAGATTTACAGTAGTGCGTTGAAGTCAGGGAAATTTTGCAGGGATGGCACACCCTGTATAAAATTATCGAAAATGACTTCCCTACGCATTAAGCTAACGAAAAGGTACTCTTGTTGGGATTCGATAAAATAAGCCGTTTGGCTAATATTTACAGTTTTATTGCGTAACAATTTACGTATTCACGATTTTTATAAGTACAAAACTAGGTAAAACTAACTTATTAATACGATGTCCAAGATTTACCTACTGCAGTACAAAAAAATAATTTAGAAGATAAAAAACACTAACGACTTTTTAATTCTAAAGTTGGTAAAAATGTTTCAAAAGTGTTTTTACCGTTTATCAGGTAACCATAGGATGCGTAAATTGGTACACGTGCATTAATAAAACTGTAAATATTAGCCAAACGGCTTATTTTATCGAATTCCAACAAGAGTACCTTTTCGTTAGCTTAATGCGTGGGGAAGTCATTTTCGATAATTTTATACAGGGTGTGCCATCCCTGCAAAATTTTTGGATTACTAACCATTGCGAGTAGTCCGTCCCTGACTTCAAGGCACTACTGTAAATCTGTTTACCTTTCCAAAATAAAGACACGTTATAGTTATGCGGAAAATTTTATAAAGATCAAATAACCAGTACAAAAATTAAAAATAAAAAACAAATTCAAAATTCAAACTTTGGAGGCCTATAACTCGAAGACGAGGGCCTGCACAGAAAAAGTTTATATGAAGGACTAACATTATTTTGGCTCAGACTACACGCTCCTGCCTTTTTTTCCATTAGTCCCGGGACACCCTGTATACGTGCTATTACTGAAAACTCTAAGGTACTTCCCCTCCTATTATCCAACCCCTTCCGTAACTAGGATATCAATTAACCAATGAGAGTAATTTCTTGGGGTCTTAAAACTTTCATTATTCGACATTCGAAATTACTCGTTATTGTAAAAATAGATTAGTACCTGCATCCCTTTGCAACCTCTTCCATACATACATATACATATACTAAGAATCGGAATACTAAAATATATACCCTGTCAACCTATATAATGTACATACACTACCGTTCAATGCAACAGTCCCCTTCCTCATACCTACTACCCTATTTCGCAAGTAGGATAAAAATTTCTTGGATTCCTGAAAGCTTAATCTCTTGATACACACCATTCCTTATAGATTTAAGACCCTTGTTAATACCGAGGTCCCCTTGCAATAAAAGCAAACTGTACAGATATTTGTGCAGTGTTGTGAATAAATTGCTAAAACTAAAAACATAAACATATCACACCAAAAATCGCTAAAGGTCACGTAAATTCTCATTTTCAACTTAGCCTTCACACACGTTGTTCGCTTTTGCATCCCTTAGTGAAAGCAAGTACACCCCAAACTTCCCTAATATGTTCATTGTAATCTGGCAACTATTGTTTCGTTTTTAATGTGAATTCTCTGGATAAGGTGGCAACATATTTAAATTCGGCACCCCGGTATATAAAATTTTATGAAATTCCTGTACTATACCTAAGCCTAAGAACGACTATTATAAGTACGCTGTGTCCCAATTTCGATGCTCACCATTGGTATCTCGATTATTAGAAGACATTAGGGCAACGGTTAAATGGGGAAAGTTTTGCAGAATTCAATACTCACGACAAATGTACTCATTTCAAATTTGACCTAAACTTTAAAATTTTTAAAATATTTAGAAAAAACCAAAATTTGCCGATTTCAATTTTCCTCAATAAATCTTTAACGCTTAATACACTTTTTTAAAACAAATTATTTGATATAAACAAAAACCCCCGACTGTCATTTGTTTTTAAGTTATCTTTTGTTTTTCATATGGCGGCTATATTGGAGTTTTGGTTGGTTAGATAATAATAATAATAATAATAATAATAATGTCTTTTATTGAGCTCTCAAATTACAATTCCATACATAAAATAATAATATTAAAAGAAAAAAGAGGCCCAATCAGGCGAAGTTCAGATTTATATTAATCGGATAATATAATCTACTCTTGCACCTAACCTGCTTCTATTTTACATAGTTTGTGTGTAAAGCGGGTTGATGTAAGTGAAATATATTATATAATAACGAAAAAATACAGAACTAAAAAATAATATTCATTAGAAAGTCAATAATGAGGTAGAAAGGATGTAAATACAGTGTAAAAAGGATGTAAATACAGTCTAAGATAGTCTTTAAAAAGAGTTTTTCAACAATGTATAACATGCCTGAAAAATATTTAGTTATAAGTAAAATATTAGTGAAAACGTAAATTAATCTTTAATATGAAATTAGGAGGCTGAAAAATTAAACAGCAGTGTCAAATGAAAGTGAAAAGATATTCTAAGTTATACTGTATACATATTAAAAATAATGTTTTACACCCGGTAGATCAGTAATGAAGCATTTTCTGGCGTACATACATAGGAGCGGTTTACATCATTTTGGTTGGTAGAATACTAAGTCTTATACAAGTCAGTGTTACAGTTAACACTCTGTATACGCACTGATCAGTTGTACATACTATATCCCAAAAAATACCTCTCGTTCAAGGGAAGTTTGTTCGTTTAGAAATTCACTAAGTATAGATAAGTATGTTCTTTTTTCAATAATTAACACTTCAGGGTTTACCAAAGCGAATGAAAATCGACGCCGGCCGATACGTTTGGCCAGTGAGACATAAAGTAATAAGCAAAACTCATGTTGCACTGTTACACCAAGTAATGGTGGTCCACCTAAAACGCCAAAACCTATACCTAATCGAATTCCGGAACTGCTTCGATATGATCACATGAATGATTGGATAGTTCCTGCGGAATACCAAAACAGTTGCGCTCTTTGCAAAAAAAATTCAACAAAATAGTGCGAAAAGTGTGATGTAAATTTACATGAAGTTTGTTTTCATTTTTTTCTATTTTTATCAATTCAAAAATAATGTAAGTTAGGTAAACCAATAATGTATCTAAACTAAACTATTTATGATTTGTTTTAATTTGAAATTTAGCATAGGGGTACTTTATTGTAGGATGATGGAAGAAATATATTACGGCTAACAATTTTGTTATTTATTTATTATGTTATAATCTTTACGATGGGCGAAACGTCATAAAGATTATAACATAATAAATAAATAACAAAATTGTTAGCCGTAATATATTTCTTCCATCATCTTACAATAAACCATTTATCATTTTAATTTTTAAAAAGCTTAAGAAAAGCTTATTTGATTATAGCAGTTTCCATAAATGATTACGTCTTGACATTAATTTCATTTTTAATTAAGTTATGATCCCATACCTAATTATCAACGATAATACCTACAAAATACATTGCCTACTAGAATGCAAACAAAAACCATTTCCATACAAATTTTAGAGAAAAATCTTAATAACTTTTCAATCGTCGATTTTAGACATATGCATTACTAATAGTTTTTGATAAAAAATGAAAAGTTATTCAACACAGAATAAAAATATACAGGGTGGTCCATTTAAGTTAAGTGAGTTTTTGATGTTTGAAAAATATAAAATATGAATCCTTTTTTTAAACACCCTGTGCAATGTGCATAGACTCGAAATCCCACGTAGTGCAAATGAAAGCCTTAAAAGTCAAAATTTACGTTACTGAAAGTAAGTGGTGGAAATGGAAATGATAATGGTGGCCGTCTACGTATTTATAGAGCTAAATAAATACGAATAATCACGAATAAACTGAAAGGTACTGCAAATGTTTAAAAATACATTCCCCACGTTAATGATTCAGTAATTTTATTTTTAAAGAGGGATTCGAAAAGATGATGCCATTTAAACAGTTTTAAGTGACAAGAATGAGGATGTTAAAATGCAATATATATTCTTCTTGCATATTTTAGTATTTCGTGTTTCTTCAAAAGTGTAAATATGCGACAATCTGTAATTAGTAGGTTACGTGGTTTAGCACACAGAATTAAACATTTAAAATTTTAGCTCAAAAGTTTCGAATTAAAACATAAATAAACAGTTACAGTTAACTTAAATTTAAAATCATAAGTCACTCAAATCTACCCAATTTAATTATTTATTAGCCTTAGTTAGTATTCGAATAAGTTACATGAACATCCTGTAGAAATAATACTACTAAGTAATTAAGTTAGTATAGTATTCAACGAAACTCTGTATACGAGCAATTTCTACATTCATTCGTGTGATCAACATTCCTTTATTAGGTATAGGTAGTTAAAGACTTTTACGATATTTTTTATTTACCTCATTCGATGAACTCCTCCAGTTATTTAATTATTGTTATTAGATTTACTTGTGATACTTTTTTATAACTTGTCCTCCCAAAGGCTTTTTCGTTAATCGATTTACGTTCGAAGCCCAATTTTTATTTAATTAATACCTACTCTACTCCTTATTTAAATTATGTTTGAATGGTATGGAAGTTTCAGAAATATTTATTTTAAAAATTAGCTTCTTCTTCGCTTCTCTGTATTTACTATTCTAGACGACGTTGAACCGGCTTTTGTCATTAACCTTAGGGTTTCTTTCAGTAGAAAAAGCCCTTACCGTCATCTACTGAAATGTAGAGAGAAAGTTATTTCTTTTGCTGTGTTGAAAATTAGTTTTGCTTTTGTATCTTTCGGTTCTCATTTCGTCATTGTAGAATAGTACTTCATTAATGTATAATCGCGTGCATACCTAGTATGAATATAAAAACTTTAATAAAAAAGGAATTATTTTAATTTCTTTGCACATGCCTTGAAATGACTTCATGTTAGTAAAAGCTTCCTAACTCGTTTAAAGGTGATAAAACCTCTATTAACTTTCCTGTTTAAAAGGATAGGTGGCATTCATTTTGTTTTTAATAAGGTAAATCCACTGATTAGCATGAGAGATTCCCTTAGTTTTTACTTATTTGCCTTAAAGTATGAGTTATTGAAGTTTGATTTTTCTGTAGTAAAGAAGAAGGGTCTGTGTCTAATTTTATTATCTTTAAGTGTAGAACTGATACCCGTAATAATATTTTTGAACATTTATGTGGAAATATTCTTAATTTTTAGATATTCGCCCGAAAGTATGAGGTGTTGTGCTTGATTTTTCCTTAGAAAGAAATTAAGGGTCTGTATCAAAATTGTATTTACTTAAACTAAGGACTGATATGTGTACAATTGATACCCGTGATAATATTTGTGAAGATTTGTGTGGAAATATTCATAATTTTTACTTCTCTAAAGTATGAGTTATTGTGCTTTGATTTTTCTTTAGAAACGAATGAAGGAAGGGTAGGTCCAAAATTCTATTGCCTTTAATTAAAGAATGATTTAATTTTTACTTATTTGCCCTAAAGTATGAGATACTTTTGATTTTTCTTTAGAAAGGAATTAAGGGTCTGTGTCAAAATTCTATTGTCTTTAACTAAGGAATTGGTGTACAAATTGATACCAGTGATAAATTTTTGAATATTTGTGTGGAAATATTCATAATTTTTACTTATTTGCTATAAAGTATGAGGTGTTGTGCTTTGATTTTCCTTTAGAAACGAATGAAGGAAGGGTAGGTGTCAAAATTCTATTGCCTTTAACTAAGGAATGATTTAGTTTTTACTTATTTGCCCTAAAGTATGAGATATTTTCCATTTTTCTTTAGAAAGGAATTAAGGGTCTGTGTTAAAATTCTATTGTCTTTAACTAAGGAATGATGTGTTAGAACTGATACCCGTAGTAATATTTTTGAACATTTGTGTGGAAATATTCTTAATTTTTACTTATTTTCTCTAAAGTATGAGGTGTTTCGCTTTGATTTTTCTTTCGAAAAAAATTAAGGGTCTGTGTCAAAATTTTATTAACTTTCACTAAGGACTGATATACGAGGTGAACCATTGGAAAGGAAACACGCCTGTTTTGGGACACTTAGACCAGTTTCTTAAAAAAACGCTCGGACACGTCGATTTTTTATTTTTGTGGGACAACTTTTGATGTCAAACTTAACATTGACACATCAACCCGCTAGCCCCAGCAACCCCTAACTCAAGAATTGACATAGGGAAAGGGAGTCGAGCGACCCCTTATTTGATGCGTCTTTTGATTCTCTATTCGACAGTATGAATGAAAATTAGTTTTATTCAATTTTTTTTTCGCCCCCATGAAAAGCACCCTCCAGATTAACTAAGGTGGGGGTGTTGTCGAGGTGTTGTTTAGGAAAAATCCTGAAACACGCCACCTTTTACCTTTTGAACGGCACATTTTCATGTCAAATTTGACTTTTTCAGGTCAACCCCCTAGCCCCAGTAACCCCTAACTCAAGAATTTAAATAGGGAAAGGGTGTCGAGCGACCCCTCATTTGAAGCGTCTTTTCATTCTCTATTCTACAGTATGACCGAAATTAGCATTGTTCAATTCTTTTTTTCGCCCCCATGAAAAGCAGCCTCTAGATTAACTAAGGTGAGGGTGTTGTTTAGAAAAATAATAGGAATAAAACTAATTTTCATTCATACTGTCGAATAGAGAATTAAAAGAAGCTTCAAATGAGGGGTCGCTCGACTCCCTTTCCCTATTTATATTCTTGAGTTAGGGGTTGCTGGAGCTAGGGGGTTGACCTGACAAAGTCAAATTTAACATCAAAAACTGCCCCCCCCCCCCAAAATCGACTTTTTTTAAGAAACTGGTCTAAGTCTCCCAAAACAGGTGTGTTTCCTTTTCAATGGCCCACCGTGTATGTCGAATTGATACCCGTAATAATATTTTTTAATATTTGTGTGGAAATATTCATATAGGTAATTTTTACTTATTTGCTCTCAAGTATGAGGTGTTGTGCTTTGATTTTTCTTTAGGTGTCAAAATTCTATTCCCTTCAAGTAAGAAATGATTTTTGAACATTTGGGCGGAAATTCTCTATTGAATAATAATAAAACAGGTATTTTATAAGGTGAATTCAAAAGCGTCTTAAGTAACAATGAACGAATAAGCAAAGTATGTATTAAATTAATATTTTTTATCTGTAACTATATCGGACATCGGATAAGACGTAGAAACGCACAGCACAATTTAGAATGTTTACATGTGTTTTTGGACAAGTCAATTTTTTTAATTTAAATGGGGAGCTGGATGTCTACTTAGTCCCGCATCAAGATGCAGTCGTAAGGACACTGTTGTTTTACAGCACACTTCAAAACTTCTATGTCATGCTTTAGTGTGAGCTATTTTCTAAATGTTAGGAGGGTTGAGTGTCGATAAAATGTCAAAAAAGCGCTATTGCTTTCCAGCATTATCGGCATAGTATAGCACAACTTAAGTACTATTGTATAATGCTTTAGTGCAGCGGTTTCCAAACTGGGAGGCGCGCCTCACTGGGGAAGCGCGGACTAGTGTAAAGGCAAGCGCGGCAATTTTAAGAAAAATATGTTTCATTCATAATACAATTCATATAACTTAAATAAATAAATCTAAATATGCTTATACAGCTACGAGTGGCAATCTCGTCAATAACACTAGATTCGATAAAAACTTTGTGCTAATAAACAAGCACACCCATCTCATTAATTAATAACATTCAACATTGTTCTTTAAAATTTGTTTTTTTTTGTTCGTACATATACAGGGTGATTCAATATTCACTCCCCAGCTCTCGGATATGTATTCTACAACTAAAAATAAGATAAATATAAAGAATACAACAATTCAAAATTTTAAATCAAATTGCAATGCATTTACTTGTCTTTATTGTGTTTTACTTTGATGTTTATTTGACTTAATATCATTTATAAAGTATTGAAAGCTGGAAAAGCCTTTTAATTAATAATGGAAAGGTATACTAACAGAGAATACGTCGATATGATAAAAGTTTTAAGCGCTTGTAATGATAACGCCCATGCTACCGAACGTTCAGAAAACGGTTCGGTTTTGGGGATTTTACTATTCTTTATTTTTATCTTATTTGTAGTTGTAGAATACATATCCGAGGGCTGGGGGGTGAATATTGAATCACCCTGTATATAAATTTGTTAACATCCAAAAATGTGTTTGTATTTTTTATTACATTAGAGGGGAGGCGCAATAATTATATATATTTTTATGGGAGGCTTGGTAACATAGAGTTTGGAAACCGCTGCTTTAGTGCAAGTTAATTTCTAAATTTTAGGGAGAGACGAGCATCGACTTAGCACTGTTAGCACAAACTAGTACTACACATCTTTTCTTAAGTCTGCTACATTGACAGAGCTAACTCCATTGATCTCTTCTCTAGCATCTAAATTAAATTGATCATAATTAAATTAACTCAGTAATGTTTCATAATAAAGCAATATTCAATTTACTCGCGTCAGAAGATTATCTGATATGTTCAACAGAGCCATTATGCAAATATATACATTATGCAAAATTAGAAATTACCGTAAACCAATAAGTACCGCACTATTAAAAATAAGAGTTTTGGATAAATTAACTTCAAAATGTCACCGTATAACACGTTCGTAATTCTTTGAACCATCGACCCTATTCCGAGGGAGATCAAATCACTTATAGTCCAGTTAACAAAAGACTAAAATCGAAATTTTTAATTATCCCTGCAAACCGGATATTTAGATTTAGGTAGTACCACAGGTACTAAATCCAAATTTGCAGGGGAAAAAACGTACGGGAAACGTGAAAAATTGATAAAAAACTGTGGAAATTCTTGTGTATTTTGCTTCTTTCGCTATTATTTAAAAAACGGTACCTACTACAACCGAAGATTCGAAAACTGTAACAGCACAACCTACTGAACATTCTATCCTTTTTGATTCGAAAGTTCTGGACTATTAATTCCAAATAGATTAAAAAACCCAATATTTTACTGTATTTTTTTATTAGCACTGACAGCTTGTCGTGTGCGGTTACAAAAAAATTGTTCACATTCAATATGAATCGCCCACTATGTACGTCATCTAATTTACATAACTTTTTTTCATGTAAATTTATATCTAAAGTTAAACTACCCCAAATTCCAATTAAATATAATTACCACATTTAGTAGTTAACCGGTTAGTATTAGCTGGTTACTAATTACACAATTTGCTTCTACACGTAAGTTTTTTATATTGCAAGTAGGACTTGATTTAGTTCTCAAACTCACATTAACCCTAACAACAATTGAAGGATGGTAATTATGTAAATGTTTTCAAACAAGTTTCCTTACACTGCTCATGTTACCTACGCTTTTGTAATTATACCTAATAACTTTTATTATTCTAAAGGAATACGTAACGGCTAACCAAATTTGCGAAGATTTTATCTGGTAATGAAACTTTCCGTTATCGATAATTAGGTAACGTAATTATTTGTCTGTTGGCAATAAAGCCAAATTGTTTCATATAATTGTGGAGAGATAAATTCAGTTATATTATCCTTTATACAGTTTCTCTAAATTAAACAATATTCGGTCCGTTTGTATTTAAACGCCCACTCTGCTTTTAGAGCTTTAGAGTTTTTGACTGATATCCTAAAAAGGCTGCTTTGTACTTTTACGTTTATGTAAATACGCCCAGTTTATTTTATTTCGGCTAACAAAGTACGTCAAGAGACTTTTCCACCTTTCTCGATTTTCAGTGCATTTTGTTTCTTTTGCTTTCTCGTGGAAAGAAAGTGGGCGCAACAGTAACTGCTTTAATTCGACAGTGTAGGCGACGCTAATTTAATGTATGTTACGTCTCACTAATAAATTCCCATTGGAATTCACCTCCGTCGTTACACTGTCTACTTAATTGGTGTCGAAAAGTCGCTCTATTACATCATTTACATTTGATTTTTGATAGTTTGCTATCACTCATTTAGTGTGGTTTTGGATTTTTTCGAATTTTCAACATTTTCACAGCGCTTATTATTATATCGTTAATCTTCTTCTCCCCTCTTGTCACATAGATGACTGAAAGAAAATTTGTTTCATTCCTTATTGTTGCTTACTTTCAGACCAACCTATGTGCCATTCAGGTACTTAGTTGTTTTACAGCTGTTCCACAAGAACCAAGTTCAGTGCAGAATTGAGACAAAGATTATACTTGGTACTATGACGCAATTTCTGCGTTTTTCTTTTTGACAACTATCTAAAAACGTTATAAGCAGGTGCAGGTGCTCTCTTCGATAGACAATCATCTTAAAAACGCCCTAAATAAAACCAAAACAGTTCTGATCACAACAATAATCCACTCGACTCTGAGTAATCACAACAGTGCTAGGCTTAAATCTCAGATACGCACGTGAACAATGATTATTGATGACCAATTCTCTATTTTATTTAAGACATCGAGTCTTTCGACGAAAAGGTGCCACACTGTCATTCAAATCATGACAACGCGACGCCGACGCCTTCAACACCATCGAAGAAGGTGCTGTCCGATTTTCGTGACACACGATGGCGTCAAAAAAAATTTGATCAGTGACGACGCTACTCAAACTATTGGTAAAATAAGGTACCGCGCTAACAATAATATAATGTGAAAATGAGAACGGAACACGTTTAATCGATAAACTGGTGGACAAGTAAAAGTAGGCTAGTGTGGAATGATTAAGGATGGATAAAGAATCAGCAGACAGACCAGCAAAAAAGATGAAGAAAGAGAATCATCATTTATTTGGAAATAACAGGCAGGCTAAAGAAAGATGTTTATATTAACTACAGAGTCAATTGTACTATTCCATATTATTGCGATCAGGTGTACAAAACTACATACATTAATTACAACAGTTCCACATTTAGACCCGGTTTTATAAAGCATACTTAAATACGTGATCAGCTAACGACGTGATCAAATTTGAATAATGCAACATGATTTGCTAATACGGGTTACATAGGTGTGGTCGTTGATCGTATTAGCCTATCGCATTACTTAACCACATTGTCAGCTGATCACATAGTTAACTATGCTTTATAATATCGGCCCTTAGTGTGGTAATTACATAGAAATATCAAATTTACCTCATTGAAATAACTTCTGATCCATATTATCCCCGAAAATACTCGAGATCTATAGAGATCTTTAACTCGAGGAAGTTTAAGGACAATTCAGACAATACAGTTATATCGGTCACTTAGTCCTTTTTAAGATTTATGATTAATGTGTATTAGACTTAATAGTTTTTATTAATGAACTTACTAAAATCACTAATACATCAGTTGCCGATCTTACAGATTATATAATTATCCTTGTTTCTGCTACTACAAATATTCTAAAACTAGTAGTTTATTGTAATTTCTCCATTGATATTAAAACTTTTTAGGCTGACTGGCAACAATGTAGCATAATGTTTGAAGTAATCTTAAAAATTCAATTATACCGGGTGTTCCTAAACGAATATCGGGGTTTTAACGGCACGGCGCACATCAAGTCGATAGCCCAGGTCCTCCCAAAGGTTCATTAGTGTTTGTGATGTACTTGTTGCAACAGCTGCCTTAATCCTGTTTCTTAGGTCGGGTAGGTCAACTGGTAATGGAGGCACACAGATACGATCCTTTATGAACTTCCACAGGTAGAAATCACCTGGCGTCAGATCGGGTGAGCGTGGAGACCATGCGAAACAAGCTCTGTCGTTGGGCCCTTTGCAGCCAATCCAGCGTTCGGGTACAGTAACGATCAACCAATCGCGTACGTCGGTATTCCAGTGAGACGGTGCACCATCTTGCTACCAAATAAAGTTATTTGGTTGGTCTTTTACCTATTGGGGAAATAGTCATAGTTGTAGAGTTACAGTTGCTTCTCCAAAGAAAAAAGGCCCATAAACTCTCCGCCGAGATATGGTACAAGAAACATTCAATTTAGAGGAGTCTCGTTGCAATTTTACCATCTCGTGAGGATTTTCTAAGCCCCAGCTGCGCACATTATGAGTGTTCATCTGTCCAGTGATGTTAAATGTCGATTCATCACTGAAAACACAAAAGCTTCCGTTCACTAGTCGCCATTTTTGCTACTAGCGCTTTCTAGCGTAGGTATACGCAGAGGCGCTGGTGCACAGGCTTTCTAGCGCATACGCGTAACAACAAACAGAACTGTTTGAGTTGCTCTTTCATTTCGTGATTTTAAGTTTTATGTAATAAATGCTACAAAGCGCTAAAACCCCGATACTCATTTAGAAACACCCGGTATAATATGACACTTCACACAAAGATTTCACCCAACATAAACGACTCCCATGAAGTGAACAATTTCCTATACTATGTATGTATATTCAAGCTGATTTGGAAATTGTAGTTTTGTAAGGTTTTATGAACAAAATACTCATGGAGTCTATGAGAAAAAATTAAAATTCCAAGCAGGTCCTGAAAATAATATACGAGTAATCTACAATCTAAATTGTAAAACCCTTTGTTAAAATGTTACAAGTTTAAAAATGTTTCATTTGTGTCTCATCCATTCATTTTTGTTTAAATACAAACACGATTCTAGATATTTGGAAAAAAACGAAAGCTGCTCTTTTAGTCAACAGACAACAATAATCCATAAAATGACCTGTGTCCTATGTTTTACCATATGTATTACGTATTAAGGGCGCCATCTGCGTAATTATGATATTTTGCCGGCAATTCAGTGAAGTTTTAGGAGTGAGTACCGTTGCGAAACCTTTCTGTAATGAAACTCGTATATTTTATGCATAAGATGTTACCAAAATGTCCAAGGCCTTTGATATGGTCGATCATAGAATACTAGTAGCTTTATTACACTATGTCAACTTTAATTCGACAGCAACTTGTTGATTAGAAATTATTATTATTTCCATGGCTGGAGCACAATCTTTAGTTTATGTAAGCGCTGTGTTCTATGAGCCTCTATTATTGATCCACTACCCTGTATACTATTATGCTTTCTATTTTCCTAGAATTTGAAACACACTGACCATTAATATGCTGATAACACACTTCTACAGTATGAGTTCAATCTCAAACAAATAACTTTCTTAATGGTGACATCCATGACTGAATTACATTAACTGAAGACCATGGGTGCCCATAAGAAGGGGCAAGAGGGGGAAATATCCCGCCCCCCCCCCCTCCCTGGACTCGAACTCTAAACTGTAATATTTCTTACATAACGAAACTTTTAATTTAAATAAAACCAATTGTTCAATCTTCCCCAAATTGCCCCCTGGAAATTACTGTATGGGCTGAAGACCATGGCGTAAACGCCAATTTGATCAAGTCGTTGGTAGTTACAATACTGAACCTTTGCGTGTTGTCACACTTACATTAAAATACCAAGGAACACGTTTCGGTAATGAATAGGAAAGCGAATCAAACCTACAGTGTTGATATTTTGCAAAAACCTTACTTTGTGGGGTGGGGCACTAGTTCTTTTCGCATTTTAATTACTGTAACTTCCTTAGTTCCTTTAATCATAAAAATAAAAAAATAATAATAAATTATTATAAATCCTAACCTAGTTCAAAATGTAGAATCGTTGCTGTATGTATTCTGCTGTCATACTGCACTAATTTTATATGTACCTACCTATGACAAAATAGAGTTTAGCTGTAATTCAAGATTCGTAGGATTAATTGAGTCACTCTACTACAAATATCATTTTTAAAGCATAGCTGAGTCATTTAAAAAAAAACTTAATTATTCCCAGTTTAAAAGGTTTATTCAACTTCAACGTTTGATCGACCATGTGAAACCTATAATTAAACTTCCAAAAGTTCTTAATATTACATGTTATTAAGTTACTATTACCATAATGGCGTTATTGTCATTTTAATGGAAGTATAAACGAACAGAAACATTTAATGGTAAATTATGGGTTAACCTCGCACGCCTGTATATCAGGGTTTTGCGGTTTTAGCTGATTTACGTCATTCCATCCTTCTCGATTGTTTCAGTCCTAGTCTCTCATTGTTCTTCTTTTCATTATATCATCCACCTCATTTCTTCACGATTTTTCCCAAGGACTCCATTCCATCACCTTTCTTATCTATCTGCATTCTTCGACTCTTCTTATAGTATAGCCATACCATTTCGGTCTTTTTTCCTCAGTGTATACTTCCATTCTTTGTTTCATTTCCTCGTTTCTTCTTTTTTCTAATCTGCTCAGTCCATAGTTTTTTCTGAGGTGTTCAATTTCAACGGACATTATTTTGTTTCTTCTTCGTTTGTTTATGGCTCAATTAATGAGTTGCAGATGTGTAGTTTCGTGCTTGTAGTTATATGCGTTCGTCTTTCTTCCTCTTTTCTTGCCTTCTTTGTTCTTGTGCACCGTAGGTATTTGCATTTCTCTCTTCCTTTAATCCTTACATTTTCTTCTTCAGATGTTTTGTTTAATCGAAGTTTATTTCCAGTCTTGCTTTAGTGTAGGTACTCCTTCTTGAGCTTTTTTGTGAGTCATATTTTTCCAACAATTCTTCAATTTTATACCTATACAGGGTGGCCCAACGAAAAGGTAACAGACGGGTTTCTGGCCAGAGGGAATTTTTTTTTGGGAAACGCAAAAACACGTCAATTTTTATATCAAGGGGGACAACTTTCGGCATGATTTTCAACCTGAAGTGATTTCATCCCTTAGCGCTGTGAGAACAACCCCTAAAATTTAAATAGGGATGATGGGGCAAGTGATACGTCATTTGAAAGGTCTTTCTTTTCTGATTTCAGTGCACTAGTTTTTTTTATATTTTTTTTATTTCTAACCAAAATAATTGAAGTTCCAAAATGGAAAATGAGGAAAGAGATTGAGGCATTTAAAAACTCAAAAAAGCTCGGACAAGTCAATTGTTTTTTTCTTAGAGAAGCTAGGTACTTTTACTGATATTTGACAACATTGTTTCACCCCTTGGGTACAGGGTAAACAACCCTTAAATTTTTAAATAAAAACAAGGGTTAATTTTTTCTTGTGCTAATTAATAAAACCAGTTTATGCAAATTCAACTCTGATTTTAATAAATGTTCGAAGTGCCTGCGTTCAGCTCCATGCAATAGTACAAATTTTCATTAAATCGTTCCCGTACATTTTGCAACATTTGAGGAGTGATTAGGCGGCATTCATGTACTATACGGTCACGTAACTCCTCCAAAGATTCCGGACCAGTGGAAAAAACTTTACTCTTTACATGACCCCATAAAAAAATCTAATGGGGTGAGATCAGGAGGAACGAGTTAATCAAAATCTGTATTATTACATGAAAGCTGAAGACATACACTTCGAAAATTTATTAAAATAAGGGTTGAATTTGCATAAACTGGTTTTATTAATTACCACAAGAAAAAATTAACCCTTGTTTTTATTTAAAAATTTAAGGGTTGTTTACCCTGTACCCAAGGGGTGAAACAATGTTGTCAAATATCAGTAAAAGTACCTAGCTTCTCTAAGAAAAAAACAATTGACTTGTCCGAGCTTTTTTGAGTTTTTAAATGCCTCAATCTCTTTCCTCATTTTCCATTTTGGAACTTCAATTATTTTGGTTAGAAATAAAAAAAATATAAAAAAAACTAGTGCACTGAAATCAGAAAAGAAAGACCTTTCAAATGACGTATCACTTGCCCCATCATCCCTATTTAAATTTTAGGGGTTGTTCTCACAGCGCTAAGGGATGAAATCACTTCAGGTTGAAAATCATGGCGAAAGTTGTCCCCCTTGATATAAAAATTGACGTGTTTTTGCGTTTCCCAAAAAAAAATTCCCTCTGGCCAGAAACCCGTCTGTTACCTTTTCGTTGGGCCACCCTGTATAAGCGACACACGACCTTCCAGCTGTAAACCATGCCTGGTCTTTTCCTATTTTGTTTTTTTTTACCTTCTTCCAGTTTGTTTTTTACCACTTTCCCATTAAATCTGCTCATCACTAAGATAACGCTTATTCCTCTATAGTTTTCGCATTTTTTCCGGTCTCCTTTTTTATATAATGGATGTTAGATAGGCGTGTGTTCGTCTGGTGAACATTCTCCGTTTATTATTCTCTGGAACCTATCACTCGATGTGATTTATCTAAGCCATGCTTTATCAGTTCAGGTGCTATGACAGATTACAGAACTAACAAACAAAAAAGTGTTTTGTTTGTTTGTTCGATTCTGTATTGTTGGAACATCGTATTGACTGAGTGCAATAGCAGAACATATCATAATGGTGACGCTAATGTTCATCCTCTTCAATTCCATTTTACCAAATCACCTCTCCTTGCAAGTGTACACTAACAGGATCTGGATCTCTGAATTTGGATTTCGATCGGAGGGTGGAAAAGTCCACACGCACATAGGACACATATTCGGGCCCTTTGTGCTATCTCCCTGATTAGAGTCGGTCGACTCCACAACGTCAGCCAAGCCATCCAACACGTGAGATAAAGCTGAGGATGCTGGATGGGGAAGCGGCTCTAATCTTAGCCATGTCCGGCAGGATTCTCTCAACATGGATCGTCTGAATTCGACAAGTTTCTGTTCAACAACCCTTTATTTCTCAGATGCAAGGCTGCCAGTATGGCCTGCGAGTGCTCTCTCACGTCGAGATCCAGTGGAGGCAGACCCAGGATGGCTTCCATGACGGCTGTGGGGGTTGTTCGTGTTGCGCCTGTGCACGCAAGGCACGCTAGTCTTTCCACAGGGTTGAAAAGTGCTTTGGTTGTCGATAGTCTCGTTCTAGGCCACCAGACAATTGCTCCGTAACAGAGCATGGGTCTTATCACGGCGGTGTACAGCCACTGGATAGCCTTTGGGGATGGACCCCAAAGTCTTCCGATTGCGTGGCGACATTGCCAATAACAGGGTCACACAAACCACTAATAAGAGAATCTGAACGCTTTAACCCTTTTGGTTTTTCACGGCACGTACTGTATTTTTCTTCCAGCGACCGACTCCACGACCGCTTTGTGCATCGTATCTACTTTTTCGACCAACTCTATCCATCTTCCTTCAAATCTTTTTTCTCTGCTTAAATTTCCATCATCTTATCCTTCGCAATATTACAAAATGATCACTTTTAACCTAATTATTCCCTGGATATGACCTCATATTGTCTTCTAGAACAACAAAACTCTGTTCCCTTACATTGTCTGCTTCTATATTGTATCATGTAACATGAATGAAAATTCTGCTTAACAAAAAAGGACTTCGATGACTAATAAAAGAAACCCTTACTTACTCCATTTCGTTCTATTTTAAAAACCCAAACAAAAAATATTCTTTTCCGCTTTGTGAAACTCCTCGTTACAACTTTCCACCAGCGTGTATGGGAGCTACTACTTTCGTTCCTTTACAACATTATTATTGATGTATTATTATAGTTTACGTATAAAACAAACAACAGTAAAGACTTAAAAAGGATTGACGTAAATAATGTTTCAATCGTAAGAATCAAAGGAAGGAATGAAGGCTTTAAAAATTGGGATACCGACAAATGGAAGGAGTGAAGTAAAAGAATTGATGTTTGAAAAAGACGTGGTTGTATTAGATTCAACGAACTTAGAAGTGTACCAAAGCTAAATAAAACAAACATAAAAATAAGAAGACAAAGCAAAAAGCATAATAATCTCAAAGCACAGAGAACGGGAATAAGATGGGCAGGAATTAAGCACATAACAAGAACTAACTCGACCCCCGGAAGATATAGGATTATTTGGAAAAGAAATATGGAGTAGGTAATTGAAAGATAGAAATTTATGCAAATTTATCAAGTTTTAATTTATTCATGTTATTTTAGTCTCGGTTAAGGACATTATGTAGGCCATCAGATTCATTGAAACAAAATGTGGAAACGTTTATAAAACGAATTGATAAGCTAAACTGGAACTAGGCAAAATAAATTGACGACTAAGGTATTCATAAAGCTGATATGAACATGAAAATGCCATAAACAATTCCGTTGGCTACAAGGGTAGTGTACCTGCCAGAATATTCCATAATGAGGAAAGTACAATACAGTACATTACCCTCACATAATATCCCATTACGATTGATTTGAAAACTCAATCAACCACAAGGTGCAAACTAGGGTTGGGGGTTGGTAATATTTACTGAATACATACTCCGTATACCCAATTTTAATTGTGTTGACGTTGCAATTATACAACACATTTGTAAGCATTCTCGTGCATGTATAAAGTTAATCTTTGTCAGAAATTCGCCCAGATATAATTTATCGCGTTGGGAATCGTTCCAACAAGATTATAATGTAACAAGTGGTTATGAATTACACACGAATGACAAAAATTAAAAACACATAATTCAATTATCAATACGTAAATAATTACTAGCATAATCTATCTATCATACAATGTAATTCCATTTCACTGAAAATCTTGTTTGCGGCGCATTGTCGAAAAAAAAAACTCTAACTAATTTGAAATACACTCATTATGTTACACTGTTAGGGTATCATACATCAACGTCAACGTGAAAAAACGGGGTTTTTTTATAATTACTGTTTACGTATAGGTTTTTCCACCATTTTGTCACAGTATATTGAAAATTTATATTAGAAGGAAATAATAACTCCCTTGCTTTCATCACTACCTCGTCGAGGAAAACGACATTTCTAAATTCTAATATAGCACGCATTTACATCCTTGATTAGTGCTTGGTTGGTGCCTTTTAGTTTTTAAAAAAACTGTTAAATAACTTCATTCATAACGAAGAAATGAGCCACGCTTCATGGCTTCAGTTAACTTTATGCCAGCAAAGAAATTTACCAATAGAATATAAATTTAGGTACATTTTGGGTTAGTGCCCTTTGCGCTTCAAAAGGTTTCCAAACAAATTTTTTAATAACGGCCGATTCTTGATGTGCAATTACAGGTTTTCAACATTTTCGTGTCTAGTATTGTTTCATATTGAATTTCGTTTCAAATTTTATACAGTGTGGAGCTGCCAAATGGAATAAATTCGTTATTTCAAGCACTTTAATTTTAGCTTTTAAAATTACATCCTATTGCGTAAAAATTTTATCCCTAAACAGCCTCATGTGAGGGCTGCAATCCTTTAATTTTTAAATGGGAGGTAGATATAAGGGCTTGTGATATATACCATTTTATTGTTTTCAAATCTAATGCAAAAACTAATATTTAAAAAAATAAAATTAAGGTGCCAATTCTTATAGAATTCTAATTTCAACCAACTT
Organism: Pyrocoelia pectoralis; assembly: GCA_036250285.1. Taxonomy (NCBI): domain Eukaryota; kingdom Metazoa; phylum Arthropoda; class Insecta; order Coleoptera; family Lampyridae; genus Pyrocoelia; species Pyrocoelia pectoralis. Next base: position 51,168,664 of record CM070077.1, on the reverse strand, counting down.
CAAAAATTTATCAAAACTCACCCCCAACCCCCAGAGGACTTTTTGGACACCTTGTATTACATAATTATAATTATATATTAAATTACCTTAAAAAAAACAAAAAAAAATTACTCATATTTTATTAGCGAAATTTTGATTTTAACTACCCCTCCACTGCGAACGGGTGATCAGATCAAAAAATCTACCAGAGATTTGGAATCAGAAAATAATCTCCTATAAGATGAGATCACATCCAGCTTTCTAAACCCTGAAACATCGTGCAACGCACAGACACACAGGCATCCAGACGAATTTAGTAACCAACTTTTTTTTGAAGTTGATCCAAATTCAAAGTTAAATCCACTTTTTCTTTGTAAAGTACTTGCCAACTTAAGATATTTGTTGAATTTGGTTCTTGATAGAACGAAATCAATTCCAACCTAAGATACTGTTGTTTCTGTATTTATATTGACAGTGTTTCAGAGAACTGTGAACACAGCTATTGGAAGCCAGTGTGCAGCCTCTCAAACTTTTACAAATTTTCTGTACAAAAATAGAACAATGTATTTCTATTGTATCGCAAATTGACTTTGTTCTTATGGTTACCCATAATAATAACAGCGAGTAAAATGAATAAATAATTGTTATAAAGGAATTTTACATGTAAGCCTACATTAAATGGTGTAAGTATTTCAATTCTAATTCATATACAGGGTGTTTAAAAAAGATATGTCAATATTCAAGGGAGTGAATCCTGAGGTCATGTTAAGAAATAAATTTCCTATATGCACTGTATCCAAGATAAGGAGGGCCACTATGGGGATTTCGGAAACGGTACGAGATAGAGTTTCGGTTAAATGGGAGAAAAGTTGGGCAATTTTGAGTTTAGTAAAATGACATTTTTAAACTGACGATATTCCGAACCGTTCCGAAGTTATGTGACAAAAAACGAATTTTCAGGATTTCCTTTTTGACAAATTGTTACTTTGTCGTTGATGTTAAATAAAAAGTAAAAGAAGCTTCTACAGGTACTTTTTAACGTTATTTAACATGGTATACAGCAAATTCGAAACCGACGTTTCGCTTTCGAGTAACCATCATCAACTTTGTTCTTTTAAATACGGTCCTGATCTGTTTATACATAATATTAGAACTGTTTATTCTGCATTTCAGCATGTATCACACTTTATGGTTTAATTGCGATTTTATACTTACTTTACGATTATCGGAAACACTCTAAGTACGAACCTGTATCCCTCCAAATAACATTCAAACTGAATTTTATTTATAAATGGGCTTTTGCTAACTAATTTTCAATTTTGAATACAAATTGTATAACCAAGTAATTACAAACAATCAACAACACATAACTGAATAGATAACATTTGATGAAAAGAAAATTTAAACATGACACATAGGTACCAATAATTAAAAAAAGTTATAATAAAATGCTCGAAAAGCCTTCCTTCGTTCTCCAATCGTAAATAACATCTTCTAACCGTAGAATCCAAAGCATTCTTTAACATTGCAGGTGTTACAGTTTGGAATGCGTTAAGTACAAATCTTTGGAGTTCTTCTTCTGTCCCAAAGATATCTTTGTAAACATAATTTCTTATGTACCCCCAAAGAAACAAATCCAACGGGGTTATAACGGAAGAGCAAGCTGGCCGGGTGTTTCAGAATTGGTGCTTTCTTTCGGCAAACCTATTTGAAAGGTAATCCTTAACCACCCGTGAATTGTGCGCAAGTGCACCATTCTGCTGAAGCCAACAATCGCCTACTACGGCTTAGGGTAAAATATCAAGAGCGTCTTCCAAAGTAGAATCTAGTAAATTTAAGTGAAATAGTAAAATAAGTATAAAATGCTGTTCATAATATTGTTATTAGTAATAACTAATAATAATAAATTGAGCAGGAACGAGATGAACAGTCTATCTACCTTTGTGTGGAAATACTGCTCACAGAGAGCTCTCCAGCTTTCTTTAATTTTAGTTAGAGTTTTTAATTTCCCCTACAATAATTATTATTATCGTACAGTCTAACACAGTAACATTTGTACAAATGCTCCTTTTTTAATGAGGAGTGTTAAGTTTATTTTAAGTGTAATTTCTAATTATCCTTAATTGTTATTGGAGACTTCATGTAGAAAAATTTAATTTTCTCCGCATTAATTAATATTGAAATTTGCAACAAAACGATATCCAAATAAAAATAAACAGCCTCTTAACCGTCATTTCCAGAGCAACTTATAAAGCGTGGCTTTGTAACTTTTGCGAGGGATACTGTGGAACGAGTCGTTTACCATTATATGAAAATTTTAATTTATTAACAGTTTTTTTAGAAACAGTTTGTCACTAATATACGATGTGATTAGAGAGAAACAAAACATTGTTGTCGTTTTATTCAAACTCGAATATAATCCCTAACAACAAGAAAACCATTAGCCACGATTCTGATATTTTATATATGTACATAATAATTATCGACTAATTTCGATTTGGAAAAATACTAAAGAGTCAATAAACTACTGTTTGTTTTTATGTACCCAGGATGCTGACATCTGGAACAGAAACTATTCAGAAGAGAGTTTGTGCAAAATAGTTGACTGCTTTGGTCACAGACCCGTAGCCAGGATTTTTCTCCGAGGAAGGGGGGGTGGGGGGGCTTCAACATCTTAGGAAATAGGCTGGGGAGGTACCTAATTTCCTTTATCAAGCTTGTATCCGGAACCCTTTTAAAGGAAGGGCACTTAAAATTGAAACGCGGATTATTACGAGTTTAGGACAATCAATATTTATACACCTACTTTTGGATGCATTTAAACTAAATTCGTGCTTGGCTTTGAAGCAAGATGAAGAATGACGGCGACTATATTTTGGGGCACTAATGGAATTCTGATGATTGAAGGTACAACAATAAATGGAAAAGTCTACGGAAACACCATTAAAATTTTAATAATGGAGAAATGACAGAATTCGTAGAACCAAAAAAACGTTATTGCTGCATGACAATTCCCGGATGCATAAAGCTGATTGTGGTGTCTCAGAAGATACACAACGTTTACCATCGTATTCGCAAAATACCGGATTTTCAGGCAGTTCTGCTTTCAATAGAGATTTCTTGTTTTTTTCACTGTGAATAAAAGCAAGCTTTTTGTCTGCTGTGTACATTGCTATAAAGCCTTAGGTAGTAGTGGAAAAATAATCAAAACTGAAACAGCTTTATTGACGGACGTGTTTGCAGATTACCAAGCTCTTTGGTGATTTCCGACTAATCGTGTAGGTCTTACTGAAGCAGCAACGTCGTTTTTAAAAATGGTGTTGATCTCTTTTAGTTTCAGTTTTTCAAACAAAAAAATGGAATACGTGTACAGCGAGTTACCGCGAGAGTACACTCAGAATATATGTGTGTGGTGGAACTTGCTGAACTTTTTGAGTCTGAAGTTCCTACTTCTTCAAAGATAAATGCTTTACGGAAGGCGAAATGGGATTTAAAGGGCAAGCATCAAATTGATAAGGATTCTGTAGAACTATTACTATAATCTTAGTACAAAAACGGCCCCCGCAACGGTGGAAAGTACAAGTTCTTTGTTCATTGCTGGACAACCGATCAGCTTCGCGTTTATAATGAATTTTTTTCTAAAATTTGAACCCTTCTTAAATGTTGAAAATTATGTCTACTAAATTGAGAGGGAATAGATATTTCTTATTTACTAATGATGCCGAACAAAGAATTTTTCTAAATTTTGATCACAATAATTTAATGAAAGAATATTGACGCACGTCGGTCGGTCAGTAACCATTGGGAACGTTAAAAAGAAGTTCTGGATTTCACCCTCTGTATAATCTATATCTACAGCTGTAGATTATTGTATAATTAATATTTACAGATGTACAAATACATTAATTATTCTACCTTAGGGGTAGAAGCCAGATTGTGCAAGTAAAGGACAACTGATATAATCCCAAGGGCAGTGTTTCTACCGTGTAGTTTTGTTTTAAGTATACTGCGTAATCTGTGTAAATATTGTGGGATTAGATTTCGTTTTATTTGTGTATGTTTTATGTGGATGTTTTGCTGAAAACCAAGATATTTGTAAGTTTCATTCCGTTCATGGATCTTACATGGTCACCATGTTCGAGCTCGAAATCTACAAATTCTCTCTTACCAGCAGTGATGTGTTGTGTTTTGCATTATTTGTCAATACCAAACTCCATGTGTATATCATGTGAAAATGTTTCAGTGATGTGTAATAAATTGTTGAGTTTTGTGCTTGTAGAGGCGTATAATTTAAGATCATCCATGTAAAATAAATGTGTAATGTTGTGATGTATTTCGTGATTATGTTTTAAGTTATAACCAAAATTTGTGTGATTCAACATGTGTGAAAGAGGATTGAGAGAAAGACAAAACCAAAGTGGGCTCAAAGAGTCACCCTGAAAGATGCCCCTCTTTATTTGTATTTTATTGTGTTTGTGATGAGTTGAGTATCATTTAGTGTAAGTGTTAGAGTGGTGTTCCAATATGGCATTATGTGAGTGAGAAATTGTGCAATGTTGCTGCTAATTTTATGCAGCGATAGTATTTTTTGTAACCAAGAGTGAGGTACTGAATCAAATGCTTTTTGTAATCGATGTAAGCTGTGTGTATGTTTCTGAGTTCTAGATTGTTCAAGTATTACAAAGTCTATAATTAGCTGTTCTTTACAGCCTCTAGAATACTTGGTACAACCCTTTTGTTCCTCAAATAAAATGTTGTTATTAGTGCAGTGTGTGTATATTTTATGTGTTATGCATGATGTTAGAATTTTATATATAGTGTGTATTGTTATGTTTTGGAAGCATGTAAGTGATTCCCTGTGTAAAGAATGATGGTGTAGTGTGTGGTGCGTCTAATATTGTTGTGAAGTGGTGTGCGAGGTGTATGTGTGTGCAGGTGAAACCAAAAATTATGAATGTTATCAATGCCTGGACTTTTCCAGTTGTGTAATTATTATTATTATTACATTATTGCAAAGAGATGTACTCATTGTTGTACCCCAAATTTATTTAATTTTTTACGGAAAATTTTAAATATTATAAATATTACTTAAATATGACTGAAACACTACTGAAACACTAGCGGACATGACTTAAATGATGTCCGCTAGTGTTGCCATTTATTGGGGCTAGTGTTTAGTACATTTATGTACGTAACAAAAAACATAAAAAAACATAACCACTTTCATATTTCATCCAAGTTTGACTTTAATTCATTAAATTTCATCGTCTAAGGGGAGGTTTAGAGTTGTTTTATTTATTACAATTTATATCTGACCTTCAATGGATAGTAGACCACTCATTCCTCAATATAGAATGTACATTAATATTCCAATTGTGTATGTTTTAGCTAAAAATAGTAGATTTATAAGTAAAAATTTCAGGTATATTTAGGAATTCTTTAGGTTTCTATCATATCAATTTAAAATGAAAAATTTTGTTTTGCAGTGTTTATTCCCATATTAGGCTTCAATTTAAGATAATACGCACTATATAATATAAACTTTAAATCGGCCTACGTTTTGAGGTTTTTCTATTGCAATCCCTTCTTTAGTCTTTATTTCAATTTGGGGGCCTCAAAAATACTAAAAGGCTCCTTAGAACGCTAACTGGCATTCACAGGAGGATATTCAAATATGCCGGTCCTTAGCACCTTAATCTTATAAAGAAGCGTAAAAAGCCAAACAGCAACAAGTACGTTGAAATTGAAAGTGTTTGCCAAAATTGGATATTATTTTCCGTTACGTTTTTTCATTAAGATTGATATCAAAGGTCTGCTATTATTCTTATTAGGCACATTTTTTAATGGTAATAGCGCTGCGTGCTAATTTTTCATATTAGGACACGAAACACTTCCGCGCACTTTTAGCGGTGAACTATGATTTATTGAATATTATTTTAATATCTCAGATCACAATAGCAATAAAAGGGGGTCTAAATGTCCAGCGAAGCGGACAAAAGAGTTACAAATGCCAATCGTGGCTGAAACACTGCTAATAAATCGACCGAAATCCAAAAATGTGAACTAAAATTAGCTTTAATTGTTTTCTGCATCTGCAGGTTTTTCTGAACATCTTTAATGTTACGAATATTAAATGAGTTTATTATTCATAGTGTGAACTTCTCGCTGGCATATTCGTTCTAGACGCAATCCTGCTTTTACCGCACTCGCACAAAATTCTATTTATATTGTTAAAAAACAATTATAGAGCGTACACAACTGTGGAGAATGAAATTTAGAAAATGGATGAAATCAAACAAAATTGTTAAACAAAAATTCCTTTGAAGCAAATTGAATAATGAGAAAATTAGAATGATAAAGAAAGGTATTGAATAGGAAATGTAAACAGATGTCTAAAGTTGGAAAATTCTCTGAAAAATATTTCGGTTTTACGTATCTCTTCGTAAATTTAATTAAAGCAATGAAAAACAGTAAAGTCCTTCTGCACAGTTATACCATGCAAATTTAATGGAGGGTGACAAATTTTGAATTTTACACAATTGAGGTCACAACAGTAAAACAACACGAAACAATAGAGTTGCTTACCAATAAAATAGGTCATAAAGAGCGTATAGAGTGGTGGAGTTAATGTTCATAAATTTTCGCGGCTACTGCAAGGATCACTTCACTAGCACGAAGGACCAAGCTGGTCTGCCATGATGTCACACTGCACTAGAGTACAAACCTTGTCAAAGCCACCCTCCGTCTGCCGCCTTTTACGATGCAAGCGCGCCGCCGCCACCAGAATCGATATCATCCACGCTACCCATTGCTTTAACCTAAACCAACAAGGTTGTTCATAATGATCTTTCTTTTATCTTCTCATTCATGATAATAAACAACCAAAAGCAAATTATAGTAATAATGTGTTATTTAGTTACAAATTGGAAAAGTTGCAAACAAAGGCCTTAATCAATAACGCCAATTTTATTAGGGTAACTTTATTACACAGTTTGATTTTATAAGTTGATAAAACACGATTGCGAAATTTATTAAAATTATGTCAATTTTTGGCTTAATCGTATTACAGAATATAATAGCCTCTGAAGTTGTTTGCCAGAAAATTAATATCTAGATTAGGATTGGACTCAACACATTGACTCTAAGTTTCTGCCACAGCCTACTGTATTATTAAAGGCAAACAAATTTTAATAACCAATTTACATATGATAATACCTTACAATACAAACCGACACGGTATCTTTACCATTTCCAAATTCGTACAATCGAGAACTCTTGTTCTGCACAAATATTCATTTATCAACGGCACTTTCGTAAATTAATTTGCTCTATATTGCTATTAGTTGCATTGTCGTGCGGCATTCTTTAGCATTTTCACGTTCGAATTTCCCACGCGACTACATAATTGTATGCTATTTCGCTGATTAATTTGAATTTTTAACAAGAAGTTTTTATATTAATCAAAACGACAAAGTTCATGACATAGATCTTGATTTTGATAATAAAAACATTAATTGAAGTTTGTTACTTATTGTAGCTAATATTTTCTTCGCCACAATGACTTCAACAGTATAAAATTACGTGATACTTGCTAATACCGATTTCTTAAATTACTATAGAGGGCGCGACGATAATTCAAAATCCTGTATTTTGTAAACAAATCCGACAATCTATCCGGCTTACCCTGTTAAGGTTGTGGCGCACTATCCCATTCCGTTCCGTCAAGTTCATGGCCGTCGACGGATTGTCCTCACGCAACTTATGGAAAGCGACGGAACGGACAAGTGCGCGCTGTATGATTTGACGGTCCGTGTCGTGACTGAACGGAACTGGTAAGTGTGCGTTAAGCTTTACAATACACTCGAAGCGCGGCGAAATTTCAGAGTCGGCAATTAAATTCTCAGGTGTATGTAAATGACTGGGACTGAAGAGTCAATTTTATCAATTAAGTTTCCTATGTGGACGTTCTGAGAAAGTCTTAGATTAAAATTACGACTCCAAACAAAAAATACAGCTTTTATTCAATTGCTTCACAATACGTAAGAAATAGCAAGTACAAATTACTAATCACTCTAGTAATTTGGTTTAGTTTCCCTTGCGAGGAGGTGAATTAGAAAGCAATTTAAAAATTAATGTCCCACTACTTAAATTGCCCTGCTGCAAAGATGCAGCGGAATACACTTTCAAAACGATTAGGGTATAATTAACTAACTTACGTAAATTCAAAAATTGCGTAATAGACTAGAATAGAAGCAGAAGCCGATGCGCCAGAAAAGGAAAAACGTCCATATAAGCAACGGTTGTTTTTCAGATTGTGAAAAAAAATTTTTAAAGATAACTCGTGCCATATAAAGGTAACATTAATCCTCCGTATTTACAACTTGTCGAAGGGATTTCTTTCCTCTTGCGTCCAAAGGGGTGTAATAACTTCTCAATGGTAATCAAACCCTCGTCTTTCATCGACGCGTTTCTTTTACTGAATCTCTACATACAATAAAAAGATAAAGTGATGACTGACTGATTCGCTGGCTCACTCACTGATCTATCAACCTCCAGACCAAACCACTAAACCTAGAGCCTAGAACCTTCCCCTAATGATGTAGGCACCCACTAAGAAGCGGATTTTCGACATTCATCCCCTAAGTGGGTCAAAATAAGGGTTGAAATTTTAAAACGGTTGAAGCAATCTCGGTAACGAGGGCAGATGGAAATCTAAAAATTGCTCAAAAGTACCTGTATTGAAATCCATGAGACACGTATTTCACCTTTTTTCAAAAGTTACCCTCTGAGGGTTCCAAATTAAGGGATGACATTTTACAATAGTCAATAGCAAACATGAAAAAATTAGAAATTTCTCATAAGTCTCATTGAATCAATCCTAACGGCAAGCGTTAGCGTGGTTCTCGACTTCAATTCCTAAATTTTATCACCACCCTAAGGTTGCAAATTATTAAAGAAGCATGAAAAAATTGAAATTTCTTTCAGGTCGCATTAAATCCTTTCTAAAGGCAACTTGCAGCGAGGATTTCTAATTCATCCCCTACATTTTACCACCCTCTAGGGTGCAACTTACTAAAAGGCAAGAAAAGGACGGAAATTTTTTGCAGGTCGCATTAAATCTATTCTAAAAAGGCAAATTGCAGCGTGGTTTTCGATTTCAACCCCTAAATTTTGCCACCCAGCTAACGGGACAAATTACTAAAAAACAATGAAAAACATGGAAATTACTTGCAGGTTGCATTAAGTCTGTTCTAAAGGCAACTGCAACTTTGGTTTTTGACTTCAACTCCTAAATTTTACTAACCCCCTAAGGGTGCTACTTAATTACTTTACTAATAAGCATTAAAAATTGGAAATCTCTTACAAGTCACTGCGTGATTTTTGTGTACGCATCCACTTATTTTTCAATCCTGCTCAGTTGTAAATCATTAAAAAGCATGAAAAATGGAAATTTGTTGCAGGTCGCAATAATTCCTTTCTAAGAGCAACTGACAGCATGGTTTTCGTATACAACCCCTATATTTTACCACCCCAAAGATATGAATTAAATTATTATACAAACATTCATAAAATGGAAAATTCTTACAAATCGCCGATCTAGGGGCGACTGACAGCGTGTTTTTCGACTGCAACTCCTACATTTTCCTAACAGCTAATAAGAGTGTAAATTTTAAAAATTACCAAAAAAATGTAGACATTTCTCTTGCACTTTAGGTTTGTGATGGTCAGGGGCTGGGCAAAATACATGCACTAACGTATTTCAAATACAAATGACAAAATATTCTTAGAAATGTATTTGAAATACAAAATACGAGATACTTTTATATTATTTTTAAAAATACAAAATACAAATACAATATTTGAAATACAAAAACACAAAAATACCTATACGCATACGGGTTTTTTTTTTAGTTAGACGTTTCTAGGAAAGTTTTATAGGTAGGTTCTTGAAAATGTGTAAAATACATACATTAATGTATTTCAAATGCAAAATTCAAAATACTCATAAGAGACTATTTGAAATACAAAATACTTTAGGGAAAAATCATCAAATGTATTTGAAATTGTAAGCGAAATTGACTCACTGACTCATCGACGCTCAGCCCATACCTTTGGACCTAGATAGCTGAAATTTTGCACAGAGCTTCCTTTTATGATGTAGACAAGAGATAAGGCCGGATTTTTCGAAATTCAGCCCATAAGGAAGTAAAATAGAAGAAAATAGGAAACCGCTTTCTCGCAGCTCAAGTCTTTTAGTGACATTTGGCGTCGTGTAAAATTGTAAGCTATAATGAAGTAGTCTTGGGCCATTGAATTTAACATCATTACATCAACGAGTTTAAAGGCTTGTACAAATATTAGGAATCGTCTTATTCTTTATCGTTTTTTTATACTACCATAAGTTATGTATACTTTTTCATTATGTGCAAAGATTATAGCGTGTCTTGCGTGTACGAATATAATGGGGACAATCCCCGCAGACGTCATGGAGCCTCCTTTAGTCCTACCTACACTGCATATTCAATGGAAGAGCGTGATGGGAGCATTGCGACATGAAAATGAAGGGGTTGTTGAATAACAAAGGTATATTCTCGATTCTAAACGAGACGATTAAATGTTTTCGTATCTACAGAGGGAGGATCTGACTCCCTCGTTCTTCAATTTTTATTACGAAAAAATATTTATTTTGTGGCAGAAGTGGAATTCCAATCTGACATTTGTATTCACTCCATAAAGAACTGAACTTCCATGTGAACCAACCACTATGCACATTTCCAAGATCGGGCAGAAATAACGCTTTAGTGTTAGAAAAATTAGAGAGAACAAGGTCACCACTGACAACAGAGCCGCCCTCCAGCCATTAGGTCACTGCAAAATTACCTCCTGACTAGTTTCTGAATGTCATCCTATACTAGAGCAAACTGTAATATCTTCGAGCTCGTATGGGTGAATTAGCCAGATTGGTTTCAAATCAGGCGTTTTATGGTCAAGATCCGGTTCTTCCGTCTTACAATACCAACAGTCAACAACCTAATGACTCAACACACTTAAGCAGAGCATAAGGGCGAGTGAAATCTGATTGTCGACACGCGAAAGAGGCCTTGAAGGGACCATCTCGCAATCTGGCCCGTTGCTGCACTGGACTGGCAAGGAAGAACTAGAATCTGCTTGTTCTGGCGGCATGGTCGGACGAGTCTGTTCATAGAGGTGGCACAATGGTCGCGATTATAAGGTCTGCGACCTGCGTGCATCCTCCATTCGTAATCCAGAATCTACGTACATTAATATTTGTTGTAATATCCTTATTGCTTTGTATTACAATATAATATTATAGCGAATTGACATGAAGAGCCTTTCAAGGTGGCCGATTTATTATCAAATTTGTTATTTTAATATGCGTTACCATAGACTTATTAGAGGTATTGATTTTCAGTACGTGGGCATGCTTTGCTTTCTCTTAAAATTGATGTATCGCTTTACATTGGGTAGAAAAAAGCACCCACTCACTTTCCACCCTTCGTTATGTAAAGGGTGCAGTGTTTTATTTTTACAATTTACACTTTTTATAATTCAATTTAACGCCATGTGTTGTTTTTTAATAACATGTATTATTCGAGCAGAGAAAAAGTATTATCTAACATTTCATAATTTACAGTTCCAAACATTCTTGAACGGCTAGAACGTGATTTTTTTACTCGTCTGCATCTCTATACTCACTACCTCTTCTCATTATGAAAAAATCTTTATCCTCAATCTTTGCCTTAAGTAATGATTTTGTAAAAGTATAATTGTACTCCATGTGTGTATTCAAACCGATAACTTTATTACTTAAGCTGCAATCATCCTAAACGACCTGGACATCGACCAAGTGGTTTATGATCGCTTCTCCCATATAAACATGTATGGAAAGGACAACCGAGTGCAATCCATGCTGTGCATCGTTAATTAAGGACAAAAGCGTTATTTTATAAAATTAAAATACCCTACCCTCAGTTCCATTTATTTAGATTAGATGATAATTTTGAAACTTTTCACTAGGTATACCCATGAATTTCTTGGTCGCAGATATAATTTTAATTTTGGTTTCTGTTTTACTTCAGTCTAACTTCATTCCTTTCATTGAAATTATATGGGTCAAGTATTAAATTCCTCCTTTACTATAATTTTTGTAAAACCGGCGATAAAAATATACATAATTTAATAACGTCTTTATTGAATATTCAATCCCAAGGAGAAGTTCAGCTTGCTCTATTGATAAGAGCTTGCTGGTCTACCACTTAATCCTTGATAATCGTTACATACTTAAGATGTGTACCTATATCGAAATTTATATTCAACTAGAGCTAAGGTAAACCCAATATCAAATATATAAATATGAATAAGTAAAATAAAAATCTAACAATTTAAAATAAATAATAATTTACCTAATACTGTCAATGCAGATGAAGTAAGAGCCATCTGCAGTCACAAACTTCAAAAAACCTAAAGGTCAATTCAACAACAAAATTTTGAACCAAATTATGAATAAGCTGAAGGACAATGATCTCATCTGCACGATGGCTGATAAAGGGAATGCCCTGGTAATTTTGAAAAAAGTTTAGTACATTGAAAAGGTTGAAGACTTCCTTAAGGCTGACGACTTCCAACTCCATAAAATTAATTTCCAATCTTTCATCAACAAAACCAGAAAGTTCATCTTCACCAATAGAGATATCCTGTTCAAAGAATTTAAGACTTATTACTCAAAACTTTCCTCCATGAACCCTTACATCCCACGTCTTTACGCTCTACCCAAAGTGCATAAAATCAATCTCCCAGTTAGGTCCATTGTGTCATTCTCCAACACTCCAGTTAGTAAAAGTGCCCCCTGGCTCAACAAACAACACAGATCTCTTCTTTCCTTACATTTTCCATGTTCGATATCCAACTCGATTGATTTTGCCAAAGAATTGTCAACCCTTTCCTTCTCAGACCCTGAGTACAACTTGATTTCTTTCGACATTGCGAATTTATTCCCGAGTATCCCCCACTCTGAATGTAGGATTATAATTAATGACTTGCTGTTCCACTCCAATCTTCCTAACTTCTTCCACAAACTCCAAAACAAAATCAATTTTAGCCACGCAATTCGAAAGCTTCACTGCTTTGACCCCTATCGCTCCCTTATATAGACCCGTCCTCCTATCAATTTCAGAATATCCTTAGTAAATGCAATATCAATATCTCTTTCGCTTCCAAAGATAACCTTAACTTCTGCCTAGTCGATACAAAGGATCCAATCAATTTTATAGATAAATCAGGTGTCTACAAGTTAAATTGTAGAGGCTGTGAGGCTTTCTACATTGGTCAAACCGGTAGGAAGTTCTCCTTCAGAATCAGTGAACACTTGTCCTTCCTAAAAGCGAAATATGTATTCTAATTCCAAGTCTCCCTTCGCCAATCGCTTAATTAACTCAAACCATACCTGCAATCCGGATGCGGACATTGAAATCCTCCACATTTGCTCCAAAAGTACGAAATTGAACCTACTAGAAATTAAAGAAATTGTTCAACATCATAATAAAAATCTCGAATCGTCCCTTAATGAGGTAAGTAGTCAATTTTATCAAAAATCTGCTATTCCTAAAGTAATTCTCCCCCCCCCCCCTTCACCCTGTATAATTTTCTTGACTTCCCTTTATCAGCTGTTCACTTTATTGCTTTTACGCATGTCATTTTTCTACACAAAATGTCGTCGTTAATATTAATTCAATTTAAAAGGTATTAGCAAGATTATTTCTTTATTGTAACTATTCGATAATGCGTTAATTAATCTTTAAGAGTTTTTCCCGTGAGTATATGGCCTGCATTTTCCAACTTTTCTAACCCAATTTATATTTTAGCATAAAATTTATCATTATTAATAAATACTTTTATGGGGGAAGGTTTAGAGTTCCTGTTTTTCCTTTAACTTGTATGATCTCCCATTTCGAGTATCAACAATAAATTTCAACGATGGATTCAATCACCAAAAAGTTATTAATTAAAAAACGTTTGTTTTTATGAATTTTTAAACTTTGATAACAGTCGAGTTCATTCTCATTATTTACTTCCTTAACTAAGAAAATACTATATACTTTGTGATTATTTTCAAGCATCTTAATCAGAATTCATTTTTGAACTCAAATGAATCGATAGATGTTTTTGTTAAAAATTTAAAGCTTTTACAGAGAACATTATATTTTTTTCACTCTTCTTTCTAATTGGTATACATAAACTTTAACTAATTTTCAGGCACTCTAAACGAAAAGAATTTCTTATTGTAGTTTTTAAAAAAATTGCAAATTTGCTTGAGAAAAATAGAACGTCGCGTCGTTAAGTTGAAAATTCAACCTAACCCTGCTGTGCAAAAAACGTAAGGTGGCATGCTCTTTTCAATTCACCAAGCGAGGATAGGAAAATTCATTAAAATAAGGTGATGGCGCTTTTGCACTTACACTCCTGGGACTCTTAAGTGCAACGTGATTGAATTAAAAGGAATAGGACGAATTCGTTAAAAGAACGAAAACGGGATAATAAGCGCCAAAAAATCTTTCAATTGTAGAAGCTTTCATTGAATCATTTATCGTAGTTCAAATATAGACGAAAATAAGATATAATTATTCGTCTAAAAATATTTTTAGAATGCCACCAAAATTTAATTTTAAATATTACATGAATGCCATGTAATTTCGCTTTTCCAAGCACGCAAAGCTACTTATTCTCACTTTCTATATACCCTAAAATAATGTTTGGCTCAACTTCAATATTTCCACGAAAATGTACACGCTCATGTTATCTCAATATCGATGTGTGCAAATATGCAAATCAAATGCCGTAATTGAACGTGCAAAAAATCCTAGTTTATATCTACATTTATAAAACATTCTTTATAAAAAATGAGACTTAAATTCGTAATACAATTCGCGCGCTTCGTCGTAACAAAATTCTAAAAAAAAAATTAGTTGAAAAAGCGAAGAGCTTTACTTGATTACTGCATTATTCATTACAATGCGTTATAATTTTGTAATTACGACAGGAATGGCGACTTCGTTAAAGCTTGTTATAATATCAAATTTTACTTCTACTATCGTTTAAATTCAAAATTGTATATTTTTATATATCAGATACATTTCAAAGTTAGTCCTTTTAGTTACGACTTCCAATTTACATTTTCGCAAGTTTTTTTTTAGCTCATATGAAGTCACGAAATGAATAGTTAATAGTTTCTCTCTATCCAATTACAAAAAAGCTTACGTGACAGTATAAGCACAAAGTTTATTCTTTGTTAAATCAGAAGATTTAAAAGGAAGATTTGTGTTACTGGAAATTAATCAGAGTAGTGACTCGTGAGCTCCCTCTTTCCTTTAAATTTAAATCATCAGAACTATAATATATGGAATAATTTAGTCCTCATTGCCATAGATAATAATAATAATAATAATAATAATAATAATAATATAACTTTATTTTCTCTGGCAGAGATCAGCTAAAAGCTGTTTTTCTCAACCAGCAATTCAAGAAATTTCAATGAAAATTACAATTTATATAAATAATGAGAGAAATTAAATAATGATGAAGAAAATATTTAGAACTAGATGAGATGCAAGAAGAACAAATGAAGAGAAACATCAGAACAGAAAGGAAGACAGAAACATTGTTTATAAAGTGGTGTGGTACAGTAAGTGAGACAAATCCAAATGACAATTTAAATATAAGAATAATAAAGCAAATAATTTAGTGATTTTAATAATTTTAATAACTTTGATACAAGATCAAAAGTGATACCAATTAGCAACATAATTCATTAATCGATGATTTTTTTTGACACGCTGTCGCGAAAAGATATTTTGGCATTCATTTTGTCGTGGTAATTAAGGGGTTGCTTATTATTAAAATTTCTGTCATCAATATCAATAAACTGTTTACCCAGTGTCGGTCTGGCCAGGTCGGCTGGTGGGCGATCGCCGAAGCCCCTGGGGCCCGACGGTCAGAAGGGGGCCCATCGAGCCCATATTAAAAGTATATATAGCAGTGAAGAACTAAAAAAAAAATTATTAATTTATTTGAACAATTTTTTTAAAACTTTATTAGTTATGAGGCCCATCTAATTTATATTTTATCATGTTTATTGGTAACTATGTAATGATTTAGCGTTTTTTTAATTTGACACTAAAACAAAAACGAACATTTACTGTTTTGTATTATTTTATTAACCTTTATTCTTTTATTATAATGTATTTCTAACATTTTTAGTTGAAATTATAAGTTGACATTTGAAACTATTCGGGGGTCGAAATTTGAAAGCAAAGTTTTTTGCTGAGAAGATCGCTATTTATTTTTTATCAGAGGAAGGGGGCCCTCGAACATTGCCTGCCGAGGGCCCGAAGGGCTGCCAGGCCGACACTGTGTTTACTATTTGAAACCTTACATTTCACAATCACTATTAATTACGATTAGTAACTGAAAATCCATATTTTGTACCAAAAGGCAAACTCGTGTAAGATTTATTAGGTAGTTTCGACGTGGTGGTCACTGTTAGAGTTCGTTCATTTTCTAAAGAACAGCGAGATGCGCGCGGCATAAATGTTCAAAACTTCAAAGGACCTAAACACAACATTTTAAGGTAACTGAGAGTCGAGGCTTAAAACAACTACACATCCTGAAGGGTTTACTGTACGTTTGTCTAGTTGCTTTAACTGTCTATTAACGTATAATTGTGTTGAGGCACTTTAAAAATTTATCCCACGCGCATCTCGCTGTTCTTTAGAAAATGAACGAGCTCTACCAGCTGTGATGCTAGCAAACACACGTCATTTTATTCTCATTCTTTGACTATTCGTGACGTCCAATGACGAATAAAATGACGTTCTTTTCTACCAAAATTTGACAGACTAATGTTTCAAACCAAAACCACTATGGAAACAACGAACTTGCTTGCTGACGCTAGTGGACAGGTTTATTGAGCCCTTAAATTAATTTCTATTATTCATTAACTTGTGGTATTTATTTTGTCATCTTTTTATCTTTCAGTATCCTTTTTCATCATTTTTCTAAGAGTATAAGTACCAATGAAATTAAAATGGACAACTCTGTTCAAGATTTTTGAATTTTAAAATTGTAAACGCTATTGAAATACACATAAACCCCTCCTCCCGTCTCCCGTCCGCGATAGGTTTGAAGACATGGACAAGTTAAATCCAATTTTTTTAAATAAAAGAAGTAGTAATCGATATAATAAATAATAATAAATTTCACTCAATTTTTTTATTTCAAATTCGATCCTTTTCAATTTTAATTTTTTAATTAATTTTTAATGAACTTAAAATTAAAAAAAAAAGTGGAATTACTTGTACACAGACATGCCGGAAAACACGCCAGTTTCACGCAGAATTACGACCTGGTGTGGGTTTTGTATAGCAAGGCTCCAGAAGTGCACACACCAATTTTCAGCTCGATTCGACTACCAAGACCTGGTCGATAGCCCAAAATGTGCACCACCCGACCAAGTTGGCCCAAAACAGACCAGTGCGTGAGAGCGTGTTTACGACTATTTTCAGTGTACTGATTGTGTTTTGAAAACACTTGTGTTTTACTAAATCAATGTTGCTGAATTTGAAAAAATTAAAATTTGTTGAAATTTTCAGCCGTTTAGACTGCGCATGCGCTGGAAGTCAGAAAATAGCGCAAAAAAACAGCTTTTGGACGACAGGCTGCCTAGGCCGAACCGCGCAAGGTATTTGAAAAAAATTTTCTGGATTTTGCAGCTTACCAACTTCCTATTCACACACTACACACTTTCTCTAATTACGGTTCTCGGCTGTTACCACTCAAAATTTAAAAACAAATACACCATTAAATAGGCCTTTAAATAAGCTTTAAAATGATATGCTACTCGACCTCTATTCCCATTTAAGATTTTAAGGGTTGGTGTCATCACCGCTAGGGGACTGAAGTTCGAAATACACTCAAAATTTGTCCCCCTCAAATACAAAATTGACTTGTTTCAGGAATTTTTCGAAAAAGTAATGATCCGAAAATGGCCCTGTTTCGTTTTCAATAACCCACCCTGTATAATACACGTGTGTATATGCACGGGAAAGTAAAAATTGCACTTAGGTTTTTACTTTTTAGTAATATCAAAAATGTATCAATAAATTATATCAAATATACTTCTGGATACGAAATTAGTCACACCGGCGCGGCGCGCCGTCGAAAACTCTTATTTAAAAAAATAGATGTTTACATTACATCGACAAACTAATTAGAGATATTTAAAAAAGTCTAAAAAACGTTAAATAGTTTTCTAATTATCTCTCCAAACAAATACGTTACAAGGATATAAGGAAATTGCAAAATTCAGTTTTTCCGCTATACGTACATTTTTTTATACTTTTAATGTGATTGCTAGTTACTTTGATCCGATTTAATCAAATTTCCTACAGTTTACTATACTGTCTTCTTAAGCTAAAAAGACGTATGTAAGTAAAAACAAATTTTCGGTTGTGAACAATTTTGTAAAAGCTTTTCCCGCATCCATTTGACAAATTAAAATTTTTTGTGGTATATTTTCAATTTTTCCCTATAATTTAATTGACTGTAATCATGTTATGATAAAAAAATAGAAATTGTGTATAAAAATGAGATAAAACTAACTCGATTTGAAGAATAAAAGGTCGGATGTGAATTCGTACAATGTTAGGTACCGCTTCTCTAGCTTCATTTTACATAAATTGGCGTCTTTTTCCAAAGTTTAGTCTATTTTTTTAGTAATTCAACTAGTAACCTGTATAAGTAATATTTTCTTTTTTTTTCCACGTGAAACTTCTTTCAATTTGTTTTGTAGGGCGAGGAAGCATAAAAGATTATGCAATTTTGTAATAAAATTTGCGTCTATACAGGATTGCCCACTTGCCCTTCGTTCTTCGATAGTACCTTTAATATTGATTTTAGGACAAAAGGTCAAGAGGCGTTTCTTATTCAAATGTTCCTTGCTTACAACCTAAAAATATTTTGAGGCCCGCACTGGTCTCGGTTTCGTCTCTACAGGATCGTACTTGATTATTTTAAATGGAACACCCTATAGATTTTCAAATTTTTGAAATCGATATTCGATTCTATACCAAGTTTGTTTGGCCTTTCACCTACTTAAGTCGACTCATTTAGGAGAAAATAAATGTTTTTTTAAAAATTGTCGCCGAAATCAACAATCAGTAAAAAATCATAACTATTCAATCATTGGCGGCAGAGCAACAAAATTGGAAATTATCCTAAACAAAAGAGCGTTTTATTTTTCGATATGCTGATTTTGAACGAAATTTTTTGCAAAAGGGCCGTACTCAATTTTTTTTAACGACCACAGAAGAAATGCCAAAAGTCGACTTAAATAAAATACGCTGTATATTTTTTCATGAATGAACTGCGTTTTAAGTTAACTTTGATTTTTGTTAAATATGTCCTATATCCTATATCTTAAAGGTAATAGTTTGAATTATTTTGTTTTTTCGCCCGATTCTGAAAATAAAATTAAAGGAACCAACAAACAATAAGAATATTTGTATCAGATATAAAGTTGTATTATTTAAGCGGAAACCATATTTGATTTTAATATGGTTACATATTGCTCGTTTTTCCCTCCTTTCAGCGATGTCAGCATAGGTAAATCTTTTTTAGTTTATCGGAAAAATCGAAAAAAGTCGTTCGAAGCACATTTTAATCCATGTTTTCTATATAAATGTCAATAACAGTAACAACTACAATATCAATAACAAAAACAAGAACATAAACTAACGCTACAAGAGATTTTCAATTCTGGAGATCACTCTGGTCATTGTATCGGACTATTTTTCCCAACCCAGCGGTTTCTACATCTTGCTGTTAAATATTTGATAATGATTGCAGAATTGTGCCGGAGCACCGTCGCCGTCGTGTTAATATACATTATTCTTCTCTAATTGAAGATGTAGGTTATAGTTATAATGAATTTTGTGCTGAAGCAAATGCAAATATCTATCTGCAGTACTTGTTAGTACCTCGTTTTCTGTCTGGTACATTTTGGAACGAACGGCAGTAATGGAACCACTGTGTCGAAGATTTTACTCAAGACTGGGAAATGTAAAGTCCTGTGCGGCTACTTTTTTTGGGGTTGCGACAGCAGTAGAATTACGATACATCGTATATAATTGTTCATTTTAACAACGCAGGTCACTCATCGCAAAATGATAGCTTTAGAAAGATTCCAACTTCAACAAGGCTATGGGCGCAGGACCATGACATAATTTTCCAAAACGTGCCCTATTTCGTATATAAAGTGGGTTAATATTCAAATGATGGATGGTTTATTACTGTTATACGATTTTCGCATTTCTTCTAAGTAACAGGGATACGGTTACAAGAACTCATCAAATCGTATACTTATTTTATTATACCTACAGCTAGATGGTGCACGCAAAAATTCAATTTGCATAAATAATTCAGACACGTTGCATTGCACTGCATTAAAAAACTTCTATTGTAATATTTCACCTTTGCGGCTCAAGAGCACGGACACAATCGATTTTTGCGTGGGTTTTACGAGCGTAGGTGTAAGCGTGACGTATAGAACATGTCGTCATATGAACGTAAATTCCAGGAATCGTGTTGTTACTATTATAGTAGTTGTGTTTTACCTCCATAACTTTTTCTTTCCTTTTCCTTCGATCCTTTTATTTTTGTGTAGGTATGTGTATCTAGTTTTTATTGCTACCAAATCAATAAATAATAAATGTGGCAATTTGTACAACAGTAAAAAACGTCCTCTAAAGGAATACAGGGACGAATTAATCATTTACGTAAATGTATTGGATTTTCATTACCTCCTCTGACAACTGTTTTAATCAGAGGGAATGGTATTAATGAAGAAACGTGAAATTCTCTTATCAATCGTGTGAAATGCTCGCCATTTTGTACCCAATCTCTCTTCACACAACTAGGTACTATCGTAGTAAAAATGCAAGAACCCTGACTTTAGAACCTTTGTATCTCAATAATTAGCAACATAATTTACTGAAATAAAGTGCATTTAAAAGAACATTTATTCCTACAAAAGGTGTAGGTACAGTTTTAGATTTTTGAAATACATCGTTAATTTTATGTGCAAAAAACCCTAATTATAACTCGATCGCACAAATGCTCAACTTTAAAAATTAATTATGGCTATATTATTGAAACTGAGTGGTAGATACTTATATATTTGAAAAATGTATAAGTACTTATTTGTCTATGTGAGTTGCTTTTGAGGCCATTTTGTTTATTAGCGTTAAAGCTTAAAGCTATAATTTAAAAAACGACATCTTGTGTACCTAACTGAGTATCTGAAAGTTCCATATTAATAATATTGACGGTAATATAAAAAGTTAAACCAACTAAGTTGTGGTCTAAAAATAATGTCATGTATACATGCTATTATTTAAAACAGATTTGGAAAAAAGGATGGATGCTTCGGTCCGCGCGGAGAAGCTGTTATCCTACACTATTGCCATGAAGCCGGCGCGGGTGGCACCGCAAAAATGTAATTCAGTTGATAGTAATGATTTTGTAATGACAAAAGAAGAAGATATATTGATCCGACTTTGGGAAGATTTGGATAGGGATATTTGACGAAAAACGTGCAAAATGATAATTAACAAAATAGAAAAAAGGAAGCGAGTGGTCGGAACAGTCAAAGAAATTATCGTAAAGGTTCACGAGCTGTCCTCCGTGCAAAGCAAAATAATAAACGACTAATACATGACAAGAGGAGAAGAAGTACTACAGGCCAAAATAAACACAGGAAAAAAATGGCTAACAATCCTCTAGCACCTGAATTCGTTGAATCTCCAGTGTATTGGTATGGCAAAAAGGAGGCCTAGAAAGACGCACATATAGCAAGATAGAAATAATCGCATTTAGACCAAGAGTGCTGATATAATCCACGTGGGTAAGCTGGTAGGAAGATTGATTGAATCCATCTCCGATGTAATCATTATGAAGTGATGGTGAATAAATAAAAACTCTAAACCCCTCCTCCCACATTTTCTTTATTTCTTTTATTCGAATAACGCTACTACTTTCGATTTTTACGAGTCATTTTCAGGCGTTCAAGTTACATGAAGGAAAAATAATGATAAAATGAAGACAATTAATTGAAATAAATTCTAGGTTTTCCGGACTCCGACCATGAGGGAGTGAACGAGAAAGAAGCATGAGAAGCTACATTATTTTTATAACACAATTCCTGTTTGGTCATGATGAAAACGGGACCTATTTCTACAAAATATGAAAGAGGGACGATAGATGCCCTCACTTGATGCAACAAGATTGGTAAAGGCACGCAGTAGTGGGATGCCCCAGATGGGATGGGACTAAGTGGCGGCCGGCACTAACTCAAAATACAAAACATCACACCTCATCAAATGCTGGAGTCCGAATCTCAATGGCACTGTAGGCAGTCACAATTCCAAATGTTATATCAATTACCTCCCTTCGTGTGATATTGATATTGACTAAGGTTGGCTTATTGCCTACCTTAGCTACCTAAATTATTATTAATAATATAATCTTTTTGTTCTCTTGATGTCAGAGCGGAGGCTTCCACGGCCAGAGTCGGTAAGATAAAGACAACTTCCGGGGCAGGACCATGTCAATGTTGAAAAAGTCAACGTTTCGCCAACTTTCGTGAGGAGCTTCTTCAGGACAAGGAACAAAACATTCAACATTTGGCACGGTCCTACCCCGGAAGTAGTGATGAAGTATTATGTCCGTAACGCCCCACACACTGTGGTGCGCATTGGTTTGGTATTATAGACATCCTTTCCACTGACAGTGTTGCACCGGTTTGATGACTTCTGTGGTTGGTGGTGGATATGGTTGATCATTGGGAAGGTCCGAACACAAGCATCACTGCCACCAGCAGGTCTCTGCAACATAATTCCATGAGTGGTAGTAACTTAACGCTATTTCTAGCTATGATGCACGATTTGGACTTGATTTCGTTTGGCTCAGTAATGCCGCGCGCCTAGTCCCAGATCTCGATTTTGTATAGTTACATAGACACTGTCACTATGTGAGTGTCCTACACTTGTGCAACTGAAACGATTTATGTTGCGCGTTTCTGGCCGCACATAGCTACGATTAGAGTCGCGTTCCCTTCCAGCATCCTCCGATTCATCTCACGTGTAGGATGGCTTGAGTGACATTGCGAGGTCAGACGATTCTAACAGCCTTTTCAGACGGACCACCCTGGCGCTGCTAAGCGCGTGCAAATTACGTGTGCAAGCGACTCTTGCAGCGCCACAGGCAAGCCACCCACAGGTCAGTTTTCTTCACAAGTTCACGATGAGTGGAACTGTAGAACTGTTTCTTTTGTTGGCGATTCGGAGAGGATGACGCCTTCGACAAAAAGAAGAAGAAGATTTTTGGTACCTACACGAATTGCTAAGTGAAGGACTTGAATGAAAAGGGCCTGTTTGCAACGTTGAACAGAGATATCCACGTCCACAGACCACATCCATCTCTGTAGGCTGCTACGCATTATGTTGATCTAGAGACTGCTGTGGCGACACTGAAGTGTCTCGTGTGAACACTTGCGTTTAAAAACATGTATTGCTATTGGTGCCAAGCGTTTCGGCAGGAGTCGGACACTGCACGCGACCGGGGCACTGCTAAATCGGTGGTCGCGCCCGTGTGAATAGCTCAATATGATAAAACAAAAACCAGAGCCGGCGCTAGCTTATTGGAGGGCAGGTGCAAAATAAAAATTCGAGGCTGGAACTTAAAATAAAAATTTACTCTTTAAAATTAACATATTATAGTGCTTGGCAGAAATAAAATAATAAAAAACATCAAACGATAAACAAGATAGTATCGAAAAGAAAAATTCGTAGATAGATTTCGTGCTTTGGCTGAAGCAAACGCGTTAATGGTTTTTGATGTATCCAGTTCGCGTCCTACCTTCTTCTCTATTGCTAACATACATGACCAAACCCACCAGTTGTTCTTTGCACATACTGGCACAAAATAAACAAAATTTAGTTATAATTGTGATGTTTCCACATTACAATTTAAAGTATTTACAGTATATAAACTTTTAGGTACTACAATATAAGAAACACTTTTTGTCGGTATTTACTTGAACGGAATTTTTTTAAAATGTTGATGCGCGCGGGGCCTATAAAACACGGGGCTGGGTCCGGATGCACCGCCCCATTTGCACGTGCCTCACGCCGGCCCTGTACACCACTCCATTTGAAAAGGCTCTAATCAGGGAGGGAGGCCGCACAAAGGGTCCGTATATGAGGTCTACGTGTGCGTGGACTTTACGTTCACCCTCACCCTCCTACCGTAATTCAGAATCCAGATAATTGAACAAATAGTATGGTTTAATAAAGTTAATTCACGCTTTAATTAAACTTGAAATATTTATTTTAGTTTGAATATATTTGAAATTGAAAATCACTTCCGCGCCACTGTAAACAGGAAGTTCGGTTCTTTGCCGCCAGATCGCAGCGTCCCTAGCGGAGAAAATATTAGTGAATTCAACATGGACGCAAGTTAACAATTTTGTTACCGGCATCGTGTGTTAAATTTTTACATAGCGACGATAATTTTCATTTTCTCTTAATAGTAAGTTACAAAAATTATGGGTTCGTACCTAGCCAAACCCATTACCGATAAAATATCGAGCGACGAAGCAAATCATCGTTTAGTCATCGGAGCAAGTTCTATGCAAGGTTGGCGCGTTAGCCAAGAGGTAATTTTTTTCAATTTCAATTTATTGTTTCATCGTTTATAAGTAACGTTTTTTATTGTCAGGATGCTCATAATTCCCTTCTCGATTTTGACGTAAACACCGCCCTGTTTGCTGTGTATGATGGTCACGGGGGCCACGAAGTGGCCCAGTATTGCTCTCAGAAGCTACCCGATTTTATAAAAAATTCAGAACCTTACAAAAATAACGATATGGAAAAGGCACTTATAGATTCGTTTCTTGGTTTCGATGGTACAATAGCGACTCCTGAAATTATAGCCGAACTTAAAGAAGTCGCCGGCTCAAAAGAAACCCAAAATGATTCAGACAATAGTGATGTAGAAGAAAATGTAAGTAATTTGTACGAAGAGGCAACTATGCCGTTAGAACAGGTGATAGAGAAATATACTTCCAATATAAAACATCCGCACTTGTTACACTTACAAAAGGATGGTGAAAAACAACCGGTTTCGCCCTATTTACGTGCAAAAAAAGACGGTACTTCGGTAAATGAACCGTCCAGTTCGGGAGAAGGAAACAGTAGTCAAAATTCGCTTACGCCAACCGCATCCGATCATTTAGTTAATCATAAAAATGAAGAAATTGAAGGTTAGTTTTTACTTATTTTTAATTGTTAAAATCGCTCAATTTGTTTATAGGCGAATCTAAGAACGAAGCCACACCAAAAAATGATGATACAACGAAGGATGGCTCGGAAGAAAAACCGTTACAGAATGGGGAAACGCTTAACGAAGAAAATAATGTCGATACTCATCAGGAAAATGGTGAAATTGTTAAGAAAAGTAAAGGAAAGGCGCTTACGAAAACTAAAGGCGTTCAGTTAGCGACCCCAATAAAAATACGTCCAAAACGAAATGCTCAGCAACTGTATAGCACGTTGTTAAAATTCGATTCGGACAGTGAGTCTGAAGATGAGGAAGATAAAACATTTCAAGGATCTAACGGTAATAAAATTTACATTATACAACATTGTAACACAAACTTTTTATTGGCAGAAGGTAGTTCGTCCGATGACGAAAACAAGCTGGATGAAGGTGATAATTCCGAATTGAGTTCTGAATTGGGCGAGGAAGAAACTGACGAACTCGAAGAAGAAGATATTGAAGAGGAGGAGGAGGATGAAGAATGCGATGAGATGGACGAAACCGATTTAGAATTTGCGAAAAATATGAGAGAAGAGCCTGGATCTGATAGCGGATGTACGGCAGTAGTTGCATTGTTACGAGAGAATCAACTGTATGTGGCGAATGCCGGTGATTCGCGCTGTATTGTATGTAGAAATGGTAAGTAGTCGTTTAGTCACGTAACTCGCTCTGTTTTCTTTACATTTAGTTGCTAACATTTTTTCTGTCTAAAGGTTAAAAGTTATCGAGGATTTTTAGGTTATGTTTGTAATTGCCTATTATCATTTTATTTGCTACAAGAGGCAATCCCTCTGATATTTGTCTTTAGAAACTTTTATGTGCTTAGTATTAATGAAATTTCGCCCTCTCATTATGTTTGTGTCCTTAAAAAAGTTTTTGGATCTTCACGAGGAAGGTTTTTCCCCAAAAAACTGTAAGACCTTGGTTTTACTTTGATCAGGAACCATTTGTTTTTACTTCTCTCCTCACTGTTTCAGTTGCATGAGTAGAATAGAATAATCTATTGATACAGTAAAAAGTCAAAAGGGTCTTGTCTCATTTCACATAAGTACCAAAAATATAGCTCTTTGTATCATGTCATAATTAAACAAAAGAACACCTGGTATCACGATAACAAGTGAAGGGGATGAACAATATGTATTATATACCTATATGTATAAATAAATAGTTTAAAAAATGGTTCATTATCCAGGACCTTAATTAACCAGATTAGGTTTTTTAGCAGTGCATGTTCTGGAACTCGGCTTCTGAGTTTTCTCAATAAATAGACCACTCTAGAGAGACGGGTGCAAAGGTCTGCAGTGTGGTGGTACACGTGAGCTTGCCGTCGACCCACACCCCAAGCAGCTTCACCACTTCTTCCGAAACCTCCCTATGCTTCAGATTTAGCACCAGGCGCTGAGTCTTGGAGAGATTAAATGACAGGCCATTTCTTTAGAACCAGCTAGCCTTGGAATTACTTGGCTTTTTACTAATTCTTATAAAATCAGACACATTAACAAGATGCTCTCAGGTGAAGGATCTTTCAGGTAAATCATTGGACTGCCGGTGCCCTCGCTCAGTTCTTTGCAGATATTCTCCACTGCCTCATAGAGAAAGTATGAAAGTTCTCAGCAGATGGTCGGTGATGAAGCCACTCCCTTGTTAGGTTGATCAATGCCGAAGCTACTTTCCAATATATTATTAGCATTGTAGATGCAGGCCATGTTATCCCTTTTTAGCCTTCTTGACTTCATTCCTGTTGTTTCCTCAGTTGTTTTAGTTCTGTAGAAAACCAAAAGTTTTGGGTTTTTTGTTGAAAATTTCTTGATAGAAAAACAATAGTGATATATAATACTGTTTCATTATTTCAAAGAAAGCAGCTAACCTTTTAGAATCTGAGTTATGAATTAAAATATTGTTTCAATTAAAATTGATCAGAGTTACGAGTTAGCATTGGATGGTGATTGGAAACAGTGGGAGTTTTCTGGTCGTGGCAGCTGTGCAGTGAGAGGTTCTTCACCTTCAAAGACTGTGCGCAGTGGTCAGACAGGGTGGGTTTTCGAGTAATCAGTAATCAGAATATTCCTAGTTAACAAAGTAGAACCCGAACTGTGTAACCAGGTTGAAAAGGCTTTTAGACCATCTACTAGGTTTTCTTAAAGCTTTATTCTCTGAGCCAGTGCTCGAGACTCAGGACAAGTATTTGAAAGCTATGATCGGAAAAAAACAGTTCCAACTCCTCGCCTTTGTTTCTCAGACACGAGATGTTTAGATGAAACACACTAAGTTTTGGGCGACATTTTATTTAGTGAAAGTCAGGAAGTTTTCCTTTGATGTGTTCAGCAGATATAGTTACTCTTAAGATACTCAGTCACATCATCCTAGGATTCCCTTTAAAATTTCAGTTCAATCCAGAAGTTCCTTTACCAACTATTACCTATGGTTTTATTTTTAATTGGAGGTGTACGTGATTCCCTTTTATTTATATCATTATAATAAATAGTTTGAGGAGGTGCATCTTTACCTCAACAAGATGTTGTAGATGAGTTCTCAGCATCTTCCCCTGGAACCTAGAACAGATTGTTTATTAGACTTCGGTGCTTGTGCAAAACTAGTGTCCAACTGAGCCTTGTTTGATCCCTTTTTAGATACCATGTTATTGTAACATACTGTTTGTGTTCTTTTCTTTGGAGTCTACCTGTTTGGGTATCATTTCAATAATGCATGTGATCCCAGACAGAGAATCCCCTAAGGTCTCCATTAACAATTCGTTATATAGGGTGTTGTCGATTTTCCTCGGGGCTGATAATATACCTATGATTAGAAAGGGATACCTGTGATCTGTCGCATACTTGTTATTTCTAGATTTTTAGATCCTATGTAATCTATCAAAGATTCACTCTATTGTTGGTGTTTGCACTACCCCCTGCAATATGATGAACGTTTGCATCACACCTGATGATTATTTGCCACTTTGTGTCTACAGATTGTGGTGGATGATAAGCCTTACCCCTCATTATTTCCTTATTAAGATGAACCTTGACGAATTAATTGAATGAATTAAAAAATAATGTTTCTTGCCTAGGTAAAGCAATTGATATGAGTTTCGATCACAAACCGGAAGACGAACAAGAGACTCAACGAATTCTGAAGGCAGGTGGAAGAGTAACATCCGATGGTAGAGTAAATGGAGGCCTTAATCTTTCACGCGCTATAGGAGATCATGCCTACAAGCAGAATAAGGAATTAACCGATCGTGAACAAATGATAACAGCACTTCCTGATGTAAAAACATTAACAATCAATCCTGCCGAAGATGAGTTTATGGTACTTGCGTGTGATGGAATTTGGAATTTTATGTCTAGTCAACAAGTTGTCGATTTTGTTAAGTCCAAACTGGAAGCTTCGCCCGAGAAACTTTCGAAAATTTGTGAGGAGGTAAGCGTAAATTAAAAAAATCGTTTGAGATACGCTTATTAATTTATTTTCAGATGTTTGATTATTGTTTGGCACCGGACACTATGTGCGATGGTACCGGCTGTGATAATATGACAGCTATCATCGTACAATTTAAAAGCAGTGTATGTAAAAGGGCAGCAACTGATGATGAGCAATCAGAAAATGTGAAACGTGCTAAGACTGATCATTCTGAAACTACTGTATAAATTTGTACAAAAGTTACTAGTTATTTTTAAGGGTATTATTTTCATTTTATGTTTGATCTGGCAACAGATAATTTTTAAATTAAAAACATCTATCGTGTTAGTAGTGTTGTAGTTAGTTTTTAAATTGTGGTACAAGTATCTTCGTTATTGTAACGAGGAGTTTAAAATATCAGACCGTTAACATGTCACATTTTTCCAGTGACCTATTTGAACACCACAGTATAGGTGCCTTTTATATTTGATAAAACTGTGGTGACTGTACATAAACTGTAATTTTTTTATATTTATCCAGAAGTGCTGTAACTTTGCTTACCGTACCTGTAAGACTTATTCTAAGAGAAACCGTCAAGATTTAACTTCCTCTTATTTTAATGTCATGGAAATGAAGTTCATTAAATTTTTCCCACAAACTGTTGCTAGAGTTTAGGTATCGACATGAATGTATGCATATAAGTTCGTTTCATCCCATATTCCTCACATTATAGTATTTTTATTACACATTTACAATAAATTATTTACATAAAATAAGGCATTAAGTTTATCTTCGTTCATTTTTATTTTTATGTGTAACAGGTGTGCAAGGTGGTAGAATTTAGTGATAAATGTAAAATTACAGGTATATTGATAAAATAATTTTCAAGAATCTTAAGTGACTTAAGTGTAATGACCTAAATTGTCCTCCTCACAAAGCTAATCTTCCACTGTATTGCTCCACATGGTGACCTATCGTCATATAGATATGGCCTACCTATTAATAATTATTCTTGTGAATGCAAAATAGCTTGACCTCTGATGTGCAGTGTAGAGTGGGAGCTGAACGGTAGTTTTTACAGAGGCCAAGCTACTTTTGTCGTAACTGTACGTACTTTTAATTTACAGATGAAATTACTGAAGACTAGAAAAGAATCTGCTTAATATCCCTCAGTTGTTGAAACAACTGAAATTTGCAAGTATATTGTTTGCTTGTTATTTTTAGTATCATTTTTTGATAATTTATGTAAAACGTCAACAGTTTGCACAAATTATTAATTCAGTGTTGAGTGGGTCTTAATTTGAACTCGGTATCATATAATTTGGGCTGGGCATCCATTCTGTGATTGGCTAATAACAAGCCACCAATAATGTAATTTAACACAGGGATTGAGATTGTTTGTGAGCATCTATATTCATCTACTACTTTGGTTGTTAGTAGCACCTCCTTAACGAAAGTAATTGCATGCCCTCTCCAAGAGACATCTTTAATGTATCCAACATTGGTGTTTTGTTACCCAAAAGAAGGCATATGATTATTCAATGCCGAAAGCTAATCAACTGGTAATGAACAGTAAGAGTAGGACTTAATTATGTGGGAGAGGGACTCCCTTTTTATCATTTAGTTTCTATTGTCGTATTGACCCTTTTCAAAACTGACAACAGATGGGTTTGTTGAAGATACCTGTAGAAAATAAAAAGGCATGCATCGCTATGACAACGAACTGTATACAAACAATTTGTACCAAAGAAGGGTTGTACTAATGGACAATTTATCTAAATTGGGCATTTATTTTGATGAAATAGATAAAATAAGAATATTAGAACCAGAAGTATCAAATCAAACTAACGACCTAAAGGAGGAATGTAAAATATATGTAGAAAGTACGTTTATTTATTTTAATACTAACATTACAAGTATTTCTTTTAGAAATAACGGAATTTCAAAAAATAAGCGATGGTTTTCTATCTATAACGACAAATTTAGCTAATGAAGTTGAAAAGCAAAAGATGAAGGCAATCGGTGCACGAAATTTGTTACAAAGTATGACGAAGGAGAAAGAGGCACAGTCTCAGCAACTTCAAGTAAACAATAACTACTACATAACGATTTTATTATGCAATTGTCCTTTTCAGGCTTTAATATCAGAAAAATCGATGGAATTGGAAAGATTAAAGGTACAACTTACTTCGCTCCAAAAAATCGAGATGGAACAAAATGAGATTATTAATAGATTAACACATTCTCAATAATCGGATTTATGTAGATAATGTAGCAACGATTTGAATGTTTTTCTTTAACTTATTGAAAAATTTTTATTTGTTCTGGGTTAAACTGTGTAGTAATGGAATTGATTAAATAATCCCAAACGTTTCGACACCAATTGCAGGTGCCTTCTTCAGTGGGTTAAAAATTAAAATTAAAAATTAAAACGAAAAGAAAACTGACAAATTGCACAATTAAAACTAAATTGTCAACTAATATATACGCCAACTAAATAATTAAATATTATTATCTATAACACGAACATTTTTCAAAACCAAGTGCCAAGTCTTATTAAGGCAAATATTATCGAACTGTCTATTAATATTGTTAGGGTGTTTATAAATTTCAATGGCTTCACGTTGAAGGCGAACATAAAAATTAGAAGTTCTCGATAAAATCTTCATATCATGAAACAGAACATCATGACTAAGATTATTTAACGCATGTTCTGCTATTGCAGATTTTTCAGGTTGATTTAATCTGCAAAAACGCATGTGTTCTTTCCTTCTAGTTAAAAAGCTACGTTTAGTAGTTCCAATATATACCAAACCACAAGAACATAAAATTTTATAAACACCTGAAGCTGTCAATGGATCTAAAGGGTCCTTAGGAGATCTCAAAAACTCAGAAATTTTCTTTGTTGGAATAAAAATTGTCTTTATGTTATTTTTCTCTAATATTCTACCAATTTTATCAGTAGAGGGCGGATTAATATGCACATAAAAAGCCACATATATGCGCATATATATGCACCAAATATGTTAAAGATATGCAGTCAGTTTGTTAAAATATGCAACATTATATGCAAAATATGCGTACCAAGAAATAATAAACAACCTGTATTAAACAAAAACTGTTATTAAGTAAAAAAGGTTCTTAATGAAATTAAAAAAATTAAGTAATTAAAATAATAAAATGTATATGTGTAATATTAACTACAAATAATCTTACGATCAGTTGGAGAATTAAACATATTATTCTGATCATCGCTTTTCTGCCTATAATAATTTACAATAAAGTGTTTCTCCAAATTGTTTAAATTAAATCCTTGTCGCGTATCAGATAAAATATATCCCCGTTCGATCATCAAGTGGATGTAGGGACGCGACTGAGAAATCTCTGTGAGAAATGCAAGGCAGCTCCATCTAAATCTCGATATGATCGAATGCTACGGCGGAATTATAGCAGTGACGCTTCTCTTACCTTCTACAGGAATTTTTAAAGGTTTTCTTTTTTAGATTTTAATCTTTTATTTAAAAAGTTTCATTTACTGTGCTCGTTTGAGGAGATGAGAGAAATTTTTTGAAGTAAAAAGTCAGATTTATTTAGAAATGCACAAATTATGCAATAATATACACATTTTACAAAAATATGAACATTGCTGCAAATATATGCAAAATATGCAAAATTAAATTGGTGTCATATAACTCGCATTAATGTGATTCACCTAGATACGGAAGGGTACTTTTACAGCATCAATATTCAACAATATGCATTTTGCATATAATCCGCCCTCTATTTATCAGTAACTCCTCCAATATATGGAAGAAAAACCATGCCCAAATGTGGTAATTTTTCTCGAAGTTGTTTAGGTTTAGAAGAAAAAACTTTGTTAATTTCCAAAAGAGAATAACCATTGGCTTGTAGAGACATACGAAGGTGTTGTAATTCTTCATCTAAATGTGTAGGATCTGAAACTTTTTTTGCTCTGTCAAATAATGTCTTGATAACACCAATCTTCTGACAAGGATGGTGATTAGAGAGTTTGTTCAGATATCTATCTGTATGTGTCGGCTTACGGTATACGCTAAAAGAAAGATTTAATGAATCGGTTTTTGAAATAAGTATATCTAAGAATGGTAAACGTCCATTAATTTCACATTCTTAGATATACTTATTTCAAAAACCGATTCATTAAATCTTTCTTTTAGCGTATACCGTAAGCCGACACATACAGATAGATATCTGAACAAACTCTCTAATCACCATCCTTGTCAGAAGATTGGTGTTATCAAGACATTATTTGACAGAGCAAAAAAAGTTTCAGATCCTACACATTTAGATGAAGAATTACAACACCTTCGTATGTCTCTACAAGCCAATGGTTATTCTCTTTTGGAAATTAACAAAGTTTTTTCTTCTAAACCTAAACAACTTCGAGAAAAATTACCACATTTGGGCATGGTTTTTCTTCCATATATTGGAGGAGTTACTGATAAAATTGGTAGAATATTAGAGAAAAATAACATAAAGACAATTTTTATTCCAACAAAGAAAATTTCTGAGTTTTTGAGATCTCCTAAGGACCCTTTAGATCCATTGACAGCTTCAGGTGTTTATAAAATTTTATGTTCTTGTGGTTTGGTATATATTGGAACTACTAAACGTAGCTTTTTAACTAGAAGGAAAGAACACATGCGTTTTTGCAGATTAAATCAACCTGAAAAATCTGCAATAGCAGAACATGCGTCAAATAATCTTAGTCATGATGTTCTGTTTCATGATATGAAGATTTTATCGAGAACTTCTAATTTTTATGTTCGCCTTCAACGTGAAGCCATTGAAATTTATAAACACCCTAACAATATTAATAGACAGTTCGATAATATTTGCCTTAATAAGACTTGGCACTTGGTTTTGAAAAATGTTCGTGTTATAGATAATAATATTTAATTATTTAGTTGGCGTATATATTAGTTGACAATATAGTTTTAATTGTGCAATTTGTCAGTTTTCTTTTCGTTTTAATTTTTAATTTTAATTTTTAACCCACTGAAGAAGGCACCTGCAATTGGTGTCGAAACGTTTGGGATTATTTAATCAATTCCATTACTACACAGTTTAACCCAGAACAAATAAAAATTTTTCAATAAATATGAACAACTGTGGAAGCTTTCATTATTATATTTTTCTTTAACATCCGCAATTTTATTATTTTATTTATAACACATAACGCAACTAAATATAAATTGTAAAACTAAAGTTTCGTCTGCTAAGTATATACACCGACATGGTACACACACTTGCATCACGCACTATATCCCCAACGCACCCAACACCGTTCGACCAATAAACCCACGAATCTGCCCTGTATATGAAACGTCAACAAATGTTTCTTATACCCTAAACGAAAAACCTGCTCTTTTAATAGTGTTGACATAACGCAGTTGATGATAATGGGTAAACCCCTACTGGCCATATCAGCCCTTCTGTCCATTTTTCTGGAAATCCTTCCCCTCTATATTTTGTTAATCACTGTTGTCTTCCTTTTTTCTACCTTTCCCCTGCGTATATCCACTTTTCCCCTTGTATCCCATCCTCCCACGCTACTTTGTTTTTTTCATGTTCTGAATGACTTCAGTCACTTCCTCTTCCTTTATTCCTTCTCCATCTTCCTCTCTTGCGTCTTCTTTCATTCATTGCATTTTCTTCTCCGTTTTGTCTCTGTTCCCCTTTTAACAGACTACTATAAAGTATTTCCCCCATTCTTTTATTTTCATTCCCGTATTTGTCTCTATTGTCTTTCTTTCTTTTCTTTCCATACCTCCTTGATCTGTTCTTCCATCTTTTCTCACATATTTTCTTCCATTCCCGAACTGCTTTGTATTCTTCTTTTCCTGTCTTAGCAACCTCCTTGCATTCTCCGTTTCACCACTTCTTCCATGGCCCGTTTTCTCACCTTTTTCATGTTCTCAGTTTAACTTTCTCCGTCGCCTCCTCCATTTTCTCTCTTGTTTCCTCCACACTTTCTTGCACGCTCTTCCCTTCCCATATTATTCCTTCCATTTTGTCTTTGTACTTCCCTTATTATACTCTCCTCTGTCCATACTTTTTTCGTAATGTATTCCTCTACTTTTTCTCTCTCTTCGCTTTCTCTCCCTTCCATTACCAGTTCCAGTGGTTGTTGGTGGTCGACTTTCACCCTCTCGACCCCTACCTCGAACGTCATCTTCACCTTTTCTTCAGCCTCTACATTTTTAATACGTAGTTTATTATTGATTCTCCCCTTTCCGCCATTTCTCCTTCCTTTCGATTCCCATTCATTATTTCCAGCCCTCTTTCATAATTGCACATTTCCAGCAATTCTCCTCGTGCTCTTCTATCATCTCTTCTAAATTTTTTCTCGGTCTCTTTTATCCCTCTGCTATATACCGTGTCACTATTGTTATTTCAATTTCCCTCCACATTATCCTTTCTACAATTCCTTTTCTCTGTCACGCCTCCCTCTTTCTTCTCATTTTCTTCTTATTCCAGTTGTTATCCCCCTTTTTGCTCTTCCTTTTATGTTATCCATTTCCATATGCTGATGAGCCACGCAATAAAATTCCACTGCCATTTCCCTTTTCCACCTCTCCCATTCTTTTTCTTCCACGCATCTCTTGTAATCCCGCACCACATTTTGCTCCCTAATAATAAACTCCCAGAATGCTTGATCTTAATTTTTTTATTCCCGTTACATTCCAGAACAGTAGACCTTTAGTTCTTTTATTTCTTCTTGTTCTGCTTCTATCTTTTTATTTTGTATCCTTCTTTGTTTCTTTCCTTTACCTACTCGTTTTTCTGTTTCTTTGCCGTTTCGTCGCCTTTCTTTTCTCTTTCTCCCTCGACCCTTTTATTAATTTTTTACCTTTTGGTTCCCACTCTTTCTCCCCTTTCTACTGACTGAGCCCTTTTATTCTCTCGTTCCATACATATCTTTCTCAGTTTACTTCCATTTTCTTTTCTTTTCTTTCCTTCCCTCTGCTCTTCTTTCCGCCGCCCTGTTCCTTATTTCTCATGGTCTATGTAAATTCTAGTGCCCCTCAGTCTTCTCTTCTCTGTCATGACCTTCTGCTTCTAATCTCAGCTCACCATTTCCACAACCATATTATTTTCCCTCTCCTTGTTTCTCACTGTCACACTTTTAAATTCTGCTCTTACATTCAATTTCTCCTTCAGCATCTCTTTCTGCAGCTCCTTATACTTCTCCACTCCCTTATCACGGTGTTGTTCTTCTTTTTCCTCCTTTCGCTCCATCACTGCTTGAATTAATTCCTTTATTTACTCCATTTCTTTTTCTTCCTTCGTCTTTCCCCTCTCCTTGTTCTTCCACTGTCTTATTGATATCAGGTGTCCTTATTACTTTCTTCCCTTATTTTTCAGCTTCCTCTTCTTACCTCTCCCTTTTTTCATTCCCTCTTTCACATTTAACAAAATTCACTTCTGCAGTATGATTGAAAATTTTATTATGAAAAATTGGGAATTACAACTATCCTTAGAAATAACTTACGACGGCTATATAAATTAAAATGTGTCAAAAAATTAATGTCTAAATAGACCTCATATGTATTGATGAGTTTAAATATCTATAAGTAGAGTATAAAATACTGGCATATATTGAACAAATTAATAGAGAAGTAGACCACACCTCGTTTACACACATACAACAATATTAAATACATCATCTATCCATACGGTATGATACAAGAATTATTTACAAAATTTGGCAACACTTCATTATTCATCATCATCATCATCATCACCACCCCATTTGTAGTAACAAGAATGCACCCCCACTAATTTAGGATCCGCTAAACATTCCTCAAACAAGGCCAATAGCTATCCTTGGTTACTAGATTTATTCGATCTCAGTCTTTCCAATCCAGTTCTCTCCTCCTCTTCGTCGCTAGTATACGAGGACATACCGGATACTGGACCACGAGACGTGGCTTGCATCAATTCTTGATCCGGTGCTTGTCGACTTTCGTACAATAAAATGTTTAACGTTTCCTCGTATATGCGTGCCTCCGGACATTCCACTTTTGTATGCTTTTTATCGGTCGCGTACACTATAGAAGTACAACACACTTCGGATACCTTCTTACCGTGCCCATAAAAAATCCAACAACAAATTTCGCTTGTACTTATAACATCCTTTATGAATAACACTCGATTATTATACCATAACGAAAGTTTATCGAATAATTCGATGTTTTTGAGCAAATTATCATCAGACGTACTAGTATATGAGTATTTATTGTTGTGACGATTTATTAATAATTTTATCACAGGTTTTGTAGTCGAACTTATGAGTAACTCTTCTTCTTTTTGTGATGTAATTAACGGAACCTTACATATAGGTTCGGCTTCCCGTTCTTTTTTTAACAGAGCTTGATTACAAGCGTCCGCCAATTCGGCTATACAATAATACTTTGCTTCGGCCAACAATTCGGCAATTTCTCTACTACTCTCAGGTAGAAACACACTGCCGTCGCGTAGAAAATTTAAAACGTTACCAAAGTGTTTGCCACACCGATCGATCAAGATCCATCCTAAAAATTTGAAATATTATATTGCCATTTTGGTGTGATGATATTTACCGTCAGAATCCGATAAAACTTCCATACGGCCACTAAACATCGCTCTGAGCATAGTATCGTGTTTTGTTAACGTACCAATTGTTGTATAATGTAGACAACCGCCTACATTTAATTTTACATACTGCGAAGGGTTTCCTTTGATTACAGTTTTTCCAGACATTTTGGGGTCAGCCATAAGTTGGAATGAAAAAGTGTTTGTAGGGGTTATTATGTGGATTAAGAGGAAACGGTAACTTTAAACTTCACAATAACAGTCAAATATTACTTTGTTCATTGATGATTCATTGAAAATATTTGATAACCCTTATCATTTAAGTAAAGGAATAATTGATTTCAATTAAAATAATTTATGGGGCGGTGTCAAATGACACATGGTAATTCCAATTTGACCGTGGCTCATAGTACGGCCTCTACACTTTGTTCCTGGTATAAACCATAGACTATATTTATCTCGCGGTCTCCATTCGATCGTATCATTTGAATAAAGAAAGCTTTCTTTATTCAATAGGTGTTTTCCTGTTTTCTTTTTGCACGTTATGGTAGACCTAAGTCAGCTCTGTCAATAACACACCATTCGTTTTATAAAAATAATTTGACTCAGTTCCCAATAACCCTATTCGTTTTAAAAGCTTTATTTAAGTTTTATATTAACCTGAGGCAGAAATGTCTACATGACGCAAGGCACTTTAATCACGTGATGATTGTAGCTTTACCTAACCCTGTGGCGATCAGTGGCGATGCAAAAAGAAAACACCTAATGGATCGTATGCATCCACTTGAATTGTACGAGATAAACCGGTTCGCTAGAGTTCTCGATCGGATGCGCCGAGACAATTTGATCCTCTAGTTTTGCTGGATTGATTGATTGAAGTGGATGCTAGTGCCACATTTTGACGACATAGACGCGATTGGATTGTATTTTTTGTGTTGTATTGTATAATTTCTCTCAAAAAAGGGTGCAATTAAAATTAATTAACGAAAACGAATATTTTAGATTAATACCGATAGTTTATTACTGTTGTTGGTAATAATAATAAATAGTTCAATGTAACCAACATGAAGGTAGTGGAAAAGGTTGGCATCTTCGTTTACCATTACCCAGAGTCAGTAGATTACCAGAGTACCGCAACCTCCGCTATTTTTAGTCCTTTCCGTGCTTCACTCACTACACGCTCAGTAAAGTAGATGATGTTTTTGACTAAATTTTTCGGAATATAATAAAACAAATACACTTAACGGCACAATAACACGGCATTTCATTAAAAATTACGCACTTCGTAAGTATATTTTATGTATATGGACTAAAAATGGCCGCCAGGGCGGCATTTGTCGCGTCAAAGGCTTGCGGTACTCTGTTAATCTACTGACTCTGCCATTACCATTATAAATAAGTAAGCTTATTCAATGCCATTACGTTAATCTCTTTTCAGTAGTAACCGCTTGAAACGTTGTATCTTCACAAAAACGCTACAGCTTGAGAATCGGGGTATGACCTTGTATCACAGCTTTTAAGCTGTGCTTGTACGATCGGATGCAGTTTTCGTTAGTACATTTCCAGCGTCTTCTTTATATCAAGGCTGTACCGATTTTATTTTAATGTTTTACTTTTGTTTAACTGCTCGAGTTTTATCTTACTATTATGCCCGTTAACTTAAATGCCATGGTAACGATTATTGAGACAATGGTTGCTATGGTATTTAAGCTGTACTTAACTTTAAGCATGCCTTAATTTGTATGGTGAAAACGAGCATTATTGTTCTAAATGTGAATTAGGGATGTAAATTTTGCATATAAATGATTCTCCTCGTGAACGGTTGAAAACTTACTTCGAAATTATTCGTGTATTTATTTGTCGTTGTTAGAGGTGTCCCTGGGAAATTAAAAATTGATATAAATTGTCATTTTTACACTTACCCATATACAACATCATGGCGGCCAGCAGAGCGTCTTTAGCGCAACTACGGCATCTGTCAATAGAGGACGCTGATGGCTAACGCTCACATGATATGTCTGTCGATAAAACTTGTTCCATTACTTTTAATATTTGATTGAATTCCTTGACATTGCCACTAATTATCAAGAATGTTTGTAACAATCACTTTCCCCGTGCAGAGTTTCAATCAGGTGAAGCAATAGGCCACCTATTCGGGCGCTTTGTGCTGCCTCCCTGATTAAAGTCGTCCGACTCCGCGACGTTACTTACGCCATGCCACACGTGAGATGAATTTGAGGATGCTGGAAAGGGACGTGCCTCTAATCGTAGCCATGTCCGACCAGTCCCCAACATGGATCGTCTCAATTCGACAAGCACAACACACTCACAAAGTATGTGGTGCGCCACCTCATCGTCTGTGTAGCATCCTCTACAGGTGCATGTGCTTGTTTAGTTTACAGTGCCCAGAAAGAATACCCACAAGTAGTCGTAGGTTCTTATTCCTTGATAGGCTCGTACAGGAACGCGCCAAGCTGCGAGATGGTCCCCTGAGGGCCTCTCTGGCGTGACGACAGTCTAATATCAAGTCCGACCTAGCCTTGTGTTGGGATTGGGTGTCTTGAGTAGCTTACAATTTATATTGTAAGTGGAGAGGGCGACTCTGGACCATAAAACGGTTGTTTTGAGGCCAGTCGGGCT
Source organism: Pyrocoelia pectoralis (assembly GCA_036250285.1). Lineage (NCBI taxonomy): Eukaryota > Metazoa > Arthropoda > Insecta > Coleoptera > Lampyridae > Pyrocoelia > Pyrocoelia pectoralis. Next base: position 51,128,581 of record CM070077.1, on the reverse strand, counting down.
AACTTATCGGCTTTTTCGTTGCTTGTTTTCCAGCATGATCTTTAACCCGTACCAGCTCAAGGGTACTGCTGTTTATCCCTTGTTCCAGTACTTGGTGACACTCGGAAACCAGTCTATGATATGGAAGATATGGAAGTTCAAGTCTTTGGAATAAATTCCGGTGCTTGTTCCTTCCATTGTTTTAGATCCGTCCGCGAAGATCGATATATCTGGTTGGGATGCCACTTCCACATCAAAGAAAATGTGGTAGTTTTTCCCTAGTATAAATTGAGGTATAAGTGAGTTAGATCGTCCTTCTAGAATAGCCAGTCGCTTGATTGTCTCACCCAGAATTCGAGAGTGGCCCACATCAATACCTGCCCTGCTATTCAACAACACTTTAGTTTTCAGACTCAAGGGTATCAGCACGGAGGCTCTCTCACGTGGAGATCCATTGGAGGCAGACCCAGGAGGGCTTCCATGAAGGCATTGTGCCTGTCCACGCAATCACGCTAGTCTTCGCAAGTGATTAAAGAAGTGGTATGGTTGTGGAGAGGCCACCAGATAATTGCTCCATAACAGAACATAGGTCTCATCGTGGTCTCATCACAGCAATGTACAGACACAGGATAGCATTTGGGGATGGACACCAAAGCCTTTCAGTTGCGCGGCGACATTGCCAGAGGGCCCTATTTGCTTTTTCGATTTATAGCCGCTTGTTAACTATAGGAGCTATATTTCAGCTTTCAAGTGGATGTGCTTACTCCAGTTCAGTTTGTTGTCAAGTGTAATACTTAGATACTTCACTGACTCTGAAAACTGGAGGTGTTTTTGGAAGAGTAGAGTAGCTCGAAGCCCCTCAATCTTCCTTTTCCTTGTGAAGAGAACTAAGTATCTCCGTTTTTGTCGGGTTTATGGACAAAGGACAAAGAACGTTCCTTACAGTAGTAGACATGCTAATTAGTCTATCCTCGCACAAATTGAAACCTCAAACTATTTCTCTACCAATGCCGCTGCTCCTCTAAAGTTCTAAAATCTTTTTGTACTTCTATATCAAAAATCAATTCCATCCATAAGACCCCAACGCTATTTTTGTGTCACCCTATATCACAGTATAAAGAACTACTCGAGTCAAGCTAACTTCAGAGTTAGTATTGACAGCACTTTCAAAACATTTGTCACCTAACCTTACTTATGTTATAATTATTATGGTCATAAATAGCAATTATAAATTGATTAATCACAAAGGTTTCTAAAAATGATGTAAAAGTAAAAGAAAATGTTCAAATTCTCCAATAAACTATTTCAAATCAATGAGAAAAATGAGTTCAATAAATGTCGAATGTTATAAAGTGTTTCTACTATTATTTCTTTTAATTAATATCGCTTCATCTTATAAAATGAGTAAGTACACCTCTTTTTCAACGTACTGTATACAGTAATATACCTCGCTTTTGTAATTTCAGTTAACATAGTCGATTATAAGCAATGTCCTCGGTTGGGCGAACGAAACGTCCTATTAGAATCGGACTCGCTCTCCGGTTTGTTACTTACATTAGGTTCGTTAAAAGATCGTTCGTGGCAAAGGGAAGACAATTTTATATGTAAATTTCGAGTGAAATCCTCATATCCGTACATAGGCGGTATATTTATTGTGATACAAAGTATAGTTTTTCGTAAAAATAACAGTGAATGTATTGATTACGTTCAGTATAGAAGGGGCGACGGATCTATGAGTAAAAATATTGCGGCAGTTTAACCGCGTCATTAGGAATGGATCGAATTTTTGCACCGGATGCTTACGCAACGGAAATAGCACCGACCGTAAATTCATTTGTTAGTAAATTCGGTGAAGTGGAAGTTACCATACATATATCGAAAGAACCGTTAAAGGCACACGAGGAGATGGATTTGGCGATTGTCTTTACATTATTTTCTTGTAAGTGACGGCGCGTATTTGGAAATAATTGTTAAATAAGAAAGTTGTAGCGTGCCATTCAAGAGATTTTCAAGAGTGTGGTGTTCAGCATAAAAATTATTGTATTTATAAGGATTTTATTAATGACGGTTATGTCAATTGTCCATTTACCGACTGTACGGATGAAGGTGGATGTTACAAACCGGTAAAGTTATAAATCATATCTTTCCATGTGTAATTTACTCTTTGTAGGTAAACGAAACTCACAGTTCGATAGGCAATAATGTAGTAATTGGATCAGTAACAAGTCTACTTATAGTTTTTCTATTCTTCATTTGTAGCTTATGGTTGTGTCGTAAGTATAAAAAATTATGTTGGGAGGAAAACTTTGCTAATTCAAGTAATACGAATCAAACAGTAAGTACATCTACAAGAGAGTGCCGATATTAATCGAATTTTATTATTTTAGACTAATGTAAACGAAGATAACGAACGAAACTTTAATAACATTCCCTTGCCGAGTACAACTAGGGATATGGCATTGCATAACATTAATGGCGACGAAGATAAGGATTTACCTCCTTCTTATGATACTTTATTTCCAAACAGATAGCTTTCATTCAGTTTCAATGCCAATTGTTATAATGAGACTAAATATTAAGAATTATTTGCATAAGTGATATAATATTTCTGAAATTTGATCCACGCAAACAAACAAAAAATTACTCAATACCTTTTTAAGCTTCGTTGAATAACACTAGTCACTCTCACCTTGAAGAAGGAATGAAATAAACATTTTAAACGCAACATTGCTTCAAAGGTCTCATTATAAAAATTATTTATCTTCCTACATTTATGAAACACTTTATTACACTTGAATTTGGAGTGTGTTCCGATTGTGCCAATTCTTTTCCATTTTTAAATAAGAACAAACTTAATAATAACATTACAGTACATTAGTGAGATGCTACTGGCGATGTCAGTAATGTGTGTAGGTTGTTGTAAATACGGCCTAAAGATGTTTTGGGTAGCTTTTATGCAGTCTACTATGTATTTTATAGCTAACTTTAGCTAGAAATCTGCTCCTAATAGTTAAAAGGCTGCAAGTGCAAACATTTTCACTTATTTTACAGTTTTCCACATTATTTTTAATGGCTTTTTACTGATTAGAATGTGGCCGACATAAATATAAAGTAAAAAAGCGTGCGAATACTTAATGTAAATTCATATTTCTCTCATTGACTATAATTCGGCTTCTAATTCTATCAACATTTATTTATAATAAACAACTAATATTTCTCTTTTAAAGTACCAATACATAGTTGATTAACGAGTTGATTCTTGATCAGGAACAAGATAACTAGATTAAATAGTCTAATGTTCATGTTTCTCCTTTCTTTTTCTTTTGCCCACAAGAATACCTACCACTTATATTATAGGTACATAGTTGTTTTATTAGATATACAGGGCGTCCCAGGTTTAATGATGAGGACTTTGACATTTTGTAGAAAAACACATTTTGAGGTGGATTGTTCCTATAAACATAGGTCCTAAAATTCTTCGTCTCTGAGATGCAGATATTTATTTATTTCCCAACTGTGGAAACTATTCAAACCAAAATTAACCAGTGGCGGAGATATGGCTAATCCGTTCTACTAATTTGATAAATAAAAAGAGTACGGCCCTGAATTAAGTATTCTCAATATCTTTTTCGATAGAGGATTCAATTCTGAACAAAAAATGTCTTGATTTTTTTTTGTTTCTGTTACCGTCCGGCTGCAAAATAGATTTTTGTTATTCATTTCACGAAAAATGTATTTTGGCTGTGTACAAAAATGATGGCTGCCATGAATTTTATGACCCTCTGTCCATGTACCTTGTGTGCCAATTTTGGTTTAAATATTTTCCAAAGTTCGGAAATAAATAAATAAACACTATTTTTTAGAAAATTTGATTGCACTGTATCTCAGAAACAAAGAATTTTAGGACCTATATTAATAGGAGCAACTCACCTCTTAAAATGTGGTTTTCTACAAGACGTCGAAGTCCTGATAATTAAACCTGGGACACCCTGTATAAAGGTTGAATAAGAGCAGAGTTCAGATTATTCTGAACAACTGAACTCCGCCTTGAGATTTTTCAACATGTCAGGGTTATACAGTGCTTTTCATGACGACCGATCATTATAGACGTTTCTCAAAAATTGCAAAAGATAGAATCATAAAATTTTTCAATATGTGTTTTTTCGACATTACGACTATCTCAAATATTATTTTGATAGCACTTCCGGTTATACAAGAAGTTGATATTAAATTTTTTATTTGAAATGAAACACCCTGTATGTTTTCACATTTTTAGATTTTGCGCTTAATTGTAGGTCATTTTTTTAATAAGTCCTATCTCATTATTTTATGGTTTTCGAGATGTTTAGCATTTTATGATAATTTTTTAAAAAACAATTATACGTTCTCGAGTGAATTAAGCACAGTAAAAACAATTGTCATTTAATTTCTTGATGTAGTACAATTCATAAAAAGTTTTTATTTTGATTAAGCATCATACAGGGTGTTCTAAAATTTTATTTCAATTTTGTTAGATGGATATCATAAAACTCAATTTTTTCAAATGAGAATCCCTGTATATTTTGACATTTTTGGATTCTCCAAATAATTTTAGGCCCATTTTCTTTCATAAGTCCTATCTCAATATCTTATCGTTTTTAAGTTATCTGATTTTAAACAAATTAATTGGTTTTTCTGTGTTATGTCTTATTCTCTTTCCTCGTTTCCGCATCTATACCTTGCTACCATCCCCTTACTCGTCATCCTCAATCCTTCCCTTAGGTATTCTGGCACTCCTTCTGCAATGATCTCTTCATACCTTGCTTCCCTGATCCTACTCCTTCTTTCTTACCTTTGCACATCCTTATCTCTTTCTATAATGTCTTCTTTTGTGCCAATCCCCCCCCTCCCTCCTTTCCTTTTCCTCTGCATACCCTCCTTTTCATAGCATCTCTTCCTGCCCTCCTACTCGTGTTGTATTCTTCCTCCTTCCTCCCTTCACCTCCACTCCATCTCTTCTTTATATCTCATCACCAGCTTCCCTGTCTATTCATCCTTATTTTTTCCGATTTGCACGATATACCCTGGCATTTCCCTTTCCAACCCCAACATCATTCCTGTACTCTTTCTAACACCTCCCTTTCCCTCAGTCTATGTAGTAATCTTTATATAAATGTTGAGATCGTGATTAAGGCAAACTCTGTTGGTATTCGCCTTCCTACTGTAATGGCTTTGTACTTAGGTATACTTTTAATATGGTCATGAACTGACTGTAAAGTATCTGGATTTATCCTGTTTGGTCTATTATTGCTACTATCTTTCTTTGGTGTTATTCTGCCTTCTTCAATCTGGTTAGCAATAACTTATTCGTTTACTCGAGTTTTATAATCCATGCACTGCTAAAAATTCAGTTTTGCATATTTGTACATTCTTCTCATTCACTTTTAGATAGTATATGTATGTGTAACTTTTCTCACTGACGCGTATCTTTTAGTTTTTTTGGGGTAGGTCCTTTTTTGGACATTGATTTTATGGTTGCGAATAGATATGTATTTTCCATTTCATATCTCTGCAAATTCCTATATAAATTGAATCTCCGTTCTTTTTATATGCATATCCAAAATTTTGCCTTATTTTGGCTTTCATCATCTTAATTGTTAGGATCCTCCTAAGGTTTGCTTTCATGCTCCTAACATAGAGTTAAAAGGGGCGTAATCATAAAGATCTTATCAAATTATTTTAGGATTCAATTCTAAATTGTGAATAATGAGATTTAACTAATTTTATAGCAGTTTGGCCATACAGTCTAAAATCGGTAGCGACTTAATTTTTATTTAAAGAACTATTTCCATATAAATGTGTACAAAATTTTAAGCCACAATTACTACAGCAAAAAGGTGTAAGTCACATCATTGATTACTTACTGTGCTTGAATTTTTTTTTAATTTCTATCGAAGAATCCATTGATTTCAAAAACGAAACTGCAACCTTTTAGGTATGGGGAGCAGAAATATATTTCGGGTGCACAAATGTAACATTCCATTAGACGAGCCATTTTGTTATGCATTGTTATTTTTTCTTTTGTAAAGTGCTACAGTACTATACATATAATAGCATATGTATTCCTTTAATTGGTAACAACAAGCAAATTATTACTTAATGTGATAGCCTCACTGAAATACAGGGTGTTTAAAAAATACGTTCGAATATTTGGCCCACTTGTAGATCTCATCAGTACAAACAAAAAAGTCAAAATAAACATAAGTCCAAAAATCAGCCGTTTCCTAATTACAGCCTGTTTTTCAAATTAAAATAATTGTATGGCAAAGCCATTTTTTTTTTTTTTTTTGCATTTGGGGGTATTTAAAGACATTAGTTTATTCAAATCCTGTGAATAATTTAGATGAGTTGCGAGAACGAATTGAACATGCCTGCCAGACTGTTCGTATAAATCCGGGACTCTTTGAGAGAGTGCGGCGTTCACTTTTACGGAGATGTGAAATGTGTATACAAATGGAAGGAGGACATTTTGAACATCTTCTTTAAGAATCATTAATTTGTAATAATTAAAATGTATTTATACTGATATTTGTTCATGTTCTAGTAGAAACCTCGTTGAAATACTCCTACTGAGTGTAAATTATTTTAATTTGAAAAACAGGCTGTAATTAGGAAACGGCTGATTTTTGGACTTATGTTTATTTTGACTTTTTTGTTTGTACTGATGAGATGTATAAGTGGGCCAAATATTCGAACGTATTTTTTAAACACCCTGTATAAGCAACCTGGAACGCGCACGGTGCATTTAACCTGTAGGAAATAAACCGAGCGTGCGATAGCAATAATGAAGGGTCATTTTGTCCTTGTTGTACTCATTCACAGTTAAGCTGTTGAAGCATTTTGATTGTTTTACGAGTTTCGCGTTTGTCAGAAAATTACTTATACGATACAATAACAATCAGCAAGACAGAGACCGAATGACCCTACAGTAATTCCCTTTCTGTCGGCTCGGCTGTAAGTTAAGCGTAAGCGTTCCAGGTTGCTTATATTTCAGTGGATAGCCTTTTAATATCAATAATCTTAACCATTTTCAATGGCAGTTGAACCAGTTCCTATTTAATTTTCAGAATTATCGTAATTTGTTATACTGCTTGGCATGTGATTTTTGTACCTAGTATTGTCTTCAAATGGTTAATGTTTTGTCTTGTCTTGTGTAACTAAGTATCGTGATAAACCTTAAGGTATGTAATAATATTTAAGTATGTATTTTATACTTTATAACCACTACAATATACTATAGGATTTTTGTACTATTTTACATTTTGACTAACAGTATTATAACGATTTATACATTCTTTCAGAACCCCCCCCTTTTGTAGAGAAACATGGTAATAATAAGTAACTATAATTTTGTATCTATCTTACATATATATCTTTATTTTTTTTATATGACGCTTTATTATATACAACTTATTACATATTTTAATAAAAATTTATTAAAACTTTCTTGTTACCTTTTCACTATATGATTGGCGTTGAAAGATGTAACGAATTCATTCAAACTACTTGGAACTCAGAAAATGTGATTAAAGTAGTATAATTCTCACCTCCACACTCTTCATCGCTGATTATCATAAGTTTTACCACCTTTTTCTTGGATCTTCTGATCCCTGTAACTTTTATTTTCATTTACTTGTTTCCTCCATCGTCACCTTATTAGCGTTTCCTACTCTTAGTAAAGTTTATTATCAATACCTGCCCCCTTCTTTTGCCATCTTTGTTCCTTCACCAGATTGTTTCTTCTCCTCTTGCGCTAAGTGTACCTAAATTTCCGTATGGGAACAGGTATTTGAGATATTTTGAGTAAGTTTAGGTCACCTGTACAGTTTCTACCCTACCTATGTTCTCTTTTACTGCACCCCCAACTGTAGTCGCTTTTAAGATCAATCTCATTTCTTTTCAATTGAAGATGTGTACTTCGTTATAGTTGGGTCAGTTTTCAGATGTTGTTCTTCATTGACGTGAAGCAATCACAGGTTTTTAGTAGTTTAATGCTATACATAGGCAACCAACGTATCACGATTTTAAACAAAAATTTATAAATAAGAAAGGATAACGGTTTCCCGCTTCTTTAAAAAAATGTAGGTTCACTTCATCATTAAACGTTGTGTCCGATCTTATAGACGTCCTGATGAAGACAACGCTAAAATGCTGCCGAAACGTCAACAATTAGAATAAACCTTTGTTTATAAGGAAATCCAAACCCTAAAGAAGATTAAGTGCAGTATCAACTAATTTTATAGAGTTTTTCGTTTACTTCGTTAAATCTCTCTAATATTCTATTCCAAAAACAGGTCATAATAGAAGTCTCAAGAGAGCTTAATTTATCAATCAATCCTTTGGCTTCCAACCTTGTATTTGATTTTTCAGTTATATCGTCCAATATTGTCTGGAGACTTCCACGATTTCAGTATAACACGAATATAATGTTTTACTGGCATCCGCACGGGCGCTCCAACGGGTAACAGACAAACTTTTTATAGGTTTTGATTCTAATTTACATTTCAAAATGTCCCAACGATGCGTTGAAATAGAAAAGAAATTATAAAGTTCTTGTACTACTCCGAAGAAGATTACGTAAAGAGTAACGAAACAGTAATAGAAACGTAACAGAAAACAGAATAGAATAAACTTCTCTCCGAATTTTTTCGCCCCTTGTAAATTTTGCGCCGCAAGCCAGGGTTTCTTTGGCTTCTGCTATAATACGCCCCTGTCAAGCCACCTTTCTTATGCATACTAAACCGTTTGACGAGTTTATATTTATTTTGTGTGTCAGATTATAAGACAATGAAATAATTTTTTTTTTATTTTTAAAGCATTCAATTTCTGTTTTTGCTTCGCATTAAGACGCATAAATAAATTGTAATAATAAAAACAAGTAATTCCACAGATTTTTTTATTTTAAATGTAACCCGACGCGTTTCGACACTATGTATCATTATCAAGGACAACAGATTGTGATATTGTAATAAATTTAAATTAAACAAGAGTTGCTAAGATACAATTCGTGGTACACTGCAAAAAAGAACTACATCCAGTCAACCCTCTTTCCGTGAAGTCTTGAAATGAAAACGATCCATTTAGAAGCATCTTCAAAGGTGCATTTATCAGACGTAATTTTCAACCAACTTCAAAATGTTAGTTACTAAATTCGTCCGGATGTCTGTGTGTCTGTGCGTTGGTCGATATTACAGGGTTTAGAAAGCTGGAAGTGGTGTCATCTTATAGGAAATTCTTTACTGATTCCGAATCTCTGGTAAATTTTTTGATCGGATCACCCGTTCGCCGTCGGGACGCCGCGCCATTACAATCAACATATACACCCTTGAATATCTCGAGAACGGCACATCCAATTACAAAAAGAAAAAAACACGTTTCCTTTATTTTTTGAAACCTATTGAGTCATGATACATAAAGATCACCGTCACCCCCCTGTGGGATGGGTCGGGGGTGAGTTTTGAAAACTTAAATGGGAACACCTATTTTTTATTGCATTTTTGGATTCTCCATAAATATTAGCCAAACTGCTTATTTTATCGAATTCCAAAAAGAGTACCTTTTGGTTAGCTTAATGCGTGGGGAAGTCATTTTCGATAATTTCATACAGGCTGTGCCATGCTTGCAAAATTTTTGGATCACTAACCATTGCGAGTAGTCCGTCCCTGGCTTAAAGGCACTACTGTAAATTACAGTGACTTTATCTGTAAATCAGTTTACCTTTCCAAAATAAACATACACGTACGTTATAGTTATTATATGCGGAAAATTTTATAAAGATCAAATAACCATAGTACAAAAATAATAAATAAAAAACAAATTCAAAATTCAAACTTTGGAGGCCTATAACTCGAAAACGAGGGCCTGCATAGAAAAAGTTTATATGACGTATTAACATTATTTTGGCTCAGACTACACACTCCTGACTTTTTTCCCATTAGTCCCGGGACACCCTGTATAGTATACGAGATGGTGTATTAAAAATGTATAGGTATAGGCCTTGTTATATAAACAAGGGTATAGGTAAGAAGTCCATTCTTCACGAAGGGGGGGGGGATTAATATTGGTATGTAAATTACGCACAACCTTCCCCTTAAATCGCTGTCGCTCATAGAACACCATTTTCATCGTTTTAATTAATTGACTTTCGTCTTCATCTTTATTAAACTAATTTAAGGGGAAGGTTGTGCGTACCTAATTTACATACCTATATATTCCCTTTCTATGTAGTTCCTTTAGTTTTTTTCATGTTAATAGATTAAATTTTCGTGCTTTGATAGTATTTCTTCAACAGATATGCTTCACATTCGAGTGAAAAGATTGGCTTGCTACTTTCACAACAGTTCTAGAAAGCTCAATGCAACTTTTTGCAACAATTTCTGTGGACTATTAAATCATTAATTAATTAAGAAAATGCGTTACTTTAAACTATTTCCCTGTATCTTCTTTACCTTGGCTTAAAACATCATGAAGAAGATAAGAGACGGAAAAGAGACATTATACAACACTACTGTAAAGTGATCCCCTTTTGTTCTTTGGTTTTTAATATTTGGACCAATACTGCTTGTTGTACCTTGTTGTAGAAAATATTTTTAACTTTTTCTTTAATTAACGAATAACTTTGATCAATTAATCTAGATTTAGTTCTCTAGGTATACATATATAGTTTTCATTGGTTATTTTTGACACTGGAATTACGAACATTAAATATCTCATCAGCGACACGCTTTTTAATCGTCGTTTCCGTATGAGTCGAAAAAAGCATTTGATTGCCCGTAAATTTTCCTTACAAAACTTTTCAATTGTCGTGAAAGGAAACGATTGAGAAAATTGGAAACATCAACTCTGGTACAGTTGCAATTCTTCACAAATTTGAATGGGAACGAGCACACGTGAGGAAAATAAAATAAAGCATAGCATGCTAATTAATTGCTTCCTGAATAAAAAAAATCCGAAACCAGTAATGAATTCGCCTTGAATATTTATATTACCTACTATTCTTTGCTCATGCTGGGTTTCTCCAGACCTGTCGTTTAATCCTGTTTTTCATAAATAAATTTATTATATAATATAGTGGTGGATGGTAGGTTCATTATTATTGATGACCATTTTGGACTTGAACTCTATACCACAAGGGAATTAGAGCAGCTGCAATGTATACTGCATAGGCTACTATAATTATGTTGAACTTTTTTATAAACTAGTAAGTTTTCATCTTACGAAGTTAACAGTTATTTATAGACACCAACAACAATCCGTCTATAACCCATTACCATCGTCGCCGCTTCCAACTACTAACCTTTGATTTCACTTTAATGATTTTCTTAAAATTAATTGTGCGGTTTTGTGAACTTTCATTGTAAAACTAATATTCATGTAAGTTATATTTTTCTTTTTACGTATTACGATTCTGTAGCAACAATTTCGTACATTCTATGCATTGAATTTAGTTGAATTTTTACAACAAACTGCAGATCATAAATAACATTACATTGTAGTCACTGATTTATTATAGATACTATTTTGCTTTGCAATATAATATGTGACCTAAAAATTTTATCACATTGAAATGAATTTTTCAACAAATTTTTCAATATATAAGTGTGCCTGTGCATAAAAATAGGTTAGGAAATTCGTTTTTTTGTCTGTGAATGTTTCATAATTTCTTTTCCTCTAAAATTCTATATTCAACCTGCGTATTAGAAGAAAAAAATATTTTAAAAAATAGCGAGATTGTTATAGAAAAATCTTGTATATTAATTATGGTACATATGTAATAAAATGTTACGATATCTACTGAAAACGACCCCTTTATAGGGAAAATGTTTCCCAGTGCGTTGTATAGTTAGTATTGCGAGTTGCTAATGTAGTAAAAATTGAAACGTATTTATTAAATTTTTCTTTAGTTTACGCTTACTTTACACTTATGGTTTAAGCGTTGAGTAAAAACTCAACGGTTTAAGTTACAGTTTGGGATGTTTACTATAGAATTAACTACTTAATTATACAGGGTGAGTTTTTTTTAATTATTTGTATGGGGATCTTGGAAACTAGCAGAGATAGAGAGACGATTAAATGCGGAAAGAATTGCAGTTTTATCAGCTCATTAAAATGAGCTTTTCGTTTTTTGAAAAAATTGAATGGTTAACAAGACATCTCAAAAAATTATTTTGTGTAGTGCCTATAACTCTGTTATTATTGACTTTAGAAAAAATGTGTAAAGGAAAAAGTTGTAGATAATAATTATGGGCTCAAGTACAGTTTAACTTGTGTTTTTTTAATGCAAACCATAGTTAGCCTCTTGGCCATGACTTTATAAAAAAGGCCCTTTTTCAACGATTTTAACAATATATCACTTGACATACTTATTTTCATAAATATAGAAATTATGGCCATTTTTGTTTTTAATATCACATTGTTTAAGTAGTTAGCTATGGAAATAATTGATCAATGCACATCGTGTTAAATAATGAATAATGAATTGGGAAATGTGTCGTTTAAATGATTTCGTACTGTTATCTGATCATGTGGTGGTACCCCATCGTGTTGAAACCCTTTGAGCATCCAAAGCGTCTGTACAGGGCCGGCCTGAGGGGTGTGCGACGTATGCAGCCGCACACTCGAGCCTTTTGGAGGGGCATACAATTGTCCAATTTTGGTAAAAAAAAAACATTTGGCAAACTTTTAGAAACTGATTTAAATGTTGGGCAGAAATATTTAAACTAGAAGTTTGTCTCAAAACTATTACAGTTGAATTTCAAGGTAAAACCGAAGATCTTCCCCAACGAGTTCAGAATTACAGTAGTCTGATGTCCTTGACGCACGTCCGTCGTCCAGGGTCAGTAGAGCACTCGTCTGCCCGTGTGGTGGGACGCGGGAACCGGGAAGGATTGTGACTAATCTTCCTGCCTCCTCTCCCAAGTCTTTGTTTTTCTAGCCAAAAGCGCAAAAGTGCACAAACACTGTGTTTTTAGACCTTGAATTTCAAAATGGGATGTGGGATGTGCCACTTTTAGGGAAATGCGTAGGTTAGCGCAGGATAGGGAAGAATGGAGACACGTGTCCAACTCCAACCAGTCTTCGGGCTGATCACTACTTGATGATGATGAATTTCAAAAAAAAATCGGGGAGGGCTGGTAGGGGCATAAAATGTGAGTCTTGCACACTTGCAATTTTCGCCTTAGGCCGGCCCTGCGTCTGTAAAGGTAGGATTGATATCGATGGAGTTTGTATTACACGTGCCAATATGTTTATCTCTACCTCTTGATTAATGCCTTTTGCAGGATTATTTGGATAATGGAAAAAACTATACCTACTCTTCCCATATTATCATACAATTTCTTAAAGGCTGGCAGCGATCGAAATATTGTTATGACGGCATTTTTATGACACAAAATGTAACAATCATATCACGCTTTTCCTCATTAGAAAAATGCATAATTATATTTTACGAATCCTCAAGTTAATAACTTTTAATAATATTGAGTAAAAGTTTGTTACTAAACGCGATGCGCATTCATCAATTGTTTCCATAGCCTACTGCTTAACAATGCGGAATTAAAAAACAAAAAAAATTGCCATAATTTCTATATTTATGAAAATAAGTACCTATGTCAACTGATATATTTTTAGAATCCTTGAAAAAGGGCCTTTTCTATAAAGTCATGGCCAACTACGATTTCCATTAGAAAAATACAAGTTTCTGTCATACCTAACTGAAAGATTAGACCTTAATTAAAAAATTTGATTAAACTGTATTATAGAGCCCATAATTATCTACAACTGTTCCCTTTACACATTTTTTTCTAAAGAGCTATAGGTACTAAACAAAAAAACGAAAAAATTATTTTTTTGAGATATCTATTAGTTACCCATGCATTTTTTTTTCAAAAAACGAAGAACTCATTAAATTGAGCTGGTAAAACTACAATTCTTTCTGCATTTAATCGTCCCTCTCTGTTAGTTTCCAAGATCCCCATATAAATAATGAAAAAAAAAACTCACCCTGTATAGTAAAAAATTGCGAAACGATATTCATCCAAATTTATTGCTTCTTCTTAGTTGAGGTGGGCTTGATTTCGGGGTTTTTTGGTACGGTAACTTTTTCGCCTTTTATGACTTTTAGCTACCCGCTCGGGCCATAAAAGCTTCTTTACGCCCTTAATGCATAAATAACTATTATGAAAAATTTCGTATCAACAACGTGAACAAGAGCAAAGGGATCGTGTTGCCAAGGGTTACTAAAAGCAGAAACTCTCTTGCAAAAAGACCGTGTTGTAACCCTTGCCGTCCTCAAAATCCTAAAGAAAATCTTCGCTACCTAGCAGGTGGAGAGAGAAGCTACCAAGCTGTTCATCAGGTGAGCAGCGCCCAACGAAGTGTTCTAAGTTAGCACGGTGTACGAGAATTACATGAGTACAGGGGGATTTTGTCTACCAAAATTCAAAGACTTCATCTCCGAAATACGCAAGGTAGAAGAATCTTTGTAGATGTTGACTGCTTCGAGGAAGGCGTAAAGGTTGACCTTTTCGGTCATTTTGAAAAGGATCTCTTGGGCCATTTGATGGCGAGTGCCCGCATTTTGTCAATTGCCAGCGTGTTTTGAGATCCGATGTAGTAACGACCTGCGCCTCACGGGCATGTAGAAGATAGTCCGAGTAAGTGGACATTCTTTGGTTTTCTGCTTTAGGAATAAAGTGTTAGTTTTTTGGAGATCTTTCTGCGTTTTCCTCCAGTTCCTCATAGGCGTACCGCGAAATTCTTCTGTAGACGGAAGGTGGTGGTGCTGACGCATGTACCGTTCCTTCCCTTATCATGTAAAGTAGCAATAAAAGCACACAAATGTTTGTATGCTTATTAGGATACAAGGTGTCTGTGCGAAAACTTTAAATGGAATTATATCTGTCTGCATTATGGTGTGTGGCTGGTTGCATTCAATTAGATGTTGTGTTGGTATTACGCATTTTTCCTCTAATTCGCCCTTTGGCTCCTACGATGTTGTAACAGCCTCCTTAGGGGATCTGCATCGCAAATTGGTACAAACTGAAGGGAACGCTCGCGGGTATCTAACGTACTAATAACTTGTGGCAGATAAAATCATTCAATTGGGGATGTGCGTAAGCAATGATGACAGCGTTCAGATTTCGAGTGGTACCATGATCACTACGACTACCCATGCGGAATTGCATTTCATTTTTCATCTCAAGTATTGAGTTTAGTTCTGCTCGCAATACTTTCTGCTTCAAAGTAAAAATGGTGAAATTCATTCGATAAGGGCGCCGCTGTCTCCCATCGCTGACGTTAATGGCATGGTAGTCATAAAAACTTGTGAATTTTCGTCTTATAGTGGGTTCAGAAAGGTAACCGCGTTTTTCCATGTGGACATCAGAGCCTTTCACGGTTTCTTACTGTACTTTGCAATAGCTTGGCGGCCTTTTTAAATGGCATCCGAATTGCTGACGTACTCGGAATCTTTGTAGATATTTATTGCGCCGAGGAAAGCTCCTTTAAAGGTATTTCGAGAAGGATTTCTTGGGTGATTTGGTGTCGGATATGCACCACATCTTTCTTCTTTAGGGAGTTTTATTACTTTTTGGAATCTCTTCAATAATCTATCAAAATTTTCTACCTGTCTGTACCTATTGCAAATTTTGCGGTACTAAGGTTGAGACGATCGAAGTTTGGGGATTGTGGCCATATTCGGCGTTAATTTAAACATTAATTTGGTGATTATGGTCAGCATTTAAATTGAACATTGAGGTCATTGGGCTTTTTACCAGATTCTGTATTGTCGTGTGTATGACTGGCTGCATTAAGTTGGGCGTTATAGTGAGTTTTGGACTTTGTTAAAGTCAATGGTAGGTATTACCTAAGACTACCTATATACAAATTTATAGGTATTCTTTGGTATATGCTGCAATAAAATACACACTCAAACATTCGGCTTCATGTAACAGAAAGTAAGATGAAATATTTATCCTTTTGTTTGCTTATTATGGTTAATATCTAGTGAATAAACTACGCACCATCTACAAAGAGAATTTGTCTAATAAATGCATATAAAGAATACGGCCGTTACAGGGATTGGAAGCCGCTGTTACATCAGTTGTTTAGAACTCTATCCAGGTAAGGTAGAGGCCCGGGGTTCAAATCCCATTGTTGTAGATGAAATTATGATCATTATTAGTACCTCGATTATACTTTGGCAAATTTGTTTTAAATGGCCTTAAGCATTTCGGGCAGATGAAAACAATCGTTTCGATAACCCTTTAATATTTATAAAAATCGTAACCTGTTTGTGTTTGGTTACTGATGTTCTGCGCATTACGTATAAGTACATCTGAAGGTTCGATTACCGGATTTCTCATATTTCTAAAATTTTACTTTTGTTAGTCAGTTAGTTAAGTAGTTAGATAATCACCGGATTTGTTGAAGTGTACTTAGTGTCCGCTTTATAAGTAAAACGTATACAAGATAAGCAACCCATGTGAAGGTTCAGTGCTTGTGTTGTGAGTGGGTGGTCGAGGAATAAATTGATTGATTGCATATGTTAACTGTTTTATTGAATAGAAGTAAAATGTGGTTACATACACGAATCAATGAATGCTAAATACCGAATATCAATTCATTGTGAGGTGGGGGATAGAACTGATGACAGGATGGAACTGATGACAGGATGGAACTGGTGACAGGATGGAACAGATAAGGTATCGATGAATAAACTGTATACTTTCGAAATTCAAATTTATGTTGTAAGTACCTACTCTTAATTAATTATTATAATTAATATAATTAAAATAACACTTGATCAGTGCCATTTTTTTTCCATTATACTTAGTTGCGTTACAAGCAGATATTTGAATTTTGACCACATCCTGGAACACGTAATCTATTATGTAGAGGTCATTTATAATAATTAAAACATAGGTAAAATAGTAAGTTTGTGTTGGTGTGTTGTGTGTATCTTTCTCGGTTTAGTGCCTTTTAAACGGAATTGTGGTGAATCGAAGTGACGATGAGTCAATCTGTACCTTCACATGTGTAAGAGTGTAAGTCTCTAATATAAATATTTAGGAACACTAAAAATAATATAATCAACATGTTTTTTGTGCAAATTTTGGCATACTTTATGCCAGGGTGAAGTTGGTAAAATTAAATTTTAACTGTTAATATCCAATCAACTAATAAGTGTAGAAAAATAGTAATACTTGTACATTTTATGAAAAAATGTTTAGAATTTATTGAACAAAATTTTCAAAAAATGCGAACCATACAATAAATAATTATCTAATAGGTAGGTATGTAAATTTATTCTTAAAATGTAGTTACCATGGATGCATATGTTGCCATAAATTAATGGTACAGTGATTACTTGAGTTTAAAACTTAATCCTGTTGAGCAGTATATTGTTATTAAACTTGTGTTGGTTCTTAATTCAAATTAAACTAGATTTTAAGAATAAATTTACATATTATTAGATAATAATTATTTATTTATAATTCAATAATTCAAATTTATTTTTGGCGAAAACTGAGCAAGATACGCAAAACACTCAAGTGGGAAAAAAGTTGTGTTTTTAGTTGCTTTACCTAAGAAAATATCGCAAAAAAAAACACTGGGGTTACCCCGTGAACACGCCCCTGGAATGACTATATCAATAATTATAATAAATCCAAAAGATTTCTCATAAAGTTACGATCAACCTTTGAAAATTTGAATAAAATCGACAGAAGCGTTTTTTAGATATTAATAAAAAACAATTTTTTTTTTAAAACTTAACAACCTGTACCACGAAAACGAACCGTTGCCGGACATATGTTTATAAAGCAAAAAATATTTGTTTTGATGCCCCCTACCGCCCCTTAAAGGTTTGTCGGTATATTTATGAAACACACTGTATACAACATCCATCTCGCACAATAGGCGTCGCTGTCTCGGGGTGGTAGCTTCTTTTTCATTTATGTTTGCCCAGGTTCTCATGATATTGGCGTGGGGGTTGGTTTATTGACTCTGCTTCAAAATGTACGACCGCGGTGGTCGTATTTGAGTAACTTGAAAACTTCCTCCGCTTCAGTTGCTTGTACGAGTACCAGTTGTTAGTACCTACCTATATGTTTTTCAAGGGTAGCTGCACTTTCGCTACCTCTAGGAGTTCCAACCGTGTTCGGTTTGTTTTTTCGGATTAACTTCCCTGTCCGAGAACTGTTTCTGAATAGTTTCCCCCAAAGGTTGCCAGGTCTGCTTTGAGTTTTTGGATCGCGGTGACTAATATTAAAATTTCATGGGCGCTACTAAACGACTGACCGTGTTATGGTGTTGTTGTTCCCGCTAGAGGAGCGCCACAATATATTTAATAAATTAACAAATAACAATGCTGTCCCATATAAATTTGAACTTTTTCAAAAATGAAAGGCGGAATACTGTATATACGTTATGTGAATTTATCAGCACCGGTAATTAGCTTATTTGGTAACCTTGCTTCGCGTGCTTTTGCACAATCTAAATTATAACTTGTATAACTATCGTCCATTTCATAGAGGTGCTGGAATTGTCAAAGCTTTGAATGGCTGTAATATTATAGGTAAATAGTGGTGAGTTATATTATTTTTTTTATTTTATCGGATTATTATAATTATTGTTGGAATTAATTGTGGAATTTATAATTTAGCGGCCCTTATATAAATTCTGCAACACTTGGTAATATGTTGTGTCGAAACGCCTTGGACTAATTTGCAAAAATTATGATTCAATTAAAAATACCAAAATCTGAAAAATTCATGTAACTAAAATAATTTTCCATTTTTTTCATAAGGGGAGGGAGGAGGAATTTTTACGACACTGTTGTTTATTGAGTGTACTCCTTTATTTTTTATTTTTTTATTTTTAGTACTTATACGTTTGAGTGAATATCATTTAATGATAATGTTTTGCATTATCCTTTTATTATGTAGATACTATTTTCACACGCTTACGTACGTGCTTTAGAGATATTTTTAGATGTATGATAAAAATGTTACCTTCATATGTAAATTGAAATAGTAATACAAATGAAATAACATTTTTAAATAGGTAAGTATCTTGTCGATTAGCTATATTTACATATTTTAAGTTTATCCGCCAAAAAAACGAATAAAATATTGTTATTTATACGCATTATACGGTCATACGGACCATGTCTCCGGTTCTCTTTTTCACTGAACAAATGTTCGGTGTATGAATTCGTTAAATCTGTCTGTCTGTGTTGGCTTTTTTGGTGTTAGGCTTACCACCTCAAAGAAGTAAGCTGAGATCTTGATGTACTTCGATGTAACCATTGAATGACGAAGTAGACTCAACGCTGTAACTCATCGGGAACATCGTCAACATGGTGACCAAAATATAAAAGTTTACTGTAAATTAAGACTTATTTTGATATCTGGGTCTGGCAATGCTAGACAAGTCTAAAATAAATACAACTTATTTATTATGACTGATAATTTTGTTTACCTACGATACAATGTAGGTACTGAATGACTGAGTGCTCTTCAGAGCTCGTCATAGTGACCAAGTTTTTATAACGTTTATTATGTTTATTTACTTACAGATTATGAAGAGACAGACGTTCTCGACTCTCCAAAGATATTAATTTACAGCATTTTTTACATAAAAGTTAAAACTAGGCAAATACTGATATAAGATACTTAAACGAAGTATTTTTTCAGCGTTTATAGTAATTTATTAAATCCAACTGATGGTTTATTAAAGATAAACGACATAAACAACGTACACCAGGTGCAACGTCGAAAGACTGCTGCGCAGCTCGCAAAACCAAAAAAAAAACTAAATCTTCCGCCAACTAAGTGAAACCCCAAGGCGCATGATCGTCAATTACCAACCTATAGAAATGGTAGGACTCTAGGTTATGAACGAATTGCTCTAGATGTGTGTGTGCTAGTCTTATAAGGATCAATCAGGCAAACATAAATGGGGGAACGAATTAACTTTAATAACTTCAAGGGTCGCCTTTTCAAACTCAATGTTTGAGGTTAGCGCTGGGGCTTCGCTGATTACAAGGAGGGAAAAGAGCTACAGAAAAACCCCCCAGGATATTCAATACGTGCATCGCTTACCCTTCCCCTGCCCCCCAATCTAACTGTAAAATTACATTGAAATTTTACTATAGTTGGCTCTCAGCTTGTGTAATTTTCTTCGGGAATTTCATCCCCTCTTTGAATATTAAATGCATAATAACTTGGTAGTTTCTGCCATCACCTTTCAAAGGTCGTAATATGAGCAAAGGCTGTTATGTAACAAATCCTAACATTCACACCACGGTTGACGGGTCACCCCAGGGTTCATGGACTCACGGGCGAAGCGTGTACGCTGGCGTAGGGTGCCATTGTACAGTACTAGCCCGAGTGCGGCATAGTACTGGTACCTTGCCTGAGTGCGGCTTCGTTATGTATTCGCCTGAGTGCGGCGCGGCGGTACTGGTACCTACCTGAGTGCGGCATCGTCGATATGTGGTTTGGTGAGGGAGGACTGTGACTGAGGGCGGGGGGAAGGGGAAGTGGTCTTGTTTTAGGTATTTGACATAAACAGTATTTCATTGCATAAAAGTAGGGGATGTAAAATTTAGTCGTCAACGTCATCAATACTTCAAAATAAGATGATGGCAGAATATCACCAACTCACATAAAAGGTCACAATACGCCCCCACAAACCCTACATGTCTTCCTAAACAGATCAAAGTTTAACATTTCCTAACTACCGATCTTCTATCGATCAACAACCGTTTGTAGTTTCTGTTTCTCAGTGCTCTTTCCATCCTTCAGGTAGTGAAGTGTTCTGATGGATAAAATGTGCTACCACAAGTGAATGGTAGGCCTTGGAGATCTAAAATAGTGTTCGGAGAAAATTATATTTATCTAAGAGAGCTCCTGTCATTTCTTGGCGTAATACCATTGAGTGAAAAAATGCTTCAGTCCGCTGAACAAGCTAAAAATTTAACTTAATCTGGTGAAATGCTCACGTTGCGTTGTTGAAATGAATACTTCGCTCCCAGCGTGAAGAGGACGATGGACTGATGGCTGTCCTAATGACAATGGAAGCCGTGCCACATGTATGTATAGAATTAATTTTGCAAGTGCGCAAAACTATGGTATGTAAATGCAAAGGAATAGGTGGATAAATACGCCGTACCATAATGAAATGGTATGTTGACTAGCCAAAAGAAAATATGGGAAAACCGTAATACCTACATTAAAAAGCGTTTGGGTCAATTGTTTCGACCATACCAAGAAAGTGGAAGAGATGTGCAGGAAAAAGGACATTTAGTAGTGCAGCTTTTAATAATAATTTTGGACGCTAATAATTGGTAATGTACTTACTCGTGTAATTAAAAAATAAACTCCGCTCCAATGGTTAAGTTGTTTCTTTTTTCACAAAGTATTTTAATTAAAAATTGATATAATTTTTCATTTTGCAAATGTTTTTAGGATCTACCCTCGTATGTGATTGAAAATGCGATAAAATCGCTTATAAACAATTAAGCGGTATCAGGTTACGACCTATTTCAAATTAGACATTATGTAGCAATAAAGCCGGTGTCATTTTTTTTATGTTTTTTTGTGCACATTTTGTGGGCATGACCAATTAAGTAGATAAAAGTGAATGATAAAATCAGTGCTCAATACCACTTAAAATTATTGAGATTACCTAGGATTTGTATGTATGTACGTACGTATTTTTAGTGCTTGGGAAAGCCTCATTCGTGGTAGTACTACCGTCAGCGCGATGTATCTTTCTTTCGCTGGCATTTGTTTACTTGCAGTATTTGGTAAGTTCTAGTTTTTCGTTGACATTGGATAATAATTTAGGTATTCCTTCCAGTTCCTCCACGTGTTACCTGTGATATTCAAATTTCGACCAAAGAATTAATATTTCCATTGGGTACCAAGGAGACTGTTCAGATTAAAGTGAGGTCAGTATGGTGAATTTGGGTGTTTGCCAAAAAGTACGCGGACATTTTTTTTTAGAAATTTTAACAAGACCAACGTAACCTTATACTTGACAGTTGATAATGAAGAGGTTATTGACATATATCCACTATTTATACCTTTGAAACCTTTCGACGCTGATTACAATTTTAGTGTAGTTGCAACAAAAGCCGGACATTCGGAAATTAGTGGAAATTCTTCAAATCCTGAAGTCAAGTGAGTACCTACTAACTTAGTAACATTACTTTACATTAGCTTATCATGTTTGATTGTGAAGTCTACACCAGACTACTAACTACACTAGGTACTCGGTTCTTATCTAATCAAATTATTGATTGGGTGAATGAAATTCCATGGCGATTAAAATTGTTATCGCCAATAGTTATTTATAGGTGCTTCCTGTATAATTACGCCGATTCTGACTTTATGCATTTTGCATAAAATAGGAAAACGTAGTTTTATTTAATACATGTAGTACCTCCAGTTACATAATGTAGGTAAGCTTTTTCCAGGAGCGTGCTCAGCACTGACTATTTCCTTTGACTCTGCCCATCGTGTTTGCCACAGATCAGAAACATATTAGTCCAGTCGCTAGAGTGGTAAAAGAGATCCATCCAACCCTACATTAAATCAGGTAGTTCTGATTTTTTTATATGTTGTTCGGGATAATTAGGGAGTGAAAAATCCAAGTTTTCGTCATCCCCACCCCTCTGAGTTTTCCGCAGTCTTAAAAAAAACAACGAAAAACGGCACTTTATCCCGTTTATTCGCTTGTAACTCCTAAACGGTGCATCGTAGATAAATTTTCTCCATATTGATTCTTGAAGAGGATAAAATTTTATACAAAAAGCACTAATTACTTTGTTTTCACGATGATTAGGAAAGCAGGTACAGAGCAGCAAAGAAGGAGTAAAATCCTAATTCCTGCAAAATTGTTACGTTTCTGATACTATGGAAAACTGATTTTTGTAAATATGGTATGTTTGTACAAAATCAACACCCTTTTACCGTTAGGTGTTGCGTTCCCTTTAAATTGCATGTTCCAAGAAGTTTTTTTGAGCGAATTCAGCAAATTCATCATCGTCGTCATCGTCCTGGTGGATCACAATTTCTGGTCTGTTTTCGTAGAACTATTCAACACAATATTTGCACAAGCTGGAACAGTGCAGCATTTGCAAGAGATTATTTTGATGAGGTCCGGCGGTACAGCATCTATTGCCATTTTTACGGCAACTAATCCTCTGAATGGGACCAGCACTCATCCTTTAGGAGCGTTGGTCAATTCCCGACTGCTGCGCGGCATTGTATGGATTCACACAAATTATTCCCCCGACCCCCATGGAGTGAAACGTTCTGTTGCCATCTATAGTATTGATATTGAAGTCAGCGTTGTCAAATACCAACTGCTAGAAAGCGTCATCACGTCTAGGGTTAGTAGGGATGGCGGCGGTTTCAATAAATTGTACCTTAGTGTACGTAGACAAAAATCCAAGAGAAGACATCATGTTAATCCTCCATGGTTTTATCAATGAGAGTAACCGTTTGAACTCCACCACTGGTGCCCTGTACAATATCTGCTGACAAGAGTGATGATATTGAGCATCAGTTGCAATAAGATTAAAGTCTGGAGGAACTCAATCAATTATTTTCTGAGCCTATTCGTCTACAAGTTTCACTGCCGCCTTCAAAAAATTGTCTCTGACGCTTTGCTTCTCCACGAAGTGAGCAAGATTCGGTTTGTATACAGCCTTTTTTTCTGAAGCTCATTATAATTAGAAGGTATCCTTTCACCACATAAAAAACAGAGAGTTTTGAAGCCAAATCTCTCACTTACCGCCCGAAGGGATATCATGACGTAGAAGTTTCTGCTTTGTGTAATCCTTCTTTGCTTCTCTGTATTTCCTTTGCTATTAGACGTGGAAACAAAACAATTAGTGATTTTTGTGGGAAATTTTATCTTCTATAAGATCGAATATGGAGTAAATTTGGCGACGAAGCACCGTTTAGGAGTTATAAGCGAAAAACTGAAAAATGTTACGATTTTCGGTGGTTTTTTCAAGATGGGGGAAAACGCAGATGGGTGGGGATGACGAAAACTAGGATTTTTCACTGTCAAACCATCCCGAAGAACATATTAAAAAATCAAAACTACCTGATTTAATGTAGGGTTGGATCCCTCTAGCAACTGGACTATATACTTATGATCAGAAATAGTACCTCTACGACCTGCATTTTATACATTCACTAAATTTTGTGTAGCAATTTTTTTCGTTTTTATTAAAAAATGTATTTTGGGATGATAATTGGGCGGTCTTTACAATTAGTGCCAAATTTCCATGTTTGTGTTGGTCACGTTGAAAATTTGAATTTAATCTGTCAAATGTAACGGAAGTTACATATGTTACAATCATTTATTAGGAAATGTTCTTCGTTGTGGTGTTTTCGCAGCTTTTATAATATACAGGGTTGCTCATTAGTGCGTCAAAGTGCAATACAGGCTTTATTAAACAAAACTGAAAGAATTTATTTTATAAAAAGTGCTACAGTAGCAAAAGACGCACATTTTAAAAATAATTTGAATTATACATGGTGATGCCCTAAAGCGGAGCACATTTGAGATCATTTTTTTTAAATGAAAGTCCCTGTATATCCTTTGGTTTTTCTAATCTGCTTTAAATTGTCTTTTCAACGATCCCTGGGTTTTTGGTTTCGGGTGACGCATTACTGAGTTATTAACGGAAATTAAAAAAAAATGGTCGGGACAAGGTTTACTATATTAATGCCATGCGACTAGTAACTTATCTGTGGTATTACCACTGTTTATATAAGGTATATAAACAAGGGTATTACGATTAGCTAAGACAAAATTATTTGGTAACCATATTGCGAGATGTGTTGAACCAACAAAATAATCAAACATTAATTTTATTATACATGGTGTTTGTTACGATGCAGTCAATTCAGCGATTTTCGAAGAGCGTTTACTAAATTTTTTTAAAAGGAACACCCCGTATATTATTACATTTTTGAAATGATGCGTTAATTGCGCTTTGTTTTTGTTAATAATGTGTTATACCCAAACCCAATAATTTCCGAGTTATTTTTAATTATTCGTTACAAACCACTAAATTATTTGTTTTCGATTCGATCTAGAATACCATACTTGAGTTTTGACAAACAAAAACAAATAAATGACAACAGGACAACACTATCGAATCGAAAACAATTAATTTAGTGGTTTGTAATGAAATATTTAAAAATAACTCGGAAATTATTGGGTTTCGGTATAAAACATTATTAACGAAAATGAAGCGCAATTAACGCGTCATTTCAAAGATGTAAGTAATAATATACGGTGTGTTCCATTTGGAAAAATTCAGTAAACGCTCTTTGAAAATCGCCGAATTGACTCAGACAAATTTGCTTCGTGGTGCGTCACTCCACCTTTACTCTTCTCATGTACCTACTTCTACAATGTTGTGTTTTTCTTTGCTACCTCTACTATTTCCTTCCATTCTTTCCTGTCCTGTATTTTTCTCCTCCAATTTGTAATTCCCTTTATTTCTAGGTCTTTCTCGATTTTGTCGCTCCATCTCTTCTTCGGTCTTCCTTTTGGCCTGCTTGCATCTGGTTTTCCAGTCTGCAATCTTCTTAACGTCTCTACTATCCTTCATTTTTTTATGTGAACATACCATTTCAGTCTTGACGTTCTTATTGTTCTTACTATCTTTTCATTCTCGAGTATCTCTTCTATTTCAAAATTCATTGGTATTCACCTTCTCTTATCTTCTTTGGTTCATATATTTTTCTTATGATGTTTCATTCGAAGATTTTTAACTTTTCCTTTTCTCCGCTTGTCATTGTTGTAGTTTCAGCCGCGTACGTAACTACTGGTCTAATTGCTGTCTTGTATATTTTCATTTTTGTTTTGTCTTTTTATAGTTTGGTTTTTCAAATTTGTATTTATCAATTTATTGTTATCTGTTTACTTTCCTTTTCTTTACCTCCTCTTTGTATTTCAATAAATCTTGTCTTTTCTTCATTTATTTCTAATCCTCTCTTCTTGGCCATTTCTACCAGTTGTAGTAGTATCTCGCCCAGACTTTTCTTGTTTCTTGCTATGATTGCCACGTCGGCGTCGTCTGCAAATGCCACTATCTGTACTGCTTTATTTCTTATTCTTCCATCCATTACAATATTGAAGATAGTTGCCGATAGCCCATCTCCTTGTCTCACTCCCGAATTGGCCTTGAATTCCTTTGATATTCCTTCGTCCGTTAGTATCGCTGCTTTCGCGTTCTTCATTGTTATTTCCACTAGTTTTATACTTTTCTTTGGTATTTTCATTCTATGCATGTCTACTTTAATTTGTTTTCTATTGAGACTGTCGAAAGCTTGTTAGATGTCGACGAAAAGTATTTGTGCTCGGATATCATATTCGTAGCATTTTTCCATTATTTGTTTAATTAGTTTATGCAACGCCCTTATTAATTCATCTCCGGCGTACCTATTGTATCATTTCATTCGCGATGTCACCTGATCCTGCTGCTTTGCCATGCTTTAGATTATTTCCGATCTCTATCACTTCCTCCTCTAATGGGATATCTTGCTGTTCTTCTGTATTGTGCTCTTGCACCTCATCAGTTTCCTTTGTTTGCTGTTCCGGTTTTGTTAGCAGATTCTTAAAGTGTTCCATCCATTCTTTATCTTCGATTTTTACTATGTTTTGTTTCCTGTTCTGTTTCCTAATGTATTGGTATAGTTTAGCATTACACTTACTTTCACTTTCCATTTCTTCCATTACCTGTTCCACCCATATTTTCTTTTTCTTTTTCATTATCCCATTTCCTTCTATTCTTATTTCCTTATATCTTTCATACTCTGCATCTTCACCCGTTTTTATCCATTTAAGCCTGGCGTTTTTCTTTTTCTGTATTATTTGGTCGCATTCCTCATCACACCATTTGCTTTTATTTTCCTTCTTTTCTATTCCTACTACTTTTTCTGCGGCTTTAATTGTCGCATTCTTTATTCTGTTCGATTTGGTTTCTATTTCGTTGCCTTCTTTCCTTTCTGTTAGTTGCTCTTTTATTTATTACTGGTATTTTTTTCTTTTTTCTTTTTAATACTTTTTGCATCCCATTTTTTCCTACCTGCCTGCTTCTTTGTTTGGTCTATTCCTCCTATGTTGATCTTTGCTACTACCATTATATGGTTCGTGTCTATGCTTGCCCCTCCTCTGTATGATTTTATGATATCTGCTTTAATAATATTAGTAAAATAATCAGGATACAAATGCCATGGGTCTGTTCCATGGTGCTCAATGGAAGTTAACTACCACTTACCTACGTCAAGTGGGCATGTTATTCGGAATGCTATGAAAATTGGTCGTTATCGGTTAAACTTTCAGAACACCGATTAGATAACAAAAACAAATAATTGTAAAAATGATTCGCTTTGTACAAAGTCTAATTACCGTTTCAGACTAATTATAAATTATCTTGTTTTTCAAAAATATAACTAATATAGGTACTTACTGCATTTTTCAGTGTGAAGCATGTGTACTTAGTAGCTAATGTACATAGAGACAAAGTCATCGACATCATCTCACAAATTTCAGGATGGATCTACTTCGTAACATGGGCCTTATCCTACTACCCTCAAATTTACATAAACTTCAGAAGGAAAAGGTAGTAGTTACTTTTAAGGCAGTCAACAGAATCTCATAATCACTGTTTTTTCAGTGTTATCGGCTTCAGTTTTGACTACTTAGCGTTAAACATAGTGGGTTATGTGTCCTTTGGTATATTCATACAGAGTTTATTTTTCGCTCCTGCCATGCAGGTACGATACTGGCAACAAATTCACAATTTATGTAACATTAACGCCCTTATTTCTTAGGAGGAGTACTTTGAGACATACAGCCGTGGATTAATACCAGTTAAAGTGAACGATGTTTTTTACAACTTACATGGAATTGTTGCACTGCTGTTAACAGTGGCGCAGTGTTTTTATTACGAAAGTGGAAAACAGACAATTTCGATGATTACGCGACTGATACTGGGTGCTTTTGGAATCTTCTACCTTGTTTTATTTATTCTTCGTGCAGCAAGTGTGATACAGTGGTTGACTTTTTTGTACTATGCTTCCTACGTTAAACTTGTCATTACAGTATTGAAGTACATACCTCAGGTAAGCTATCGAATTGGTAGACACACGGTGACTGATTCTTTTAGGCTTACTTAAATTACAAACGAAAAAGTACGAGCGGATGGAGTATAGGTGTCGTAAATTTGAATTTGGCAGGAGGAGTATGCAGTATCGGGCAAATGATATTAGATTCCTATAATTACAGTAAGTGTTCAGGCCTAAAATAAATTGTAGGTATAATTGTTTTGTTTTAGATGATTGGGCGTCAATTTTTGGAAATCCGACAAAGTTCGGTTTAGGTGCCTTCACAGTATTATTCCAAGTATGGTTTATGGTACAACACTATATTTTATACAGGAAACCTCCATCAAAGAATAGAAAAGACTTAATTACCAATCTGTGATCGTCTTCTCAAACGCAGCGCCTTTTTGGTTTATATTAATTAAATTATTATTATTATAACATAAAATACAATTTCGTTAGTACGACCAGAGAGGAGTTTGTGGACCTCACATGAATTCGTTCGCGCTTGGAAGACATTCCAGTATCTAGAAACAATCGTTTATAAATACATTATTGCATTAAAAGTCTGTAAAGTGTGAAATTTACAATCTTATTAACATGAGAAGAACCATTGAAATTCGTTGAGTTTCCAATGAAATGTTATTGCGACAAAACACCGCAGTTCAGTTTAAATCATAGTGTAAACAGTATTGATTGGTTTATTTCCAAAAAATAAATGAATTGAGTTGATTTAGCAACAATTCAATTTGTAAGCCACTGGGTTGGGACTGATTATGTGTTTCAGAATTCTTTTTAAGGCGTCGAGTTGCACCGGACGCCTGTCAGTGATCGCGCTCATTGGATTTTTCTTGAAGTCTTCGTAATCCCACGTGGACTGGGAGCGTGTTCTGGATTTGTTCCTATCCTTTAATTATCTCTTGGAATCTGAACCTGACGCGGTGGTCATTTGTGCGCTCTTGAACCCTTCCGGTTGGTTCTAACTCGATGAAACTATCGGCCGCCTCTGACATTCTGGATAGTCTCGACTATCGGTAGATCGTCAATCATGACGATTCCCGATTGGTCTACTGGAAACTTCCAGTTCTAATTGATTATCCGAATCTAGTTGAGCTCCGTCGTCTCGTCGTGGAACGCTGTTGTAATGGCACATCTTTTGGGATGGCGATATCCATAGTATAGAACTGGATCAAAGATGTGCGGGTTCCAAAACGCCGTCTGCGGAGGTCATTTGAACATTTTCGAACATTTCCGATAGCTTGAGGGGTGATTCGTTTTCTACAGATGGTCTTTCCCTCTCTCAAAGTCGTATGATTGTCGACACACTTCATACAACATACTTTCGCTCTACAGCACCGTTGTGAGTAAGTAGTGGAAATCATGGGAGCGATGGCACTGCGCTACGCCCTACTTGCACCTTGTCGACAACTGCCTTTGAGGATTTCGTAATCGGCATCCGTGCCAGCAATAACAACAGCTCCTGATGGGAAGATCTTCTCTTCATTCTGTCTGTAGATATGACTTTAAACGCATTTTTCGAAAGATCGGTAGAACCTGCACAGGAGGGTCTAGGACGTTTGGACGCGACCGTTTTGACCAAAACCACCTTGGCTGTCTCTCATTTACCTAATAATTAAAGCGGTTTATCACTGTTCAGGTTTAAAACTACCTAAGTAACTCTTCGATTCCTAAGTTTACAATACTTTATAATACTTTGTTTTATTACAGCATCTACTATCACTGGATGTTCAGGATTAAGGAATAAGTGTTGTGTCCCAGCATGGAGAGTCCGTAATAGAAATACAGCTACCTATCTAAGCTTACAAATGCCGGTTCTGTACCTAACGCACTCTGTGCAGAATATTTCCTAAAATAGGAACAGTAGCTTGGCCAATATCCTGTCCTCCTATTAGTGTCGAAGTAGGTCATACCAAATGTCTAAGAGTCTAAGCTACAAGTTGGTGTGGGAAGCGTTGTAGGTACGGTTTAAGATCATTTCTAATGAATCTTTAATCAGATTTTACCTAAGGCATCAGTACTTTTAGAATAGCAGAGTTTTCCTACGATGGACTTGTACGAACCTAAGAATCAAGCATGAATCCTAAGTTTTATTCGCGGTGCTTAACGTAATGATAAGCTTTTTCGGGAACAGGGTACAGGTGCAGGGGTAACAGTCCTCTTGAAAGGAACTGGATCTGTTTAGAGCGAGGGAAGTGGTTACTGCCCAACCACCGAATTCCTCGGCTAGACAAGGGAGCTTGATTTTAGTGTCTGCCAAAACCCCTATTTAGACTCAACATCTACGAAGGAGAATCATCAGATTCGGCGATCAGCTTTTTCAAGTCAAGGTCCCGTCATCGAAGAATTCTCTGGATATGTGTAGCTTTTTGATGGTAGTGTCGGGGACTAGTTTGGTTTGCAACGTTTAGGTGAGCGGGAGGCGTTGTTCGGAACAGGTGCACCAGTGATACTTCAAGCAAGATGGAGGCATAACCTCTTTAGTCGTGTAGGTACAGGAGGTAAGGGTTAATTTCTCGAATAGGATATGGCCTCCTAGACCTGTTCAGTTGACATGTTGGGTTCAGGCATTTCTTGTGGGACTTGGTGGCGAGGCCAGATTTTCCCAGTTTGTGGGAATTTCTCCAATTCAAGCTTAATGGCATTCCTGCCAATTTTGAATACTATGCCCAAACACTCGTTAGGACATTGCCGTTTTGAGTTGGTTGAATTTGAATACCAAAACGGTCGACTGGGCGGCTGAAGCAACAGTCTCTCTGAAGAGAGCTTAACGCGGCAGGTAACAGTAACTAGATGTGAAGAAATACTGACATAAACTGCACAGACAATCGTCTTTCTGCTCATCGATCACGTGAACTACAACAAGATATAGCACAAAGTAAAATTGCCCTTAAACACACGCCAAAAAAATTACTCTCATCCCAAGCTACAATTAGTGAGGTAAACTTGACGACACCTCCAAAGCATGACACAGTTATTGAAACGTCCATTGATAGTCCTGCTGCAAAACGAAAGAAGAATTTTCTCACTGATATCATGCAAACTCAGACCACAATCACATAAATTTCATAAGCAGGATAATAATTCAAGGGTTCATTTTTTTAGGAATCTCTACGTCCTGATATTACATTTGGTAGGTTAAAGTAAATAAGTAAATAAGGTACCATTGACTCGGGCGTCTGAAAGAAAAGAAAGTCTGCGATATAAATACGGCTATCCAGCAGATTCCAGGCGCTGGTCTGCGGAAGAGTCTTAGGCAGAATATTTCCTGCAGAGCGGAGGGTACACAAATAAATAATTGATGGGTATCGCTATTTATTCCCTGAAATAGTTCTTTACGAATAAGGATTGTGAAACTGTCAGTTTTCTGAACACGTGTGAGTATCGTGTGAAAGGTAAATTACACTTAGACAAATAGAAAGAGTTCGCTGGGATAAACTCAACGGTTTGGAATACCGCTGGTATTTTCCCTACTGTTTTGGTTTGCAGATTATCAGCCCTATACTAAGACTAACAGTTCTGAAACTTTGTTGCAAACAGCGATGTATACTTAGTATTGTAAAATATAAAGAATCTTATCGTTACTAGTGATAAGCGACGTATCTACCTACTCAACGAAATACACATGCATCCAGATAAGTTACCTACGCACCTACTTGTGAGCGTTTGTGTTACAACCACGCCCGACTGTATTGATGAGCGCCATTTACCATTGTCAGATATGTATTTGAGGCAACAACGGTTCATAGGTCAAAATTAATCAACATTAGCACATCACCTTATCTGTCATTGAAAACCGAATTATTATTGTTTATACGAGCTACAGTTTGATAAGGCAATAGATTGCCTTTAACTTTCAGTGCAGTTACACCTGAAACGCGGCGATGATTCTATTACTTCTTTTGACGGCCACCTTTATCAGTACGAGAGGGATGAGTTAATGGGAAAAGTTTTGAATTTAGTGTTTTAGGTGCAGAAAACTCTTCCACCTTCATTGTTTTTACCAAACCCGAAATACTACTGGGAGTTAACGAAACTGAAGAATTAGGTGTTACAGTGACGTAAGTGAAGGGGGTGATCAAAGAGAGTTGATGCATATCATATATTTTCAGAAATTTGAAGCGATCTGGAGTGTTGTTAACGTTCGATGTGTTGCAAGACGATATTGTGGACGTTTATCCACGGAAAATTCTGTTGGAAATTGGGAATAAGACGTACAATTTTACTGTTGAAGGTATTTCTCCTGGACGTTCCGATGTTTCCGCCATACCAAATGATAGTAGTGTAGAGTATGTATAGACCTTTTTTTATGGTTGAGAAGCGAATAGGGGCGATTTTGCAAATTTTTATAAATTGATTGAGGTACTGCTAATTAATGGTTTCATAACATTGGTACGATAACCTTTTTGAATTTTTAATTATAGTTTATAGTTATCGCTAGATAATGACATATTAATGAGTATTTTTGATGGTTTTGTATTTTTGTTTTGGGCGATATTGTTCAAAACAGATGCGCATTAAAGTATCAGTCTGTAAAGAACTGGGAGGAAATTTTCTTGAAGGATATCTCTTTTTTTCTTTTATTTTGACTTTCTTCTTATCATCTTCATTTCATTTTGAAGTTATTATAGAAGTTGTTCTTATCATCGTGCGTTTTTACCGAATTATTTTCTTCAATTTTCAATTAGTTCTTTCTTTCTTGAAATTCACGGTTAATCCCGTATTTCACGATTTCTCACTCCAATTCTATTCCATCCATTAATGAGCAATAACTAGGAAATTAGAGCTTAAAACACCCCTTCAATAAAAAAAACTTAAAATCTAGCCATACTTCGCAAGAGAGGCTGACGGAGGGAGTTGGCCACCAACCAGCAGCAGCTGTGCAGAATTTCGGAATGTTATAGTCCTAGGCTGACTGATGTTGAATCATCCGTTATTCATGCCCTCCCTCGCTTATTAGATGCACGTTTTAATGCACGAATGGTCAAACCATCTCAGTCTTTGCTGCTGGAATTCTTCATTGGTTGGTACTTATTTTTGGCACCTCGTCGAAATGGATCTTCCTCACGTATCGCTTACATTTATGTACCTGATCCACAAAGGAGGAATGGTAAGGTAAGAATCCACAAATTTCTTGATTCTGAATACGTTGACACTTTCTTTACAAGCACCATGGGCACCTGTTCAATTTTGCTGCAGATCTCTATTGTGAACGCGACCTTTTCTACATGGATGAGCGTAGGTAATCCAAATTTTGTATTTGCTCATTTCGAGCAGGCTTGAAGCGATCCATCTGTTGTTACTATACATGCAAGCCATGCGACTAAGTGTATAAGACTCTTCTATAAAAAATAGCTTAAATCCTTGTGAGAATGGTTTCATTTGTAAATTGATCATGTCGTGGGGCTCCCATGATCTGACCGAGTATAAACAAGACGTAAAGGAAGATTGGCAGGATGGCTGCCACCTGTTTTCCTGATTCAGCCACTGTAGGTATTTGAAATTCTGCACGTGTTTGACCAGGACAACCTTGAGGTAAACAGTGGCCTGAAACCAATCAGTTGTTAGCACCTTATTGAAATTTTCTACATGAAGTTTCAAGCCTTACGAAGAGGCGCATTAATTACCACCAATAAGAAAAGTTAATAATGCTCTTCCGTGCCTTACTATTCATGGCCATGATCCTAATCGCCAGTTCTTCGTGTCCTCTTTCGCCTATTTGTTCCATGTTTTATTGGTGACAGTCCTTTGCGTTATTGGGTTTGTTTATCAATTTCCAGGCACTGTTGACATCTTGTCAAAATGTGTCGGCGCTGGTCATCATATTTGGATTATCGAACTTATTTAAATTCTTGTTACTGATTCATAAACGAGGATCCTTTCACGGACACCATTTGACCTTTCCGATTTTGCCCTGGACCTTCGATTACCGACAAGTTTGGAGCACCCGTCCAAAAGTTCTTCATACAGCTAGTCAGTGAACGCTGCCCAATGAGTTTGTGAAGGTGATATTTCGTTGCCCTCAGCGAATTTATTGCTCCACGTATGCCGAAGACGACCTTCATGAAGGCCTTACCGACGATGAATGCTCTGATAATTATTCTACATAAACTCAAATCTTTAACTCAAATGATGTGGAGGAGTGTGTAAAATTCTAAAATTAATGAGGTGATAAGTATTAATCGTGACGAGATCCATTTCCACGATTGTGTCCCGGTATCGCTCATCGACCCACGAGAATATCGATGGACGATGTTTCTTCTTTCTTTCTATTTGGAGTGTTGAAGAACTAAGGCACTTTCTCAATATTACGCTTTTTCTTCTTGTCATACATGTGAATATTATACTATCACCGAATAATTCTGTAACTTTTTTCTTGTGTACTGTTCACAGCGTTCATGATATTTTGAACCAAAAGACTCCAAAAGTCTTTTCACTAAATCGGATATGGTTATTTGGTATTCATTATCAATTTTGAGGTCTATGTCAGCAGGAAATCTATTTGTTCTATCATCCTGCTGCGAGTTAAACTCAATTTATTTCTTCCAACAAGCGCAGTTTATACATTCCGAGAGCAAATTCAAGATGGTTTTCCCGTTCATCCACAATTAGTTTAAGCTTGTTCGTCAAAGATGACTGTCATGTTTAAAATTTGTGTTACTCAATCAATCTGCCTTTAAGTGTCAACAATCAAGCTCTTTGGTGAAGCACAGATACTTTAAAGATCGTATACCTCTTTTCAGGTTGCCTCACGTATTATCTGTAAATGTATACAAAAGCAAATACGTTGACATTCTATCCCAAATAGTTGGATGGATCTTCATTCTCTCATGGGGAAGCTCCTTTTATCCACAATTATACTCAAACTACGACAGGAGATGGTTTGTGTCCCCATCTCACTTACAATAATTTAACATCATTTTTCAGCGTGATCGGGCTAAATTTCGATTACTTGGCTTTAAATATAATTGGCTATATCTCCTTTGGAGCATTCATTTTAAACCTGTACTTCAATCCAGGAGTTCAGGTAGGTAGAACTTGAGATGATAGAGAATGTAAAAGAAATTTTTAGGAGGAATACTTTGAACGCAATCCTCGTGGGCTTATTCCAGTAAAGTTGAATGATGTTGTTTACAATTTGCACGGCACAATGGCCATCCTCGTGACGATCGCTCAATGTTGCTACTACGAGAAAGGTGATCAAAGGGTGTCTAGAACTGCCAAAAGTCTAATCACGCTCATCATCTTTTTCTACATTACATGCATTGCCTTGGAAAGGTTAAATTTCCTGCTATGGTTGGATTTCTTATATTATTGCTCGTATGTAAAACTGGCGATTACGTTACTTAAATATATTCCACAGGTCAGACTAATGAACTTTAAACAATGATTTATTTAATCATTATTTTATTTTAGGCGTACATGAATTATAAGAGGAAAAGTACCAGCGGATGGAGCATTGGACTTGTTTTTCTCGATTTAAATGGAGGATTGTTTAGTATACTGCAAATGATCCTAGATGCGTATAATTACGGTTTGTGTAGTGGACTTTGAAAAAATTGTTCTAATCTTTTCCTGTTTTAGATGATTGGGCTTCCATTTTCGGAAATCCAACAAAATTCACACTTGGAATTCTAACTGTTATGTTTCATTCTTTTTTTGTTGTTCAACATTACGCTTTGTATAGAGATACTGGCTATAAGAGCCTAATATAATTTTTAATTGTTACCGCTTTTTGGCTTTCGTCATGTAGAATCGACGCTACACTGTTACTTAGTATGCTTTATCGTTGGACGACTTCAGGAGAGATTTTTGAGGGCTACCTAAGACGAATACGGGTAAAAAATCTCTTCCCTATGACAAGAGGTCACATTACTAGAGTTATACCCACGACTATCTCGTTTGGTATAATTGATCTCCGAACAGACTAAATTCCCAAATTGCAGAGTCTTTATTCCCAAAAATTCGCTTGTATCCTGATGATGACATCGATTCCTGTGTCTCTGACATTAGTTCATCAAAATTGTTAAGACACTGCTAAGCCTCCATAGGTCAAATTCTATGTATCATAGTGATAAATTAATGTAAACCTTCTGGTTTCCAATCTTGGTCGAAAGTTCTGAAGGAGAGGTGCTGCATTTACGCAACTTTCGACCAAGATTGTAACTTAAATATTGAATTTAAAACCAGAAGGTTTACATTAATTGATCACTATGGTACAGAGAATTTGACCTATGCATAGTTTTTTAAATTTTTGTTACATGATTATGTCCAAAATGACCATTTTAGCAATATGAATTGCAGAGCTCTCATTAGGAGCCTTAATGGCCGCGTACTGTCTGTGAGTTTCAAGATATTGGTCTTGTCCTTTAAAGACAACCTTTATCGCATTAATCTCAATCGGGAAAACAGAAGTATACATCCCCAAGGGAAAGTATACGCCAACACCGGAACCTGTGTTTCTCAACCAGCCGAGTTTCCATGTACTGCAACTCAATGGAGATGAAGTACTTGAATAGCTAACTTCTTCAGGTTTTTGTTACGTAACCTTCTAGATGCTCAAGTCTCAAACCTCTATTTACCCTCAGATCAAGGCGAAGAACGTTTAGCTTAGCATCATCCATTCCCTATGGTTGCGATGATAGTGGTAGACATAGTGCCCAAAGCACATTGGCACTATGGCGAAATGCGATTTTGCTTGGTCTCACTCTTAAATATTACTAGCACATCATTTTTAGTCCTCTTGACCTTATTG
Source organism: Pyrocoelia pectoralis (assembly GCA_036250285.1). NCBI lineage: Eukaryota > Metazoa > Arthropoda > Insecta > Coleoptera > Lampyridae > Pyrocoelia > Pyrocoelia pectoralis. Next base: position 51,091,645 of record CM070077.1, on the reverse strand, counting down.
ATAGCGTACTAGCTAGTACTTGCAGCGTGTCGAGTTGCACATGGTAGTCGTTTTCTACAAGAAATAACACATTACCTGGACACCTAACGGTATCCGAAGAAGGAGATATTCCACGTGTAAGTATATAAATTTCCCTCCATTATTTGGTATACAATCGTCCAATCCCGGTGATTTGTATGATGACAACATCGGCGAGGGGACCGGGAAAGTGAACGTCTCTTAGTACCTTAGCTGTATCCCAGAGGTTGGAATTATCCTCTCTTCGGAGGTCAACTGCATTATAATGTGGGTGGGTCTTTGGTTAGGGTTTTATTATGGCGAGTTGTCTGCAGCCACAACCACAAATCTTTTTGACGCCTCCTAATGCCCTTCTTATATTGCCACAGGTTTATCCTCGTGGACTTCACCTGTGACTATATACTTCCTTCCTTGTTTTGTTGATGGGCTTTCACAGCTGGGTTTTCTACCTTTTCCAGCCTCCTATACCACCAGGAGTATCTTAGAAGTTCTGAGGGCCCTTAAAAAGACTCCACAATGGACTTTGAAAGAAAACCGAGAGTACTCCTCACCCTTGCGATTAGGATTGCGATAACCCCGTGAGACGGCAGACACAATCGTTTCTGCAGTGGTTCCTGAGAAAGGTATCTACTGGTGATTTATAGAGATTGTTATACCTATGCCGAATTTGGCCAGACACAGGTATGACCTGCTGACGCCACTAACTCTTTTTGGATCACACTACCGAAAATAAATTTGCAACTAAACAGAATTTGCCCACCGATAGACATTTTGGCACGTCATTTACACCTGTGGCACGGCAAGGAAAAATTAATCCAATCGTACAATTAAAAAGCAAATCGTAGGGTATTGATTAAGATGCGCAGCAGGACCATTTCAGCTGAAAAAATTGCAAAACTCACATTTCCGTCGAGTTTAATTAACTCGTCGACTTCCTTATTACCAGATCATGTCTAATCGTCTCTAATTACAGGGTTCTGCCGTAAAATGAGCAAATATTTGTGAAATAGTGCAGATACTAATGTGATAAGAAACCTACATGAGTGACATAATTTCTAATCTAGATTTGTCTACCTTCACGTAATTTTTTTAAATCAGAAGTACCTTTTAATTTTAATCTCAATTGAGTTCACTTACCGTAATTATACAGTTCGCACGGAATGTTTTAACCCATTGTGTTAAAATCAAAATTTGCAAATCTTTTGTCTTAATAATGTCAGTTGTCACCAATCTCTTGAGTATAAGATTGAAAGGTCACAAGACAGTATAGTGTTTAATAAGAACGAGATAACGTTTTTCCCCCGTATTTAAACATTCAAAAACTGTTATCTCGTTAGTAATTTTATAGTAACGACGGATAGATAGTCGTTTATTGTTGTTCGTGGTGATGATATCGTTGATCTCTGTTTAAAATGTCGAATTTTAAATTAATTAGTGTTCTAATTATATTTTTAACAAGTAAGTGATTTTTCAAAATTTTTCATTTGATTAGCTGATTTTAGTTGTTAAAAATTCAAATGGCGATATTAGTATTTCGACGAAAAAGTTATTAGTACGGAAAGATGAAGTAGCGCAATTTAATGTAACAGTAACGTAAGTACCACAGTACCTACCTAAGAAGTTTAATTTACGTGAGACTTTTAGGAATTTTAACAGCGTGGGTCTTCAAATACATTTCGTTTCCCAACATGATGATATTGTCAACGTAGCACCCACAAGTTTTCTTGTACAACCCTTCAATAAAACGTACGAATTAGTTATAAGAGCCAAGACGGCAGGACATTCTGAGGTATTGGCGGTTTCTAATGCAACAAATATTGAGTAAGTGATGAAGGGTTTTCTCCCTATTGATTTGACACCGTTTCTATCTAGCGCATAAATCAATTTTGCTGAATCTTTCATAACCGTAATGACTCCTCAATAAGCTCTTCTTTGCTTTAAGTTATTTATACTTGTGGAATTTTCCAAAGGCTGTTATAACTTTGATCTTTGAGTTGTGTAAACAAACGGACCAGTTAAAACAGTACCACTCCGGGAATAACGTTAAGAAATACATTGCAAGTGAATCCAAAGATCATAAGTTATCGTACTTCCTTGAGAAAAAAACATGTTGTCAGTAGGGGTATTAATGATGTAGTATCGTGCCATTAGATTTTGAAATTTGCTTAAAACCTGCAATAGTTTTTTGAATCCTGAGTTGAAGTATTTTAAACCACCCTCTAAGTCCATTCTCTGTTTAGTGATGGACCAAGACATTTTGATTCAATAACGTAACAAATTTTAATTAAACACAACAAACTTATTTATCATTTAATTTATTATTTATTTAAGTCGACAGAGATACGTTGCATAAATACGAAACATAATTAGAAACATTTTTTTACGAAAGATTGAACATGCTTTATAGCACAAACGCGGGAAAAAGGTTATGGAAACAATGATCTGATGCGTTGTTTATTTACCCAGGTTTTTTATAAACTTAAAATATTGTATTAACTAACAGAAAAAATAAACAATAACTAATAAATAAAGTGCGTCAAGGAGAATTTTGTTTTGACTTATGTCAACTCCTCCCGTCAGATTATTATTTAGTGCAGCAATTGTGGGAATTACCAATTACCTAATTATTACTTATCAATTACCTGACACAAGGGAGGACAGTTTGTCTGCTTAAAGTCTCGCGGATTCAAGTAAATAAAGGAGTAACGTTTAATTTAAATGAACATGTATCTCCCAACTTCATGCGCAAGGCCTCTTCAAGGTCTTAGTCCGTATAATTCTCATCTAAGGACACCATGGTACTATATGGTAGCTGTAACACAGCCTTATTTTTTGCTTTTATTCCCTTTCCTTGCAAAACAACAGCTAGGAATTTGAAACCTTCGGGTCTTTGGATAAGTAGGATCGAACAGCTCAGGGAAGAGATCTTAAGAAGGGACGTCTATTAATCCCATTTGCCTTGCAGATCAACAACCCGCATTCGCGAACCATTTTGTCGTACGTAATAGAATAGAGCTTCTAGCACGTGGTTCTATCAGGACGCGCCTTTGATATTTTTACGTTTGGAGAGGTTATTAGGGGATAGGAGGGATCTAAGGGTAGGCTAATTAGGTCAGCCTGTAACAGTTGTCGATTCTATACAGATCACCTGTGAGAAATTCAACAAAGACGTCGTTTTCAATTCTGCCATCTTTGGGCTTTCACAGTATGTTTTTTCCCTTTCCTGCTTTTCTCTCCACAAAAGTTTATACCTCAAATTGCCTGTTATATTACCACGTTTTTGACTATATCTTCAGTACTATATCAGATATTGACATAATTTTTTTAAATTACTCCCTATTATTAGTTTTCCATTCAATAGCAGTGAAAAAAATATTTGGTACCATTTGAATTTTTTTAAAAAAGTCGACCGTTTTGTTCCTTCAACAAGTTGCGCCCTCTATTGGTAGACAGATAGAAGAAATTGTTGTGGTTTTGGATTTTTTGGTAATATCAAGTATTCTCTTTATATCGAGACCAAATTTTAACAAAATTCAAGTAACCCGTTTCGAAGTTACACTATTTTTTCCAGTAACACCTAATTTAGTTCCCCCTCCCTTTATTTTTACAGCAGTCGGAATTTCAAATTGAAATCAGTGAAACGCCCTCTGGCGGTAATGGTAGGAATTGAACATTTCCAGCATTTTCTCTTGGCCACATTTATTAGACTAAGATTTTTTATTTCACTGCTTAATCTCAAATAGTTATGGCCGGCCTCCTTTTTTAGTTGTACACGTACACCCTGTACATATTCTCTCGAATTTTTCAACAGCTTTCCTTTCTGAACATTTTCCCAAATTCGTACTTGAGAAGGTTTCAACTTTGTGTCGTGGATCCAATATTAGGATTACGCAATAAATCCAGTTTATCGTATCTGTGTGTGATCCTTTTGCAGGAATGAAATCCAATAAAATTGCATGCATTTTCCAATTTTGATCAATAAAATGAGCAGTAATGCCATAAAACCCTCGTGTTGTATTCGTAGACCAACCCTCAATTGTGAAAGATAAGCAAGACGAAGTTTGAATACGCTAGATAACCAAGCCAAGCCTGTATTCGCAAACATCAAGCCAAACCAAGCGTTTCTTCTTAAAAAGCTTGACTTTCAAGCCCAAGTCAAGCTATTATATTTCAAGACAAGTTACTTGGCTTGGTGAATCACTGAGATCAATCAACACTGCGAATGTAATTACCCCTGTACGCATAGTTGACCCTTTTTCAATTTATGTAATTACACAGGTCTCGGACGGGTTACCAGGTTGATTGGAAAGTAGCCAGGAGTAGCTAAGTAGAAGGAGTAAAGAGTCCGATTCAATTTCCTTTATGATTTGGAACGGCATGTCTTCTCACGTTACTCTAGTCGACAACCAGGCTGAGTGATGTCCTGATTTTGCTATCCCGATCGTATTGTTATTGGGAGTTGTACGTTATGGCCTCTCGGGCATCCTTTCCAAATCTGTTTAAGTTGGGGTTTAAGAAACGCCGTGCTATTGACCACGAAATAGAACTTTGTATTGACTCTTGATATGGTGCCTGGAGATTGGCGAATACACACAATACACACAGATCCTGTACTTCGGCTACAATTATGTCTACCTCTATGGAGCAATAATAACTCTCCATGATTTGGGAAATCAGCTTCAATTATTTCTCCTTAGAACGAAAAACGTCGGTTCTTTACTCAAGAGCTTGACGGATGTCATCCTTGATTGCTTTCGAAATTTTAGCTTCCAAACCTCCCTTCGGCCAATCGGAAGGTGTTGTCAATGAGATCAATTTTGGCGCTATTTGTCAAGTATAAGGTAACTGCAAATTCACATCTACAAAGAAATGCCTGCAAGGTAAGCGATTCGTTCAACGAAAGCTCGTGGGTGGATAAAACATCTTTTCTCACAACCGCAGTTTTCACAGTTTAATTGCAAGTTGAACCAAGTTCTTTTTCCCACGGTGTTTCCTGCATAATCTTGAATGTATCACAGTATCTACTACGAGAAGAAATTACACAATCTTCAATTCCTCCCGTTTCTTCTACGCTTTTTTCATTTCCGCCATCTTTTTGACTTCTTACGTTGTCTACTGTTATTGCTATCAGCAGCACTTGTCGGAGTAGTAGTATCAATGTGATATTAGATGAAGTAATTCTGACATGTATGTTTGACTTTGTTCTCCACGACGTATTGTTCTTGGCAAAACGTGTGGTTGTGAGGAAGATTTTCGATGTAATTTAGTATACAGAATGAGTATAATTGTTTTGCTATGCTACAAAAAAAATGAACAATTAAATTAAACTGAGTTTACAGGGCGAAGTTCAGTACAGCAAAAGAGTATTTTGCCGTCTGCTCTGCCACTTAACCCTGTATGCAACGCTGTGCGGCGAGGGGAAACATTGTACATGGATTAGTTGGCTTAGTTGTATAATATTGTTATCTTAATTACTTAGGCCCTGAAGTAGCTTGGAATAACATGTAACTTGCGTTCATTGAATTGAAACAAAACGATGACATACCTTTACCAAGGGACTAAAATGTAAGGAAAGACCAGAGACGAGTAACTTGGTAACATCCAGCTTTTCTTCTTCCTTAAATAAGTTGAAGGAAATAACGGAAGCAGGGAGCAACCAAAAGAGAAAGTAATGACAATATTAGAAGACACTGGTGTTGGAAAGGTGTACATGGAGAAACTAGGGGTGGCGAAAAGAATTTCTTTGGCCCACTTAAAGAAATTTCAGGACGATGGTGAAATAATGCACTTTCTATACTTATCGAGACATATTACTTTTGCTTTTGACATTTCTTCATTAATTTTGTTTCTAGCGACATTTTTAAAGCTTGATGTTGATTTCAGTTGATCCCACACCATTCGTTCTCGTGTTCATTGTATAATAATGATAACAATATTGTAAAACATTGCAATTAGGAGCTCCATGCGTAAACACTGGGAAATGTAGCCTATAAATAATCAGAACGATTCCATTGTGGAATTTTCCATATTATTAACCTTTATGAAATACAAATAAATTAAATAATGTTGTTTCAGCTTATCAGACGTATATTTGGTAGCTAATGTCTGTAACAGTTACATAATCGACGTCCTATCAAAAATTGCCGGATGGATTTACATAATATCATGGGGCTGCTCTTTCTACCCACAAATATACAGCAACTACAAACGGAAAAGGTTTGACATTACTAAAAATCCATAAACTTCATCCTTCAATTTCTAGCGTCGTGGGCTTAAACTTTGATTACGTCGGTTTAAACCTCTTTGGCTACGTTTCTTTTGGAATCTTCATATCTGGACTATACTTTAGTCCGTATCTACAGGTAAATAGAAAGAGTTCTCCTCTCCAAGCTTTCTGATCACATTCATCTAGCAAGAATACTTCACCTTGTACCCAAGAGGTTTACTTCCTGTCAAATCGAACGACGTGGTCTACAATTTTCATGGAGTGTTTGCCGTACTTATCACTATTTTCCAATGTTCTATTTATGAAAGAGGAAAACAGACCATTTCAACAACTGCCAAAGTGGTGATGGGAATTTTGGTACTTTTCTACATTGTGTGTGGTATCATGATTTCTGCAAGCGCATTAAAATGGCTAAACTTTGTGTACTATTCTTCTTACCTCAAGCTAGTTATTACAATCCTTAAATACATTCCACAGGTAAGTTTCTTCCGTCACGCTCTCAACTAACTTACACCTTTTAGGCTTACATGAATTATAGACGAAAGAGTACAAGCGGTTGGAGTATCGGGCTTGTCCTTCTGGATTTGACAGGCGGATTGCTTAGTGTTGTACAAATGATTTTGGACGCCTACAATTACAGTAAGTATTCATTCCGGTACAAATTGATCACAAACTTATTATTTTTAGATGATTGGGTGTCCATATTTGGCAATCCCACTAAGTTTGGGCTAGGATTGTTTAATATATTTATTCACAGTTTCTTCATTATTCAGCATTACGTTTTGTACAAGAAGAAACCACTCGAACCCACTAAAACGTGGGTTTAGTTTAATTTAATGTAAAGTAGCTAATTTAGTTTTTGGTCTGTGAAATAGAAAAGGTTTCAGCGTAAACGTTAATTTTTTTTGAAGGACGAGGAACCAACTCAACAGGATAACCACAATTTTTGTCCAGTAAATCTACGCAGGGTTATTACCAAGTCATTTTGTCGCAGAGAAACTTTACTGGGTCTCGGCTTTTTAGGTTCTTTTCCAAGTTGATTTCTTGTGGTTTAACCGCAATAAGATGGCTAACGTTTTTCTAATGTTCATGGAATAAACAAGTTCCTCAATTTTCTTTTTTCTTATTCAATGTAAGAAGTTCTAACAAGAAGAATGAGGAATTCCTCATTACAAAATGCTAATCAGTTAAGCAATTTATATTCCAGTTGAGTGTGTTCGATAATAGCTTACCGATTTTAGCGTAATAAGATAGATAACAAGCCTTATCTTTTTTTTGACTAATATCAATGGAATTAGGTAACTCTATCAGTCATCGGTCGTCTGATGGGCCAGGTTGAATTTCCAAAAATTCATGTCTTAGGCGCTTACTGGTGCTTCCCATCAACAAATGTAAAGTGTAATTGGCTCAATGATGGTGCAAATTAGAACGTTATCGCCTAGATAACTGATAAGTAGCCTATGCTACTGCTATAAGTAGCAGTCACATTTGGCGTGAACAAATAGTATAGCACAGATAGGCTGTTGATTCGTCAGGATTACTATGACCAAGACAAGGTAGAAGGAGCATTGTCAGTATCCATTTTTGCTGAAAATTCTTACGGATTGCGCTGCTATATAAAACAAGGAAAAATGTGTTATTCACGCGTTGCTTTAAATATAATATACACAGGACTGTGGCGTGTAAAGTTATGAAGTACATGGGCCTCGCTCACGAAGTAAAGCAGCAGTAGAGCGTTACCATCAGAGTAAGTACCTATTATGATCTGGGCATCTACCCAAGTCAATACCTTCACTTTATCACACTTGGATTCGATCTTTCTATTATAATCCACTTGAGAAAATCTGTTAGTGTAAGTACATACCACACTGTTAGAAAATTTTCAAATTTGAATTATTAAATATCCTTGTTATATGAATTAAAGTGATAATAGTAATAATCGCTCTGTGGGCGGGAGGGAAAGAAAGAACAAACAAATTGTGAGGAACAGGAACACATGACTATACTGGGACATGATACGCAGACAGAACAATGGCACATAACAAAAAAAAGAAGAAGAAAAAATACAAAAAATAGACCACTGGCAATAGAAATTAAGGATGTATGGAAGCAAGAACAAGTCAGAATCGTAACAATCATCATGGGACCTACAAGCATCACTCACAGATCATTCACAGTAAACCTGTAAATAATAGACATATAGATCCATCAAACGACACAAGATTACAATGAACAAATTGATGGCGAACAAACACTCTTCCAATACATGAAAAATAATCAAGACAGGGAGCCTTGCCGCTATATGGTTCATGGTAAGCGTAAGATATAGACACAAACTGACATTGAAATTCATAGAACATATAGGCGTATGAGGGTATGGAGGGTAGTGGAGGTTTCCCAACTGTAGAACTGGGGTGATGCAATGGAGGGGTTTAATCATTGGCAGTTGTAAATGGGCGAATTTATGATTTGGTGGAGATCCCCGAGTAGCTCGTACAGAGTTATAGAAGGAACTAAGGGGGGAGGGGGATTTGATTTTAATTTTAAGTTTTTAAGCCCAATGAACAAATTATATGACTTATGGTGTCACCTAGTTTTATAAGAAATATGTAGCTGTAGTTATATAAAGTGGAAATGAAGTGTTATAAGGGTTCTAATGGCAACCTTTGTTTTGTAAAGGTGATATTGCACTCCTAGAAGTAAATAGTTCCCATGTTTTATAATTGTAGTGATGTAAACGTGTTGGAAACTATCTTTTAAACCTTTTGGTAATAGTGACTTTAAGTGATGTAGTGAAGTTTTGTAATGGTGTATATCACTTTGCTTATATCACTATCAGTGTTGAATTTTTATTAGTATGGTACTCAAGATACTTCAATAAAACTATAGTGCTATTAGCAATTTGTGACTCTTTTACATAACATAAAGTGATGTAGTATTACTATAAGTTCTATAAGTCATATTGACGCTCTTACAGTTTTATTGCGGTTATTTAGAAGGGTTTGGGCATTTAAAGATTACCATTACGATTACCTTTCAGAAAAAATGGATTCCATCTTATACATGAACGTCAGAGGCGGCGGCGAAAAAAGTTTTAGACAATAAACGCCACGGTGGGAACGAGTAAACAATTGTTTACAATGTTTGAAAACAAACTTTTATGCAAACAAATGTAGTTCTTTACAAAGAAATAGATTCTGTTTTTATATTACTTCAATAAGTTGTTCACGCTAAAAGTGCCACGCCGCTGGTAAAAACGGGCCAGAGTAAATGTATTTAATTGCTTGTGAAATGCAATACATTATAATGGCGTTTAAATTTTTTCGAAGTATAATAACATTTGAGTCGACAAAGTGGCGATGGCATATTAATTTGGATCCAAGGAATCCATAGGTAAACACTTTCAGCAAAGCAACTACAATAAGTATTTGTGAAGCAGGGCCGCCGTCAAAGAAAAACGGCATGCACACATATTTTATTCATAATACTCTGTGAGAGCGAAAGAGAAAAGTGTACATTGTACACACACTGGCTTACTAAGACTGCGCATGATTTCATTTGCGTTACTGCTACAGCTACAGCACCACTACAAAACTGTTATATAAAAGTAATACAAACACTTACATCACTTTTTATTTCACCGTAAACAGTAACGCCGCTTTCTAGGAGGTTTGTAAGGTTGTGGTATAACGGTTCTCAATATACTTACGTTACCACTGTTTATATAACTTGAATTTATATAGAGGTGTTCAAAAAATGTCGTGGAAACCGTTATAGAAACAGCCATTTAAGCTCTTTAAGGGGGTTATATAGGTGATATAGATATTTCAAGCAATGTTTTATATAACTCCATGTTTTATTATTTGGTAACGGTGACGTATTACCGACCCTTATAAAACGCAAAATGTTCATTGGGAGGAGGACTTACCCACCCCATGCGTTGTGTTATGTATGGTTGTATAGGCGAGTCGTATTTCGGGAGGGTGTGCCTTGTATTCTTTAGTGTGTCAATGATTTTTATTGGTTAGTGAGTCTTTATGCGATGGACGTATTATTGTATTGTTAAGGGACACGGATGGCTCTTCACGGGATGAAGTGAACAAGGCCCTACAATAGAACACCGTCATGACTGAAAGCATTTATTGAAAAGCACTGTGTCCAGGGAGCGCTAAAAACATAGTTACGGATTTTCTTAAGGGTTAGGGGCGAATCTTCCATCCAAATACGCGATGGTGTCGCTGGATTGACGTTTATTAATTCAAGGCAGGGATGTCTGGTGGCCAGAAGGGCAAATAAGGAGAATTGGTACCTAGGAAAATTGCGGTGGTAAAAATTTTCCACGTCCTTGATAAGTATGGTAGGGAAACTAGGGAGCATAAGTTGTATAAGGATGTAAAACTTCAATCATAGATTATACTATCTACACCAATGAAGATTTTTTAAAAATAACCAAGTGACGATGGGAGAGGAGAATCAGATGGAATCAGCACATTCACATTTTAACAAATCCTGGTCATCATAATATGCGAAACAGCGGCCAAAACCTAATGGGAAGTAAGATAGACAGCAGTCTGAAGTACACTACATACCACTATAACCTGCAGGAATGAATTAGGAATGTTGGAAGCGGTGGAGAAAGTAGAACGAGTATCAACAACACTACCATAAGTACTGGAGCACCAAGAGCACTCAACTGCAAATGACACAGAGACCGTTGGCCCATGAAAATGTATTAGCAGCAAAAAAAAAACGATAATACTTAGGGAGGAATGGGAAAGGAATAGGCAGGAGGAGATTGATGGACCTACCCTCCGCTCCGACACCGAATATAGTTCCTTGGGTAATAAAAAACGCAGTAAAATACATTATTATGTCACGTTCATCTGTAAAGGTTACAAAGAGAGATATGGTCACACCATCTTACATGGTGATTGAACCTCGCGCTCAAATGAGTAGAGATTTCATAAGGATAATAATATAAACCAGGGAGAAGGGAGCAAAAGGCAAAAGGACCGATTATTAATTAAAGCCATGACAGTCCACTACTCCTTATACGAAGATGGTTGTCCTTTACAGAAAGTACTCAACAGGATATCTGGATGGATGTAAACTGAAAATCATTGATTACCTGGATGCCTGCACTGAATGCCAATTGTGCCAACTGCGAATGCATGTGATGTACCTATTGAGAAATCGATACTCGCGATTTAATGTTTGAATGCGCATGGAACTCCAAAAATAGCTGGTCAAGTGATATCTTCTTACACTAAGCGCTTGGAGTATAAACTCATAATTCTCCTAAATTAGGATAGCGATAGGCATTACTCTGCGACAGGAAATATCAGTTCAATACGTAGCCTCCCACTGCGACTACTTTGATTTGAGTACTTCTCATGGTTCTGGAAAGCTTTTGAAAAAGATTATCCGGAACGGTTCCACTTTGCCACACTGTGGTGCAATTTCAACCAGTACCAATACCTCTTCCACTTCGCTGTGGTTTCCGAACTCATCTGAATTCCTTTATCCCTCCACAAACATTTCTCATTTAATCGACCTCCCCTTTGATGATGGCAAAAGACAGGGATGACGGTTTATCCAATAATATCCATTCTATTAACACTGATTTCCCTCAATAATTTGTAAATTTATAACACTGTAACCGCAAGTTTCCTTAAAAAAAGCAAAAAATCGTGGAGGGGACAAATGCTATTTTATCCGCCAGAAATATACAGGGGTTCTCTTGACCCCGCAGCACCTGCGGAACACATTCACAGAACTAGAAGTGTGTTAATGACTTATGCAAGTGCGTGTTTGGAATTTTAGTAGGTAGATGAAAATGTAATTAAGTCACGTCATGATAACCGGCGGGGCTCATTTCCATTTCGACGATTAGGTAAACAGGAAAATTTTACGTTATTAGGACGAGGAAAGCCTCAGAGAAAAACTTCACGGTTAAAATGAGACGGTCTCTGGTAGTGTTTCCGAATTAGGAATAATTGGGCCATACTTTTTTGAAAATTCGGAGCGTTACATCACCGTGATCAACGAATTTTTTATTTCACAAATTAAGGAAGATGAATATGACACAGCGACCATATGATTCTAAGAGGACAAAGCCACGCACACATGGCAAAGGTCTCTATAGACGCCGCCCGTAGTACGGGCATTGCTTCTCGTGTTCTCGAACATGTAATATGGACGTCCCATGGCCCCCATTCTTACTGTCTGTAATATCTCCTCGAGCCAATCCAGATTTGAAGACAGCAATCCAAAATGGAACTGATTAGTGCCAAACGGCTCATGGGGGAAGTTCCAGGACCTTCTCCAAGAATGTATAGCCCAAGAAGGACGTCAATTGTTTGACGTAATTTTTTTTAACAATCAAATAAATTTCCCTTTCCTTTCTACTTTTTGGGCGTAATTTTATCCCCATACCATCCAAATTAACAATTTATCCAATAGTTAAGTCAAAAATGGAGAATGGGAAGAAAAAACGAAATGATAATCATCATGTATAAATAAAATTTATTAGTTTGTAACAAAATATTTACAGCTCTTTGGTCATCACAAACTGTAATTATATAAAAAATAATTGGATTTCATCCACATTCCTCCACTGATTTGCTGTAAGAGGTAGCTTAACGATAAAGACGCTCTAAACCTTATTTATAATGGGTGTAGGCCTATATAGAACATAATGTTGTATAACAAAGTAACTTGGGAAAAGTATATTCAGCATTCCAGCCAGGAATTTTGTTGGATTTCCAAATATTGATACCCAATCATCTAAACACACAGAATCTGATTTAGCGAGACTTTTCATCCTAAACGATAACACACTTACTGTAGTTATACGAGTCTAAAATCATCTGCAACACGCTGAAAATTCCACCACTCAATTGCAGTATTACCAACCCAATACTCCATCCTTGCGTGCTCTTCCTCTTATAATTCATGTAGGCCTAAAAACATGGTTACCGTACCGTACTCTTTATACGTTCATCTTACTTGAGGAATATACTTCAGTGCCGTTATTATCACTTTGTTGTACGAGCAATAATACAGAAAATCTAACCACTCGATCACATTTAATCCGGCTAATATTACAATAATTAATGAAAACGTAAAGATTAGCGTTAATGTTACTCGTCCAAACATTGTAACAATTTGGTTCCCCTTTTCGTATACGAAACACTGGATTACGGTCACTATCAGTGCGGAAATACCGTGAATGTTATAAACTACATCGTTAATCTTGACTGGAATTAAACCCCTAGGATGTCTACGGAAGTATTCGTCCTGTATTTCTCCAACAAAAAACACGTTCAGGATGAAAATTCCATACATACAGTATCCAACGATGTTTAATGAGACGAAGTCGAAATTTAAACCGATCACGCTGGAAAAAATATTTGGTAGTCAGTGTTGGTCAAAGAAATTGGATGTTTACCTTTTTCTTTTGTAGTTGAGGAATATTTGTGGATAGTACGAGGCACCCCATGACAGTATGTAAATCCATCCAAAAATTTTCGATAAAATGTCTAAGTAATGATGTTTAAAGACGTTTACGATAAGATACAACGGTTTGAATCTGAAACAAGTTTTTGAATTAGTTTTTGTACCACACCATTTTTTTTTGTTGAATATCGTTGAGGGAATTGCATCCAAACTAGATTTGTGAGTAACCCTTTATCATTCAACGCTAATATGTAAGTTAGTTCGATTTAGTTGTGCCGTATACGTCTTAATGCAAACAGGGTGCGTGAACGTGTAGTTAAAAAGGTGGTGAGTCCAATTTTTGATCTTTTACGAATGTTTTATTTAATACATTACAGTATTGTGCAGGTGCACGTTTGCTATTTCTCAATTAAGTAAATATATTTTTTCTCATAATCAGGGGTGGGCAGTCGCAAAATACTTGTATTGAAAATACAGTATTTCAAATACATTTGTATTTTGTATTTTGTATTTTATGATTTTTCCCCAAAGTATTTTGTATTTTGTATTTCAAATACTCTCTTATGAGTATTTTGAATTTTGCATTTGAAATACATTAATGTATGTATTTTCACTGCAATGTTAACGATAGGTTCAGACTGAATTCTAAGAACATATTTTCAAGAACCTACCCATAAAACTTTCCTAGAAACGTCTAACTAAATCTCCCAAAAAAACACCCCGTATGCGTATAGGTATTTTTGTATTTCAAATATTGTATTTGTATTTTGTATTTTTAAAAATAATGTAAAAGTATCTCGTATTTTATATTTCAAATACATTTCTAGGAGTATTTTGTAATTTGTATTTGAAATACGTTAGTGCATGTATTTTGCCCAGCCCTGCTCATAATGAAGAAATTTTGATTGCAATTATCAATTGTAGATTCTTCAATGCAACACCCTGTATAATGTGACATAGTATAGTAAAGGTAGTAAGGACAATGGAATAATATTACCAAAGAACGTAGTATATATATACGTTCTTTGATATTACTTTAGATTTTACCAGATTTATCTGTAGCTTTTACGTACAACCGATTTTGAGTTTAATTAAACTTGTATGAGTATAAAATGAATATTATTGGCTGTTACTTTTTTAGTACACAAAGGGTAGGTCGAGGGGTAGGCAGTTCCAAACTTTTAATGTTTTTACACTGGGACCAATATCGTCACCTTCTCAAATGGAACATTCAAGAAATACATCATAAATGGTGTTATAATTTGTCATAACAATTAAGGATTTAATTTGCCACGTGAAGTTAACCACCCCCCTCCCCCCAAACTCAAAATTTACAATTTTTTTAATTTCCATCGTTTGTTGGTCATTTGTCGCTTTTTTGGCTATTTTTTAACGTTTGTCGGTTTTTAAAATTCACAATATTAAAATGTGAAGTTAGTCCCTTAACTTTCAAAATTTACAACTTTTTGCTTTCAATCGTTTAGTACCTGTTTATAGGATATTTTTTAGGTTTGTCGATTTTAAATTGTCCTATAATACTTATAGATTTAATTACCACATGAAGTTATAGGCACCCAACTTTCAAAATTGCCATTTTTTGTTGGTCATTTGTAGGTGTTTTGGGCCATTTCCTATCGTTTATCGGTTTTTAATATTTATAATAATTAACGATATAATTAACGTGTAAGGTAAGCCCCACTTATTTTCGAAATTTATAAACTTTTTGCTTTCAACCGTTTGTTGCGCTTTTGTATACGGGGTGTTTTTTGGGAGCTTTAGTTAGACATTTTTGGAAAAGTTTTATGGATAGGTTTTTGAAAATTTGAACTTAGGGGGCACTCTGAAAACCGAATCGATGTAAAATATTTTTAAAATGGCGGCACTTTCGAAAATGTCAGAAGTAGCTAGTAACTTGGTTATTTTAAATGGCAACCCCTATTTTTAATTGCATTTTTGAATTCTCCGTGAAATTTCTGTTCTGTTAATAACCACATGATGGTTTTTAAGTTATTGTCACTTTTTAAAATAAAATTGCAGATGCAGACGGTACCTTGAGCATTCATTACTTGAAAACCGTTATAGTTATGGCAACCGAGTTTTCACCAGCGCATAGAGCAAGAATAGGGCTTTCTCAGAAATAATGCCTATATTGTGTGCAGGGGCGCCATCTTGTTGGTAATACATAGCAATTCATATTCCTGCAGGAACAACAATATTGCGTAAAATTTCTAAATAACGTTGTGCATTCAAATTTTCTGGATAAATGTGGAAACATAACATGTTATTTTTCAACGTTTTCCTAAATTTGGCATCGTCTGACCAAATAATGTTCTCCAACAATTTAGCATTAACTCAATTCGTCTTGGGAGGTCGCCTGGTTGCATCGAATGCACATTATGGTAAAAAAATGGGCGATAATGGTAATTTTTAAGATTTTTTGGATGCAGCTAATATTCACGAAAATTCACGTAGAATCCAAAAATGCAATAAAAAATAGAACTTGCCATTTAAAATAACGAAGTTACGTGTATAAATTTTCAAAAACCCCTCCTATAAAACTTTCCCATAAACATAAACTAAAGCTCCCAAAAAACACCCTGCATGTTTATGCCATTTTTTTTAATTTTTCGGATTTTAATAATTAATTAAGCTCTTTTATCACAATATGAAGTTAGTCCCACAACTTTATAGAATTTATTATTATTAAATAATGCAAAACACAATAGAGCTGCTTATTGTAGATCAGTTAGAAAACTTTGTCCTAAGTGAACAGGAGCATCAATATTAACAAGAAGGCGGCGCCCCCCGCCCCATCTCAGTAAGGTACTGTTTAAACGCCCGTTGTGGTAATCGATGGATTGGAAGAATGGGATGAATTACATTTCATACAAATCTCCATATTATTTAACATCTTTCACTTTTCCTTTGGCGCCATTTGAAATTTGTACTTTGTACTTAAAACTCCTCTGCCCTCTTTTGAGTAAAGCGTCAGCAATGTTAGTGAATACGTTATTTTTGTTCCCCAAAACTTACTTTCGTCAATATCGTTTTGGTTCCCGAGTTATTTCGACGATCGAGTTTTAAAATGGACACACTGTGTAGGTACCATTAGAGTTACGAAGGAAATGGATTTACACAGTTTTAATTTTTGAGTTTTTGAGGCTCATTGTTTTTGAGGGAAAAGGGTCACATTTCGGCACGTCAAAGAGTGAGCCCACATCCTATGTCTGGAAAGTTTTATTGTAATCATCCCTCAAACATCCTCATAGCAAAGTCTGTCCAAAAGTATTTGTTGATCGGATCTAATTATAAAGGTCACACGGTATTTGTTCCTAAGCTCGTTGTACATCGGTGTTCAACGATATGAAGGTCAAAGGTTCTCAGTGACAAAGTGATCATTCAATATATTTTAGACAAAAAGTGTGAAGGTTGCAAATTATCACTTGGTACCGATTACGTCATTTCGATTCAAGGTTAGGTTTACAATAAATATCACTCCACGTGCTCGGAAACTTGAGCAATACACGTTCAAAAAAAAATTTACTAAAAATTCTTACTTAACGGTGTCATCGGCCGTCGAGATGACAACCTCCGTATGTCCAGCTGATGCAGCTTCAATAAAAAACTGATGCGTACTATTTACAGGATCTACAAGTAAAATTGGAGGCTCGACGTTAACGATATCCTTGTTTTGTATTAAAAACTCCAATATCGTGTTATACTCATCCGTCTCATTAGAACACCTTCAACAAACAAAACAGATCAAAAACGCACACACAAATACAATTATACTTACGTTACTTCCAGATCAACACCATGCTCCTGCTCTAGTTCAAGTAACAGATTTTTGGTCGATAATGTGAAATTACAATACGATATCGATTGAGCTAAAAAAACATTCCAAAATTTATATTTAAACCTTTGTACCAATTCCAAAATATCTACCGAACGTGACGAGTGTTAGAAGTAGCAATGTTTTCATTGTAAAGTCTTCTATTCTCTCCATTCTTTGGTGTGATTATTCAAATAATGTAATCGGCGAAAACGGAAATACGAATCTTATCTGTAAAAGAAAAGGGAAATTAATTGAAACTATTCTTATCGTTATCAATAGTATTGATATTAAAATGTTAGTCTGAAGGTTTGAAAAATATGTTCAAATGTTTTTAGGACGAAACCGCAAAAGTTGGCAAAAGTATTTTTTACCGGTTTGTTTAAGGTCATTGTGTTTTCGACCTGTTTCCCATAGATCTCTTTCCACTCTAGCTTCTAAGTACTGCCACACCGTAGAGGTGGTAGGAAATGGTAATACCCTCGAACTCTTAACGGTGTGGTCGACTGGAATAAAAGCCAATGAGAACGCCGAGGTGTTAGTCCACATGGTCCCAAAGTGTTCAGATACCTCAAAATAGCCATGTTCAGTATAACGCTGGATGGAGCTTGATGGTAAATTGTGTTCATGTGAGAGAGGGCCTTCCGCACTTTGTGCACAGGGCTTTCAAGGAAGAGCTAGCGCTTGTTTGAGGGCCTATTTTTTGGTCACTGTGAACTCAACAAGCACATTCAGCGTATGGTCTTGCAAAAGATGCTACACAGACGATGAGATAGCAAACCACTTGGTGGTGACTTTAAGGAATCTGACGAATAGCGTAATGGGCACAGGTACGTGGCTTAGTTTTTGAAGAAGAGTAGGTACATGTGTTTTCCATAGTCGTATTGAGTTCCAGAAATTACGATGTGTTGGCGATTATACGATGAGAGGTGTTAGACGATTTCAAAAGAAATAATAGTTATTAGATATGGAGATCTTGGAGGTCTCCAACCCATCCATGCTGGGAGATTGTGTTGATATCGAAGATGTTTTTCATTCAAAACAAGGTTTTCCAATTGATCAACAATTAATGACTCGATTGTTTTCCAAGATCCCTATTTCATAGAGGACCAATAATAGAATTTCTGAAAATTGGAAATGATACAGTTATTTCGTGTAAATTTTGACCGTTCCATTACCTACAGGTTGGTTTGTTTACGTTTTCATTTAGATAATGAGCGAATTCGTTACTAAAACAAATATTCTTTTGTGGTAAGAGGCTCGCAGCATTAATAAAAGACAACTTACATCATACAAAACCCATAAACAGAAAACAGTCTACTGGCATTAAACGATAAAACAATGTCTTTCGGCTCACTCGGCATAAAACCCAACTTACAACATACAAAACCCATAAATAAAAGAGAGTCTATTGTCATTAAACAACAAAACAATTTCCTTCGGTTCACTGAGCATAACACCTAAACTTTCAACATATAAAACTGATAAACAAAAGAGAGTCTACTGTCATTAAACATCAAATAAATAATAAATAAATCTCTACAATCTCTACAATGCCGAGCGAGGCGAAGGCGAGTTCGGCACAAATCCAAACCATGTCATAAAATACCCATTAACAAATGACAGTAATTCATTAAACAATAAAACAAACTCCTTGGGCTTACTCAGCATAAAACTCAAATTACAACATATAAAACCCATAAACAAAAGACAGTCTATTGTCATTAAACGACAACAAAATCTTTACCAATGCCTCGCATCATACAAAACCCATAAACAAAAGACGACCTACTATCATTAAAAATATCTCCCTCGGCTCACTCGGCATAAAAACCAACTTACAACATACAAAACCCATAAATAAAAGAGAGTCTACTGTCATTAAACAACAAAACAACAGTCTTCTCTCTGCAACTACAACAAATTGTTTTTTTATAGTACCTATTTGGCTCGCAGTATTAATAAGTTTGCGCATCAACCGAAGGAATTCAGTGACAGTCAGGAGACCAACTAACATCAAAATCGATAGTGGAATTCCTATGCATTCTAACTGGGTGGTGAAGAATCGGGCCACAGTGGAATGGAAGGCCAAGCCGATCGACAAACAAGAGTGGAATCGAAAAACCCGAAGATGACTTTTTGACTACCCAATGTATTTTAGGACCCATTGCTCAAAGAACAATTAGTGTTAAACCGCTAAAAACAGATAAGTACTGGAAATGATCCATAAATCAGCCGTCTAAAAGAAGAACTAAAAAGCTCCTGGCAATAATTGCGGAATTTAGCGGAATGCTCTTGTCAGTAGAGCACTAACTAAGAATGACACGAACGAACAAACAACATATCACGTTTGATAGAATGAAACTGAAGTCGAACTTGCATTCAAGGATTTTTCACAATTTATCGAAATTTCACCTTCTAAATGTAAAAAGGCAAAAATTTTTGAAAGCCTCCTCAATGAATGGGTTGCGAACATAATTTCGTCCTAAAAAAACAAATCGTGTAAAATATTCTATTTCAAAAAAGTTAAGTCTTTACAAAGGATGAAAGAAAAAGTATTTTAAAATTTTGAAAACGTGAAAATAAATACGTCAAGGCAAATTTTGCCAAAATACATACAGTGAGGACCAAAAGTTTGGAATAATGGATTTTTTTCGTTTCCTGTCAGAAATATCAAAAAACTATTGGACACGTCAAATTGATTTTGGTCATGGAAAACATTTTGCGATAATTTTCAATTTTCCAACTCCCACCCCTTCTGTGCAGTGACGTCATCAATTATTTTTTTAAATGACAACACCCCACTTTCTTAACGGCTTTCAATAAATTATAAAACGGCGATTTCAGCAAATATACACATTCTACCTTTTAGGTGCAGATTTTACGAGATATTAATTTTTTAAAATAGAAAAACCAGAAAAACGTCAAATAGTGTTGTCAACAAATACACAAATTTTATTTGTAAAAATAATGTTAAATGGTTTTTTCTTTTAGTAACAATAATTATCTTAAACAATAATTAGAGTAAATTTTCAAATTGAAACGCATTTTCTTCTTAACAGTACGCCAATCGCGCTTGAAACTCTGTGCAAACATTTTGCAAAGTTTCTGGTTGTATTGCAGTCATTTCCTGTCTTATTTTTTCTTTCAAGTCTTCGATATTATTCGGTCGATTGAAGTAAACTTTACATTTAATATATCCCCATAAAAAGAAATCCCGTAAGAGTCAGATCTGGAGACCGAGTCGGCCATTCAATAAACGTTCTTTTTTGATGTTTTTCTATTTAAAAAAATTAATATCTCTTCAAATCAGCACTTAAAAGGTGTAAAGTGTATATTTGCTGAAATCGTCGTTTTATAATCTATTGAAAGCCGTTAAGAAAGTGGGGTGTTGTCATTATAAAAAATAATTGATGACGTCACTGCACAGAAGGGGTGGGAGTTGGAAAATTGAAAATTATCCCAAAATGTTTTCCATGGCCAAAATCAATTTGACGTGTCCAATAGTTTTTTGATATTTCTGACAGGAAACGAAAAAAATCCATTATTCCAAACTTTTGGTCCTCACTGTATAGATAAAACAGCAATTTTGCAGATATTTCTCCACACAAAGATCTGCCCATAGGTACATATTTTCGAGAATAATCGACTATATTCATTGTTATCCGAACAAGTCGGTGTCCGTAGAAAAGTTATTCTGTTTCCGAAATTTTGTCTTAGTTGACGTGATTTTGACTTCAGGTTCAAGATTTGTTGCACCCATTGAATTCAAAAATTAAAGTTTTGCCCAAACATCCCACGTTTTAACAACGGTAAGCAAAAAATACTAATTTTTTGAAAACTGTAGATACTTACATATTTTGTGCCGCTTTTGCAAATCGACGTAGGTACCTAAACAAAGTGAGGATGTTACTCTGAATAATAAGTGAACTTTGAATGATCACGGGACATAATTGTTTACGTTAATGATGGTTTCTATTAACACTTATCTTTTTGTAACAATATAAATATACGAGATTGATTTAAATGTTGACAATAGTGATATACGGTCAATCAATTCCTTTCAGATCAACAATAATAATATAATTATTAATAAAGTTACAACCAAAATAATTATTATAATCTAGGGCATGTTTTTCTATTCTTTGGAATTTTGATTATTTTACCAAATTACGTGAAGCTTATCCCAATTTTGCAAAAATTTGTTCGTGTTGCATTTCAAAATGGAATTGTTCAGCTTATTCAACACGAAGAACATAATTAACCAAAATCTACTTACTTTTTTTTTATTAATCCATTACGATTAACTTTAAGAATTTGAATAAATGGCACACACTTTTTATTAGTTGATTACTGAAACATCATATACTTAATGAACTTCATAATTAATAAAATACGATAAATCGAACACGTTCCGGTTCAGTGGAATTACGTTCAATTCGTGGAGATAATTTTGATTCAGTATTGCAACAAATCTTGCGCAAGGCGTTAATCGTACGTTATTTATCAAAGCGCGGTACAATGAAAGAATTATTAATTTATAGATCAAATTTATTGCAAAGTGGAACATTGCCCTAAAAACCTATCAACTAGTAGGTACATTTTGAAACAATTTTTCCACACAAAACTGGACTAAAAATGTAATTTTCAACAAATATATGTCATTTTGTAATCATCCAATTTTCTTAGTAATTACCTAACACACAAATTAGTTTAAATTGTTTTGCATAGAGCACAGTTGTTTACTGAAACTCTAAGCATGGCGCAGTGTAAGTTTTATAAAAGTCACCGGTGACGCTAATAGATCAATTAAAGGATAATTATAAAACATTCTTGAAGGAATATTTTGTTGGAAAATTAACGCCCCATAAAAATTTCAAATTGCGAAGAAATTAAAAGCAATTTTCCACTAAAGGAAAGGTTACCGAAAATTACAATATTTTACAGTGCAATTTTCAATTTTCAAAACGTGGAAATGTTCCAAGGAATTCGTCAAGAATGAAGCTCAATGCTTCTCCACCTAGTAATAGTAATGAAAACGATGGCATATGAACCTATTTTTTTTACAAACTCGTCTGGTATTTCGCAGTCGTGTCAGAAGATATGAAAATCATGAAAGTGGAATTGAACATTTTGGCAACAAGAAAGTCAACAAGGGAAATTCTGTCTTCTTTCATTTTTCAAATCAGTGTTGTAAAGGTTTCGTTGTCTTCCTCCACTAATTGCATTCTCTATCTTCAAGATCATTTGTGCTCATATCGTCATCTACCTTGTTTTTCCAGCACCTTACTTTTGACCATGATAGACTTTCTGGGACTGGAAGTTTGCTGATGATGGCAGCTATGCTGCCGAAACGCGTTCGATTCATTAAATTAGTATTGTGGTTTTTGCTATAATGGACTTTCTTTAGACCTACTGATAGTGTATGTATGTTTTTGTTTCCTTTTTATCAATTGTTCTAGTTTGTTTGGTATAGTACGTCGACTTCTACTATTTCTTATTAGCGGAAGATTCCTTTCTTCTTCTCCGTGTTCTCGTTCTCCCTTAATTACGATCTTTGTTGGGTTAACAATTTTTCTCGGTCTTCTTTCCACTCTTTTGATCTTATTTCTTATCTTGGGTTTTTAGGTAGATATAAATAATTGTTAACACTTGTCACGATTTCTTCGATTAGACTCAAAAATGTTTCTTAAACTTGGAACATTTCTTTTTTATATTCAAATTAATGGTCGGTATGCATTGGAAAGCTATTATTGAACTGTAACAAGTGAATAACGACAGCATTATCAGTTACTCAAAGTGGATAACGTGATAGAGGTTGTTGAACTCGTCAAAACTAACACTTTTATTTAAGTAATTTTTTTCATTTTGGCTTTTGTTTTCGAATATATGGACCTTTTTTTGTTTTTTTACAAATCTGTATAACTCCATTATTTGTACTCGAATTTCAAAAAATCAAATTTTTTTGGAATCAACAGTTTAATATCTACAACGTTTGTTCAAAACTTTTTTACAAAAAATGTAGAACAGCAAAATGGTCATTTTAAATTATAGTAGTAGAGTAAATTTTGTGTTATTCAATTTCCAAAATTTAAAATGACTGCCATTTTGCTGTTTTTGTAAAAAACACCCTGTATAAATACACATTTCGGAGCCTATGCTCACCACGTGAGACTGCTGTCAGAATTACGAGGGTATCGCGAGCTGAAGGATGGCAATTGATCTCATTCAGTCGATCTCGACAAGGTATCAGTGGATAAGGGAGAGTAGTACATCTGTTAAAATTTTGAACCCAAGAAATGGTGGAAATTGTTAGCATATGTTTGTTGGTTATTTTCAACCATAAAAGTAACTTTCTTATAGATATTTCTGCTGTTATTCAGAAATTGTTGTAATGTGAGGTACCTATATGAAAAGCACACACTTTGGACCAGTGAGGAGTGATACACAGTGAGACTATGCTAATTCCAATTTTTGATGCCAGAAATAGAGCAGTGTTTGTCGTAGGGGACAATATATTTAAAGAAAGGAATACATTATACAGGGTGGCCCATCGAAAATAGTCCAGCAAAGGTTTATGGCTTTGTATGTGAAAATTTAAAAAAAATCCTCAGACTCGTATTCTTTTATTTTCAGGGGACTAATTTACACATTAATTCCATCACTGTAACTTCAACTCCGTAGCGGAGGCGGCATCTTCCCTTATTTTTTTCAAATGAGAAGGTGTATGTTGTGAACTTGTGATACATCTTTTTAAATAGATAAAACTTGGACCGACCCTTTCGTCTCTAATTCTTGAGGAAGGTTCGTAGAGTAGCAAAAGCTATGGTTAATTTCACCTAATCCCTTATCCTTGGTGAAGGTAATATTCACTAAATTCGCTATTGTCATCCTGGTACGGCGCCCTGGTCCCTTGTCTTGAGTACAGTTAACATCCCCGTAAATTACCAAGAATTATTGAAACTGTGCGTAATAATTAATTTGTTTGTAATTCCGACACCCTAACCGAAACCTTATCTCATCAGTTGTTAGCTACTCTTAAGAAACTCGATAATTCCGACCGTTTCCTTACTAATGGGTTTCTCGAAAAAATTCAGAAGCCACGGCGGGTGGGCCTATTAAAACCTATCGATGTTATGGAAGAATCTCGAGCTATAGAGTTGATTGTTACCACTATCACAAAAATTCATCCCCTTTCCCCTATGGAAAATGAAGAAATAAATTTCAAAAAATAAAAAAATGCATGGAGCAGATTTTGCGAAAATCGATTTTTAATTTTTGACCAATTTTGGGTACCAATAAATTGGCCACGTTACATTTTTGTTCCTTATCAATAAATTATAGGTAAGTAAAAGATCTGGCCATCCTTCGGCTACAATTTTAATTAAGTTAAACCGTTCTTGAGCTAGAGGCTAAAAAGTAAATGCTATATTGGCCGCGATTTTCTAGCAACAATCGAAAAACGGCATTTTACTTGCAACCATGTCTACTAACTTTTCACCAAGTGAATTAGTTTGGGTTAAAATTTGAATGTTTGGGCCGATTTGGGTAGAAAACATGTTTTACAGATGAAGTTTTTTTATAACCTAGGCCTTAATTTTGCTTCACAGCCATCACGTTCGCACCCACAGACAAACATTTTTCAAAATAGCGGTTTTGGACTCAGGGAGGGGGGCTCAGAACGTCAAAATTCATCAAAATCTCCAGTTTACTTTCCCTACGTAGGTATATTATTCCCGGGAAAGAAAAAATTGCAACTCTTTCAAAGAACTTAAATTAACAATATTGTCTAGATAAAGGTAACTCACCCCTTTGTCTTCCTTTAACCTCCCATCATGCCTTAATTGGAAAGAACGAACTCAAACCTATAACAAATGAACATTTTCATTCAATAAAAATGAAAAATTGCACTCACTTTGTCACACCTTCAGTAGTACCATCCGTGGTTATTTTTCTGTCCCTGAAGAGAAGAACAAATTAGCAATTGTCCTTCTAACCTTTAGATAAACTCTGTGTGACAATAATGCACTTTTGGGAATACTTTTGCACACAACGTCAATATTATGCAATACGAATTGGTCGTAAATCAAAACTAATCATTTCATTTATAACGGACGGTGCTCATAAATTGACTTGAGTATCTCCACTTAAACTTGAACACGTGGGAATTTGAGTGTAATAACACTATTTACATAAACATTTTAACGCGCTCTTTTAATAACCGAACTTATACCTCCATTTCTTTGGGCACGCGCACGCATTAATACTTAAATTAAGAGTCACCCCCGCAAATTGATCAATCTCGTCTCTCTCTGTAAGATGTATGTATACAAACACGAAACATCTGTTTTGTCAATTCAAGGTTGTTAGTAAGTACATCTGTGTTAAATTATAATTTATTTCATGTTAAAACACATACGTCAATTGTCTTAGTCATTCACCCTAAGCATGGGAAATTAAAGTTTATGACGTTGAAGGGATACTAGTAATTGAAAAGTTTTTTGGCCAAATTTCAAAATTTTATTTATTACTTTGCAAACATTAAATTGACAATTTGAAGAATGATTTATGTTTAGACTTTGGGTTCCCTGGTGCAGTTTCCTGAATCGAAACGTTCATTGAAGGTATCATCAAACGCTTCAAGGGCACTGGAAAATTGAAATGAAGTATACGGTCCTGCAAGAACGAAAACCACACTTACAAAAAGCGGTAAAAATGATCAAACTGAAGACAATCTAAACTATAACTGAATTATGTGAACGTCCTTTTATGAAATTCTTTGTAAATCAATTCCAAGGGATAGGTATGGCATGAACCCAGTGCCTTTGATACAAAAACCAAAATGAAACGTTAATATCATAAATGAGTTAAACAGAAAGAGAAGGAAATGATGATAAACAGTACATATTTTCAAAAGAAGGACGTAGAAGGGAACCTGGAGATCACGGGATGCAACATATATTAATGAAATTAATCATTTTTCTAATTGAGAAGGATGAACAAAGATATGCAACAGATAAGTATAAGAATCACTTTCTGCTAGGAGTAAAAATGAACCGAGAGGTTTGAAGGGTAAAAAATGATGGAAAGAAAATGAAGGAGCATTGCAAAAGGAAGAAGAAAAAAGACAGTACAGTGAAAAACTGAATAACAAGTTAAGGACCTTACGGGCACTAACAATCAGTAAAAGAAGAGTTCAATGAAGTGAGTAATAAAAACAAGAAATGGTATGACCAAGAGTGCAAAATAGAAGTGGAGAGAAAAAGAATTTTAAGATTAGAAATGTTAAAAGCTGAAACAAATGAAGCAAAGTCGATATATAATGAACAACGAAAGAAATGTAAGGAACTATTACGAAAAACTAATAACAAGGGCAAATTCACATGTAATCTACCTGGGAATGAACTTTGAAAAAATTTATTTTCCTACATAAGAGCCTGCAACAGCTGCTGTGCACTTATTTTAACGTTTCACCAACTGACTTAGGAAAAAATTCTTTCGTCCGCCTTGCAAAATATTCACCACTTCATCATCGTAAGAAAATCTTCCTCTTCTGATATTTTTTTTAGATCTTTGAACAGAACGAAGCCACACAGGAGCAAGACATTAAGGTGCGGAGAGAAGCCACAATCAGTACTAATCTGCTGCACTCTGCGCGCTTCATGCAGAAACAAAGTTTTGTACTTCCACAAATCCCGTCTTTTCTCCATTGCCATCTTCTTGAGATTTTTATTGATGTTTCCATATGTTGCGTTCTTGCTTTTTTTGGGTCCTTCTGAGCCTATTGCATGGATTCCTGCTTTATGGGAGAGTATCCTAATGATGTATTCAAGTTTCGTCTCCTTAAACAATGCGCGGCAGAACGTTTTCATTTTGCTCCAAATCAGTCAAATGTTCTGCACAAACTTCTCTTCTCAACAGTTTCTGTTCAGGCGTCAACGTCACACCCCTTTTCATGTATAAATTATTGTGAAAAATGCTTAAAACTGTTGTTCGAATGTTTTGGGTTCATAGCAACAGTCGTAACTCTTTCAATCTGGAGAACAATTCATGCCGTTGCGAAGGACCTCAAAAATATTTTAACTAATACAAAGATCTTATTGCGAATTGGATTTTTAAAATGGCGGCTAAGTGTTTTAACATTTTAACGAAGCCGTTGAGCTCAGGTCGTCAGAATCATACCTAGCCTAAAAAATATCCATAACGAAATGGTGGTGGATACTGTTCAAGTGAAATATTGGCGCTAACAGTTGAAATAGGGCGGGAAATCTTTTAATAGTGACCCAAACTGTAGAACATCTCTGAAAGAAGAAACTGAAGAAATCGTGGATATCTCAACTCCCTTACAGTGCAATAAAGCATATTAAAATTGTTTTTTATTTGGCGTGCCCACCATGTTGATTGTGCAGGAAATGTTAGTTTACACCATGTCAACCTCAAATATTTCCTAGCAAAAGCAGTATTGCACACGTAATTATTAAATAAATAGAAGAAACTTTACAGATTTACTACATTATATTAGATCATTCCAATCACTTGCACTCACCAGTGCACCCTGTCCATTTTACACCAAGTACAATATACAAATAGAGACACCAGGTGCAGATGGCAATTAAAGAAATGAAGAAGGCGAAATATACTGAACACGTTTGAGGTTCCATCCCAAATACTGCATTGCAACAAAATATTTAAAATGTGGGTATAGTAAGTACCCATTGAAGTTCATCTCGCTCCCGCAACAAACCAAATTAAAAAAATTGCAATTTTATTAAACAAATTATAAACGAAACAAAACAAAAAGTTATAAATGAAATAAAATTCAATAGAAGCTATAAAAGAATATATTTGGTAGAACATTCCAAAAAATTGTCCATATAATCCAAAAACCTAAAACCCATCATCTTATTAGTTTACAATTCCTTCACATTCTTGGTTATAACAAAAATGCACAATCTTTCGCACTCATTAACGTGGAAATATTTAATATGTTCCGCAATGTAAAAGAAAAATGTTAACGCCTAAGTTTTCAGTTTTGCAGTGAGCATTTTGTGGCAGTGAGTTAGCTAAGGGGCACCCCTTTTTTGGGTTTATGTTAGGTTGTCTAAAGAGAATTCGTGCTGTAACATTTTCTCTTTTCAATTTTGAATTATAGACTTTCTTAATATCGTAACTTCCTTATTTAATCGATCACTCAAATACTTTGTAATTACCTTTCAAGTATCTAAGGAATTGCTTGTTATTGACACAATATAACTATTTATTGAGTTTCGCAACGTAATTGTGGCTAAAATTAGCTGTATTATTTATTTTCGATGATTGGCTATTAACTCCTGTGGCGGAAATAATCAGCTAACTAAGTGGAGGATGAGTAGGTACAAGCACAAATTTCACATCTTATCTAGTGCTAATAATTTATTAAATGCGTCATAATTATCGGTTAGGTCGTTTATCAACGAAAGAAAGAAAAAGTGTCTCTCCCCAATCGATAGAACACAAAAATTTGATAACACCCGTGTTCTTACGTAAGACGTTAAGCGTTTTTAAATTAGGCCAATTACAAATTAGGCCGATTTAAAATGCTATAATTAGATGTTTTAATTACATATAAACTTCAGTTATAAATAATTGCATTAAATTTGAACTCTAGATACTCTTCTTCACGCGTAATTAGACTTTAGACGGCACCGACGCTGATTTGTCGAATTTTATTGATGATTAATTTATGACTGACGACGCTTTGAACTTCGCAGTAAATTTTCATAAACTTATCGATCTCGCCTGACACCATGATTAGTTTGGCGGGTTGCCTATTTTTTCGATCAAAGTTGACATGCCGTTGCGGCTTCTCCAATATTATGGTAATGTGGTCCAAAATATTCAAGATTCGGTTTCATTCGAGTATTTGTTTTTTTTTATTTAAACATATCTTACCTTATGATTCATTTTTTTGTATACACAGGGTGCGAGGAAATATTTTGCAATGTAAATTTATTTGAATACTTACTCACGGCAAAAAAGATTTTTTCAGCAACTTCAAACTCTTGTGGAGCTTGGCATAGGTCCCGATCTCCAAAATCGAGCACAAAATCTGGAAATCAGATAGATTTGAAGATACGATTCAATTATCGTAAGGTCTGAGAAAATGAGCAGGAAATTTACAAAGTAAAAAATCTTCCTTAGCAGGTCCCAGGTATTTTATTCATTTGGTAAGAATTGCCAAAAGCATCCATTCAACCAACCATGGTGTCAAAAGTTTGCTGAAGATGAAGTATTCGTTGAAGAGGCGTGAACGAAGTTGAACGTTTACCTGGAACATCACAATATCCGAATTGGGAAAAATAAAGAAGTTTTCAGTGTAACCAAAGTAGTCATAATAACATTTGCATTGCGATACCAGTATGCGACAGTTAGATATCTGATGTCGAGAGGAGTCTCCTTGCTGTCAACAACATAGCTTGACGTTTAGTATTAAACAACAGAGATTAATTAAGAATGCAAATTTCTTGTTCATTCTGGAGAATGAGGAGGGTTTACTATGACTACAGATGATTTACTCTCACGGTGATGGGCACCAGGTCAATTTCTGAAATTGTGGGAAGAACCCACGGTCTATATACTTAGACCGTGGGAAGAACCAGCTTGAATAAATGAATACCACAAGAAAAACAGTTTCAGCCAACGGAGGAGGAGGAGGTTATCAATAATGCTAAGAGCGACGAAGAAATTTCATTCTGGGACATTCGGGCATTGTGGGCTTGGGTTAAACTACTCGTTTCGCAAGCCTGAAAGTAGTGAAATACATTACGCATTGGGAAATAAAATTAATTAATTAAATTAAGAATGAGCCGTTCTCTATAAAGACCTTTCTCGCTGAAATGATATCATACGGAGGAAGGTAGAACAACTCATTATGAAGATGCATAAACGTTGCAACTCAACCTCTAATGTGGAATTTAAGGGAGATTTATGAGATTCTCCACAAGGCTACTTTCTTGATTATAGTCGTCCTACCCCGCAACGTCACTAAAACCATCCTACATGTGAGGTAAACCTGAGGACGCTGGAAGAGGAAGCAGCTCTAATCGTAGCCATGTCCGGCCAGGACTCCCCCAACATGGATTATCTTAATTCGGCAAGTACGGGACACTCGCAAAGTATGTGGTGCGCCGTCTCGTCGCCTATGTAGCATCCTCTAAAGAATGGTGATTCGACCAAGCCCATGCGGTGCATGTGCTTGTTTAATTTACAGTGCCCAGAAAGTATACCCACAAGTAGTCGCAGAACGTTCCTTGATACAC
Source organism: Pyrocoelia pectoralis (assembly GCA_036250285.1). Taxonomy (NCBI): domain Eukaryota; kingdom Metazoa; phylum Arthropoda; class Insecta; order Coleoptera; family Lampyridae; genus Pyrocoelia; species Pyrocoelia pectoralis. Next base: position 51,060,813 of record CM070077.1, on the reverse strand, counting down.
CTGTACAGAAACGCACCTCGAATGACGGTAATCCAACATTCCACTTCGCCTTGTGCTGGGCTTGGGTATCTTGAGTTGTTAAGTTGTTTACAGTTGATACTGTAAGGTGGAAGAGCCGGCTCTGGACCATGAAACTGTTGTTTTGAGGTCAATCGGCCTAACTTATCGACTATTTCATTGCCTATTGTTTCAGCATGCCCTTTAACCCATACGAGCTCGAGGGTATTGCTGTTTGTCACTTGCTTTAGTCGGAAACCAGTCTAGAGGTGATGTTGCATTGATCTAGTGCCTGTAGAGCGGCTCTGCTGTCACTGGAAATTCTGATAATTTTACTCCAGATGGAGGTGGAGTCTACAGGGATATTTGTAGGACGAGTGGAGGTACCAGAGGTACAAATAAGCAATAAAGAATATTCTTGGATCTCTCTATCACTATAAATAGTCTGCAGGTGTACCAGTGTCGGCGTTTAGGTGTTCATGAACGCTCTAGAATGGCTTATTTCAATATTTGAATCAGAAGTGAATGTAACATTCCTTTTAAGGAATTGTTATTACTCCGTAATATGCAGGGGGTGTTCAGATTATGATTGGGCAGACTTAATACGTATCTCGTAGAGGTATAACAGCTCTCATAGATGACAAACCACTGACTGCAGTCACGGGATGCAGTGCTGATTATCATTCCGCCAAAATTGAAGAAATTGAACTCCACTTCATCAATTGCTAATGCGAGAAAATGAGAGAGAGCTTGTCGCGTTTCCGGCGTTTCTGTTGGAGACGTTGTGCGCAAGGGTGTAAAAAACTGCAAGAGGTTCGAATGGCCTTTGGGTTACGGAATTGAAACCGAAAAAGTACAAGGCAGATCAAATTAACCAACGGGATATCACTTCAACATTTACAATTCATCCACTGGATAGTTCATGGGAAAAAAAATCATTTCAGAGACAGGTGAAAGTAAAAATGTCAATTTAGGGAAAATGTTGAACCTGTTCTGGAAGAGGCGTTAAAGAAACCAAGCCGATTCATAAAAAATAGGGTAGGTAAGTCAAAAAATGACGATTTTTGTGGGGTGATTCCAAACTTTTAGTACCAGTAAATAATTAATTGCATATGAATACGAAGACATACTCCACTACTTTTTATAAAGTAAATAAATTAAAAATCAGGTCAATGTAACTTTCATAATCTTTAAAAAAGCGAAAACTATTTATTTATATAGTTACTATAAAACTGGCATCAAAACTGCCAAACTTGAAGGAAAATATGGATCTCAATAAAATTTATGTCTTTAATTATCTGCCAGTCATATACTCACCTAATTAAAAATATTATCCACTTTGAGCACGAGTTCGTGTAGGACGCGCAAAAATAACTAAACGCGTATAATAGACGTCGGCAGTGTGCCAGACGGCGACAATGTAAATGTAGAAAAAAAACCTTCCTCATTCCATTGCCACGTATTTCGACTAATTCAAACGAGGAGCACAGTATAATAAAATTAATTGGGTGTATGACTTAATGAACACCTACTTGGTTCTCGAACCACAATTTTAGTTTCATCGATTAACTTAATTTATTGAGAGATCTTATTAACGATTTATGATGTTTAGGCAGGAGTTCCTGTGGGAGTTTTATACATTACCATATCGTGTGTAATATTCTTCTAAGAAAGTCCTCAAAAGAACAAGGGATTGATTTTAAAAATTCACACTGATTTTGCACCCTTTTGTTGCATAAATTTATCCCTAAAACGGATTTAGTTAGATCACTCTATTAGTTCTTTTAGAAGGTCTGTCAAGCTTAAAATACAACCAAACGTTAAATTGTCCAAAAATGTTGGAACAGTGGATTTAAAATCTCTGTGAATTGAACCCTTGATTGACGTAGCTTGACCAAATCTGCAATTTATTTACAGAGCTGTTGAGGAAGACCATGCACTTGGTGCAACAATTTGAAAGTTTGTGCAGGCCTTCAGGGGGTAAACGGCGATTTGTCTCGCATAGGATCCTTGAGCTCGTCGAACTGATTACAGCCGGAATTCAGGCACGATCCGAGACCTTACCTTTAGGGGGGTGTTGGACTAAAATTGCCAACTGTTGATATAGGTGCTCCAGAGACTATTGTCGAATGTCTGCAGAAAAATACAACGTGCCCAAGATAAGGATGAACGGCATGGGGGATCTTGAAAACGGTAAGAGATACGAAGGCGGTTAAATTAGAGAAAAGTTGTATAATTTAGGGCATGTTCACTGGTAGTTTGCAAAAGTTCATTATTGTTTATCGTTTCCGAGATTTAAAGCAAAATGCGATTTTTGGGTTTTTCTTTTTTCGTACTTAATTCCTTCCTTTACTTTAAAAGATTTTTAAAACCCAAGATACTTCATTGTCACTTTTTGAATTCTATTAGATGGCGTTTTCAAATTTTTTATTCGACGTTTCGTCTTCTAGAAACCATCATCAACTCTATTTGTTTATATTGCCGCAATCAACGAAACACCCTGTATTCGATAGTATTTCTTATTACAAATTTACCGATTTATTTACACATTATGGTTTTGAAGCTAATTTTTATGAAATAATCGGATTAATTTTAGTATTTGATAATATTTTTTTATGTATGTATGTACATATTATTAACAACTCCAATCTTTTAAACCGATGACAATAACCAATAACTGTTCAAATAGGTTGCCGTTATTTTGTGAACACAGGTTTACTGTGTTTACTGAAATAGAAGATGCAGGAAAGCCATCTAACATTTATATAAGTGAAATTATGCAATTTCCCAAGGATATAAGACCTATTATATCGTAAATCCCACTGGAAACCCAACAATGAGCTTCAACCATCGATTATCCTGGTCGAAAATAATCCCAGATTGGTCCTCTTTGGTATTTCAGGAATATTCATTACATAATACTTTAGAATATCTACTAATTCGATTTTTGCATTAACACGGGAAGAAGATGCAAGAAAACCATCTAACATTTATATATGTTTTCTTAAAAATTAGCGTCAAAACCATAATGTGTAATACATTTGTTAAATTCGTAATAAAAATACTATCGAATACTGGGTGTTTCGTTGGTTGCGGCGATATAAAAAAATAAAGTTGATGAGAGCTTCTCGAAGACGAAACGTCGAATAAAAAACTTGAAAACACCATCAAATAGAAAAAGTGACAATGTGGAAGTATCTTTGGTTTTTAATAATCTTTTAAAATAAAGGAAGGAATTACGTAAAAAGAAAAACCCAAAAGTAGCATTTTGTTTTATATCTCGGAAACGATAAACAATAATGAACTTTTGCAAACTACATGTGAACATGCCCTAAATTATACAACTTCTCTCTAATTTAACCGCTTTCGTATCTCTTACCGTTTTCAAGATCCCCATGCTGTTCATTCTTATCGTGGGCACGTTGTATATACTCGAGTTTGAAGCTCAATAAAAAAAGTAACCATTGGGCGGATTCGAATGGGCTTGGTGATAAATTAAAGCCTGTTTATTTCTACGTTGTATAGGTAGACAACTTTTTTTGTTCAATCCTACCATGGAAACCTGTAGTTTCTTACTTGGATACGGAACGCGAAAGCGTTTTTTTTCCTCACTCATAGCAACGGGTGGGCGAAAATATTATTACACTCACTTGTGGGTGAAAAAAAATTTCGCCCACTGGAATAACGTGTTGACAGATAAAATTGTCAAAATTGCGAAATTTAAAAAGCAGATTTTTCAAATTCTAGTAGCAGGATTGAACAAAACGCTATACAGCACGCGTGAAGAAACTATTTCGCAACGGCATATGCGTGAGCGAAATTTTTAGTTTCTTCACTTGTACTGTAATATACTATTGGGCCATTTCTACGGGCGCACGATGCAAAGTGCCCGTTTTTGGGGTTTACGCGCCATAGCTACGTTTAGAGTTACATAAAGCAAAACTACTGGCTGAAATGGTACGAAATTTTAGTATATTGTAAATTCGACTATGTGAAATTTGATTTTTATAGACGCTAGAGACGATTTTTGTAGCACATTGCAATCTCGGGAAGGGTGGATCGCAGGGGCATTACACGAACGTCACAATACTAATTAGAAACCAAAAGTTTGTCCTATTTTTTGAAAACAATTTTTGATTAGTTTTCGCTTCGAAAACAGCGGACTCTGCGGCAATTTTGCCAGTTTTGACACAAAAGACAGCTGAGCAACGCACCAGTTACTAGTGTTTTCTTGGTCTTCTTTATTCTAGATTTAATTTAAAAAAAGTTACTCAAATTTTCAAATTTTTTAACTTAGATTTCTAGTTTCATCTTGTTCTTTCGGTTCATTTTCGCAGAAAATTACTGGGTCATCACTCTTTTCAGTCAATTCTAAATTAGCCTAAAAAATAGAAACTAAACTAAACACAGCACAAACCAAACAACAATAAATAAAACTAGTTCTTTGCAACTTCTTGTAAATAAAACATCTAGATATAGTTAATAATTTATAGGTACTCATTGGTATACATTGGTATCTCTGCCCATAATTTTTGACCTTGACGGAAAGTTTAGTTTCTGCAGCATTTGTACTTGTGGAAGGTTTTGGCTGTAAATCCTTAAATTCCGACTTTTTAGCAGCTCCAAGAGTTCCAATTAATTGCACTTTTACCCGTTTTCCTCCGTGTTTCTTATTTTCGTGCTGTTTCCGGTAATCATCATCAAATTTGCTGCCACATTCTAAGCACTGCATTTTCTTTCATTGTTAATTTTTGATTTTTAATAATCGATTTACTAAATATAATGCCGATTCAACCTTAATACCTAACCGGACGGCTCTATAAAAATTTGCCGACTGGAAAACCTTTAGAGGGGAGTGTTGCACCCACCAACATCCCCCTATCGAATCGTCCTTGAGCAGGATGGAAAGAGGATGCCATTTTCGCATTGAAGTAGATACGGTACCTCGTCCCTATCAAAAATGCAGGAGGAACGCGGGTACCTAACCCCCCTTTCAGGTTATGTGGTAAGTAATAATTATGTGGTAAGTATCCATTTTAAATACCTTTAATGATCAAGTAACTTTTTCGCCTTCAGTCGCATCAACGCTTGTCTTTCCATGTGGGGGTCCAGTGGTGGCAGGGCCATAAGAACACCTATGACGGGTTATCCACATTGCTCCTGTACACATTAGGCACGCTATGGTGCGTTTCTAGACCACCAAACGATACCTATGCAGCACAACGCAGCTACACATAGCCGTAAAGCATCAGCCTTGAAAAAAGTCCTCACAGTTACCATTCGCACCCTTGACGTGGATAGTGTTTTACAGTTCAGTTGAATTTGTCCAAAACTTCAAGGAAACGATTGAAATCAGCAGTTCAACAACATTTGAATTTGGTGTTCTAACTAGAAGATTTCGTCGTTAATGAATTTAATGTATGAAAAGTAAAACCTTCATATCGGCCTCTTCATTATCGCTGTCCTGAAAGAACGAAATGCCTAAACAGTTCAGGCTAGACAAGACAAGATTCTTGGTCTGGTAGTTTTGCAGTATTGCAACACATATTCACCTGATTAGCTGCAAGCTTTCATAGTGAACTCTCTGAGTTGCCATACGGCAGCTTCATTATAGTTGCGGTTGTAAGGTGGTCCAACCTTTCTACTACACTTGGTTGGTGAAGGCTGTGATCGGCACTTTTTGTCTCTAGGAACTTGCCTTGGATGGAAGTTGAGACGCGAGAGGTGACTGGGTTTGAGGATGAAATTCAGTAAGTATGAGCTATTTGCTGTCTGACTTTCTTACTCTTCTATTACTCTACACCTGTGCATCTAGCTCCCCCCCCCCCACACCAAAAGTCCAACAATGGGGCATCTACCTAGGCGCAAGGGCTACTAGAAGAAGCTTCCAAGGGTAACGGGAAACCTTCCCCTAGTGAGTTGTAACGGGCGTTAATTTTTGATTAAATTAAAATAATTACTTTTTACTTTTCAAGTTTGTATATATGGAAAATGTTTTTAGTAAAGTAAGTAAGTTCTCAGGTTAATATTTAAGAAAGTTAAGCAGAATGGATAGTATAAGAGTGCAAGTGTCTTATCTGAAATGTGCAGAATAAGATAACATTTTATTAAATTGTATATAAGGGTAAGCGGGGAAGTGAGTGTGAGTGGACAAACTTAGTCGAAGTAAGGCCGTAAGAGTGTGAAGGTGCTAAGACTCGCACCATAATTTTGATTTTATTAAGAGAATTTGTTGAAGAAAGCGGTGTAAGGTGCCAAAAAGGGTACCACTAAGTGCGTTTAAGAGTGTCACTAAGGTGATTTAAAGCGAAATTACGTTTTAATAAACAATTTTATATCGGCGTATATAAATTAAATGTGCATTTAATGTGCGTAAAGTGCGAATGAACTCAAAGAAGTGAAATTAAATATAGAAACGAGAAAAGGAACTACATCAATAAATAAGGGTGAGCTTCCTAAGTTAGTTTACCAGTGAAAATCCTCGAGGGGGTCACGTGCTCGCTTTGTCGTTTGAGTATACGCTTTTGTCGTTTGAGTATATGCTTTGTTGTTTTACGAGAAATCGCATTGTGTCAATTAATGAAAAACTCGCTTTTGTTGTGAATTGGAACTTTTCTAAGTGAATTTTACACAAATTGGAAGAAGAATTTTAAGGCAACTTGCCGTCAAGCGGACCACGAATTGAGCGGCCGTTGGAAGGTACTACGAGAAGTCGGCGCTATCGCTATAAGGTAGACAAACATTAAGGTACTGTACCAAAGTTTTATTTACGTATTGATTTGAACTGATAGTGAAGAAAAACTGAATTTTAGGCGTATTTTGTAATTGCGTTTGAATTAAATTAAAGTATAAGCGGATGTAACGAAGTATTTTTTAATCTTAGGTCACGTTTTGCTAGCAAGCGATCAAATTGGCCATTCAGCTTGTTTTATTTAGGTAGAATTTAAGGTTATTTTTCTAGGAATCGTACATTTTTGTTTGATTTTTATTAACTTTGTAATAAATTGATTTTGTTATTGATTTTATGGAAATTTTCAATAAGTATTACCTAATTGTAAGGAAAGTAAAAACGTATTTTGCATAAAGTTCGACGCTAAATGAAAGGTTAAGGACCTCCTCAAACGTATTTGAGGTATCATAAATAAGCGTTTGCATTTAGATGAAATCAGTGTTTTCCAAATTAATTGATGACAGCATTCTTTAATAATATCGAACCTGAGAAAATTGAATAAGTTTTACCAAATTTATATTTAATCCTTTTCATCCCCAACTGAGCTAGCCTGGGAAGGAAAAGTACGAAAAGGTAGGTCCAAGCGTACTACCAAGATAGAAAAATTTATCGAACATTTGAACCACGAACTTGAAGAATTTTATCAACATGTTTGTAACTTCCGTTACAAATGGCGCAGCAACGTGAGGGCTCGATTAACACCCTGTAAACAAGAATCTCATGCTCCTGTGTATTGAATTGAAATCAACCAGTGGCGTAACACGAAAATATTAACCAAAGAAAAAATTGAAAAGAAAACAGAAACCAATAAATATTAAATAATTATTTTATGGAATTACGATCCGGTTTTAAGAAGGCTCCGCGAATAATTGAAACGAATAGAATGGCCAACGTTCAAGACAGCGAAGATATTATCTTCAGTGAAGAAAGCCAAGAAATAATGGAAGATCAACAAGCACGAACACAAACAATGGACATGTCAATGCTAGTGACATTAATGCAATCAATACAAAATGAGGTCAAGAATACCAATAAGGGACAAGAAGATATGAAAAAGGGACAAGAAGATATGAAAAAGGGACAAGAAGAAATGAAAGAAGGACAAAGAAGACAAGAAAGGAATATGGAGCAATTACGACACGAAATAAGAAGCCAAAGGCAAGAATGCGAAAGGAGATTTAACATCCAAGAAAAGAAAATTGAAGATTTAAACCAACAACACGTGGGATTCACGCAGCAAGTAGATTATGAATTTCAGAAAATGGATCAAAAATTTATTAGACATGAAAGAATCATCGAGCAAGATATGAAAGTTTTAGACAAAAAAGTAGAAAAAAATATAGAAGAGATCGAAACGATAAAAGAGAAGATCAAAGAAGAGAAAACGATTGCCAACCCAAATGCAACCACAGTGATCTACAAGACCGAAGGAGTAGGTGCACAGAAGCCAAAGAAATTTGATGGAAGTTCGAGAAGTGTACACCCCGTGAATTTTGTGAAGTCATTGGAAAACTATTGGATGAATATGCACCTCCAAGAAGAGCAAAAGATGAATATTATGGAGGATTACTTAGAAGGATGCGCTAAAGCATGGGCCGATCTGCACCAAGGCCAATGGAGAGACTTTAAAGAATTAAGGAGCAAATTTTTAGAACAGTTTTGGTCAACTGAAAAACAAAATAAAATTAGACATCGACTCAACACACCAAGGTTGTATGATGCAAGAAATGGTACCTATACAGACCACGTCTGGTACTGGGTCTCGAAGACCGCACACCTGATACCAAGAATAGATGAAGACCAGCTGATAGAAGCACTAGTGGGTCATTTCCCAAGAGACGTGCAGATGGTACTGTATGCTGCCCAGGCCAAGACCATCAAGAATTTAACAGAAATTCTCGAAAAAATACAAGAGACCAACCGAGATTGGCGAAGAGATACCACAAGACAAGAACCGCAAGGCCGGGACCAGCGAAATAATCAGAACAGGAATAATTACCAACATAATGACAGAAGGAATGCGAACCACGTAAATTACCGAAGAGGAAGGGGAGGCCACTATGGACCGCCCGGAAGGTATAATGAAGATCGTCGACGCAACGAAGAGGCTAAAGAACGTCGGCCAGACAGCGAGGCGGAAAACTAGATTCGACTGGACGAGGAGCTCCACTTGTTCAGCGGCAAAAGCGGGAGCAACAACAATTAATTAATTTCGTCAAAGTATTTTATAATCAATGCAAAACCACACAAAAATTAGAAGAAAATCATTTACATGCTCAAGAAGAAACCGCAAGTATTACAGAAGAGTCCGATATAGAAGGAATTGGTGATAGTAACGACGAAGAAGAAGAGAACACCTACCAACCAATGGTCTTAGGAAAGATGGAGGGGGTGACTCAACAATTTTTAGTAGACACCGGGAGTCAAATAAGCCTAATGTCAGAAGAACTATATAAACAAATTGAACCTAAAAATGCAATAATGTTACCCACCAAGGGGTTAACCATACAGGGAGTGAATGGAAGAATCTCCAAAGTGACAAAACACGTCCTCATGAGAATTGAAGTGGGTGAAAGCGACCATGACCACGGTTTTCACGTAGTAAAAGGAATTAATCCGCCAATTATTCTGGGAGTTGATTGGATGTACGAAAAGAGAGCCACTATAGATGTCAAAGAAAAGAGAATGAAGTTTATGCATGAAGAGGCAGATTATTATGTGAAGTTTAAGGAAAATGGTTCTCGTATGTATAAGTCTCGGAATATGACGATATGTGGAACCAGAAACAGAAGAAAGAAGAAGAAAGGGAAGAGATATAGGAGAAGAAAAAGAAGAAAGAAAAATTAAAAAGATATAGTGGGTCAGAACAACCCAATCGTACAGTAAACTTACAGGCAGCTACCTCTGTCTAACCCAACACAACCATATTACCTTAATTTCCTTATATCCATTTGGAAAACTTTCAGTTTCACTGAGGATGTTTGTATATAGTGTTAAATTTGTTATATGATGTATAAACCTAAACTCTAAGTATGTTGTTTGCGATTCAACCGTTCAGTTGTCTCAAAAACAAGAGGGGGTACTGTAACGGGCGTTAATTTTTGATTAAATTAAAATAATTACTTTTTACTTTTCAAGTTTGTATATATGGAAAATGTTTTTAGTAAAGTAAGTAAGTTCTCAGGTTAATATTTAAGAAAGTTAAGCAGAATGGATAGTATAAGAGTGCAAGTGGCTTATCTGAAATGTGCAGAATAAGATAACATTTTATTAAATTGTATATAAGGGTAAGCGGGGAAGTGAGTGTGAGTGGACAAACTTAGTCGAAGTAAGGCCGTAAGAGTGTGAAGGTGCTAAGACTCGCACCATAATTTTGATTTTATTAAGAGAATTTGTTGAAGAAAGCGGTGTAAGGTGCCAAAAAGGGTACCACTAAGTGCGTTTAAGAGTGTCACTAAGGTGATTTAAAGCGAAATTACGTTTTAATAAACAATTTTATATCGGCGTATATAAATTAAATGTGCATTTAATGTGCGTAAAGTGCGAATGAACTCAAAGAAGTGAAATTAAATATAGAAACGAGAAAAGGAACTACATCAATAAATAAGGGTGAGCTTCCTAAGTTAGTTTACCAGTGAAAATCCTCGAGGGGGTCACGTGCTCGCTTTGTCGTTTGAGTATACGCTTTTGTCGTTTGAGTATATGCTTTGTTGTTTTACGAGAAATCGCATTGTGTCAATTAATGAAAAACTCGCTTTTGTTGTGAATTGGAACTTTTCTAAGTGAATTTTACACAAATTGGAAGAAGAATTTTAAGGCAACTTGCCGTCAAGCGGACCACGAATTGAGCGGCCGTTGGAAGGTACTACGAGAAGTCGGCGCTATCGCTATAAGGTAGACAAACATTAAGGTACTGTACCAAAGTTTTATTTACGTATTGATTTGAACTGATAGTGAAGAAAAACTGAATTTTAGGCGTATTTTGTAATTGCGTTTGAATTAAATTAAAGTATAAGCGGATGTAACGAAGTATTTTTTAATCTTAGGTCACGTTTTGCTAGCAAGCGATCAAATTGGCCATTCAGCTTGTTTTATTTAGGTAGAATTTAAGGTTATTTTTCTAGGAATCGTACATTTTTGTTTGATTTTTATTAACTTTGTAATAAATTGATTTTGTTATTGATTTTATGGAAATTTTCAATAAGTATTACCTAATTGTAAGGAAAGTAAAAACGTATTTTGCATAAAGTTCGACGCTAAATGAAAGGTTAAGGACCTCCTCAAACGTATTTGAGGTATCATAAATAAGCGTTTGCATTTAGATGAAATCAGTGTTTTCCAAATTAATTGATGACAGCATTCTTTAATAATATCGAACCTGAGAAAATTGAATAAGTTTTACCAAATTTATATTTAATCCTTTTCATCCCCAACTGAGCTAGCCTGGGAAGGAAAAGTACGAAAAGGTAGGTCCAAGCGTACTACCAAGATAGAAAAATTTATCGAACATTTGAACCACGAACTTGAAGAATTTTATCAACATGTTTGTAACTTCCGTTACAGAGTCTGATGCCAGTAAGTAAGTGTTTTGTCTCACCTGAAGATGTCACTTCACCGCCGAAAAGCTAGTGGAAGGGGAAGGAAGAATTTGAAATTTTGTAGTGAGTGACAAGTGAACGCGAACTTAGACGACAATAAAGAAATTGCTTTGATTGACGTAATAACTGATCCATATATATCTCTTATGATTCACTATATTCCGATATCGGTGGACCAATAACACTATTTAGATAATTAGTGGTAAATATTATGAAAATTAAGGAATTAATTACAATGGGACGGAGAATTGACAATATAGCTTACATCACTGTATTGCCGATCAAACATAACATGTTTTTATACTTGCACAACAGTGTATCGATAGTAGGGATCGCCAATTTATTATAACCAATCGAATACTTAAATTACAGTGTACAGCATTCGCTCGAATAAGGTGCACCGTTGTCTGATACAATCGACAACCATGGCATTTGTCAATGGCGCGAAAATAGTTTTTGTGATGGTTGTTATCGCATGTAAGTCTTTTGGTTAAATATTTCTCAATTTGATAATATTTTTTAGACGTGAAGACTTCACATTGTAACATTACCGTTTCAACCCACAGCATTCTTTTGGCTGTTGGTGAAAGACAACCGTTCACCGTTCACCTGACGTGAGTATCTGAACCTCTTCCTCCCACTGTTGAGCCGAATTCAATTTTAGCAATCTAAATACGACTGATTTGGAATTGGAATTAATCGTACAACATCCCGATATCGTAAACGTAAACCCGTCAGTGCTAAAACCTAACGGAAGTGACTCCTTTGAGTTTTACTTTAATGGTACCTATGCCGGCCATTCTGAAGTGACCTCAAGTGCCTCGCGCAAAGATATCGAGTATGAACAATAAAAGCGGTGACTCAAGTCAGGGTTTTTTCCATACGTTTATCAAATCCTGAATTGGTGTCACTGTTCTACAGAGAACTAAAGTTTTTTTTATAAACATTTTTAGTGTCAGCCCCCTTTTTCTTGTGGTAGACGTGTGCAATAATAAAGTAGTAGATCTGATTTCAAAAATTGTGGGCTGGATCTTCATTATATCATGGGGCGCCTCTTTTTACCCACAAATTTATGTCAATTATAAAAGACAATGGTAAACGCGTTCACCCAACTTCCCCCCCAAATCTAACCTGGTACTTTCAGCGTGATTGGAATGCATTTTGATTATTGGGCTTTGGATATAGTCGGTTACATATCATTCGGCATTTACATTCACTCTCTCTACTTCATTCCAGGAATACAGGTTTGGCACGCAATGGAAAGGTGGGGAAAATTTTAAAAATTGTTTTAGGAACTCTACTTCGAACGCTACCCTCGTGGACTAATTCCGGTCAAAACCAATGATGTTGTTTATAACCTTCATGGAACTTTTGCAATTATTCTAACAATTATACAGTGTTTCAAATACGAAAGTGGAGATCAAAAAATTTCCTACACTGCCAGAATTATTTTAGGAGGAGTTGCATTATTTTACGTGGTTGGTTTGACACTCTATGGATTAGAACTGGTCCATATTTTGGATTTATTTTACTACTGTTCGTATGTGAAACTGATAATCACTGTCTTAAAATACATTCCACAGGTACGTTACAGAATTCACCTCATCATTGACCTAGTAATTGTAACTGGGTCATTATTTTGCAAATTTTATCGTAATTACAATTTGTTATAAATATTTTGTGCTTCTTTGCACAGAATCCTTATCAATAATAACCTACATTATTATCATCTAATTTGAAATGTTTCTTATAAATTACATACCTACTATACTTAATTATTGGTTCATAAACGCAAATGAGGCCGAGTTTTTTTATTGTCCTTAGGATTACATCCATCTAACAGAGGTTCCCAATCTTTTTCAGTTTGCGGCTCCCTAATTAATCGGATTTTTTCCGCGGCGCCCTTAATACATGATTTTTTTCTAAATTTTTGACTTTCTTGAAAAATTGGAAAACTTTCCTTTTTAAAAACGATTACTAAAGCATGTGTGAGGAAGCCGTTCTTGCGCACTAGCCGTTTCAAAAGATGTGGATTGGAAAGAAAACAATGAAAAACTCGAAAGTTGCTTAATTTTTGGAATTTTGTCAGCATACATGATTGTTGGCGCAAAAATTCGAGAATTGGAAATTCCAAGAAAATTACCGAATTGTTTAATTGAATATTTCGCGGCGCCCTTATGACGGCAGCGCGGCGCACACTTTGGGAATCACTGCTAGAAGATACCTTGATCATGTTTACTACTTTAAATTTTGATAATGTTAATCTGTCACGTGGATCTCTCGCGACTCATCACATTAGAAAACTAATTTAATCTTAGGTTAAAAGCAATCTATGCATGTCCTTGATCCTGACATCCAACTTTTTTAAATTTCGTGAGTTTTTTTGCTTTTGGAATATCAAAATAAGTATCTCGTTTTAATTATGTTGCAATATCATGACCACAATGGGTGCCACTTGACAAACATTGGAAATTCCATGGATTCTCTCCTTCTCCTTCTCCGCCCATACCCGATAGGTACACCAAAACTCTCAATTTTCGTATCTTGTTTGTGGAAAATAGGATCAGTTCCGGAAGCATTTCTTCCTGTCTGTCTGTCTGTCATATATTTTCAGTTTCGATTAATTTTATTGTTTCTATCGACCCTTCGCTCGAACCCAATAAGGTTTCCAGCTTGGGGGGGACTGTCTCTCTGCTATTCTAAGTTCTTTATTCTTTATATATGTCAATTTAACTCATGTATAAAGCCGCAGTGCAATTGTCACTTTTACAGCGACAAATGTACTAGTGGTTTTTTCACTTTCATTTTCTAATCAATTATAGCAGTATTTGTTAACATTTGTTAATAATTAATTGATTGCATGGTGAATGATGATTGTGTTATTTTAACGATGAGCCTATTTAGTAAAGTTACGAACGGATTTCTAAATTTCTTGTTCGTTAAATTGTCCTGCCGAATTACACTCGAGGTTTGTATTTATACTGAGTAAATTAATGTTGTTTACATTATAATCTATTTCCTTTAGCAATTAAACGAGAAAAACTGTCAACCTAAAAATGCTCCACCTTCGGTGTCGCATTTTTATTGGTTGACAGTTTTTCTCGTCTAATTGCTAGGCAAAAGATTCTTATTAAACAACCCAAATTTACTCGGTAAAATATTTACAAACCTCTTGTGCAATTATAAGTGAGAAAACTTACAATTGATAAATTTCACCTCCTAAATATCTCCTTCTAATAATCTATTCGAGGATGTTCCAAAAATTCAGCTTCTGGTTCTAGGTTAATCCCCTTCTTGATATTCTTCGTCTTTAGAGTAAAAAATCCTTTTCAAAATGAAGGTACTTGAATTAGAGTTTACACGCCCACAATTATTTGCATTATGACGATTTCTCGTTATAAACTTCTTTATTGAGACTTTTTCCTACAGTATCCAAAAAATATAAAAATGGCAGAAACCTCTTGAAGAGTATTTCAATTTCATGCATAGTGCAGACATCGCTGATGGAGCGTAATCCTTAATCTTTTGACCTTTGGATTCTTCACTTATCAGCAGATTTTTTCATGAATCCATTCTTTCTAAGATTTGATGAAATGTAGACTTAATACAGGATCAACCAAGGTCGTGTTTGCAATTGTTGCGATTTCCTGTGAGGCATTAGCGATATCTAATGTTATCGCTGATTTAAGGGCGATCTCGCAGTAATGATTTTTGTAGCAATAATTAACAGCATCCCGACCAAACCTTAGCAGAAATTATTATTATTAACAAGAGGGTACCACGTATTTGTGGAAAAGGTTTTTCTAGACATTTTTTGGCATTTCCTTCTTTGCGATCGTCTAGACCAGGGATTCCCAAACTATTTTGGGCAAGAGCCCCCTGCTCCAAAATCAACTGATACCTCAGACCCCCATAACCAAATCCTATCTCTAGTTTTTTTCCTATTGATACAAAATATTTACCAATTTAAATACTTTGCAGTTGGTTAAGTGAGTAAACTTGACATCATTTTCTCATCAAAATTTAACAAAATAAATAGACATAAAATTCAGTAAATATCAAGTGTAATTAATAATTATTAATACAAATTACTTTAGTAGGTAATTATTTTTTGAAAAAAACATTAAAATCGCAAAACAACTTATACAGTATCTTGAAAGTTTCAATAATAAGAACTTGTGTTAATTAATAGGGGTCGATTTTAGACCTCGTCGACCCTCAAAATCAATTTTCGTTTATGTCGACCCCTGGGAAACCGATTTCAGCCCCACTTTCGACCACTTTGGGAATCCTTGGTCTAGACTCTAGTCCATACTTTGTTTTCTACAAAATTCCGTATACCATATTAGGTATTAAACAGTACCTATTAATCAGACCACTTTTAGTTTGTGGTACAGCTTCACAAAATTTATCAATTTTTGGTTTTTTCTTCAGAGCGCACGCAGGATAGGTACATAACGAACCTGTTTCCAGCCATTGTCAGCCATTCTCCACATTGCCCCCGCTGTCTTCTACATTCTGCCAAAGAGTCAAAAGTCGTTTTTTCTGTGAACAATCTGCAAAATTTAACAAACTTTCATGAACTATAATAATTGAACTTTGTTTTCCTTCATTATCATCCCAACATATTTAATTGAAAATACTATTTGTCGCAACCAAGGTCACGACCTCCACAATCAACTAAATAATATTCGGGACGGACTATTATTTAAGGGGGGGCGAGGGGCATAGCTCGATTATGGGGAAGCCAATTTTTAAACTTTAGAATACTCATTTTGAGGGAACATTCAAACGGGGGGAGTTCCATCTGTCGATACTGGTAACAAATCCGATAAACCACAGTTAGTTCATTTTTGGGTTGATTGGAAAGTCAAAGCGAGAGACTTCAGAACGTCCATGCGTCGAAGAAAAGTTCTCTGATTGCGTACTTTTTTCCAACTTCCAACGATTTTATCATCTTCTGCCCGCACACCCTTCTTAATTGCAACGGACTATTGAGGGTTTTGGAAAGAAGCAGGAGAATCACAAAAGTTTTACACAAGTATCAAAGCCACCTTCTCGCGCATCACTTTCAGGCGACATCAGAGGTTTCACTACCGAGATTACTAAACAAGGAAGATTCTGCCTCGATTAGACCAGAAGACTTCTACCTACTGCTAGGTTTTCTACGGAAAGTATGAACTTTCATGGTCCACAGCACAAAATTATTTTCACAGTTGAGCATTTTGAAAACCATCCTGAATGTAATAATTCTTTTTCGTGTTCAACGAAAAGGAACCCTTGAATATGGATAATAAAGTTACCCCTATTATTATTTTTATTATCTTATTCTTCGTTTAAATTTTTAATTTCTAGATTTACTAATTCTTCCTTATTTAATTTTAGGTTTACATGAACTACAAAAGAAAAAGCACCGATGGCTGGTGTATAGGTGTCGTATTCCTCGATCTAAATGGTGGAGTATTTAGTATACTCCAAATGATTCTGGACTCGTACAACTACAGTAAGTATAACTTTCTCCTACGCACAATAAGTACTGATTTTTATTTCAGACGATTGGGTTTCGATATTTGGCAACCCGACTAAGTTCGGTTTGGGAGTTATAACCATATTTTTCCACTGTCTGTTTATGGTTCAACACTACATTTTGTACCGGTCACCTGGCTATATACATATAGTGTGAGAAGAACGTGCACAAGCGTACTTTCAAAGTTAAATGATACGGCCGTAGACGTTCTCTCACTAAACTTTGAAGGTATTTCCCAGTTTACTATTCAAAATTCTGATATGAAACGGAAGTAACCCGTCTTCTGTATTTTGTGATTATACTCTCTCTGTAGGTACAACAATCATTATTTTGAAAAATAAAGATGTGTCTTCTTATACTTATTCGAGTACTATTCAATTAAAGGGTTCAAGTTACTAGGACTTACTGTGAAATCAAAAGTAACTTGAGCCTGGGCCGAAAAAGGGAAGTAGGTAGCTTTCCACCGCTATCTTATGATAAGCCACTTTTCCGGATGTGTTCTGCACATTCTTTGTGGCTCTGCTTGGTGTCAGTGTAATAACGACTGCAATTCCAATCTTGATTTCTGGTTTTTTGCTTATACATAATTATACTGTGTTGCCATCTCTGCATTGATTGTTGCTCTAGGTACTACTGTGGTGAACCATTGGAATTATTTTTGCCATTGGTGAGCGATTGATGTTTTTTGAGCCGTATTGAATTATTCATGATTCTTGCTATCTTCTCAGTTGTTCCTTTTACGTATAGAAATTTCAAGCACCCTCATAAACAATTGTCTATTACTCGAATCTCGAAATGGCGGTCATTCCATAGCCGTTCCTTAAAAAGAGTATTTCTTTCAATTTCCTCGAAATGAAGTAAATAATTAATGTATCGAAGAATAAGGATTATTAGTGGGGTAGGTTTTGTGAATCCTTATTCTTCGATTCACTGAACAAACAAGTTGGAGGTCCCAGAGGGAAGGGCAAATGGAATTTTACAAGCAATATATGTGAGACAACACTTGGAAAAGCCGAGTAGTAATATCCATCATTGTTGTTACTCCTTAAAGAATAGTATTTTCCAATTTGATTTTTATAATGTGGTGGAACGACGACCAACCACAGCAACAGTAGGCATCGGTTGAATAGAAGTGTTAGAAGTCTAGAATTTCTGCCATTGTTTACGGTCCAGTTATTAGCGCCCCAAAACTGGGAACCGATCCCATGCCATAGATTGGAACAAAAGTGACATTCTAACATAAGAATTTCACTACTCATGGAATATGGAGCAGTTAGATCCTCCGATTACGATTCAATAGGTAAATAATTCGTATGCAGCAGATCATCATAGTAGGTATGGAAGAGTAGAGTAATCAAAGAAAGATGCATAAGGAACAGAAAAAGAACTTGAAAGAATGTAATATGTTTCCAAAAATGGGTAGGAAATGTGCTTTCATTCATACAAACTCCGACTGATTACACAATTCCTTTATTTACAGCTGATACTTCCTACCGAAAACATCTACTACTCACCATATTCAAACCAGAATAATAACATTATAGTTATTTTTGTATTTAGTGAGCGAAATGCCACTTTGGTGATCGAGAACTGATTTATAGTGGAGGGAAGCCTTTCTTTAACGATTAGAGCATAGGGTGTGGCCGGTATAAGCTGAGAAGAGAGAATAGGAACTACTCCTCTTAACTTACGTCCCATCAGAAGTTCAGAAGGGCTGAAGCCATTATTCAACGGAGTAGTACGTAACGCAAGAAGCATTTTGTATGGATCTTCATCATTCTTGAAATGTGTCTTGTAATTCTTAACTTCAGACTCTATAAATCCATTGCTTTGGGAATATCTCGGACTAGAAGTTACTATTGAAAATCCATAACTTTTGGCAAATGTTTGATAGGCGGAACCAACAGTAATTGAAAACTGACTTCCATTATTTGACATGATAACTTCAGGTACCCCATGTCTAGCAAAAATCGACTTCAGGTGCATAATAACACTTTCTGACGGTAGTCTTTCCAAATTAGCTACTTCTATGTAGGTACGTGGAGTAGGTAATAATCAGCCACTATTACAAACCAATGGCCTTTTATTTTTAGAAGATCGGCTTGTCAAGGTCTCTCTGGACATTCGGAAGAAATCAAGGGTTTTCCCTTGTCAGCTTGGTATTGGACACATACAGCACAGTTTCTTACAACATGCTTTATTTGTGTAAAAAGTACAGACCACCATACGGACTGTTGAGCCAATGAAAGACATTTTTAGCAATACCTTGATGACCTTCATGAAGGCATTTAATCACATCTGCTCTTAAGGAACTAGGAACAATTATTACCATTCATAGGAATACCTTCCTGCAGGGTAATCAAATTTCTATGTTCCCAATACATTCTTGAGATATTTTGAATCGAGATGGCCAACCTCTACGACAATACTTTAACAACTCACAGCACACAATATCTTCATTCTGTGCTTCAACTATTTCTGTCAGAAAATAGGTTATTGCTGTACATACGCCGTTATTTCCTCAGAACTATCAACAGACAGCATAGTTTCTTTAGATGTATCATATAATGCAAGAGCTGGCTGACAACTAAGAGCCTTGGACCGAACTCCACGCCCATTCAACATTTGAACGCAAAAGTTCATGTAATGGACTAGCCCCCTCCCCCCAAATTAAATTAGCCTAAACTTGCTTACATAATTAACCAATAACCATTCCTAAAAGTCATTTTAGCTCGGAACAAAATTAGATAAAAAGGCAATTAAAGGGTATTTTGTTGGTTATGCAGATGGAGTTGAGGGATACCGAGTTTGGGTACCAAAATTGAATGATGTTGTCGTTAATCGTGGTGTAATTTTCAAGGAAGAGCAATTAATAGCAACAATGAACGACATCAGTCAACCTGAAAAATTGGAAGCATCAGAAATAAGTGACGACGAAGAGAAAGATTTAACATTAAACAATCAAGAACGAAGAACAAGGATTGTAAAAGGACCTCAGGAGTACAAAGATTATGTGATGACGGCAGAGCGAACCAAGAACATTCGAAGAAGCTATATGAAGGCAAATAATTCCAATGGCTGGAAAGATGCAATGGACTCATTAGAGAAGAGTGGCACATATGGACTCTAGTTGAAAAACCTGCAAATAAAAGGATAATTAAAAATAAATGGGTTTTTAAGATTAAACAATATCCAAATGATACGATAGAGCGATACAAAAGCACGATTAGTTGTGAAAGGGTTTAGTCAGAAGGAAGGCATTGACTACATGGAAAGCTTTAGTCCAGTTGGACGATTTGACACAATTAGAACGGTGTTAAGTGCTGCAGTACAACAACTTAGGCAATTTGATGTAAAGACTGGATTTTTAAGTGGATCGCTTGATAAGGAAATTTACATGAATCAACCAGAAGGTTACGAGGATGGTTCATAGAAGGTATGTAAGTTGCACAAAAGATTGTACGAGCTTAAACATAGGCTTCGAGATGCTGGAACCAAAGATTTTCAAATTTTCTTTCAAAATGTGGTTTAAAAGAAAGTAATGCTGATCTATCCAAGAGGGGGGCTTCATAAGGTAGGATTTCACCCTCCAAAATATGGCGACTGTTCTCAAACAGTTTTTTAATACGATGCTTATTTTTTGAAATATTTCAATGTCTCCATTCAAATGAACCACATGGTACACAAATACCGTCATCACAATGTGTTGCTTACATTTAAGGCGTATTTAAATCACATTTTGGTGTAAAATCCTGAATTTTTGAAAAACCTTTTTTTAGAAAGTATAGACCATTTTTTAATTTTGCAAGAGTATTTTGACGATCATTGATTTATCATTATCATAAAATACTGCATTTCTTTTGTTTGAAAAGTCGTTTCTTTACCAATTTTGACTACACCAAGTCTATTACAAAAATGCATTAAGTACCCACAGTTTGATTTGACCTTAAGGCATGTATGAATCTTACCGCAAACGGGACTACAATTCATTCTTATTTCTAATTAAACCTCATTTAGGTACATGAATTAGTATTAGATGAATAACATATATTCATCTATTTAGACACCATAAATATGATCTAAAGTTCATTGCACTCATTCATACGTATCTACTAGAAAAATACAACGGGGTCAAATGCAACGGCATCTTTCAGGAAATTGATTCGATCGACATTATTTTTGCTATTATCCATGTCACTGATTGAGAAATGCATTTTCCCCAAATGGCAATGAAGCAGCTCGCAGGGAAAAGGACAAGTGAATCCCAATAGAAAAACGTGCATTTTCATGGCAGTTTGTATGGCACAACCAAATTTTGGCAAATAAAAATTCCGTAATTCTCCTTGGCGATCTGGCAAACAATCGACGGAAGAAGGCACAATCTTATCTTATCTTTAAACATCTTAAAATTATCTTCACATACGATTTGTGTATCACTTATTTTAAAATGGGTTTCGCTTTTTGAGTTCGGCCCACAATTATTGTTCACTCAAAAAGCAAACCATGAATACTATTAGGAAATAAAATTGACATGGATTAAATGCACCAAAAAAGCTAATTTTGCCCATGATCTCTTTACTACTTATAACGTAAATTGTGAAAACTGAGAAATTTTTGAAATAAGTATCTTTTGAATGCATCGTCGCAAATTGCCATTTTGTTGTATTTGATCAGTTTGAAAAATTCTACTTCTTTCCAACAAAGTATTCTTCATCATCGTCAACAAAAACAATTGATATTTTCCAGTGTTATTGAATGACGATGATACACAAACACAAGATGAACTTGGGGGGGGGGGGGGGGGCTTTATAAACATGACACGCCTAAGTATTTCCGAACGTTTATATGACATGGGAAAATTTAAAGGAAGGATGAAAACGTAGGTCATTTAACTTAAGAAGTAACCCGAAAAGACTATGGTTCACCTTGTACAGTACGGTACGCCCCTGCATATACTGCTGTAAATATAATATTATTATTATAAACAAACACCTTAATCTTTTATCACAAAGTTAATATATAAGATAGTAATTATTACAAGTAGTTTCCAGTATCCAAAGTGCTCAAAGTGATCATTCATTAACTATTTAAAAGGCTATTTCGTTATTTGTAGATCGCCTATTGTTGAATAAGGTAAAATGTTCCGTTATTATTTATTTTATTCATTTGAATCAATAAAATTAATGATGTACCATACAGTCAAATAGTAATCTCGATAATTGATGATACGCCCTGTATAGATACGTGTATCTGCACGTGCATCCATAGAAGTACAGTAACTCAATTTTCGCCCCTCCTGCTCCTGGCAGTTTTCCATAAGACGGAAGTGTCTTGTAGAATGAATTTTGCCACACAACACGATGTTTATTAGGTGCGATCCACAGTTTATTTTGTTCTCATCTCCCAGGATACTTTCTCTTTATTATCCTTTGGAGAAGTTAAACAGAGATGATTTTTCTTGGTAGATGGACTGACTGGAGGAAATTTTGAAAACTCCATTCTTGATAAACAAAATCAGTAGATAAATCACATACAGTGTTGCGGGTGAAATCAAAAAATTATTTTGGAACCTATCTAATTAGAGCACTAAAATACATTCCGAAGGTATACAAATTGTAGAGAGGGATCCAGGAGGTCAGATTTTCCATATCCACATAGTGGAAGTATTGAAAGCCATTCATCCGGAAACCAAGAGGCAAGCAACATCCATCTTCTTACGAAAGAAGAATAGTAATGAGAAGATTACTAACAGGTTATCGCGTAATTGTCGCTTACTCCCGCTGTGCGGTGACCACGACGTGACTCTCAGAGCTAGCTTTCGCTGTAGTCTGTCTATAGTTTGATTCAAATAGAGTTGGGTATGACCCATTCTTAATATTATTTCTTGTTCGTTAAATTGTCCTGCCGAATTACACTTGAGGTTTGCATTTATACCAAGTAAATTTGTGTTGTTTAAATTCTAATCGGTTTCCTTTAGCAATTGCTAGGCAACAGATTCTTATTAAACAACCCACATTTTTACTCGGTAAAATACAAACCTCTTGTGCAATTATATGTGAAAAATTATGCATTCTATCCACTTATTTCATTGATAGAGTCAAGATTGTTTTTATAAAAAACGCGTACATAATAGTTTCAAAGAATGACAGGAGTGACAGATGCTGCTTCTTAATCACGACACACGTTTATTGCGCTAATATGAATTGTGCAGCAGATGTATGTTTGTATAGCCATCGTTCTCTAATACATGCAGTTGAGAGTGAGAGATAAAAATATGTACCTATTTTTATTATAGAGTTTTACATCGATGAGTCATACCCAACTATATTTGAATCAAACTATAATCACTCTGTATCTTAGTGACGAATACCCCCCCCCCCATGTCACCCTGCCTTCTTTTCTGCTGCCATAACGCCCGCCGTTACTGAACTGTGCTAGAGTAAATTAAATGAACGGTAAACTGGCACACAACTTCCCGTGTTTACTACAGTGTGACGTATTGAATAAAATAGTTTTTTGCATAATAACTCAAAATAAAATAGTTGTTGCGTAATAACTCAAAAAACTAAAAAAATAAATATATAGTATGTAGTATAATTTATTGTAATCAGAAAACGATTTCTGATTTTCTCCTGCAATAATATACAGGGTATACAGCTATGTCATAAATATTTTGTTCATTTCCGGATAGAAAAAAAAGAAATATATAGTGTGTAGTATAGTTGGAATCAGAAAACGATTTCTGATTTTCTCCTGAAATAATATACAGAGTATGTTATAAGTATTTTTAATATTTTATTTATTTCCGGCTAGGCCAGAAGTAAATTGTCGAGTAAAAGAGTCGTATGTCTTCTACTCCACTGTACAACTTTACTTCTTCATTTTCGTTAGCAAAAAAGTTATGAATTTTCAAAATTTCCAACTCCAATCATTCATCCCCCTTCCCCTATGGGAAATAAGGAAATCAATGTAGTGTAGTGTAGTTTTCATGAACTATAATAGGTATGTATAACATTTCAAAAAATAAAAAAAACTGTTCGGAGCAGATTTTGAGAAAATCGATTTTTAATTTTTGACCAACTTTGGTCACCAATAAATTGGCCACGTTAAATTTTTGTTCTTTATCAATTAAAAGTGAAACTGCTGGCCATCCTTTGGCTACAATTTCCAATTTTCAAATTTTAATTAAAGTTAAACTGTTCTTGAACTACACCCTAAAAAGAGTAAAAACTTGGAGAATTTCTGTGTTGGTCGCCATTTTAAATTTAGAAACAAACGAAAAACGGCGTTTTACTTGTAACCATGTCTACTAACTTTTCACCAATGGAAATTAGTTTGGGTTAAAATTTGCATGTTTGCTCCCAAAATAAGGCCGATTTTCATGAGAAGCTTGTTTTACCGATGAAGTTTTTTTATAGGCCTTAGTTTTATATTTCATCAAAATCGGCCTAGTGGTTTAGGCTCCACAGCCATAACATACGCACCCACAGACAAACAATTTTCAGAGATGGTGGTTTTGGACTCAAAACATCCGAGACTCATTAAAATCTCGAGTTCGATTTTTTTTCGATTACATTATTACTTTCCCTATGTGTGGATATGCACGGGAAAGTAAAAATTGATAACAAATTCCAAATTCAAAGGTAAAATTTATATTAGGAACACAATATACAGGGTGTCCATTTAGTAGCCCGTTCTTCAAGTACGGCTTTATTGTTAAATTTATTAAAAAATAAATATACGGGATGGCAATTGGGTTGGATGAAGCACATTTGCAAATTATTTAGACACATACAGGGTGTCTCCAAAAAGTATGGTACATAAAACGTATATTTTTTTAAATGGAATGACCCACTTTTTTTAATCCCAAATGTAGGGGCCTTGGGTGAACTTTTCAGTCGTACATTATTTTTGTATTAATACACGGCGTTGCCAAGTTATTAATTAATTCATATTTTTTTGCTAAAAATCAACCCTTCCATTATACGCTTGTATTTTTTTAACGTCTTGTTTTTGTTTTTACGTAAGTTCGGTGGTGGACTTGGGTTGAATCAGAGTATTCAACCGTAACGAAACATTAAATTATTTCATACAGGATGTTCACTTTTTTTTGCTCCAAACATCCACATTTTCAAACTAATTTTTCTTCATTTTTTTAAATAGCACACCCTATTTATTATTGCATATTTGGAATCCCCGGTAAATTTTAGTGCAACTTTATTAAGCTTACCCTATACCTAAGTGCGATAGTTTTTTCGTAAATTGAGATTTTCTATTCCTTACGGCAGTAGATAGTGGCGCGATGGTTAAGGCGCGTGGACGAGGCAACGCATAGGCTGGACACTCGAATCGAGGATGCGATGATATAAGGTTCTATTTATTTTTTTAAATATGTGCTGTTTACGGACGAATGCACGTTCCATAGAAATGGTTTTGTAAACAGATACAACTTTCACTTTTATGACACGCAAAACTCGCACATTATCCGCGTCAACCATTTCCAACATAACTGGAGTCTCAACGTTTGCAGAGGAATCGTACATAACTATGAACTTGGTCCTTATTTTTTTGAAAATCCACTAGCAGGACAAATCTTTTTAAATTTCTTGACAGAAGAAGAAGAAGAAAAATTTAACTCAGCATCTTCCTAACTACATTACGGAGATAATGTGGTTGCAGCTGGACAGAACTCCGACTCACTTTTCCATACAAGTCAGACAACAAATTAGTGAATACGTTTATCGTAATGGTGCCACTACTAGATAGAACATGATGGAGAGGATTCAACAGTCCTTTCCTCGCATTACTCCAGCTATGTTGAATGAAGTGATTAAATCTTTCACCAAAAGAGTAGACTCGTGCTTAGTACAAGACGGCAAACATTTTGAACGGTATCCTCGATTCGAGTGTCCGGCCTATGCGTTGCCTCGTCCACGCGCCACTATCTACTGCCGTAAGGAATAGAAAATCACAATTTACGAAAAAACTATCGCACTTAGGTATAGGGTAAGCTTAATAAAGTTGCACTAAAATTTACCGGGGATTCCAAATATGCAATAATAAATAGGGTGTGCTATTTAAAAAAATGAAGAAAAATTAGTTTGAAAATGTGGATGTTTGGAGCAAAAAAAAGTGAACATCCTGTATGAAATAATTTAATATTTCGTCACGGTTGAATACTCTGATTCAACCCAAGTCCACCACCGAACTTACGTAAAAACAAAAACAAGACGTTAAAAAAATACAAGCGTATAATGGAAGGGTTGATTTTTAGCAAAAAAATATGAATTAATTAATAACTTGGCAACGCCGTGTATTAATACAAAAATAATGTACGACTGAAAAGTTCACCCAAGGCCCCTACATTTGGGCTTAAAAAAAGTGGGTCATTCCATTTAAAAAAATATACGTTTTATGTACCATACTTTTTGGAGACACCCTGTATGTGTCTAAATAATTTGCAAATGTGCTTCATCTAACCCAATTGCCATCCCGTATATTTATTTTTTAATAAATTTAACAATAAAGCCGTACTTGAAGAACGGGCTACTAAATGGACACCCTGTATAAACGCAAAGAGGTATTTAATTTCATCGTTTTCGAGTAGCTTTTGAAACTTAATTTGCAACAAAACTTATATTGGGATCCATAAATGTAAGGAAATACTTTAACTACATCGTTGTCATTACAAACCTTTGAGTAACTTTTAATACTTTATCCACAGGTCAAAGTGGTCCTTCAAGTTTCTTATGTAGCTTTATCCTGAGAATTAAAAGTTGATATTAGGTTCACATAAATGCAAGAAGATATCGAAGCTAAATTGTTTCTATGTAATACAGAGCCTTGAGTATCCTTTATATTCTTCAAGGGTAAAATTTATATTAGGATCACATGAACGTAAGGGGGTATTTAACTTCGTCGTGAGAGATCCATGAGCGCCAGGAAATACTCTAACCACATCGTTTTATTTCATACAAACCTTTGGCCAGAGTTAAAGCCTTACCCAGAAAAAAATTTCTGTTAGAATCGCATAAATGCAAGGAGGTCTCGAAACTAAACTATTTATGCCTAGTACAGGCCTTCCAGTTGCCTTTGTAGCGTCGCGTCGTCTTGAAAACAATTTGTATTAGGGCCACATAAGCATAAAGAAGTATCGAAACTAGAGGTTGTTTATGTGTTACATAACAGACCTCGAGTTACTTTTGTAAGTGACCTAAAGTAAAATTGTATTAGGATCATATAAGTGCAACTACACATTTTTCATTTAATTCAAACATGCCAGTCACTTTTAATTCATGATAAAATTTGGATTAAGATGACATAAACGTAAAGAGGTAATACAAACCTTTTTATAGCTTGTTACATTTCACTTATAGCAATGTTTGTACTACGATCACATAAGCGTAAAGAGGGTTGCACTACCCCCTGCCGGACACACTGAGCCACAGAATGAACGGGTCTCTCATCAAAGTACGGACCAGAGCGCGAGTTGCTTAACTGTCAAGGATTCGTACTAAAACCTTTTCATTCGCGTTTCGCCCTGAGCAATTTGTATTTATTATTATTATTTATACTAGCGGTGGTCCCAATTGGTTCCTGCACTGCAACCTTTTGGTCTATTGTGTTCCTTGCTTTTGTCTGCCCTTCGAGAATACTTACTTACTTCCTCTTCTGTAATCTTTTCATTTCCAAGTAGGTGCTCTCTTGCCTTTATGTATGCCTCACATTGGCAAATGACCCAGTGAAGCATACGTAATGACCGGTCTGATTATTCTGGTGTAGGTCATCTTTGGAGATAAGGTCCACTTGCTTCCGAAAGCCCGCCTGCAAGCCCAAAAGGACTTTGTAGCTTTGTTCGCTATCTTCTCTAGCTGTGGTTTGAAGGTCACATCTACAAAATTTGTATTGGGATCATGTGCATGCATGGTGGCATTCTGGGTTGAGCCCAAACGAATAAAGTGTATTTGACAATAAATAAGAGATGGGGGATGAGGAAATGATTTCTTCCTGGGAACACCAAGCAATCAAAGAAATCCCACAATCGCATCCAAAATTAGCAATAATTTGGTCAATCATATCCACAGAGGTAATAAATGATAACATTAAGTTTCGGAACGTTCGCACGCTCAAAATTCGGTAAAATCTTATTTTTGTTCGTGGCTTCAAAATTATTTTGAATATTTCTCCCCTTGACGGCCTAATTGAGTAATTAGAGGAAATTTGCAAATTACTATAAATAACAATCTTTATCACGAAAACATGAATAAGGTCATAATATATTGCCTCATCTCCAGATCCGGAAATAACAAAAAAATCTAACTGAGTTTAGTACAATTCCTTAAATTGACGTATCCATTTTTTTCAATTTCTTAATTGTATGTAACTACGTGTTTCAATTAATGTAGGAAATAGGTCATTCAAGGTTGCTTGCACGATTTATATTACTGCAACTACTTGTATTTTTTTTTTATTTTCAATTACTTATCAATTATGTATTATATGTACTCATACCGTTCAGTACGCAATTAATCTTGAAAGAGGAAAGATCTCGCATTGATATTTGCGAGGGACTTTGTTGTAAACAAATTATGAGAGATATCAAAAGGGCAAGGCAAGGGACCAAAAATAATTTGTTTGATCAGATGACATTTATTTTTAATTATTTATTGCGAATCTAAACGCTTGGCATTAATTTACATATTTTTCTGTTACAGGTCACAATGAATAATTTAATCAGATTATCGGTATTCCTAGTTTTAATTACAGGTAAGTCGATTTTTATTAATAATTGTGTTTCTTGATTTCACGTGATTTTCCATAAGTGTTCAGAAAAAATGTAACGAAATTTTATCAAATCTAGTGGTTAATTTTACATTTTTTGGCGACATGAAACTAAATTAACAAAGAACCATGGTCCTCGCAGTCCCACGTAATTTGGTGTTGATTCTTCTCATCTTTCGGTGGACGATCTTCAGGTCGACTTCTGTGATATGATATCATGGTGTCATACAGGCTCAGACAGATCCATACAAATCTCAGAAATTTCAGGTCGAGCATCTTACCAAAAATCGTCATAACCATTTGATTCAACTCCGTTCCATTTTTTTCCTTTTCTGATCGTTGTTAGATGAAATAGAATAAGGTCATAACCAATTTTCAAAAAACCGATCAGTAAAGACCAACCAAAGATTAAATTAAAAACTCACAAGAATAGAAAGAATGAAGAATGGAAATCCTATTGATTGAGATGTGCTCACATCTCTATAAAGCTGCAGATATGAGGATTAACCATAATCTCGAGGCATTTTCAAAAATAGATACAACATAGGGGAAAGAAGCAATGTGCGTGCCTGTAAAAAGAAGAAAAAAATGAAGAGAAGTCCACAGTCGTTCGGTGGTGTCTTTAACTATACCTCGTAATGGCTTTCTCTTGTTACTGAAACATTTTGACTTCTTCCCTCAATTTTGACAACGGCTTTACGATTTCAAGGCAACTCCTTGAGAAGCACTCTTAGACTTTATTATTCTTATGGCTGTCCACCAACACATCGTTTTCAGAGATGGGATGACCGACCAAGGTCCAGCTCCTTACAGAAGGTAAAGAACGACGCCGGCAATTTCCTCTCCCTCTGCCTTTTTCGGAGTAATAATGCAATCCAGCTCCGCATTGGTATAATTGGGACTTACCTACCTGGAGTTCCAAATATTCCACAAAGGTATTTACCACCTCACGAAGGCAGGAAGCGCGTTTTGACTCTGGGAACCGATAACCATTTCTGTGCGCTCTCGAATTGTCATGATTGCTCCTCCGGAAGTTGGGCGAACTTCCCTTTTCGCTTAATTACAGTTGGATCATCGTTTCCTTCAGACCTCGTCTTCCCTTAATGGGCCGAAAACTCCCAGTTTAAAAAATACGGGGCTGTGATATGCGGCCATCAAGGGCTGTCAATCGGCTGCAGCAATTGAGCAATGGTTGGTGTAGTATGGGAGGACGATACCGTTGCATTTGGAGAACCCGCTGTCGGGGTGTGTCGATGACGTTTATGCTGAAAGACCATTTTCATTTGCTCAATGGTTCCTGTAGAGTTTTTAGTTCGCCATCCTGGGGTTGTTCATCGCGCGAAGATCATGTTCTTCTGTATCGGCAAGACGTCGATGTCGTGAGAGAGCACAATTTCTTCATTTCTTGAAGCTTTCCCATTTGATGTTCCAGAATGCTGAGCAGGATTTTCGTTCATCCATAATTAAACCAATATAGAAGGACGTCCTGTTGGTGCGTTAGAAAGATTTCAAACAGGTCGAACGTGGACTTGCCGTCATGACCTACTCTACTGGTGACCAGATATTGCCCTTCGGTAGAAAGATCTGTTTTAGACCTAATACCGCTGATGCAAGTTTTTTAATTATAGGGATAGTCGTCGTACTCTCGCATAGTTTACTTTCCGTGTAGGGCCATGGCTGAGGAGGTTGACTTCCCTGACCGAGGCCTGATCGTTTCGCTGACAGCTTGTGTGGTATATTCTTACAGTTTTCTTCTTTTGACTTCGTGTACTCCAATCTCGTTTGTCAGTAGTGGAATTTATGATAGCTGTGGCGCTGCCCTATGGCATGCTTCCACCTCGGCATCACGACAGAGAAATTTTAACACCCCTGCAAATTGCAGTTAACCCATGAACCCAAACGAACGACACTGATCAGTTGTGATATATTGCACTACCGGTCATTTTTATTCACATATTTACAAACATAAGGCAAACTTTGACCTTATGCTTTAATCATTAGTTCATAACATTTTTGAAACGGCAATTGCGTATCCCTAATAGTAATTTTGATAATATTATCATTTATAATGTTGTAATTATAAGTGATACGTGATGTTACTATGCTTAATACAACTGGTAGAGTTCCATAATTAAAACTAAGGTTGTCTTCACTCGACCACGACCATCATTTGGATTTTGGATGGACAAGCTGTTCAAGTGATCAATGTGCAGTAAACTTTATGTCATAAAACTGGCGTCCTGGCCTCTCCAGCCGAATGAACGGCCATTGCCTTCTTTGGAGCCAATTTTGCTTTTGTTACTCATTGTCGTGACTGTTAATTTACCTTACATATGAAATGGCGAATCCAAGTTTAAGCTATGGTTAAGAATCGACTGAAAAACTTAGCTTTGTAACGCTTATACATCGCGCAACTGCACATCTTCATCGCATTGTTTTTGCTCCATGGATCTGTCTACCTTGTTCTCGGTTCTTCCAAAAAAAGAAGTTGTGTCTATCCAAAAATTCGGCTTTCCAATTCTGTTTATTACACATTTCTAAATCAGAATTATCCTTCTACCTTGAGAATTGTATACACCACGCCAGAAAATATTGAAGATTAATTAACAATATTTTGTTTCAGTTTTACCTATATCAGAATGTGAAATCAAAATAAGCTCCCATTACCTTTCCATGAAGCTAAACGAGTCTCTATCATTCTACGTAACGGTAACGTACGTATTTTTATTAGAAAAAAAGCTTTTCTTCATTTTGCAAACTTTTTTAGAAATTTCGAAGAATCCGACGTAAAAGTTCTATTTTTGCCCGAATATAAGGATCGAATTACCGTAGATCCCCCGTTTATTACTTTAAATCCTGGTAACAAACAATATACGATTACTGTTCAAGGAGTAGGAATTGGTAAATCGCTACTTACGGCACAATCGTCTCCAAATGTTTCGTAAGGAAGAGGCTTTGTGTTAATTATGTTTAGGTGCTGATTCAGTACATATTGTTTTAGTGTCGACGACGTTTTTCTAACGGCAACCGTTTATAGAAGTAAAGGAATTGATGTTTTTTCGGTGATAATAGGATGGGCTTACTTTGCAGTTTAGTCCATATCGTTTTATCCTCAAATTTACACGAATTTTCTAAGGAAAAGGTAAGTTAGAAGTCATCATGTGTACGGTGTATAAGTTGATACTGAAAAGAAGGGTTTTCCGGACTATCCCAAGGCAAATGCAAAAGTTTCCTGAAAAGTCTAAGGAAGGGGGTCAAATTTTCCAAGCTACGTATTTCCAAAGTCTAGTGGAGTTCGTGAAGATCTCAGTGAAGGTCTCTTTCTTTACATCTTGCGAGTACGACCGAATTGGTGCATGTCCGTGACTACATATTGTTTCTTCCAGATGCTCATTCCAAGAAATGCTGTTGTACTCCTTAGTAGTTATTTTGTTGGATTTTGCTTTCCTTTTGGTTACAGGATCTTGGGTAATCTGTCAATCTGAGTTTTAGTAATTCTAACGCACTTTTATTTTTTCTTTCGGAAAGTTTTTTAGGATTTACCCCTTAATTGCATTTATTGGACAAGTGGTGAAGTGCAGATGAGTTTAAATCGCTTTAAGGACTGCACCCCCACAGAAACTACACTCCGAGATTCGTAAAAACTTTTTGAGTCTACAGTATCCTATAGGAAACCTGTAAACTGTCTGGTTCTCTCCTTGACAGTTGCTGTAGCTGTAGCTCGAGGGAGGGTTTTCTTTCTGTTCTCTTCTTTGCTTAGTTTTGTTCAAAAGTGCAAAATTCTATAACTTCATATGTGAATATGACATGTTTTTGAAAGATCAGGACCGATCTCCACAACTCTTTCGATGTTTTCAAGAGCTGTTCCAGATTCCCGAATCGTTAAACCTTTCAGGTTTTTTGGAGTAGATGGAAAGGCGCCATGACGTTCCGTGACCGTAGAGGGCTTGGGCCACAAAAGCATTTCAGACACTTAGTACCTACACGTCCTTTAGAAACTTTCGAAGAAACCGAGTTTTGTATTGAACTGAAATTCCGTATAGAGCTTTACACGCAACATGGATGGTCTCGGGCGGAATGTGTTTATGGAACAAATTAAAGTACTATACTTTCTTCGATCCAGAGAACTACCCTGGATGACCATATATCGCTTGAACACTAGTGCATCCTTACAGATCTCCATCTCCCCAACGTTCCTGGCTGAAAGTTGTTACAATGCAAAATGTCTAACTATTGTCCAACTTAAATTTGTTTCTTCCTACAGTATCAGCATAATGTCATTGATATAAACATTGATTCTCTTCAAGATACCCAGATAAAATGCCCCACTGAAAGTGTTTCCAAAATCTGACTCATATCATCGTGTACCCTGCTATATTTCAGTTGTTCTCAAGAGTATGAAGTCATTGAATGCTTTATTTTCCAATTATACATTCGAAAAAGAGTTTCCCAAAGTGAACGAGCTTCGGCTTCTTTTATACTTCGAAGTATACGGAAAAAGGGCCGGAAAGGTGTAGTATATCACGAAAAGCCCTCCCAGACCAACTCGAAGAAATTCTGGTGCGGCGTGATGATCAGATGGACAGATCATTCAGGTACGATAACCCTTTCCGTGGAAACAGCTTCTCGTGCAAAATTTTCAGTTCAGATTTCAATAATACAGTGTCATTCTGCCGTCGTGGCAGAAAAGGTTTAATTGTTCCTCCTTATTGAGTAATTTGAGGCGTCCTGAAATTGATGAATTTTGTACTCAAAAAAATTCAGGATTTCAATCACGTTCTGCTTAATTATTCCAACTATAGGAATAGGATGGCAAGAAGGGTTATTTCTTCTCAAAACCACGTCATCTTTCATGGATAAAACGTTCAGGCGTCCTGCAATTGGTGAAATGTCGACCAAAAAGGTACCAGATTTCATGGTCATTCTGCCAGAGCACTCCGACAGGTAATGAACGACAGGACTTCTGATATGAAACTTCATCGGTGGGAGCATCATACTTACAAATTTCAGTCATCCTGCAATCAGGTCTTTCATGACCAAATTGATCGTATTTAAAAGGCCACCATTTTTGAATCCAGCGGTTTGGGTAGGCGGTTTGGGAAAACGCTGTTTTTCTTTAGGGTGCTCATTATTTTGATATTTTAAGGTCATATCTTCTGGTGCGAACAGGACGGGTTTTCAGAACTGTCTCCTGGACTATTCGCTACTACAAATCCAAACAAACAAACCCAATAAATTTATT
The DNA here is from genome assembly GCA_036250285.1 of Pyrocoelia pectoralis. Taxonomy (NCBI): domain Eukaryota; kingdom Metazoa; phylum Arthropoda; class Insecta; order Coleoptera; family Lampyridae; genus Pyrocoelia; species Pyrocoelia pectoralis. Next base: position 51,026,938 of record CM070077.1, on the reverse strand, counting down.
CTGGAATTTTGTCATCTTCATTATCTTTCTTATCAACTCTAAATTCCAAATGTTTCTTTAGCGCCAATAATTTTCGCCGCCCAACAGATGACTCCCAAATATAAAATAAGAAGTCAAACCATTCCAGTGAAATCTGTTATGAAATTTAAAGAAAAGGCAAGACAAACCATAAAGATTGTTGAGAAATTAGATCCATTTACTTCAACTGGTGAATTGATGACGAAGGAAGTGCCATTCGGACATAATAACAAATGAAGTGTTGGTAAATTTTTTTGCATGACCTTCTAAGCGTTTACAGAACTCAAAAGCTGCAAAAATATGAATGATGTTTAGCTTACTCAATTTCCTTGTTTTAGTGTGGTGGGCTGGACTTCGATTATGTAGCTTTAAATATGGTAGGATACATTTCGTATACCATGTTCACCGTGGGAGTTTACTACATACCTGCAGTTATGGCAAGTACTTATTTTCTAAAATTATCAACTAATGTTCATGGTAATTTTAGAACGAATACATGAGTCGGTATCCAAGAAGTTTAATTCCTGTAACATTTAACGACATCGCGTTTAACATACACGGAACGGCTGCAATTATCGTTACAATTTTTCAATGTTTCATATATACCAGAGGAAGTCAAAAAATTTCAATTACATGCAAAACTATATTGGTAGCTATTGGAATTTCCTATTTGATAAGTCTTCTTATGGTGCACTTCAACAGCATTCACTGGTTAGATTTTTTATACTTCTGCTCTTATATCAAATTACTAATTACTCTACTAAAATACATACCTCAGGTAAGTTTCAGATTGACTGCATTAAATGATGGTAAGTGTTTTCAAATTGTAGGCATATTTTAATTATAAACGAAAAAGCACGGAAGGCTGGAGTATTGGAGGCGTCTTCCTAGATCTTTTGGGGGGATTATTTAGCATGTTACAGATGATGTTAGATTCCCATAATTACGGTAAGTACTTACTCAACCGACTATTTAGAAAATATTGTCGTTTTAGATGATTGGATAGCAGTATTTGGAAACCTAACGAAGTTTGGATTGGGCTTCTTCTCTATTGTGTTCCAATTTTTATTTGTAGCACAACATTATATTTTGTATAAGCCAACAAAGGAACGTGGACTTCTGCCCACAAATTACCATTTTTAAATAAAAAATTTTAAAGTACATACCTGAACGATTCACTACAAATCTTTGTTAAGAAGGTCAAAGATCCAAACCTTCAAAGAACACTACTATGGTCCAATTTTTTCTCCACTTGTGTTTTTGTTCTAATAATCAGCTCATTTTAAACTCGGAAAAACCTTTGAACTATCTTAGGTACTTCCAATTAGCTCAGTGGTTACCCGAGGCTACAACAGTCCATGAAGGTGCCGAAAAGAAGCAAACAAACTATTGAGTGTATCAGAGCGAAGTATTTTGCTCAACTGGCTTGTGTTCAGTTATATGTAGAAATAATAGGGAGGGAAAAAGACATTTCTTCTTGCTTCTTCATTTTAGGCAAAGTCAAAAATTAGTAATCACAGAAACTGTAACTCAACATCGTAAACGACACTGATTTGTGCTATGTTGTCACTTTTTAGTACTATCAATCAGATGGTTACAGGAAGAGATGGCCAACAAAACAGTGTAGTAGAAAAGTGTACGAGGTCCACCTGTAAGTGTCCCATTTGTACGGTAATGGAGAAAAGGTCTGCCAAGAGACCCTCTATTTCGATCTTTAAAGAGCGATATCTCAAAACGCTGCGACTTTGAATGGAACGAGTGTTAATTATTTAATCTGTACGAAAACTTCTTCGTTTCGTCGAATTTTGAGAACTTTTTTTTATGGAAAAAATTTCTAACGAGTAAGTTACACCACAAAACTTCTTAATAATAATTTTAATTGCAGAATCTTCAGCACGATTTATGGCAGGAAGCAGTTGTCCTATCCAGTCTTCGAGGTGCCACTGGTGATACTTTTGATACTTAGATCTTAGTAATTTACATATTATGTATCATTACAAAATACTTTAAATGAAATGTCTATTAACTAAAAATTTTGAAAAATTTGCTTTTCTGAATCTACCTTTAATGTACATGTACTTATACAAGGCCTTTAGGTGGCGTTGACATATATTAAGATCCTTTGAAAACAAAAAATCTAAAACTCGCATTACTGTTTACAAAAATTTCTATTCGCAGAGTACATGAAAATGGAATGAGGTATACGTCAAAAGTCCCGCTGAGATTCAAAATATTTAAGTTCGATTAGATTGAATAGATGGGAAAACTTCTTATAGCATAAAACGATTGAAATTGACGAGTATTTGCCAGAAAAAAAGTTTCTATCTTTTTGATTTAAGCCAAAGCTTCTATAAGGAAAGTCAAATGAAGATGGAATGAACTTTTGTAATAGAAATTCTGCTCTAGGAGTTTCGTTTAAGTGAAGATTTATTACAGGACCTTCATTTTATCGAAATTTTACGCTAGGAGTTTCATTTCAGTGAAGTTTTATTTTAGGAGCTTCATTTTATTGAAATTTTGCGCTATAGGAGTTTCATTTAAATGATGTTTTATGTTAAGAGTTTCATTTAAATGAAATTCTGCTCTAGGAGTTTCATTTCAGTGAAGTTTTATATTAGGAGCTTCAGTTTATTGCAATTTTGCGCTATAGGAGTTTCATTTAAATGAGGTTTTACGTTAGGAGTTTCATTTAAATGGAATTCTGATCTAGGAATTTCATTCAAGTGAAGTTTAATTTTAGGAGCTTTATTTTATTGAAATATTGCGCTAGAAGTTTCATTTAAATGAAACTCAGGTCTAGGAGTTTCATTTAAATGAAATTCTGCTCTGGGAGTTTCATTTAGGTGAAGTTTTACCTTAGGAGTTTCAGTTTATTGTATTGTACTGAAGAGCAGGAAGTTAAACAAGACGAAAGAGAAGACAAGACTCAAACTTCAACTTATTTAACCATTGCAAAATTACAAAGAGTAACAATAATAAATACAAGGTAATACTGTACTATTACAATAATAATTATTATATTTTCATTTGCCAAATGCACTGCAAAGTGCAATTCATGTAATACTACAATCATTTTGTTAAGAGCTCCGGAGCACTAGCCGAGTGGACCATCCTCCATAATGTTCTACAAGCAGCCATTCTTCCGCATTATTCTGCAAAATTGTATCCTGCAATGAATCACAAATAAAATATCATCGCCCTTTGAAGATCGTAATAGAGGGTCTCTTGCCAGACCCCTTTCCTCCATTACCGTACAAATGGGACACTTACAGATGGACCTCATACACTTTTTCTACTTCAAACTATCTGTTATGAAGTAAACTAACATATTCTGAAGCCTTTTTCCAATAAAAAATTTCTTCACTTTTTTGCAAAAAAAGCAAGGTTAATCACTTGGTATTCTTTCTCGATAAAAATCCGACTCTCAAAATTCGACCAAGTAAAGATGTTTTCTTAAAGATCATTAGACGACAATTAAATAATTCCAACTCGTTCCATTCTAAGTCGAACCGTTTTGGAGATATCGCTCTTTAAAGATCCAAATAGAGGGTCCCTTCGCAGGCCCCTTTCCTCCATTATCGTACAAATGAGACACTTACGGTGGTAACTGAGCAACACGTTGAAATTTCAACTTTATTTAATCCTCGCAAAGTTACAAAGCGTAACAATAAAAATATAAGGTATGTAATTGAATTATTACAATAATTATAATATAATAAATTAGCCAAATGCATGTAGAATCACTTTCTTAAGAGCTAGTGAACCACCAATCGAGTGGATCTTCCTCGATAAAGTTCGAGAAGCAACCATTCTTCCACAGTTTTCTGGAAATTGTATCCTGCAGTGAATTATAAATTAAATTATCATAATAAATTATAAACCTTCGATTACTTATAACGTCTGTTTGTATTCTGGATTCGAAGTACCTATACTTAATTTGCCAATTGGTAAGTGTTTCTAATCATCCCCTTTTCTTTTCTGACATCTAGGATCTTCCAAAAACGCAATCATAATTATTTTAAACGTCATTAAGTTACATTGTTCGATGTATACCTCATTTGCACTTTGTTCACAAGCTGGGACACCAGAAAGTTAGTATTTGTTGGATTCCAAAAGAATTGAATCCAAACCAGGCCGTTACCCTTCCTGGTGATCTTCAAACCGCGCACGACACACTCGCATTACACTTGGAGCGATTTTCTTCAATTGGAACCATCCAAGTGTAGTACGAGTAGGTACCTACTATCCTACTATGTTCAACTGTTTCAGGTTCCAGTGTCATAGAGAGACTCATGGGTAAAGCAAAAGATGTCCAAATAATTACCTACAACTGTAGTAATTCGTGAACCATAAACGACAGTGAATCTATTTCTTTTTCTAAAAACTTTTCCAATTCATTTTCTTCATTTTAATACAATATGATGAGATATTTTTGTAACTTCGAGTAAATGCCGTCATGTTGAAGTTTTTTATACACGATTTGCCGATAGCAGCTTATATAGATTAATTATATCCACAAGCTAATTATTGCATTTGAAAAATAATTAAACTGCGAAAGGCGTCGTTATAGCGGCTACAAATTTTAAAAATTTCATAGTGCACTCTTTTAGGTAGTTAATTATTAATTTGATGGAGAGGGGAGCATGGCTAAAAAAACGTTTATTTTGATCCCTTACAAAAATATTACATTTTTCTCATTTACATAAAATTCTTTTTATTAATGAAAATTTAGATTATGCGTTACTGATAGGAGGCTTTAAAATTCTCTAAAAGACGGTGTGCAACTCATTTTTAGTTATAATGGAATTTTTTTTCTCATTTTAATCCCTCTTGTTTAGTTAGTTAGTGTAAAATTTCTGTCGACAATTTCAAGACAAATCGGTAGTGAGGTTTGATTATTAGGATCACATGAATTGGAAGATACGACAAAAGTATCAGGAGAGATGTTGGTGAGTTGTAGAAAGTAGCGCTATCTGCTGTATAAAATGTAACTAAAATTTAAAGCAGTTGATTCTTCAATTGCTAGATGTCAGTACAATATCAAAAATTTTCAAAACATAGAATATATAATACCACAGAATGTTATTATATACAGTGTATAATAAAAATGTTAAATAACACTCTTATATGGATTTAGTTATTTATTATACAAAGGGGTAAGGTAGGTAAGGGTATTGCTGGGGTTCCTGTGCGTTTAGTTTATAAAACAGAGTTTGTCTCAATCATAAATACTGAAGTTGAATTTGTTCACTTATTTTAGGTTAACACAAATCGGGGAACTATCTGCAACGAACATGTAGAAGTTGTGTGTGAGTGTACGTGTATGTCGGGGTAAGAAATATATGGATTGTTGATAAGATGGTATGTCCACATGACTTAATGGACAATCCAGATGACCCAGAAGAAAGGATTGCAATTATGTTCGGAGCTATCATTCTATTTTATTACCACAAAACATCCCCTTTATTACTGTCCGTACAGATCTAAGCGAGAAGGCATTGCGTCTGTCAACTGTGCATTTAGATCTAAACCTGCTTATTGTGAACCGCTTTACATAATATATATTAATAAAATGAGATTCGTAATTGGAATTTGTAATTTTAGACGAAAGTCAAGAAACTGTTGCAAAATCAATAATAAAGTCTGATGAAGTAGAAGGTAAGTGACACGACAGGAGCAGATATTTTTTGTCATAACGCTATTTGTTTATAGAATTAAATCAGCAACAAAGCACTACACGTGTAGTAGAAACTGCGGCAGAAGTGTGCCCCACACAAGCAAAACCAAGGTAGACAAAGAAGGAATGGACCAAAATATAGATTGGGCTCTTTATAATTATATCGTTAAGGTTACAGTGCAATATAATATGTATGACTTTGACTAACTGTATTACTGTATAAAACGAAAAGAGCTATGTGAGCGCCTGTGCCCTACTCAATAATTGTGGGTAGCACAAGGACAACAATAAACGATTAAGATCCAACTTTTTTTGTAAAAACTTTTGCATCTATTTCTCTCGATTTTATTCCAATATTTCGAGGTATTTTGGTCACCTTCGGTAGTTGCCTTCATGTCGAAGTTCTCAATAGGTAGAAACGAGATTCGCTGATAGGAACAGCGGCATTTTTTAGTTTATTTTGTGAAGAACTGATTGGAAAATATTATGTATTACTGTAGCAACTGTAGTTGTTGACAAGAGAAAAAATATGTAATGGCATTGAATAAATAAGATTCAATGGTAATGGTTTTCTTAAGGTTTTTCTTAAAAAGGAAAAGTAAAGGTTAATTGTTGTGTTCTCTTTGGTATCCATCATTTGTGGCAACCGTGATAGGACATTATTGATTTATGGGATGGATACAACTGAACATTCTGGAAAAACGAATGCAAGAGTTGGACGAGAAGGATGCAGAATACATGGATTTGTTAGTTCGGATGATAAAGGTGAAGTGGAACTGTGTAAGGAACAGGAAAGTATTGATGATTAAGGAATGGATAAGGTTCTGGAGCGTATTCAAGAGTATTGATGAGGATGCTGATTTGTCGAATGAGGACAAATTCCAATATCTTCTTCACGTTAACTCTTTAGAAACATTAGGAATAGACATAGTTGCATGTACCCCCATGCTCTATCCACTAATTGAATCGTGCATTCCTCATGATCTTTTGAGAACTTGGGACAGAATGAGTAGAAGAGAAAGGCCACTACCGGAGGGTGACGAGTCAGTGGATGAGTCAGAAAGAATAAGAAGATTGTTAAACTTTTTAAGAGAAGAGATGGAGGGAAATGAAAGGGTTTCGCTTGCAAAGGTTAATTTTAAATCTGGCGAAGCTTGATCCAAACGTTTTAAGGAAAAGAATACTAGTATACGCACTGCCTCTGGATTATTAAACTTTCAAAAGACTGTTCCTCATTGTCTATTCTGCAATCTTGATCATTATAGTGATATGTGCACCAAACCGATGAGTTTGGAAGAACGGAATAGGATTGTTAAAGAAAGGAATCGTTACGCTTGTTTGAGGTTTGGACATAGCTCAAAGAATGCCGGAAAAACATGTCCAGAATGCTCAGGTCAACATTGTAAAATTATGTGTCCAGTTTCAAATAAAAAAGGAGACGCAGACGTGTCATCTAAAGTTAGCATTACGGAAACTCTAGCCTGCATTCAACATGCAGGACTTTGAAGGTATCGATAAAGAATGAGGGCAAGCAGCGGACAGTGAGAGCTATTATTGACACAGACAGTCAACGATCACATGTATTTTGAAGGGCACCGCTGAAGGTACGAATTATGGTATGTATTTCTAGAAATGTGAGTACCATACACGCCTTGTTTGGAGGCAGAAATAAGTCTGGTGTGCAGACGCATAAATTGTCATACAATCTTACTGGCTAATCTAGATGGAAGCTATCAATGCTACTTTAAAGCGATGGATCAGATTATGATATGTGATAATATACCTGGTGCCAAAGGAGATACATGGTTAAAAGATTTATAGTCTCGAGGAGTAGAACTAACTGACATAGGAAGAGTCTCATGAGCCTATTGAAGTTCTTATCGGAGCTGATATGGCTGGCAAGCTTCTCACTAGAAGGATACTCCATTTAAAAGAGGGTTTGGTAGCTATAGAAACACGATTAGGACGGACTATGATGGGAAAGTTGCCAACATGGAATAAAGAAATTGATCAAACGGTAACTGCTCTTTCCCTAGTTCATGTTGAACCGTCAGTCACTAATCATATCTCAACGGAAAGTGCGAATTCGAATGTTCTCGTATTAGTGTGGAATAAGCACGATGACATTTTGAAATTGAACGATAATTGTTTTAAATTCATTTTAGTTAATGATAAAGTTACTAAACAAACTATGCTTTCAGTAGCTCAACAAATTTTTGACCCTTTAGAAGTGACTAGTGGAATGATGTTACGTCCTAAAATTTTGCTCCAGAAAACTAAAATGGGACGAAGAAGTCGATGAGGATATAAAGAAGGAGTTTTTAAAATGGAGTTCCGAGTTGCCCTTGTTATTACAATTAGAAATGCCTCGATGATTATTTGGTATTGATAATTATTATGAAAGAATTTTGTTCCGTGTTTTCTGCGATGGGTCGAAAGACGCATATACCAGTTGTGTATACGTGAGGGTCGAATCAAGTGGATTTGTAACTACACAACTTGTAATTGCGAAGGCCAAAGTGGCGCTTATAAAATCAATTACCATTCCAAGAATGGAGCTAATGACTGCAACTATTGGAGCAAGACTCTTCTATTCCACGGTGGGAGAGTTTAGTCATATAAAGAATCTGGAATGTACATTTTGGACGGATTCTTCTACCGTGTTAGCACGGATCAGAAGAGAAGAGAACTGGGGTGTATTTGTGAGAAACAGAGTGAATGAAATCCGAAAGCTGACGGATAAAAATAAGTGGTATCATGTTCCTGGCAGTAAAAATCCGGCAGATCTTATTTCGAGGAGTTGCTTTCCTAAGAAATTTGTAGATTCAAAGTGTTGGGATGGCCTTACGTGGTTGAGAAGTCACGAAAGTGAGTGGCCAAATCAAGAAGTGGTATTTGAAAAGGGAGAACTTGTGTTAGTTGAAAAGGAAAAGGCTCAATGAGCTGCCTGGCCGTTGGCTAGAATTAAAGAACTGTTGCCAGGCGTAGAAGGTATTGTAAGATCTGGGAAGGTAGGAACTTCTGGAGAATTCGTTCAACCTGTGCAGCGTATATTGCCTTTAGAAATTCGAGCTGATTATTATTTGCGTGACGTAGGAAAGGAATCTGAAATGGAAGAGGATTTGGTGGTTGAAACTTTTGAACAAGATAAGTGCAAAGAGGATGGTGGTGGTGTTGATAATATTTCAAGATCAAGAAGTGGAAGAGAAATAAAAATAGCTAAAGAGACTTTTAGATTAAGTAGCGTAATTTCTGATATCGTTCAATTTTTTTGTTTCTTTGTAATTTTGATAGTTCAATTTATACTCGAAAAACTCTCTAAATTCAGTTTTTCGGACTTAGGTGGGAGAAATGATAGGAACAGCGGCATTTTTTGTCTATTTTATAAAGAACTGATTGGATAATATTATTACCGTAGTAATTGTAGTTGTTGACGAGAGAAAAAATATGTAATGGTTTTGTTAAGGTTTTTCTTAAAAAGGAAAAGTAAAGATTAATTCTTGTGTTCTCTTTGGTATCCATCATTCGCCGATTGTCAGTTACTTATATGGATTATTTACGCACAAGATATTTATTACATTTGAAAAATAATGAAGCGGTGACAGGCTGCGTTATAGTAGCTACAAATTTTGAAAATTGTAAAACGATTCCTCTATTAGTTAATTTGATGGAAACAGTGACGAAGGCTGATTTTGATTCGTCACAAAAATATTACATTTTTGTCATTTAAAAAAATCTGTTTTATTAATTTAAGTTTCGACTATGCGTTACCGATAGGAGGCTTTAAAATTCTCTAAAAGACGATGTGCGTCTCATTTAGTTATAACGGAATTATTTTTCTCATTCCCTCTTGTTTCATTAGTTAAAGTGCAAAATTTCTGTCGACAATTTCAAGACAAATCGGTAGTGAGGTTTGATTATTAGGATCACATGAATTGGAAGAATAACATGACATAAAATAAGTATCAGGAGAGATGTTGGTGAGTTGTAGATAGTAGCGCTATCTGCTGTAGAAAATGTAACTAAAAGTTAAAGCAGTTGATTCTTCAATTGCTAGATGTCAGTGCAATATTAAAAATTTTCAAAACATAGAATATATAATACCACAGAATGTTATTATATACAGTGAATAATAAAAATGTTAAATAATACTTTTATATGTATTTTTTAGTTATTTATTATACAAAGGGGAACAGCAAGCGTTTTTAGGGCGAGCAACTATGCGAGCACGAATTTATTTTTCCCTGTGAAGAACCTAGAACAGTAGAACACAATATTTGGCAATATTAGTGTGGTTAGGTTAGGATTCTGTATATAAACAACAATTGATTGTCGTTATACAGTTTGATTTAATTGATAAAGATTAATGAGGGAGGTAAGGATAATTGCTGGAGTTGCTGTGCCGTTAGTTTATAAAACAGAGTTTGTCTCAATCCTAATATACTGAAGTTGAATTTATTCACATATTTTAGGTTAACACAAATCGGGGGTTATAAGTATATTCTATCTGCGATAAACATGTTGGTATTACATTACAACAATGTAGTATAGAAGTTGTGTGTATGTATTATATGTCAGGGTTCAAAAATATATGGATTGTTGATAACACGGTACGTCCACATGACCCGCATGGGCAATGAAGATGACCGAGAAGAAAGGAGTGTAATTATGTTTGGAGTTATCTATTTTATTACCGCGTGTACAGATCTGAGGAAGAAGGCATTGCGTCTGTCAACTGTATATGTACATGTAGACCTGCTTATTGTGCACAGCTTTACAATATTAATGAAATAAGATTTATTCTTGTAATTGGAATTTGTCATTTTAGACAAAACTCAAGAAACTGTTGCAGAATATAAATAAATTCTAAAGTAGATGGTAAGTGACGACAACGATAGATAGTTTTTGTTGTAACACTATTTGTTTATAGAATTAAATCGGTAACAAAGCACTGCACGTGTAGCAGAAGCTACGGCAGAAGTGTGACCCACACAAGCAAAACCACTCATAAACAAAGAAGCTACGGATCGAAGTATATCATAAATGTCTGCGTGAACTGAAATCCTTTTGTTGTTCACTTTTTATAATAAATAAATGATATTGCGCTCTTTATAATTATATTGTTAAAGTTACAGTGCAATAAAATATGATTGTGACTAACCGTATGAGTGTATAAAACGAAAAGGTAGCACAAGAAGGACAACAATAAACAATTAAGATCTTATTTTTTTGTAAAAACTTTTGCATCTAATTCTTTCGATTTTATGGGTACTCTGTCCAGTCTGATGCAATCAGCTCTCAGAGTAACTGAAGAATGGTGCAAGGAACATTCCCTGTCCATAAACCCGACAAAAACAGAGGTACCTAGTTCTCTTCACAAGGAAAAGGAAGATAGAGGGCCTTCGAGATCCTCTACTCTTCCAAAAACGTCTCCAGTTTTCAGGGTCAGTGAAGTATCTACACTTCACAATAAACTGAACTGTAGCAAGCACATCCACCTTAAAGCGGAGAAAGCTAACAGGGCTTTCGGGCAATGTTGCCACGCTATCCTGTGGTGATAAGACCCATGTTCTGTTATGGAACAATTGTCTGGTGGCCTATAACCAGACTATCCACAACCAAAGCACTGTTCAACCAAATGCCAATACGAACAACCCCTACAGCCGTCATGAAATCCATCCTGGATCTCCACTGAGAGAGCAGGCCACTCTGGGAGCCTTGCGTCTGAGAAATAAGGGGTTGTTGAACAGAAAAGGCACTGAGGTAGGTCACTCTCGAATTCTGGGCGAGACAGTCGAGTGACTATCTATACTAGAAGGACGATCTGACTCACTCATACCTCGATTTATACTAGGGGAAAACTACCACATCTTCTTTGATGTGGAAGTGGCATCCCGACCAGATATATCCATCTTCACGGATGGATCTGTCTTTCAGGCAGAACTAGCAGGTATTACGCTAAGTGCAAAAACAATTCTTATGCACAGTATAAAGAATAAAATCATCAGAATCTCCAGTGACAGCAGAGCCGCTCTGCAGGCATTAGATCAATACAAATTCACCTCTAGGGTGGTTTCCAAGTGTCATCAGGTACTAGAGCAAGTAACTATAACAGCAATACCCTTGAGCTTGTATGGGTTAAAGGGCATACTGGAATAATAGGCAATGAAAAAGCCGATAAGTTAGCCTGACTGGCCCCAAAATAACCGTTTAATGGTCCAGAGCCGGCTCTTCCACTTACCGTATCAACTGTAAACAACTTAATAATCCAAGACATCCAACCCCAGCACAAGGCTAGGTGGAACTTGATGCCACCACACGAGAGATGCCTTCAGAGGACCATCTCGTAGCCTGACGCGCTTCTGTACATGGCTATCCAGAGGAAACCTGCGGTTACTTGTATGTAAGTATGCTTTCTGGACACTGTAAATTTAACAAGCACATGCACCGCATGGGCCTGGTAAACTCACCATCCTGTGGAGGATGCTACACAGACAAGGAGACGGCGCAACACATACTGTGTGAGTGTCCCGTACTTGTCAAATTAAAACGATCCATGTTGGGACAATCCTGGCCGGACATGGCTAAGATTAGAGCCGCTTCCCCGTCGAGCATCCTCAGGTTTATCTCACGTGTGGGATGGCTTGAGTGACATTGCGGGGTCGAACGACTAATCAGGGAGGTAGCACAAAGGGCCCGAATAGATGGCGTAAGTGCGCGTGGGCTCTCCCACCCTCCCTACGAAATCCAGAACCTAGAATCCGGATCTCTCGATTTTATTCCAATATTTCGAGGTATTTTGATCACTTTCGATAGTTGCCTTCATGTCGAAGTTATCAATAGGTAGAAACGTGATTTGCCGATTGTCAATTACTTATATGAATTATTTACACACAAGATATTTATTACATTTCAAAAATAATTAATCTGTGTCAAGCTCCGTTATAGTGGCTACAAATTTTGAAAATTTGAAAGTGATTCCTCTATTAGTTAATTTGATGGAAACAGTGACCAAGGCTGATTTTGATTCATCACAAAAATATTACATTTTTGTCATTTAAAAAAATCTGTTTTATTAATTTAAGTTTCGACTATGAGTTACCGATAGGAGGCTTTAAAATTCTCTAAAAGACGGTGTGCATCTCATTTAGTTATAACGGAATTTTTTTTCTCATTTTAATCCCTCTTGTTTTAGGTGGTTAAAGTACAAAATTTCTGTCAACAATTTCAATAAAACTCGAAATCGGTAGTGAGGTTTGATTATTAGGATCACATGAATTGGAAGAATAACACGACATAAAATAAGTATCAGGAGAGATGTTGGTGAGTTGTAGATAGTAGCGCTATCTGCTGTAGAAAATGTAACTAAAATTTAAAGCAGTTGATTCTTCAATTACTAGATGTCAGAACGATTAATCAAAAATACAGTGACTTTATTACAAACAGTGACGACAAGCGGCGATTATCCGCCATTAAGAGGCAAAATTGTGGGCGGGTTTATATGAACTGAACGATGGTATCCTAGCAACTTGCTAAATCAAAATAAAAATCACACGCTGATCAAAGGTAAACACAGTCAGGCCGCCATTAAGATGCAAAATATACCACGGCCAATCAAAATCGATACCACGCTTGTCGTCACTGTTTGTAATACAGTCACTGTATCAAAAATCAGTCAGTAGATTAACATCAAAAATTTTCAAAACATTGTTTCGCAAGGGCGACTTTTCTTTTGAATGAGTGTGATAAGGCGTCTTATTAAACGTGTTTCTTAACTATTTTTTCTATTGAGAAATGATTTTAGTCATCTTACGAAATTATTAAAACTAAAATCTTATAAGGTTAAAATTAATATCTAGGGAATTTTGGAATAGTAAGTTTATAACAGGGGAAAAGTTGGTAGTACAATTCAACAAAATATCAATTTGAATATTTAATTTAATTTTTATTGCAATTAGATATATCAGATATATAAAAACGTTAATAATCTTGAATTGGACTACAGAAAATAATGTAAAATCAATTAGCGAATAGTCGTGGCGATCTTACAATTATACGTCATGGAGGTTAGAAGTCATCTAGGGTTGCGGAAGGATATGTAGAAGCTTCTATAAACAAGAAAATATTTAGGAATCTTATCAGAAAAATTTTTAATTACAGGTTCCGCAGAGCATTATGAGTTGTTGAAAATGCATTCGGCATTTTAGCAAATGTTTTTAACACTCTTAATTCTTACGACGATTAATTTAGACACGGATAAAGTTCAAGAAATTAACGAGGTTTGAAGGATTATGATAAGAATACAACTTAGGGACTTAATGAAAAAGGCGGCAAGAGAACAGATGATGTGTAAAATATCCGAAAGGAATTTTCCAAATATTTTAACGGTGTTGGAAGTGTATCATCGCAATATGATAATTACAGTTGTTATAGTTTGTATAATAAAATACAAAAAATAATGCTAATTTAGTGTACAAAATACAACACAAGTACAGGTATATAAATACAAAATTAATCGTGAACACTACGGTACAGGTGACCTACCGAATGCTCGATTGGATAGCATCTGCGATACTTCAATTTTCTTGTTTATAGAATAAGCTTCTACACATATCCTTCCGCAACCCTATATGACTTCCAACCTCCGTGATGTTTAATTGTAAAATTGCCACCACTATTCCCTGCCATTACGGTAGTTAAAAAGAAAATCGACAAGTTGTTTGAGGTGGTCCTAAAGCGGCATAGGTTTGTATTAGGCGAATCCATTTGATATCGGTTACGACAAATAGTCTCGATACTTTTGTTTTTGTTTTAGGCACGTAGACGAATACCAACTCAGAGATTTGAACTCTACATCTTCAACAAATATGTTTGTCAATTCTTCCCGTCTACAGACGCCACTATAGCCCATACCTAGTACCACCTAAAAAATTGTGTAGCTTAATACAAAAAACAATATACGAATGTAGACTTGCAAATTTGAAAATATCTGTATTTTGTTTAATATTAAACAGTGTACGCGCCATCAAATTGTGGAGCTTTTTTTCATTTTCTCCAAAATCTCAAAATATGCAATTAACATATTTTCTGTAATTGATTTTATATTATTTTCTGTAATCCAATTTGAGAATCTCTTGCACGTTTTCGTATTGGATTCTGGATTTAGCGGGAACCAATTTATTGGAGGCATGCAGGGCACTCTCTCATAGCTCAGTTGGGCACCTTGCATTTCTTCATCACTCATTGTTTGAAAATTTAATTAAGTTGCATCTTAAATAAGAAATGGCAATAAAAATTAAATTAATTGTTATTTAAATTAAAAATTTCTTTAATTGCATTACCAACTTTTCCCCTGTTACAAACTTATTATTCCAAAATTCCCTAGATATTCGCCCTGTCACACATTTTCTACAACAGATGGCGCTACTATCTACAACTCACTATAGCCCCTAGAAACACATAGTACCCTTCGAACATATAACAACAGGAAAAAAAATTATGCATTTTATTTTGTTTACAGCAGGCGCGTAAACATACAAATGTTGGATTTACGACCCTGCTTAACAGTACACCAATGACTCGACGGAATACGTCACAGTAGGTAGCCATATTGGTAAACCATTAATGTTACTCATTTTGCCATATACATGTTCCTTCCTTTTGTTATATGTTCGAAGATAGTACCGACAAGCTGGAGCAAACCTGACATCAACATTGAAATACGAAAACTCCCTAAGGCAATCGACACTAATTTCAAATGTTATGATTTATTATTTGAGGTTAAATTTTCATAACTAATGTGATTAATTGAACCATTCATGGAATGTTAATTCAATAATTAAACCTAGAAAATTTATGAAAAATGTCTTAACAGCCGTTTTCAGATTTCAGACTAATCGGGCCCTCTCATTACCTTTTGTTACAGCCTCAATAGTTCAGCTTCACGGCCTGTCGTTACACAAATAACTTATAAATTGCAAATTATACAATTTCAATGCGAGCAATTCACATTACTTTAAAGGATGCATTTAATTTAATTACCTAAATTACTGTAAGTATATTTTTGTTTATAAGGGGAAAGTGAGGTTAACCATGTTTTTGTCCTACTAAGGCACAAACCACCACAAATCACAAGAGTTTGTTAGTGGTTTGTGCAAACCACTAGTCCACTACTATTACTACTAAGGTTCGCAGGGATTCTAAATAAACTTTGCCCGTTTTTGCCACTGCTTGTAAACCACCTCTTGTAAAGCAACCTCGCACTTATAATAATTTACAATTTACATGTTATTTACGGAAATTTTCAGATGGAAAGATTGCAATGTAAACAAATACAGAAAACAATAAAAGCGAAAAAACACATGTGGCGCTTGCGCTGTTGCGCTTTCTCATCGCTTTCTATTCACCCACTTCATCCGCTTAGGGAATTTTTTAGTGTTACCATTGTTACCAACCAATTTTGCTCCAGTCGGCAAGATCAAACGTTGTCGGTACTATGTGTTTCTAGGGGCTATACAACTCACTAAAGTCACTAAATATTCTAAAGTACCGCAACCTTATGTTCCAATGAGTTAGAGAGAGAAAGCTAATTTTAACCCCAAAATGGCGGAAAAATGACATCTGTGTTTGACATACGATGAAAATTAGTATTTTACTCCATTGAACTATACGCTATACGCAACTGGAAGGGATACGGCCTATTCCAATGCATTGTAGGCGTTGAAGCCATGCTTGCCTGACAAGCACAGATGTCGACTGGGTATTTCTGTCATTTTCTAACTTGTTGCGTTAGTAGGACAGACGTCTTTTAACCAGGTATTTTCCATAGTTTGAAAGGTGTAAAATAATATTTGAAAGAGATTGTGAAATTTATTAAATCAAAACACAATGGTGAATTGTTGTGTTGCATACGGATGTCCTAATTTAGCCGATAAACGCAGTATTAAAGAATTTCATGGGTGAATAATAAGTCTTGTTAATACAAATTTTATCTAACATTATTATTTGCTATCGTTGTCAAATGTCAACGCAACTTATACGTTTTGTTTTTAATAAATAACGTAACGTGTAATTTTTTCGTGCACAATAAAAGGGCTAGGAATGAAGTGAAGAGAAATATAATAGTGGAATAGTGCGCGTGTTTTTAGTTCTGTTCAGAATAGGCGGATTTTCGGAATAACGGGATTCTACGTATTTTCAAAGACAAGCAATGTAGAAATTGCATAATTTTTGTCTGGTGAACTCTTAGATCATATACATATACTCCAATCTATTCTTTATTCAATGAGAAAATAGCACCAAATTTTATTTAACTTTTTTTTACTACAAACGAAATAACTGAATTAATTTTGTAATGTTCCTAAACGCGCCTATATCACAGAGTACCCCTATATTCTCAATGTATGTACAGCGTCACAAAAA
The DNA here is from genome assembly GCA_036250285.1 of Pyrocoelia pectoralis. Taxonomy (NCBI): domain Eukaryota; kingdom Metazoa; phylum Arthropoda; class Insecta; order Coleoptera; family Lampyridae; genus Pyrocoelia; species Pyrocoelia pectoralis. The sequence continues at coordinate 51,009,822 of CM070077.1, read as the reverse complement.
TTGTACGTATATATCGCATAATAAAACATTGATTTATTTAATTGTAAACGTTTTATTGACACTTTGGATCACAATGGATGTATGACTAGTGAAAGAGATAACCATCAACGTATTTTTACCTGACTTATTTACATTTTATTCCCCGTGTTATCGTTTATAGATATGACGTTGCGTGCGAAAGAAAGAGACAGAAATGCCCAGTCGTTGAGGGTTGCCTAACTTTGCTGTGGCTTCAGTGCCGCTTATGGACGTTTCCTTTCCAGTTGCGTATAGCGTACAGTTCAATGTTTTACTCTTAGACCATTGGTCTAAAATTTTACTATTACTAAGTTTGACGTTTGACAATTGGTTTGAAACGCGGCAATTTGAAAAACATCATAAACTTGTAGTTTTCCCATAGACAGGTTCGTCTTCTTATTCTTACACACTACTTGCTGTATTTTTTAGTTATCCTTTTCTGTGATTTAAATAACGATTCTAAATAAAGTATTAACACGACAAAATAAACTGTCAATTTTAAAAACGTATTTAGGTTGGCTTTCAGCTCTTGGGTATGAGCGTCAGTAGATGTTATGCGAAGTACATTTGAACTACAGCCTACAATGATAACACCATATACGTAACAATACACGTATATGGATAACACCAATTCGTTACGTCCGGAAAAGTAAAAAATTCTGGCAAGTTGCCACGAGACTTCCCTCGTATTAGCACCTTTTTCAAAAAATAAATTTATATTGCTGAATTCAGAAAAGATTCTCTTTTAAACTGCATAAAAAAACTGCAACTTTATATTATTAAAAAAATGATTGCCGCCATTTTAGCTTATACCGGAAGTGACGTCATCAAAGGTAATATCAGCATTTTCGTCCTTGGCCCGAATGCAATCCATTGGCGAAAACCGCATTTCGATAACTTTAATAGTTTCTGAGTATCGAGCGTTGCAGTCGATTTTTAATAATTATTTTTTTTAACACTTTTTTCAAAAAATAAGTAAGCACAATATATATTGCTGAATTCAGAAAAAAATTCTCTTTTAAACTACATAAAAAAACTGCAACTTTATCTTATAAAAAAATGAGTGCCGCCATTTTAGCTTACACCGGAAGTGACGTCATCAAAGGTAATATCAGCATTTTCGTCCTTGGCCCAAATGTAATTCATTAGCGAAAACCGCATTTCGATAACTTTAATAGTTTCTGAGTATCGAGCGTTGCAGTCATTTTTTACTAATTATTTTTTTTAACACTTTTTTCAAAAAATAAGTATAGCACAATATATATTGCTGAATTCAAAAAAAAATTTTCTTTTAAACTACATAAAAAAACTGCAACTTTATCTTATAAAAAAGATGAGTGCCGCCATTTTAGCTTATACCGGAAGTGACGTCATCAAAGGTAATAACAGCATTTTCGTCCTTGGCCCGAATGTAATCGATTGGCGAAAACCGCATTTCGATAACTTTAATAGTTTCTGAGTTTAGAGCGTTGCAAGGAATGTGTACGTACAGACTACAGACTACAGACTACAGACTACAGACGACAGACGGAAAATTTTTTTTTGCATATTTTGAATCTACGTATTCGGAAACGCAAAGATATGTAAAAATTTCCATAGGTCAAATTTTTTTTTTTTGAAAACTAATACAATACTTCCCTTTTACTTCGTACTCGGGAAGTAAAAAACGAAATAATTAATAAGCTGTGTCTATTGGCACTTAATAAACGCGAAACGCGAACTCGAAAAACTACAAAAACTACAAAAAACGCGATACGCGAAATACAGTGTTGCCGGTGGCAGGTTCGCTACGCGAACTTGTTTTCAAAAAAAAACTTAAGAGGTCCTAACAACGATTCAATATGCTTCGCCCCCATGTACACAGAGGTCCGCCCTCACACGAAGGTTTTTACAATGGTCTATAAGAACCATCGGCGTATTCGCGTATTTTGCGCGCTGGAGTAACCCGCAACACTGTATTCGCGTATCGCGTTTTTTGTAGTTTTTCGAGTTCGCGTTTCGCGTTTATTAAGTGCCAATAGACACAGGCTAATTAATAAGTAGTTCAAATGTACTTTTTTTGATACCCAAGAGCTTAAAGCGTACCTTCTTCCCTTCCAATTCATGTGATCCTAATAATTAAACCTCACTACCGATTTCGAGTTAAATTGTCGACAGAAATTTTGCACTTTGACTAAAAACAATACCGATTAAAATGGAAAAAAAAAATTCCGTTATAACTAAATGAGATGCATGACGTCTTTTAGAGAATTTTAAGGCCTATCGGTCAGGCATAATCGTAACTTTAATTAATAATACAGAGTTTTGTAAATGACAAAAATGTAATATTTTTGTGAGAGATCAAAATCTGCGTTTCTTTAGCTGCGACTGTTTCCATCAAATTAACTAATAGAAGAATCACTTTCAAATTTTCAAAATGTTACAGCTTAATTATTTTTCAAATGTAATAAATATCTTGTGTGTAAATAATTCATATAAGTAATTGACAATCGGCAAATCACATTTCTACCTATTGATAACTTCGACATGAAGGAGGATCTCGAAGGCCCTCTATTTTCCTTTTCCTTGTGAAGAGAACTACCTCCGTTTTTGTCGGGTTTATGGACAGGGAATGTTCCTTGCACTATTCTTCGGTTACTCTGAGACCTGATTGCATCAGACTGGACAGAGTACCCATAAAATCGAAAGAATTAGATGTAAAAGTTTTTACAAAAAAATAAGATCTTAATTGTTTATTGTTGTCCTTCTTGTGCTAACTTTTCGTTTTATACACTCATACGGTTAGTCACAATCATATTTTATTGCACTGTAACTTTAACAATATAATTATAAAGAGCGCAATATCATTTATTTATTATAAAAAGTGAACAACAAAAGGATTTCAGTTCACGCATTATGATATACTTTGATCCGTAGCTTCTTTGTCTATGAATGGTTTTGCTTGTGTGGGTCACACTTCTGCCGTAGCTTCTGCTACACGTGCAGTGCTTTGTTGCCGATTTAACTCTATAAACAAATAGCGTTACAACAAAAACTATCTGTTGTGTTGTCGTCACTTACCATCTACTTCAGAATTTATTTATATTCTGCAACAGTTTCTTGAGTTTTGTCTAAAATGACAAATTCCAATTACAAGAATAAATCCCATTTCATTAATATTGTAAAGCTGTGCACAATAAGCAGGTCTACATGTAAATATACAGTTGACAGACACAATGCCTTCTTCCTGAGATCTGTACACGCGGTAATAAAATAGAAAGCTCCAAACATAATTACACTCCTTTCTTCTTGGTCATCTGCATTGTCCATGTGGGTCATGTGGACATACTGTGTTATCAACAATCCATATATTTTTGAACCCTGACATATAATACATACACACAACTTCTACACTACATTGTTGTAATACCAACATGTTCATCGCAGATAGAATATACTTATAATCCCCGAATTTTGACCCCGATTTGTGTTAACCTAAAATATGTGAATAAATTCAACTTCAGTATATTAGGATTGAGACAAACTCTGTTTTATAAACTAAAGGCACAGCAACTCCAGCAATTATCCTTACCTCCCTCATTAATCTTTATCAATTAAATCAAACTGTATAACGACAATCAATTGTTTATATATAGATAATCCTAACCTAACCACACTAATATTGCCAATTGTGTTCTAGGTTCTACACAGGGAAAAATAAATTCGTGCTCGCGGTAAAAATAAAAACGCTTGCTGTTCCCCTTTTTTGTATAATAAATAACTAAATTACTAAATACATAACATTTTTATTATTCACTGTATATAATAACATTCTGTGGTATTATATATTCTATGTTTTGCAAATTTTTGAAATTGCACTGACATCTAGCAATTGAAGAATCAACTGCTTTAAATTTTAGTTACATTTTCTACAGCAGATAGCGCTACTATCTATAACTCACCAACACCTCTCCTGATACTTATTTATGACGTGTTATTCTTTCAATTCATGTGATCCTAATAATCAAACCTCACTACCGATTCCGAGTTGTATTGAAATTGTCGACAGAAATTTTGCACTTTGATTAAAAGAAGACGGATCAAAATGAGAAAAAAAATTCCGTTATAACACTTATAACTAAATGAGATGCACACCGTCTTTTAAAGAATTTTAAAGCCTCATATCAGTAACGCATAGTCGGAACTTAAATTAATAAAACAGATTTTTTTAAATGACAAAAATGTAATATTTTTGTGATGAATCAAAATCGGCCTTCATCACTGTTTCCATCAAATTAACTAATAGAGGAATCACTATGAAATATTCAATATTTGTAGCCACTATAACGGAGTCTGTCACAGCTTAATTATTTTTCAATTGCAATAAATATTTTGTGTGTAAATAATTCATATAAGTAACTGACAATCGACTAATTACGTATCTACCTATTGATAACTTCGACATGAAGGTAACTACCGAACGTGATCAAAATACTTCGAAATATTGGAATAAAATCGAGAGAATTACATGCAAAAGTGTTTACAAAAAAAGTTAGATCTTAATCGTTTATTCTTGTCCTTCTTGTGCTACCTACTATTATTAGATACAGCGTGAGCGTTCACATAACTCTTTTCGTTTTATACAGTTATACGGTTAGTCAAAATCATATTTTATTGCACTAATAATCTTAACGATATAATTATAAAGAGCACAATTTCAGTTATTTATGATAAAAAGTGAACAAAAGGATTTTCGATCATACTTCAGTCTGTTGCTTCTTTGTTTTGAGTGGGCCACACCTCTACCGCAGCTTTTACTACACGTGCATTGCTTTGTTGCCGACTTAATTCTATAAACAAATAGCGTTACGACAAAAACCATCTGCCCTTGTTCCTTCTACTTCATCAGAGTTTATTGATTCTGCAACAGTTTCCTCAGTTTCGTCTAAAATTACAAATTCCAATTACAAGAACAAATCTCATTTTATTAATATACATTATGTGAAGACGTGCACAATGAGCAGGTCTCTGGTCTACATATAAATGCACAGTTCACAGACGCAATGCCCTTTTGCTCAGATCTGTACAGGCGGTAATAAAATAGAAAGCTCCAAACATAATTATACTCCTTTCTTCTTGGTCATCTGCATTGTCCAAAGCGGGTCATGTGGACATACCGTGTTATCAACAATCCATATATTTTCAAACCCTGACACACACACACACACAACTTCTACATGTTCATTGCAGATAGAATATACTTATAATACCCGATTTGTGTTAACCTAAAATATGTGAATAAATTCAACTTCAGTACTTATATTAGGATTGAGACAAACTCTGTTTTATAAACTAACGGCACAGCAACTTCGGCAATTATCCTTACCTCCCTCATTAATCTTTATCAATTAAATCAAACTGTATAACGACAATAAATTGTTGTTTATTTACTGATAATCCTAACCTAACCACACTAATATTGCCAAATATTGTGTTCTAGGTTCTACACAGGGAAAAATATATTCGTGCTCGCATAGTTGCTCGCCCTAAAAACGCTTGCTGTTCCCCTTTGTATAATAAATAACTAAATACATATAAAAGTATTATGTATTTAACATTTTTATTATTCAATGTATGTAATAACATTCTGTGGTATTACATATTCAATGTTTTGAAAATTTTTGATACAGTGACTTTATTACAAACAGTGACGACAAGAGGCGATTATCCGCCATTAAGAGGCAAAATTGTGGGCGGGTTTATATGAACTCAACGGTGGTATCCTAGCAACGTTCTAAATCAAAATAAAAATCACACGCTGATCAAAGGTAAACACAGTCCGGCCGCCATTAAGATGCAAAATATACCACGGCCAATCAAAATCAATACCACGCTTGTCGTCACTGTTTGTAATACAGTCACTGTAATTTTTGATTAATCGTTCTGACATCTAGTAATTGAAGAATCAACTGCTTTAAATTTTAGTTACATTTTCTACAGCAGATAGCGCTACTTTCTACAACTCACCGACATCTCTCCTGATACTTTTGTCGTTTCTTCCAATTCATGTGATCCTAATAATCAAACCTCACTACCGATTTCGTGTTAGTTGTATTGAAATTGTCCACAGAAATTTTTCACTTTGATTAAAATGCGACGGATCAAAATGAAAAAAACAATTTTGTTATAACCAAACGAGTTGCTGCACACCGTCTTTCAGAGTATTTTAAGTCCTCCTATCGTTAACGCATAATCTTAATTTTTATTAATAAAAAGGATTTTATGTAAATGAGAAAAATGTAATATTTTTGTAACCCATCAAAATCTGCCGTTTTTTAGCCATGACTCCTCTCCATCAAATTAAATAATAGAGGTATCACATTGAAATTTGGAGCCGCTATAACGGCCCCTTTCACAGTTTAATAATTACTTTTCCAAATGCAATAATTAGTTTGTGTATAAATAATTCATATAAGTAAGCAGGCTATCGGTAAATCGTGTATAGAAAACATCAACATGACGGCATTTACTCAAAGTTACAAAAATACCTCGTCATATTGGATTGAAATGACGAAAATGAATGGGAAAGTTTTTAGAAAAAGAATTAGATTCACTTATGGTTCACGAATTACTACAGTTGTAATTATTTGGACATCTTTGCTTTGCTGATGACACTGGAATATGGAACAGTGGAACGTAGTAGGTTAACTCATACACATACTACACATGAATGGTTCCAATTGGAGAAAATCAGTCCACTGTAATACGAGTGTCTTGCATGGTTTGAAGATGGCCAGGAAGGGTAACGACCTGGTCTGGAATCAATTCTTTAGGAATCCAAAAAAGTACAGGTACTAACTTTCTGGTGTCCCAGCTTGTGAACAAAGTGCAAGTAAGGTACATTGACAATGCAACTTAACGATGTTTGAAATTATGGTTGTGTTTTTTACCTTCGCGAAGCCCTTTCCTCCATTATCGTACAAATGAGACACTTACAGCTGAGCCTGGAACACTTTTTTTACTCTAAACTATCTTTTATGAAGTAAACTAACATATTTTGAACTTATCTCGAACAAAAAATTTCTTCATTTTTTTGAAAAAAAAGCAAGGTTAACCCCTTGGTGTTTTTTCAGGCTAAAAAACGATCTCTCGAAATTCGACCAAGTACAGAGTCCATCTTTTAGATCATTAGACGACAATTAAATAATTCCAACCTGTTTCATTCTAAGTCGAACCGTTTCGGAGATATCGCACTTTAAAGATCCAAATAGAGGGTCCCTTCGCAGCGCCCTTTTCTCCATTACCGTACAAATGAGACACTTACAGCTCGACCTGGTACACTTTTTTTACTCTAAACTATCTTTTATGAAGTAAACTAACATATTTTGAACTTATCTCGAACAAAAAATTTCTTCATTTTTTTGCAAAAAAAAGCAAGGTTAACCCCTTGGAGTTTTTTCAGGCTAAAAAACGAACTCTCGAAATTCGACCAAGTACAGAGTCCATCTTTTAGATCATTAGACGACAATTAAATAATTCCAACCTGTTTCATTCTAAGTCGAACCGTTTCGGAGATATCGCACTTTAAAGATCCAAATAGAGGGTCCCTTCGCAGCGCCCTTTTCTCCATTACCGTACAAATGAGACACTTACAGCTCGACCTGGTACACTTTTTTTACTCTAAACTATCTTTTATGAAGTAAACTAACATATTTTGAACTTACTTATCTCGAACAAAAAATTTGTTCATTTTTTTGCAATAAGAGCAAGGTTAACCCCTTTGAGTTTTTTCAGGCTAAAAAACGAACTCTCGAATTTCGACCAAGTAACGATTGTTTCTTTTAGATCGTTAGACGACAATTAAATAATTCCAAACCGTTCCATTCTAAGTCGAACCGTTTCGGAGATATCGCACTTTAAAGATCCAAATAGAGGGTCCCTTCGCAGCGCCCTTTCCTCCATTACCGTACAAATGAGACACTTACAGCTCGACCTGGTACACTTTTTTTACTCTAAACTATCTTTTATGAAGTAAACTAACATATTTTGAACTTATCTCGAACAAAAAATTTCTTCATTTTTTTGCAAAAAAAAGCAAGGTTAACCCCATGGAGTTTTTTCAGGCTAAAAAACGAACTCTCGAAATTCGACCAAGTACAGAGTCCATCTTTTAGATCGTTAGACGACAATTAAATAATTCCAAACCGTTCCATTCTAAGTCGAACCGTTTCGGAGATATCGCACTTTAAAGATCCAAATAGAGGGTCCCTTCGCAGCGCCCTTTCCTCCATTACCGTACAAATGAGACACTTACAGCTCGACCTGGTACACTTTTTTTACTCTAAACTATCTTTTATGAAGTAAACTAACATATTTTGAACTTATCTCGAACAAAAAATTTCTTCATTTTTTTGCAAAAAAAAGCAAGGTTAACCCCATGGAGTTTTTTCAGGCTAAAAAACGAACTCTCGAAATTCGACCAAGTACAGAGTCCATCTTTTAGATCGTTAGACGACAATTAAATAATTCCAAACCGTTCCATTCTAAGTCGAACCGTTTCTTAGATATCGCACTAAAGAGCCAAATAGAGGGTCCCTTCGCAGCGCCCTTTCCGCCATTACCGTACAAATGAGACACTTACAGCTCGACCTGGTACACTTTTTTTACTCTAAACTATCTTTTATGAAGTAAACTAACATATTTTGAACTTATCTCGAACTAAAAATTTCTTCATTTTTTTGCAAAAAAAGCAAGGTTAACCCCTTGGAGTTTTTTCAGGCTAAAAACGAACTCTCGAAATTCGACCAAGTAACGATTGTTTCTTTTAGATCGTTAGACGACAATTAAATAATTCCAAACCGTTCCATTCTAAGTCGAACCGTTTCTTAGATATCGCACTTTAAAGAGCCAAATAGAGAGTCCCTTCGCAGCGCCCTTTCCTCCATTACCGTACAAATGAGACACTTACAGCTCGACCTGGTACACTTTTTTTACTCTAAACTATCTTTTATGAAGTAAACTAACATATTTTGAACTTATCTCGAACTAAAAATTTCTTCATTTTTTTGCAAAAAAGCAAGGTTAACCCCTTGGAGTTTTTTCAGGCTAAAAAACGAACTCTCGAAATTCGACCAAGTAACGATTGTTTCTTTTAGATCGTTAGACGACAATTAAATAATTCCAAATCGTTCCATTCTAAGTCGAACCGTTTCGGAGATATCGCACTTTAAAGAGCCAAATAGAGGGTGCCTTCGCGGAGCCCTTTCCTCCATTATCGTACAAATGAGACACTTATAGGTGGACCTTGTACACTTTTTCTACTTTAAACTACCTTTTATGAAGTAAACTAACATATTCTGCACTTTCTTCGAATAAAAAATTTCTTCATTTTTTTGCAAAAAAAGCAAGGACCTTGGAGTTTTTTCAGGCTAAAAAACGAACTCTCGAAATTCGACCAGGTACAGAGTCCATCTTTTAGATCGTTAGACGACAATTAAATAATTCCAAACCGTTCCATTCTAAGTCGAACCGTTTCGGAGATATCGCACTTTAACACATTCAGTGCGAATGGCGCTCTTGTGCGCCACACCCCTTCTCACGTAAATGCGCATGGCGCTCTTGAGAGCCGCTTGGTAACGTTTTATTATACACACTATTGTAAGGTGCGCAATAGTAGTACATTGATGTGCATTTGTGAGCGTGTAGATTAAGGCTTGAAATTGAGGTTATTTTCTTTAGTTTTCGGTTTTATTAATTTTTACGAGTTTGTGATGGCTGAAAGTGATACAAAATAAAGCTATGTTACAAAGAAAAAATATCACAGCTTCTTGGATGTATACACAAAAAAATGCAGCAGCGAATGTGTTAAATATCCAAATAGAGGGTCCCTTCGCAGCGCCCTTTCCGCCATTACCGTACAAATGAGACACTTACAGCTCGACCTGGTACACTTTTTTTACTCTAAACTATCTTTTATGAAGTAAACTAACATATTTTGAACTTATCTCGAACAAAAAATTTCTTCATTTTTTTGCAAAAAAAAGCAAGGTTAACCCCATGGAGTTTTTTCAGGCTAAAAAACGAACTCTCGAATTTCGACCAAGTAACGATTGTTTCTTTTAGATCGTTAGACGACAATTAAATAATTCCAAACCGTTCCATTCTAAGTCGAACCGTTTCGGAGATATCGCACTTTAAAGATCCAAATAGAGGGTCCCTTCGCAGCGCCCTTTCCTCCATTACCGTACAAATGAGACACTTACAGCTCGACCTGGTACACTTTTTTTACTCTAAACTATCTTTTATGAAGTAAACTAACATATTTTGAACTTATCTCGAACAAAAAATTTCTTCATTTTTTTGCAAAAAAAGCAAGGTTAACCCCATGGAGTTTTTCAGGCTAAAAAACGAACTCTCTAAATTCGACCAAGTACAGAGTCCATCTTTTAGATCGTTAGACGACAATTAAATAATTCCAAACCGTTCCATTCTAAGTCGAACCGTTTCGGAGATATCGCACTTTAAAGATCCAAATAGAGGGTCCCTTCGCAGCGCCCTTTCCTCCATTACCGTACAAATGAGACACTTACAGCTCGACCTGGTACACTTTTTTTACTCTAAACTATCTTTTATGAAGTAAACTAACATATTTTGAACTTATCTCGAACAAAAAATTTCTTCATTTTTTTGCAAAAAAAAGCAAGGTTAACCCCATGGAGTTTTTTCAGGCTAAAAAACGAACTCTCGAAATTCGACCAAGTACAGAGTCCATCTTTTAGATCGTTAGACGACAATTAAATAATTCCAAACCGTTCCATTCTAAGTCGAACCGTTTCTTAGATATCGCACTAAAGAGCCAAATAGAGGGTCCCTTCGCAGCGCCCTTTCCGCCATTACCGTACAAATGAGACACTTACAGCTCGACCTGGTACACTTTTTTTACTCTAAACTATCTTTTATGAAGTAAACTAACATATTTTGAACTTATCTCGAACTAAAAATTTCTTCATTTTTTTGCAAAAAAAGCAAGGTTAACCCCTTGGAGTTTTTTCAGGCTAAAAAACGAACTCTCGAAATTCGACCAAGTAACGATTGTTTCTTTTAGATCGTTAGACGACAATTAAATAATTCCAAACCGTTCCATTCTAAGTCGAACCGTTTCTTAGATATCGCACTTTAAAGAGCCAAATAGAGAGTCCCTTCGCAGCGCCCTTTCCTCCATTACCGTACAAATGAGACACTTACAGCTCGACCTGGTACACTTTTTTTACTCTAAACTATCTTTTATGAAGTAAACTAACATATTTTGAACTTATCTCGAACTAAAAATTTCTTCATTTTTTTGCAAAAAAGCAAGGTTAACCCCTTGGAGTTTTTTCAGGCTAAAAAACGAACTCTCGAAATTCGACCAAGTAACGATTGTTTCTTTTAGATCGTTAGACGACAATTAAATAATTCCAAATCGTTCCATTCTAAGTCGAACCGTTTCGGAGATATCGCACTTTAAAGAGCCAAATAGAGGGTGCCTTCGCGGAGCCCTTTCCTCCATTATCGTACAAATGAGACACTTATAGGTGGACCTTGTACACTTTTTCTACTTTAAACTACCTTTTATGAAGTAAACTAACATATTCTGCACTTTCTTCGAATAAAAAATTTCTTCATTTTTTTGCAAAAAAAGCAAGGACCTTGGAGTTTTTTCAGGCTAAAAAACGAACTCTCGAAATTCGACCAGGTACAGAGTCCATCTTTTAGATCGTTAGACGACAATTAAATAATTCCAAACCGTTCCATTCTAAGTCGAACCGTTTCGGAGATATCGCACTTTAACACATTCAGTGCGAATGGCGCTCTTGTGCGCCACACCCCTTCTCACGTAAATGCGCATGGCGCTCTTGAGAGCCGCTTGGTAACGTTTTATTATACACACTATTGTAAGGTGCGCAATAGTAGTACATTGATGTGCATTTGTGAGCGTGTAGATTAAGGCTTGAAATTGAGGTTATTTTCTTTAGTTTTCGGTTTTATTAATTTTTACGAGTTTGTGATGGCTGAAAGTGATACAAAATAAAGCTATGTTACAAAGAAAAAATATCACAGCTTCTTGGATGTATACACAAAAAAATGCAGCAGCGAATGTGTTAAAGATCCAAATAGAGGGTCCCTTCGCAGCGCCCTTTCCGCCATTACCGTACAAATGAGACACTTACAGCTCGACCTGGTACACTTTTTTTACTCTAAACTATCTTTTATGAAGTAAACTAACATATTTTGAACTTATCTCGAACTAAAAATTTCTTCATTTTTTTGCAAAAAAAGCAAGGTTAACCCCTTGGAGTTTTTTCAGGCTAAAAAACGAACTCTCGAAATTCGACCAAGTACAGAGTCCATCTTTTAGATCGTTAGACGACAATTAAATAATTCCAAACCGTTCCATTCTAAGTCGAACCGTTTCGGAGATATCGCACTTTAAAGATCCAAATAGAGGGTCCCTTCGCAGCGCCCTTCCCTCCATTACCGTACAAATGAGACACTTACAGCTCGACCTGGTACACTTTTTTTACTCTAAACTATCTTTTATGAAGTAAACTAACATATTTTGAACTTATCTCCAACAAAAAATTTCTTCATTTTTTTGAAAAAAAAGCAAGGTTAACCCCTTGGAGTTTTTTCAGGCTAAAAAACGAACTCTCGAAATTCGACCAAGTAACGATTGTTTCTTTTAGATCGTTAGACGACAATTAAATAATTCCAAACCGTTCCATTCTAAGTCGAACCGTTTCTTAGATATCGCACTTTAAAGATCCAAATAGAGGGTCCCTTCGCAGCGCCCTTTCCTCCATTACCGTACAAATGAGACACTTACAGCTCGACCTGGTACACTTTTTTTACTCTAAACTATCTTTTATGAAGTAACTAACATATTTTGAATTTATCTCGAACAAAAAATTTCTTCATTTTTTTGCAAAAAAAGCAAGGTTAACCCTTTGAGTTTTTTCAGGCTAAAAACGAACTCTCGAAATTCGACCAAGTAACGATTGGTTCTTTTAGATCGTTAGATGACAATTAAATAATTCCAAACCGTTCCATTCTAAGTCGAACCGTTTCGGAGATATCGCACTTTAAAGATCCAAATAGAGGGTCCCTTCGCAGCGCCCTTTCCTCCATTACCGTACAAATGAGACACTTACAGCTCGACCTGGTACACTTTTTTTACTCTAAACTATCTTTTATGAAGTAAACTAACATATTTTGAACTTATCTCCAACAAAAAATTTCTTCATTTTTTTGAAAAAAAAAGCAAGGTTAACCCCTTGGAGTTTTTTCAGGCTAAAAAAACGAACTCTCGAAATTCGACCAAGTAACGATTGTTTCTTTTAGATCGTTAGACGACAATTAAATAATTCCAAACCGTTCCATTCTAAGTCGAACCGTTTCGGAGATATCGCACTTTAAAGATCCAAATAGAGGGTCCCTTCGCAGCGCCCTTTCCTCCATTACCGTACAAATGAGACACTTACAGCTCGACCTGGTACACTTTTTTTTACTCTAAACTATCTTTTATGAAGTAAACTAACATATTTTGAACTTATCTCGAACAAAAAATTTCTTCATTTTTTTGAAAAAAAAGCAAGGTTAACCCCTTGGAGTTTTTTCAGGCTAAAAAACGAACTCTCGAAATTCGACCAAGTACAGATGTCCATCTTTTAGATCGTTAGACGACAATTAAATAATTCCAAACCGTTCCATTCTAAGTCGAACCGTTTCGGAGATATCGCACTTTAAAGATCCAAATAGAGGGTCCCTTCGCAGCGCCCTTTCCTCCATTACCGTACAAATGAGACACTTACAGCTCGACCTGGTACACTTTTTTACTCTAAACTATCTTTTATGAAGTAAACTAACATATTTTGAACTTATCTCCAACAAAAAATTTCTTCATTTTTTTGAAAAAAAGCAAGGTTAACCCCTTGGAGTTTTTTCAGGCTAAAAAACGAACTCTCGAAATTCGACCAAGTAACGATTGTTTCTTTTAGATCGTTAGACGACAATTAAATAATTCCAAACCGTTCCATTCTAAGTCGAACCGTTTCGGAGATATCGCACTTTAAAGATCCAAATAGAGGGTCCCTTCGCAGCGCCCTTTCCTCCATTACCGTACAAATGAGACACTTACAGCTCGACCTGGTACACTTTTTTTACTCTAAACTATCTTTTATGAAGTAAACTAACATATTTTGAACTTATCTCCAACAAAAAATTTCTTCATTTTTTTGAAAAAAAGCAAGGTTAACCCCTTGGAGTTTTTTTAGGCTAAAAAACGAACTCTCGAAATTCGACCAAGTAACGATTGTTTCTTTTAGATCGTTAGACGACAATTAAATAATTCCAAACCGTTCCATTCTAAGTCGAACCGTTTCGGAGATATCGCACTTTAAAGATCCAAATAGAGGGTCCCTTCGCAGCGCCCTTTCCTCCATTACCGTACAAATGAGACACTTACAGCTCGACCTGGTACACTTTTTTTACTCTAAACTATCTTTTATGAAGTAAACTAACATATTTTGAACTTATCTCCAACAAAAAATTTCTTCATTTTTTTGCAAAAAAAGCAAGGTTAACCCCTTGAGTTTTTTCAGGCTAAAAACGAACTCTCGAAATTCGACCAAGTACAGAGTCCATCTTTTAGATCGTTAGACGACAATTAAATAATTCCAAACCGTTCCATTCTAAGTCGAACCGTTTCGGAGATATCGCACTTTAAAGATCCAAATAGAGGGTCCCTTCGCAGCGCCTTTCCTCCATTACCGTACAAATGAGACACTTACAGCTCGACCTGGTACACTTTTTTTACTCTAAACTATCTTTTATGAAGTAAACTAACATATTTTGAACTTATCTCCAACAAAAAATTTCTTCATTTTTTTGAAAAAAAAGCAAGGTTAACCCCTTGGAGTTTTTTCAGGCTAAAAAACGAACTCTCGAAATTCGACCAAGTAACGATTGTTTCTTTTAGATCGTTAGACGACAATTAAATAATTCCAAATCGTTCCATTCTAAGTCGAACCGTTTCGGAGATATCGCACTTTAAAGATCCAAATAGAGGGTCCCTTCGCAGCGCCCTTTCCTCCATTACCGTACAAATGAGACACTTACAGCTCGACCTGGTACACTTTTTTTACTCTAACTATCTTTTATGAAGTAAACTAACATATTTTGAACTTATCTCCAACAAAAAATTTCTTCATTTTTTTGAAAAAAAAGCAAGGTTAACCCCTTGGAGTTTTTTCAGGCTAAAAAACGAACTCTCGAAATTCGACCAAGTAACGATTGTTTCTTTTAGATCGTTAGACGACAATTAAATAATTCCAAACCGTTCCATTCTAAGTCGAACCGTTTCGGAGATATCGCACTTTAAAGATCCAAATAGAGGGTCCCTTCGCAGCGCCCTTTCCTCCATTACCGTACAAATGAGACACTTACAGCTCGACCTGGTACACTTTTTTTACTCTAAACTATCTTTTATGAAGTAAACTAACATATTTTGAACTTATCTCCAACAAAAAATTTCTTCATTTTTTTGCAAAAAAAGCAAGGTTAACCCCTTGGAGTTTTTTCAGGCTAAAAAACGAACTCTCGAAATTCGACCAAGTAAAGATGTTATCTTTTAGATCGTTAGACGACAATTAAATAATTCCAAACCGTTCCATTCTAAGTCGAACCGTTTCGGAGATATCGCACTTTAAAGATCCAAATAGAGGGTCCCTTCGCAGCGCCCTTTCCTCCATTACCGTACAAATGAGACACTTACAGCTCGACCTGGTACACTTTTTTACTCTAAACTATCTTTATGAAGTAAACTAACATATTTTGAACTTATCTCCAACAAAAAATTTCTTCATTTTTTTGAAAAAAAAAGCAAGGTTAACCCCTTGGAGTTTTTTAGGCTAAAAAACGAACTCTCGAAATTCGACCAAGTAACGATGTTCTCTTTTAGATCGTTAGACGACAATTAAATAATTCCAAACCGTTCCATTCTAAGTCGAACCGTTTCGGAGATATCGCACTTTAAAGATCCAAATAGAGGGTCCCTTCGCAGCGCCCTTTCCTCCATTACCGTACAAATGAGACACTTACAGCTCGACCTGGTACACTTTTTTTACTCTAAACTATCTTTTATGAAGTAAACTAACATATTTTGAACTTATCTCCAACAAAAAATTTCTTCATTTTTTTGAAAAAAAAGCAAGGTTAACCCCTTGGAGTTTTTTCAGGCTAAAAAACGAACTCTCGAAATTCGACCAAGTACAGAGTCCATCTTTTAGATCGTTAGACGACAATTAAATAATTCCAAACCGTTCCATTCTAAGTCGAACCGTTTCGGAGATATCGCACTTTAAAGATCCAAATAGAGGGTCCCTTCGCAGCGCCCTTTCCTCCATTACCGTACAAATGAGACACTTACAGCTCGACCTGGTACACTTTTTTTACTCTAAACTATCTTTTATGAAGTAAACTAACATATTTTGAACTTATCTCCAACAAAAAATTTCTTCATTTTTTTGAAAAAAAAGCAAGGTTAACCCCTTGGAGTTTTTTTAGGCTAAAAAACGAACTCTCGAAATTCGACCAAGTAACGATTGTTTCTTTTAGATCGTTAGACGACAATTAAATAATTCCAAACCGTTCCATTCTAAGTCGAACCGTTTCGGAGATATCGCACTTTAAAGATCCAAATAGAGGGTCCCTTCGCAGCGCCCTTTCCTCCATTACCGTACAAATGAGACACTTACAGCTCGACCTGGTACACTTTTTTTACTCTAAACTATCTTTTATGAAGTAAACTAACATATTTTGAACTTATCTCCAACAAAAATTTCTTCATTTTTTGCAAAAAAAGCAAGGTTAACCCCTTGGAGTTTTTTCAGGCTAAAAACGAACTCTCGAAATTCGACCAAGTACAGAATCCATCTTTTAGATCGTTAGACGACAATTAAATAATTCCAAACCGTTCCATTCTAAGTCGAACCGTTTCGGAGATATCGCAACTTTAAAGATCCAAATAGAGGGTACCTTCGCAGCGCCCTTTCCTCCATTACCGTACAAATGAGACACTTACAGCTCGACCTGGTACACTTTTTTTACTTCTAAACTATCTTTTATGAAGTAAACTAACATATTTTGAAACTTATCTCCAACAAAAATTTCTTCATTTTTTTGAAAAAAAGCAAGGTTAACCCCTTGGAGTTTTTTCAGGCTAAAAAAAAACGAACTCTCGAAATTCGACCAAGTAACGATTGTTTCTTTTAGATCGTTAGACGACAATTAAATAATTCCCAAAATCGTTCCATTCTAAGTCGAACCGTTTCGGAGATATCGCACTTTAAAGATCCAAATAGAGGGTCCCTTCGCAGCGCCCTTTCCTCCATTATCGTACAAATGAGACACTTATAGCTCGACCTTGTACACTTTTTTTACTCTAAACTATCTTTTATGAAGTAACCTAACATATTCTGCACTTTCTCAAATAAAAATTTCTTCATTTTTTTGAAAAAAAAGCAAGGTTAACCCCTTGGAGTTTTTTCAGGCTAAAAAACGAACTCTCGAAATTCGACACCAAGTACAGATGTCCATCTTTTAGATCGTTAGACGACAATTAAATAATTCCAACCGTTCCATTCTAAGTCGAACCGTTTCGGAGATATCGCACTTTAAAGATCCAAATAGAGGGTCCCTTCGCAGCGCCCTTTCCTCCATTACCGTACAAATGAGACACTTACAGCTCGACCTGGTACACTTTTTTTACTCTAAACTATCTTTTATGAAGTAAACTAACTATTTTGAACTTATCTCAACAAAAATTTCTTCATTTTTTTGAAAAAAAAGCAAGGTTAACCCCTTTGATTTTTTCAGGCTAAAAAACGAACTCTCGAAATTCGACCAAGTAACGATTGTTTCTTTTAGATCGTTAGACGACAATTAAATAATTCCAAACCGTTCATTCTAAGTC